>JALMGJ010000019.1:5130000-5730000 GCA_023362775.1 Charina bottae | reverse complement strand
AAAATATTTTAATCATATCCTTCTATTGCATGCAAACAATAAGACAGAGCTAGAAGAGAAGAAACTTGTAATTCAGTCTTATGATCATCTACTCCAGTGCAATGGGGTTTACTCCCAAGGGAACATGTATTGGAGCCATAGTAGCAATAACAGACATTTGGTTTTACCCGCTTTCTAACTTTATACTCTTAAAAACTCTCCTTCTGTTCTACCAGAGTAAAAATATTGTTCCTTTTAAACCAGTAGGTTATTACTTCTGTTACTGATTTAATGATAGATAATCAGGATAATGGAAGTTGCAGAAGAAAAAGGCTTGATTAGTACAGCTCTATATTTCTCTATGTATTTAAGGGATATGATACACTTCTTCCTGATGTTGACTTTTTAGTTTAATAAACATGCTTTTAAGTTTAATGAAAAAAAATTTTTTTTCATGGCCGACTCCTAGACACAATTCATAATTTAAGGTAGGTGGAAAATAAGTCTAACTCTGTTCTGTTTTCTAAACAGAGATATGTCAGCTTTTATGGAACCTAGTGTAATTTCCATTTCTAATTATTGGGTGATTTACTGTCAAAATCCATTTATGCATGCACAGAATGTTACAATTTCTTTTCCTTTCTGAATAGCAGACTATAAAAACCAAATAAAACTAGGGTTGTACAGATCTGTCATTTTATTTGCTTTGAAAAGGTTTTGCCAACTGATTCCTCCTCCTCCACACTCTCTCTCACACACACACCAGAATTATTGGGCTACAACTGTCACAAACCCTAGGCATAGAGAATAATTCAGGGAGTCAATATGGTGGATATTGGTATAGCCACTTAATGATGAAGCATTTTCCAACCATATAACATTCCCATACCAGCTGTATAAAAGCCACAGGACATTCTCAACAAATGACAGGATATTCAGCCTAGCATCAGAGTAGCTTAGAAAGATTCACTTTGAGGTCAGATCATATGCTTGGAAAGGAGCACATCCCACCCTAGGAGATCTCCACTTGCTTCCAGTTCTGGAGAAAGGAAAGGAAGGAACAAATGGGAAAGAAGTTGAGTAGAAAAAATAAACTTGAAGAAGATAAAAAAAGAATGCTTCAAATAAGAATGGAAATGAGGATGGTTCTATCAGCTGGTTCAGGGACTTCACAGGAGAAAACAAGGCCACCACTGAAGATCAGGACTTGGGTGACAGTGAGATGCCATTTTAAGCAAAAGTGAATATGTATTTCCCTCTCTCTATTCCCCATGATTTACCATGTATCCTAATTAAATTGAGAGTTCAATAAAGAATTACATTTCACTTTGAATTCCTTGCCAAACTTTAGCATGAATACATTTGTGACCTTGATTTCACCCAAAAACATTTGTTCCACATCTTCATTCAGCAGAAGCAGTTGATTTTTGAATAAGGTGAAACAATTACTACTGAGTTAGTTCAGGAAATAATTGGCAGTTATATCGCGGGGGCGGGGGGGGGGAGAGAAGTGTTGGGCGGGAAATTGATATAACCTTAAAAACTAGCATTTGGTTTTAGATCAATGGATCACCTTTTTGCCATGTAAAAACATATGTGAAGAAGTACAATTTAGAGCCGTCTGTAGTGAGGAGCAAGGGATTAAATTTTTTATACTAGACTCCACCAACGGAATATCCATAGAGGTAAGTAATCCAGAGAACATTTAATGTTGCGCACATTAAAAATATAATGAATAAATCTCTAAAAGTTTCTCTGCATACATTGTTAAAAAAAAGTATATCTTCTTTAGAGTAAGTCATAGATTGGTGCAGGGCTGGATCACAGGTCCTTCTGGCTTTGGAAGCAATAACCACACCAGTATGAATATCTAAGGCTTTATTCCAAGACAGTGTAAGACAATAATATAATAACAAAACATGAGATGGCAATAAAAGAATATTCAAGAATACAATAAGATGAAGGAAGTCTGTTCTGCCAGTCAGGGAACCCCAAAGATATGACAGTGGGTGGACCCCTTCAAATTGTCGGCCTTCCCAGGTAGACCAGACAGGAAACACAACCAGGTGAGCTAACTCTACTTCATTGTAAGGCTACATTGAGAGAATCTTGCAAGTCTGAAAGTACAAATATCCCACCGTCTCTTTTTACAACCTGAAAAGTTCGGGAGGTTCCTTTCCAAGTTTCTTTCTCATGCAGATGTGGGCTCCTCCCCCTCTTGTCTGATCGCTCCCTATGCAGCATCTCTTCCACCTGTCTCCCAAGGTCATTCCCATGTACCATTACAAAAACCAGGAAATATGCATCACCCTCCCAGTTAGGTCTACATCAAAGTTCCATGCCATGGGGAGGGGGGGGTTATGATCAGCTTATATAGGCTCTGACCCACTATTACTCACACCTCTTTTTGATGGTCTCTTCTCACTGGACTTTTCTAAGGATGAGGAGAATTACTTTACCATATCTTGGAATGGCTTGCCTACTCCTGCCAGTAATGAGACAATCAAAATTCAAGGGTGTGGATTCCTGCCAAGGATGAGACCATCAAGGTTAAGGGATATTTGTTTAAACCAGATGGTGATGAGACCCTCTCAAAGTTAAGGAATATCTGTTTCCTAAGGCCCTGAAATTAAAGATGAGAAAGATCATCTTATTCTACAAAGTCAACCCACCAAGGATAGGGCAAAAATGTATAATCCAGGTATAAACCTATAGTGATTAAAATAAATGTTTGCTTAATTCTATATTACATACTCAGCCATTACATGGGAATATAAAGTTCCACTGTATGTATCTTGCACCTAAGGGGAAAAGGTACACCTCACTATCCAATTCCTCCTTGTCAATATTCTAGTAAAACCACCAGCAGTACAATGGCCCTTTATAACTCTTTGTGTATACATTCCAGCCAACATCGCCAAACTTTATAGTTAGGAATATGTCACCATTCTTAACATAAGCATCTCTTAACTGTACACAGTCTTTGAGAAAACAGAGATTCCTGTTTTATAACCAATCAATAATGTACACATCACTTTTCTTTGAAGACAGTATTTTAATTAGACTGAAGTATACTTTTCTTATATGTAAGTAAGATTAATTTTCTGTAAAAGTGAAGCTGATTCTGAAATGGATTTCTGAGAAATATTTTTTTTCCTTCTTTAATCTTTTCCATGGGCTTTCTGCTACTATCTTTGCTCTGATTAAAGACAGTCTCACCTGGGATGCATGAAACCCTCTTGAGAATGCTCGCTAAACTAATGAAAATTTCTCCTGAGAACACTGAACCAAGAATTCTCCCAAATCTTTCTAGGAAGAATAACAATTTTGTTGTTGTTCAGTCATTTAGTCGTGTCCGACTCTTCGTGACCTCATGGACCATAGCACGCCAGGCCTTCCTGTCCTCCACTGCCTCCCGGAGTTTACTCAAGTTCATGTTCATCACATTGGTGATGCTATCTAACCATCTCATCCTCTGCCGTCCCCTTCTTCTTTTGCCTTCAGTCTTTCCCAGCATCAGGGTCTTTTCCAGTGAGTCCTCTCTTCGCATTAGGTGGCCAAAGTACTTGAGCTTCAGCTTCAGTATCTGTCCTTCCAATGAGCAGTCAGGGTTAAAAACAAACAAACAATAACGGTTGGGGCATTTATTTAGTTATTTTTGGCAATAAAATTGCCCAAACTGTTTTCCTCACAGATTCCTTACCTGATGGAAGATAGGGAAGAGGAAAATCTTTACATTAACAAAGCTAGATATATTGTATTAGGTTAGCATATTAAATAAACTCTTTTACTTTTTTAAAGTCTGGAAGGCAAAACTGACTGTCAATCTGATGAATGATCTCTTGTAGAAGACAATGCCCCCTCCCCCACAAGAAACCCACAAAACAACAAATGTGTCAATGAATATCAATATACAATTAACGCAGAAGCAGAATTAGAAGTATTGAGTAGGTTGTGCGAAGCTTTGAAAGAAAGCTTCAATTCAACAAAGCTTTGATCAAAGCAGGTTCGCAAATCAAGGCAGTGACCTGCTTTGAAACAATAAATCAAACCAGCTTTTCTGATGCAACTGGCATTATTACAGACAATATTCAATGTTGCCAATCCAGCTCTTTATATGGAGAATACTGAGGAGATATTGAGCGGTGTGAGGGGCTCTTTGATATAAGTTGCTGTTTTATCACTAATTAAACTTTATGCCTATCAGAACTCTTTTGGGTTGACAAGGACTTCATTCAATTTCTGGGCTCTCACTTTCTCAAATATAGCCAGCCACATGCCTCACTTTCTCTATCTCTCTTGCTTCAGAATGCTTGTCTTCGGTGCTCTCTCCTACCAACCTAACCTGGAGCCTAAAACTTTCAGGACTCTGAGTATAGACTCAGATTAGTCCATTACACCTTTGAAGATCAAAACTTTTATATTCTGCATGATTGAAAGTTTCCTAACAATCAGGTTTAGGTATCAGCAATGACCGAACACTTACCGATATTGGCCTAAATATTCACTGTTTCTAAGGATGGGGGTGAGAAAGCTACAAATTCTTCTTTTTCCATGCTATATTCTTTCTCTTTAGCATTGTGTCTTAGTATGCCAAGTTGTTTCTATTGCTAGTTAATGCAGCATTAACTCTCTTGGAACCCCATAAGACATAGTGATGAAAAGCAGTAGATCATGTCAATGGTCGTTCTTTAGTGGTCATGCTAAGTCTGACACTCCAAAAGAGACAGTGGAAAAATAAGAGCTTTCTTTTACAAGAGTTTTGAATGATGATGATGATGATGATTTTGTTTAGTTCTTTGCTAGATAATTTGGAGGCTGTGTTGTTCTTTCATCAACCCATCTTTAAGGCCATCTCTGCCTTAAAAGAGGCAGATTTCAGAAATGCATAGTATTCATTTAACTTCAGTTCCATAAGGTTGAAAGGAACCTTGGAAGTCTTCTTGTCTTTTCCAAAAAGATTTTCCAGTCTTTTCTTCTAACTCAAAATTGTTTTAATTGAATCAAGAGACAAATAATGAAACAAAATCGAGTTAGCAGCACACTTGTTCAATGCCATAATCAATTTCTTCCTTCTTAACTACAAGTGGGGAAAAAATGGAGATGGGCACAGCCAAACAAGTGTAAATAATTTTTAAAATGTGAGTGGAAATAATTTAGTAATTAGCACTTTCTTCCACTGGAGCTAGATAAAACTACCATCAATTTATATTTTACTGTGAAGAAGAATTAGGGTTCAAGAGAGTCCAACTTAATAGCCAGGCAATAGCACATAGTACTGTGAAATCAGGAAAACAAAATGCCAGTAATCTGCTATCTGCTGTGTTCAATTTATTTCCAAGTAGATATGTGTCCATACATGTTCCTCAATGCAGTGGGGAAAAAACAAAAACAAAACTATCAGGCAACCAACTCTAAAATCATCATATGATATCATCAACTTCATATGAAGCAAGAGCATTTGCAGACCCCTGAAACATTGACTAAGATATCAAACCAGTAAGAATGAGTTTGTCTATAGGAGAGTGCATGTAAATAAGTTATGGAAGGCAAAAGAGTGGCATCTTTCAAACCTGTGAGTAGAGGCTTTATACGTGGATGTTTTAAAACTCCGGTATCCATTACTTTCATCGCTGGATGTTGCACAGTTGATGGGCTAATGAAATAAGGTGGTCAAAGTAGAGGATTTCTTGTCCTCCTTCTTGCAGGCTTTTGACAGGATGATGATGATGATGATGATGATGATGATGATGATGATGATTTTATCTTGTGACTTTTTATATTAAAGACCCAACAATGATATGCCTTGTTTTAGGGTTTTCACTAGAATTTTCACTCATCAGTATGCGGGAACCTCTCAAGATTGTTAATTGCATGAACATTTGGTCACAATTCCTCCAACTAGGATAGAACTTTGTTCCTGGATCCACCACTGTTTTAAAGAGTATTGGCATTCAGAGGGCAGGGGAAAGAGGGATTTTGTAAACCTAATGCTTGGAATCAAGCAGAATAAAATCATCATGGGATGATGTTCAATCGAATGACTGAACAGTCACCTAGCTTTGGTAGATTTGTTGAGTTATTCCCAGATAAATGGTTATAGGACTGCAATCTGAATTTCTCCCACCTACCTTTCTAGAAGCTTTATTAATCAGACAATCTTGAAGAAAACTCCAAGTGTTCAACAACATTCTCTGACAATGAAATGGTAAATCAATCCCTGCTCAAAACATCAATAGGTGTTCTCTAGAGGGTGGGGATGTCTGACCCTAGTATCTTTGTTTACAACAATATTACTTACCCTTCTACTTACGTTACTCTAAGGACATGGAAGAATCTTATAAAGTTTTTATCCACTGGGCATGATTTGATCATATAGACATAATTAAGCTTCCTTCCCTTCTCTTCTCTTATGAGAAGATATGTCAGAGCTCTTGTTTACCTGGGGGTTAGAAACTCAAAGCAATTAAACTGTTTAAGGTCATTGCTTCAAGTGCGAAAGTTGTCACAATGTAAAGCACTCCTCAGTTTGTGATTGTTGGGGCCAAAATAAACTGTTGTCTTAATTAGTTTTCCTTTCCCCCGGAATGGACTTGAAGTGAGCTGTGGCAATACAAGAGAACAGTGTGTCACTGTATATCTCACATGATGAATCCACCTGTCCTCATTATCTTGTTCTGGAAGGGACACTCATTTTATGTTATCTTGAAGAACAGTTGAAAAGAACCTGCTGGAAAATAATGTTTGCCTCCTTTCTTCTTGGTTTACTTTACTTCTCTCTATCTCTGTGTCTGTCTTTGGTGTGTTTTGTGACCACCTTTGGATTTCTGACAGTTATATAACAGAAAAAATAGCTTTCTCCTGCTGTCTTGATTGAAAGTATAACCAGCCCTGAAGACATCCAGTGATTCAATTTGAATATGAAGTAACACTTGAATGGATTGCAAGATTCTCTGCTCATCACATTTCACTGAGGACTCCTTTACACCTTTTCGCACCTCTCCGATCAAAATTGCAAAGGTGGTAAAACACCAGTAATTTTGTGCATGTTTGTAGTTGGATGCAGTTCACTTTTTTCTCATTCAGGGAGTTAACAGCATTGATCTTACCCTCAGGTGGCAGTTGTTTCTGCTAAACCATCAACTTAAGGATGCCCTCATGGTCTGCGATGCAAGATTACTTTGGGAGTTGTCATTCCATGCCCTTGAGAGAACATTCAAGATAACTTGTTTAAAACCTTTAACACAAGATTCAGGAATATAAAGCCAAGATGAAATTGTGGCTTCTTGCACAGCAAAATCAGAGTCACATTATGCACAATGAGGGAGAAGTAGAAAATAAAATAAACAATGCATGTACCATTGTAGAATTGGCTCAGGATTCAAGACTTTATATTTCTGTATCTGAACTTCTGGGACTTCAGTTTTGGGATTTCAGTGATTTTGTTTTGTTTATGTATTTGTTTATTTAACACAACCCTGATTTGCAAGGTTCATGGTCTTTTCAAACTGAAATGTGGACCTTTAAAAAGGGGTTATGCTAATCCTATCTCCCCATTAATAACATCTGGAAATTACTATATGTACCTTGACAACAGATTATAGCCATTTTGGTAAGGAATCTCAGTGGGAATAAAAAAAAATGCTTAAAATTTTGTCTGAAAATATTTTATTAAACTGATCCAGTAACAGTTCTAAAAAACGATAGTCTCCTTCAAGTTAAACTCAACTTCTCTCAACAACATAGACATACTCTAACCATGTAATAAACAATTGGTTTGCCACTGTCTCCTTCCAGGATATTTTTTTAAACTTCTCAATCTATTCTTAGGATTTGCTGATGGCCCCCCATCCAAGTATTCAGGAGATTCTCCTTGCTTTCCCCCCCCCCCCCCTTCCTTCGAGTCAGTTTTTGACTCCTGGTGAATGCCTGGACTAGTCCCTGCAGTTTTCTTGGTAAGGTTTTTCAGAAGGGGTTTGCCATTGCCTACTTCCTAGGGCTGAGAGAGAGAGACTGGCCCAAGGTCACCCAGCTGGTTTGTGCCTAAGGGGGGACTAGAACTCATGGTCTCCTGGTTTCTAGCCTGATGCCTTAACCACTACACCAAACTGGCTCTCTCAACTTTGCTTAGCGTTTTTTGAAATAGCCAGAGTTGGCTCAGTGCTGCCATCTACTGAGATGGCTAAAGAGGCACCACAAAATGAGTCCTTACTTTCTTATCCAATATGGGTAGTCCTTGTTTAGCAACCACAATTGGGACTCAGTCATAAGCGAAGTAGTTGCTAAGTGAAAACATGACTATGCTTATGAACTTACTTCAGCTTTCCTTTGCTTTACAGACCTGCGAAGGTCATGAATGTGAGGAGTGGTTGTAAAGTTACCTTTTCATCACTGTTGTAACTTGAACGGTCACTAAATGAAGCAGACACAAAACAAGGACTACCTGTCTCACATGTATTGCCTCTTTGCCTTCTCTTGTATTACCTTCTTTTTCATTCTTTGTAAAATGTTAAAATCAGTAACAACTGACATATTAAAAGGCAAACACACATTATTTAGGTATTTTCCAACTATCCCAGATGTTTCCCTAAGTCTGGCTTAAAGTTAAGGACAGGTGAATCTGCCAGTATTCTCCCAATTTCTTAATTTATTTAGCACACATTTAGCTCAACCCTGTTTCTGTCTTATGGCACACTGATTTCTTAGTTTGTGCACTTTCACAGTTTTTCCCTAATATGGGAAATCCATAATTTACCACGTCGGTATGCACTTCTATTTAAAATAGAAATGGTTGGGCATTTTTTTCAAGTAGTGAATTACGCTACGATGTTCTGAAAGGTGCATGAACACATTTCAGTTCCTCGATAGGTTTGGAAGGTGCAAATCCAGTAAATTTTGATGGAAGTTAGTTTTTGGTCATCACTATTTCAAGAAGGATTGGATTAATGACTATAAATATGGAATAAATGCAAGCAATACCTAGCTGCAGAGCAATAACTTATTACACTGAGAAGCATTAGTTACATTTATAGGCTATTCAGAAGTACAAGAGACACAGTAAATTTGTGAAATAGCTGTTCCTGAGAGGAGCCATTGCCGAGGTTTTTTGCCTGTAGGTAGAAAATATCCATTGCAAATGACATATTTTGGTATTGATGGATTGATTGACCGATTGCCACTGGTCAGCTGAACTTCATTTGATATTAATATTGATTCCATATTGGCTTTCAAGCAGGCAGTTTTGTTTATGGCATATTGGAGGTGGGAATATCCACATTAAAGGCCACTTAATCATCTTGAATTCCCTCTGGAAATCATCCCATAGATCCTGCCTTTTTGGAATAGTTTTAATTTTAAAAAAACCAGTGTGATTTACAACGACAGCACAGTCAAGGATCTTTGTCATGCAGAAGATAATGCAAATACACAGAAGTAAAGTTGATGGAGCATTCCAATTTTATTTGGCCTGTCTTTCAAACTATTGGTAGTGGAAGATTTGCTCCAGCACCTGGTTTTGTGTCTACTAACATAGCTTAGTATATTTCCATTTCCATTTCCATTTCCATTTCCATTTCCATTTCCATTTCCATTTCCATTTCCATTTCCATTTCCATTTCCATTTCCATTTCCATTTTCCTTTCCTTTCCTTTCCTTTCCTTTCCTTTCCTTTCCTTTCCTTTCCTTTCCTTTCCTTTCCTTTCCTTTCCTTTCCTTTCCTTTCCTTTCCTTTCCTTTCCTTTCCTTTCCTTTCCTTTCCTTTCCTTTCCTTTTCTAGCTTGCAGCAGATGGTGGCACCTGGCTAAACTTGTCTGGGTTTGGAAGCTAAGATAGGAATATCCCAGGGAACTACTGTAGATTGGGAAGTTGACCTTGAAAGAGAATTTGAAAGAGAATTTATCCTTATATTGCACAAGAGTCCCTTTTTCTATTAGATATCATCCCTCTCTATTTCTTCGAGGCCAAAGTGAAATCCAGGAGAGTTCACAGCTTCTGCCAGCTGGAGGACCTCATCACATTTCATCCACAAGGCGTATCAAACATGGGTAAAGTTAGGATCCATTTGGGAGGAGGTTTCAGGGTTCTAAGAGGAGAAATAGGTGCCTTAAGCTCCTGAATGGCTTAAGGGGCCCATTCTACCTCTTTGCTCTTTCCGGAAATTCAAGGAGACTGGCAAACTACATCCCCGCTCTAATCCTTCTTTGGTTTGCCTTTGAAATGTGTGCAGCGTGAGTGGTGAGACTCTCAACATCCATGTTCATGTCACATGGAGTGAGTCTCCAGGAACTGCAAGGGAGAAGCAATGGTAGCATGAGGGATTTTGAGATAGCCACGAAAGAAATGGGAGGAACTCTACACATAATCAACACATTGGAGAGGAGTTTGCTAATTGTTCATCTTATTAACCACAGCTCAGTCCTTATGCCCATGTGTCATTGCTGCTATGCAAGATGCATTGGTTCTGGGTGCAGTTCAAGGTCCTGGTCATCACCTTCATGGCATAGGGCCTGGTTATCTGCAGGACCACCTATCTCCAATCATTTCTGCCTGCCTGGTAAGTTTGGGAAGAGTGAGTGCGCTCTCTGGGACCAAGGAAGTGTGCCTTCTCTGTCATTGCCACTGCTCCTTGGAGTTCCCACTTTCCTGGGGTTCCAGAAGGCCCTCAAAACATGGCTCTGTTCCCAGGTTGTGTGTCTGTGAAGCCCCTATCATGCTTTGTATCTTTTGTTCTATTGCTATAGTTGTTTTTAGTCCAGGCTGCCATGTTTTGCTTCCTTTTTCCCCCAAACTGTTTTTAATTGTGATTTAAAAACTGTAAGCCACCCAGAGTCTTCTGGAGTGGGCAGCCATGATGATGATGATGATGATGATGATGATGATGATGATGATGATGATCCCAGCATATCATTCATTGGTTAAAGAGCATTCTTTGGCACCAAAATTTTTATACACCTTTGCTTTATGCTAAGGTTTAGCCTAAAGAAGACTCTTATAATTGCTATTTTGCAGTGGGTTGATTATTCAACTCCCAACCAAGGTATTATCTCTGAGACGTTTAAACACACACAGGGAGAGACACACGAATGTTTTGCAAAGATTTCATAAACATGGCAATTCATTTTAAAGATGTTCTGGTCCTTTTTCACTGAAAAATCCCAACAAGCAAACTGACCTTGGAAGTGGATTTATGTTTTAAATACAGGTGCCCAAATATGCAATTCAAGTTGCTATTTATTTATTTGCAGGACTTATATGGCCTTCTGTCTCATACAATGACTCCCAACAATCCATTAAATACATAGTTAAAAATAAAAGCATCCTTTCCCCCCAGGAACCGGACGAATCATCTTCACGGCTCCACCCCCATCCTAGCCAAGTCTTCACAGCCCTCTGGTAGAAATGTTTTATACCAGAGTTGAATAAAAACATTTCTTTCTTGCAATCAGGTAGCTATACTTAATGTTAAATTCATTTCACAGTGATGCTCGTTGATCGAAGATTGGTTTAGTGTAGGCGTGGGGATTCAAATGGGACCCACATCAGCTTACTGATGCATATAGCTTTTGTGTTAGTTCTTATCACTGAGCTGTGCAATATTATATTTTTCTTCATACCTTTCTGTAGTTGTGCCTTGGATTGATGCCCATTTTATACCTGAGAAATTCCTCAGTAAAAATTTTAGATATAAAATAAATAAGTTTATTTTATATCTAAAATATCAAATAAATGGAGATGGAGAGCAGCCATAACCACATGTTACAGTGCCAAGCATATGGCTTTTCTTAACAGTGGTTCTTTCATCAGGATCAGAGGACTGATTCCTTAACTTTTGCAATAGCAAATTAAAATATATATATGTAGTTTGGAATGAAACTATATGTGTTCTCTATTACTTTTTCCATGACAGCATCTAACCTTTTATGAGAGGTCATTTGATTAGACTCAGTGCCTAACTTTTAATTCACCTTGCTGTCAGTATCCCTCTTTATATTACAGTTAAAAGTCTTCCTCCCCCCCCATTGGATCCATTATTCCTATTATTAATTTAAACTTTCCTGGCTTTTCCTTCCTCCCTTCCTCCCTCCCTTCTCAAGACCTGAAATGGATGCTTAACATCAGAACTATTATCAAAAAGGCACAACAAAGGATGTTCTTCCTGCATCAACTTAGGAAGTTTAGGAGCTTCTGGTACAGTTTTACAGAGGAACTATTGGGTCTGTTATCTGTTCTTCTATAACTGTCTGGTTTGGCTCTGCAACCAGGCAGGACAGACATAGACTCCAACGGACAGTCAAGTCTGCAGAAAGAATTATCGTAATCCGCCTGCCCTCTATAGAAGACCTGTATGTTGCAAGGGTCAAAAGTAGGGCGGAGAAGATATCTGCAGACCCTTATCACCCTGGATATAAACTGTTTCAACTTCTTCCATCAGGACGGCGTTATAGAGTACCGTATGTCAAAACATCTAGACATCGAAACAGTTTTTTCCCTTGTGCTATTGATTTGTTGAACTCCTAATTAATGCAGCATGATATAATGATTGATAATGTATGCTCTGTTGAACTTTTAATTAATGTAGCATGAGAAAATGATTGATGATGTATGATAAGACATGACTGCCGTGACCGGTAATGCTGTTATATATGAACATATGCTTGATAACAGACGCAGTATTATTGTCCCTTAATTCTCCCTTAAATATGAGTATGTGTTAGTTAAATAGCTGTAGTATTATTTTTTCTTAATTTTTATTTTCTTGATTGTATAATTTATTATTGTTTATTTTTTGATGTTAGGTAAATACATTGAGAGCTCTTGCACCGAAGTCAAATTCCTAGTATGTTTAGTCATACTTGGCCAATAAAGTATCCTTTCCTTTCCTTTCCTTTCCTTTCCTTTCCTTTCCTTTCCTTTCCTTTCCTTTCCTTTCCTTTCCTTTCCTTTCCTTTCCTTTCCTTTCCTTTCCTTTCCTTTCCTTCCCTTCCCTTCCCTTCCCTTCCCTTCCCTTTCCTCTCCTCCCCTTTCCTCTCCTCCCCTTTCCTTCCCTTCCCTTCCCTTCCCTTTCCTCTCCTCCCCTTTCCTCTCCTCCCCTTCCCTTCCCTTCCCTTCCCTTCCCTTCCCTTCCCTTCCCTTCCCTTCCCTTCCCTTCCCTCCCCTCCCCTCCCCTCCCCTCCCCTCCCCTCTCCTCTCCTCTCCTTTCCTTTCCTTTCCTTTCCTTTCCTTTCCTCTCCTCTCCTCTCCTCTCCTCTCCTCTCCTCTCCTCTCCTCCCCTCCCCTCCCCTCCCCTCCCCTCCCCTCCCCTCCCCTCCCCTCCCCTCTCCTTCCTTTCCTTTCCTTTCCTTTCCTTTCCTTTCCTTTCCTTTCCTTTCCTTTCCTTTCCTCCCCTTTCCTCCCCTTTCCTCCGCTTTCCTCCGCTTTCCTCCCCTCCCCTCCCCTCCCCTTCCTTCCTTCCTTCCTTCCTTCCTTCCTTCCTTCCTTCCTTCCTTCTAAAATAAAGCACTGTTTATTCATTATTTTTTCATGTGCTTTTTAGTGCACAATCCAGGCAGGATCTCTTCAGTGATTTTACAGTTCCTTTTAAACAAGCCTGATGCTGAATCGCCAACCTGCCTAGGGTAAGTGATTCCCCTCCGTCCTTCTTTTGCACATCCATTTAAAAAAAAATCAAATCACTAGTTGTGAACAACCGTAACAACAAAACAGCTTTACCATACAAAGAAACAACACCCATACAAATAGACAGTAGGACACAGTTACAAGAACAATGTTAAACAAGGATGAGCTATTGAACTCAATTGGAGTCTAGTAGAAAGGGCTTGCTGGGAAACTTTCAGTCTTTCCTGTGTCACTTATACAAAACACACTGAGCTGTCTCTTGAAAGGTGCACTACATTTTAAAGGCGTAGTACATATTTTAGAAAAGTGACTCCTTGCCAAACCACCAAGGCAACCACTTGGGACACATAGTAGTTTTCTTACTCTTCTCTGGCTCCTTGATCTCTGCTCCTGGGCTGAACTTTTCCATCCTGGCCCATCTGATCCAGCCCAGGTCTTCTCTTGGCCCTTCAAGCTTTCACCCTTTGCCATCAATTCACTATCTCTGTTTTTTTTCTTCATCTAACTACTTTGTGAAGACTGAATTTATTTCTGAATGTAATAAAGCTTAATGTGCAAATCCTTTTTTGGTTCACGCTTCTACTTTGCAAGATTGTTGTTAGCTGCTTGGAGTTCTTTTATTAACCTTCAAAACTCCATCCACTAGTTGTGTCTGGAGTGGGAGCAGAATAAAAAAGCAGCTTTGTGGAATCACAATGCAAGACCCATCCCTTTTAGGAAAGGGGGAGAATTTGCCCTGTGACACTGCAACATTGATTTTGTCATTCTGACAAGGGCAGCAACCTTGGACAGCAACCACTTTATCTCCCCTTATTTCCACCTATTTACTCTTTCTGGAGATTCTTATTTCCCCTTGATTCTAGCTTCTTGTTACAGACCCAGATCCTTGGCATTAAAGTTTTAACTTCTTTGTTTCTCCTAGCAAACTTCTACCAGTTTGCACCAAATGGTTGCTTCATAACTCTACCACAGCTTTCTGGGTTGCATGAAGTATGAGCAAGAATAACAGAAAACCTTATTTTATTTTGTTTTCTTTGCAAACACATTTATCTCCTTTTCTTTCCACTTTGGTCTTCTTTCTTTACTCAGCTTCCTTTGTGAACCACATGAAAATCACTAATATTCAGTGACAAAGTGATGTGAAAATTCAGAAACTCTGAGAGGGAATGAATACTTTTACCCAGAATTGAATGCACACAAACACAAATAATCATATTGTTTGGAGCATTGGCTAAAGGTCTTCTCATATTGCCATTGGGCAATAGGTAAAAAAGTCTCATGAAATTAGTTGTGGAATTGAGAAATATACAGGTTGTAGAAAGATTTGTAGAAAGAGTGATAGACTTAGATTTTTGTCTACTGTAGACTAACACATCTCTTCTAAAAGCATTTATATTACTGCCCAGGGTCCCCAATAGGGGAGATGGGCGGTAATATAAATTAAATAAATAAATACATTTATAGAGAGAGAGGAAAGATTTCAATGAAGTTCATGTGCATTTACTGATATCCTAATCATGCTTACTAAGTAAATCCCACTCATTGTAAAAGGTCATATTGTCAATTATTATAAACCATGTAGGCTGTTGTGGGTCTTCCGGGCTGTGTGGCCATGTTCTGGAAGTTGTGGTTCCTAACGTTTCACCAGCATCTGTGGCCAGCATCTTCAGAGGGCAGGAGCACAGACAGAAGCGAAATCTCTGTGCCCAGGTAGAGTGGCAATGTTTGTTTGTTTTCTATTTATAGAGCTAAGTTATAGGAGATTAGGTGGAGTTTTTTGTTGTGTTGAAATGTTAACAAGAGGCTGATGAGCGTGATTAGCATGTTCATTGTGAGAAGTATTCCCATGTCCTGGTGGTTGGACTGAGTTCATTGACCGTTTGCAGGCTGTGTTTTTCAGAACTGGTAGCCAGGTTTTGCTAATTTTTAGACTTTCTTCTTTTTTATTGTAACTGCGCTGGTGTTTGTGAATTTCAGTGGCTTCTCTGTATAATCTGGTGTAGTGGCTTTTGGTGTTGTCCAGTATTTCTGTGTTTTCAAATAGGATTTTGTGTCCCGTTTGCTTGAGAGCATGTTCAGCTACTGAAGATTTTTCTGGTTGCTGTAGTCTGCAGTGTCTTTCGTGCTCTTTTATCCTGGTGTGAATGCGTTTTGTGGTTCCGATGTATACTTGTCCGCAGCGGCATGCTATGCGGTATACACCTGCAGCGGTGCGGGGGTCCCTTTTGTCTTTTGCTGATTTTAGCATTTGTTGTATTTTCCTGGTGGGTCTGAAGACTGTTTGAAAGTTGTGTTTTTCCATCAGTTTTCCCATGCGGTCAGTGACTCCTTTGATGTAGGGCAGGAATACTTTGTTTGTGGGGGGCTGTTTTTCTTCAGTTGGATGTTGTTTTCTTGGTTTGATGGCTCTTTTTATTTCATTCTTGGAATAGCCATTTGCCTGTAGGACCCAATTCAGATGGTTAAGTTCGTTGTTGAGAAATTGGGTTTCACGGTTTCAATTAGCACGATCCACCAATGTTTTGAGCATGCCTCTCTTTTGTCGTGGGTGGTGATTGGAATTTTTGTGCAGATACCGGTCTGTATGGGTGGGTTTTCTGTATACTTTGTGTCCTAGTTTGAGGTCTGGTTTGCGTATGACCAGCGTATCTAAAAATGGAAGTTTGCCGTCAGTTTCTTTTTCCATAGTGAATTGTATATTGGGGTGGATGCCGTTTAGGTGGTCCAGAAGTTTCTCCAGTTCTTCTTCAGTATGACTCCAAATTGCGAAGGTGTCATCCACGAACCGGAACCAGACTGTTGGTGTAATGGGTGCCGATTCCAAAGCCTGTTTTTCAAAATGTTCCATGTAAAAGTTTGCTATGACTGGGCTCAGGGGGCTTCCCATGGCAACGCCATCCATCTGTTCATAGAACTCATTCTCCCATTGAAAGTAACTAGTTGTTAGGCAGTGTTGAAATAAAGCTGTAATGTCTTCTGGGAAGATTTGCTTGATGAATGCCAGGGTGTCCCTTACTGGTACCTATGCACACATAGTCCATTATCACATTTTGATTTATACTGAATAAGTTACCTTTCTCCGCACATTCAAAATTAGGAATCTGTACTTCAGACCTCATAACATAAAGGGGGGAGGGGGAATCTTGCCCTAGCCTATTTTCTATCTTGTTTATGTTAATTTTATTATCTAATCTGCAAGTCTCTTCTGTCTTCAACCTCATCTCCCCAAAAGTCTTCCAATTTATTCTACAGCTCTTCCCATTCAGCACTGCAACTTAGTGGCAGTTACCACTGTATGGACATAACTCAGTCTTTCTCAACCTTTGGTGCAATGAGGTCGAACAAGAGCACTGTAATCTATGACCAAGATTGAAAAAGACTGATGGAACAGCATTTTCTCACAGCTTTAATTCTCTTCACCTTTTGATTTCTTCTTGTTTCACCATTCTTGAAATTTGACACGGGTGGGTATTTTCCCCCACCAACTTCTACCTCCCCAAGACAATGGAAGATCTTTGAAATTATGCCTGCATCAGGCCCCCTTTTCAGAATATTCACCTGAACATTTTTTGTTTTCGTTAAGTAATCACCGGTTAGAAGCAATTATTTCAAGATTTAATCAAGGGTTTTTTGGTTGTTGTTTGTTGCTTTAAGTGTATCACCAAACTCAGTGCTGGTTCTCATTTGAGATCTAAAGAAAGAAATGAAAATTCCTACTCAAGGACAACATGAAAAATGGTCTAATATTTTCTTCTTCAGCCCAATCTTCTAGTGCCTCTGATTCAGAAATAGATTTAAAAAATAAACAAGCCTGCCAATAATTATCCTCTTCGTTGAATAAAATTTCCCCTGGATGATTAAAATGAGTTCCTGCTTACCAGTCAGCTCAAACTTCAGTGAAACTAGTGTTTAAAGCCAGAAGCATTACAGAGCAAGAGTGGATTTGTCACAGATTTCATGAGGTAATGTCTCATCCTAACATGAAATGTAAGCCAAATGCTATATCATAATACCTTTCCTTAATTGCCCTTTAAGTTAGTAATAATTATAGATGAATTAGTCCTTAAATTATTCTACCTGAAACCAATGAAGTCTTTTAGTCTAATGGGGAAAAGAATATTAGTCATAGCATATCAAATATATCATGGGATCTCTCTCTTTCAGTGCCGCTGTCTTCCCCAAATGAATGCATCCTCCTCCTTCTTCACTGACTTATGGTTGGGAATAAACAGCACTGGCACATTATGAAAAGATGCATAGATCCACCCTGCAAATTGTTCTATTTGCACAATCCAGAATCTCTATTGCTTCTCAGAACTACACAGGCAAACTTTCCATGTTCTTAGGACATAAGAGCGTTAAGATGATGTCCTGCATCTTCAGGTCCTGGAGTGTAACTTGGTGCCTCTTTTAAAGATCTCCCTTGTTCCTCTCTTAGCTAGCCACTCTTGATTAGATTGTTTTCCTGTTTATGTTTTATACATTCATACAATTTTAAAAGCTGGAGGTTTTAGATCTTGGCCCCACTGTTTAGGATCCCTGATGTTATCTGGGAAGCTTAGCCCAGCAGTTCCCATGAAGTATTAGAAAGAGAATTCTTCCCTACTGTCTGCTGATTTGCAGTTTGGAATGACTGTCCTAGAAAAAACAAGAGGAACCCTCAAGCTACTTGGCATGATACGCATTTCCCTTTTTTGATCACAAGTCTGTAAGTCAACTCAGCAGGGGACTGACACCTGTAGAAACTATCAATCTCATCAGCTTTTAAAATAAACTTGAACTCCAAATACAGTAGTTACCATGATCTCATTTCTGAAACAGAACGGAGGAATAATTTCTTCAAGGAGTCTCAAATACGAGTAAGAGGAATTTGCAGCATGGTTCTTGGATTTCTGGAAGATGTTGGTATTGGAAGGAAAAGACTTATGGGAGGCATGATAGGTATGTTCAAGTACATAAATGGAAGCTATAGGGAAGATGTTCAAGAACTATTTTCCATGGAAACTAGGAGTGGTAACAAAGGGTATAAGGGCAGCCACACAGATTTCATTTAAATATAAAAGAAAAACTTCCTCACAGTAAAATATGTGCAGAAGTAGAAAATTGTACCCATAGCGGTTGTGGGCTCTCCACCTTGGGATACTTTTAGGAAAAGGCCAGACAGACACTTACATGGATGGATTAATTGGTTTTCTTGCATACTGCAGAAGGTTGGACTAGTCACTAGATGATCATCATGGTCCCTTCCAATTCTACAACTCTATGATTCTATGATATGTAATTCTTATGTGCTAGAAAGGAACCATGGATATCCCACTTGAAGATACAGTAGGATTTGATTCTTACGATTCTGAAGATTGTCCACAGTCTGACTTGGTGAGTGAATCCTACGGATGTAAAAGTTCCTGCCTCATGTAACTGGGGGATATAAAATATGAGATCTCTCCTGCTGTCAGGATGGACATCCTGTCAGCCTGGAAAAGGGGCTGTAGTAATTAATGTCTCAACTAGAATGCTTTGTAGTAGAATGTTCAGTAGGAGTACTTTGAAGTAGAAGTTAGGCATGCCTGCAGGGCCATTAGGAATGTTGATTAGAGATGTTTAGGAGAGCAACCTGACACCAAGGCCAGACCAAATGGCATTATCAGCTTGTTAGTGCAGTATTGTGATGGAGGGGGATGGGAACTGGGAGAAAGAAGGGAGGGCCTGTCATGCCATGGGGCCCTTAGTGAGGGAGAGACTGGTATGAAGGAGGGATTCTAACTTCTGTTTTATGCAGGCTTTCTTCATTCGGGTCTTTGAATTGGAACTGATCACCTGTATTAATAAAGTACTCTTTCGTATCCTTGATGGCTTGTCGCAAGAGTTTCTGATTTAATAGCTAAAGGATCATGACCATCACACCTGCTTTCTGTGTGAGCATTGATTGATTGATTGATTATGTGCCATCAAGTTGGTGTTGACTCTTAGCAACCACATAGGCAGATTTTCTCCATGACAGTTTGTCTCTAATCTCTTTAGGTCTTCCAATGGTGCATCCACCACCACTGTAACTGAGTCCATCTGTCATGGTGGGCTCTGGCTTGGAGTCCATGGGGGGTCGGGCTCGGAGTCAGAGTCAGAGTCAGAGTCAGACAATGAGGACGGGTGGCCAGCCTCTGACATAGAGTTGGAGGGTGACCAGAAAGCTCTAGATAAATGGCTGCCTGAGCAGTCAGAGGAGGCAGGGCTGGTCAGGGAGCAGCAGGCATACATGCCGCTGATTAGTGAGGACGAAGACTCGGAGCTGCCACCCCCTCCCAGTCCTTGAGAAAGGAGAGAGGAACAGCGGAGGTCAGAGAGGCTACACGTGAGAAAGCAGCCCTGCCCTCCTAAATAAGCTCCACCAGGGTCTGCCTCTATAAAAAGGGAGCCGCAAGCCCAGACTGTTCGTTGGGGACAACCGTCTGCTTACCGGACTCCATGTGCCTGGATTCCTGATCGTAAAACCTCATGACCTGACTCTTGACTCTTGGACTCACTTGACTGATCTTGTTTCGAATGTGAAACTCCCTAAAGGCAAGCTCATGGAACTTTTGGGGCTTGTTTTTCTAGAGTGTGTGCATTTGCACTCACACTCACTGGCTGCCTGTTCATTACCTCACAAGTTTACCTCACAAGTTTCTCAGTAAAGTTTTACAACTGCCTCCCTTGTGTATTGTGTATGATTGGGCTGGGACAGGACACCATCCATCTTGCTGCTGGTGGTCTCCTTCTCTTTCCTTGTACCTTTCCCAGCATTAGAGCTTTCTCCAGAGAGCTAGAACTTCTAATAGTGTGTCCAAGGTAAGGTAATTTGAGCCTGGTCATTTGTACCTCAAGTGAGAACTCTGGGTTGATTTGTTTGATGATCCATTTGTTTGTTTTCTTGGCTGTTCATGGAGTCTTCTCCAACACTGAAGTTCAAAAGCATTAATACTCTTCCTATATTGCTTCTTCAAAGTCCAACTTTTGCTTCTATAGAGTGTTTCTTCCTCCTTTCATTGTCAACCTTCTTTTGCTGTTTTATAAAATTTGTGATCAGAGTTATGGAAAATATTGAGAGACAAGCAAACTGAAGTAAAACCTTGCTTTATTTAAAACAAAGAACAGATGAGCCTTGCATCTTCTTCAGCCGAAGAGAAGCACATGGCTGATTAACATAAGCTATTTACATTGAGATAGCAGAGCAGAGTAGAGAGACCAAAACAAAAGCAGAGATAACACTTTTAAAGCTTTTTACAATTGCAACTTGGCCATACCTGAGTGGACAGGATCTGGCATGTGACCAAACACCTAGGCAACAGATTCCCAATATGGGCAAAGCTTAAACAGGTAATTCTGATTGGTCAGAACTATCAGACTAGCTGGCTCCAAAGTAAATTAACATTCCTGAGGAAGGTAGCCAACACGTGTTCCCCAAGAGCCCAAAAAGAAACTTCAAGGCTTGGCTTTTGAAAACTCAGCCCCATATTCTACAGACATAAAAAATATATGCAACACCTTCTTTTCTTCTTGCTTTTGAGTTTCTGTTATTGCATACACACATATGTTCAATAGAGGGGCATTTTTGAAAGATAATGGATCCCTCAGAGTTGGAGAAGATATTGCTAGATTACCATTTCTGACCATTGGCCATATTGGTTGGAACCAGTAGAAGTTAGAACCTAGCAATCTCTGGATGAAGAGGGCTACATATTGTTATACCTTATATTAATGAGCAGGCATGAACATGATGAGTTTAAAGATGATATTACAAAGACACTGCTCTGAACAGTTTATTATGCACCAGTTGTGGTCAGCTCTGCAGAAAAAAATGAATAGATGCAGTATATAGCATATGCAGTTTGGTTGGGCTTTCAGTTTGAGGAAGGCTATAATCAACAACTCTTCACCTTGTTTTTCTGAATACAATGTATTTTATCCTATTTGGATCTGGAATGCAATGTCTTTGTATGCATATTTATCAAGCCAAGATGACTCTGATTTTGTAGCATGCATTGTAGGAAATAACAGGTGACCAAAGAGATTGGCTTTGGCTTGATTGGTACACTCCACTCCAAATTTAAGCTTTATTCAGATATAGTCATATATCAGTTTAATTATATCTCAAAATATAATCTAATTTGGTCATCAGGTGTAATTAAACTGGAGCACAGTAGACAAGAGGCAATGTTACAAAATCAAAAGTTCTGTAGTATGCATATCTTTTCTGCTAGGTACTTCCTATCAGATCTTTGGCAAGCCACTACTTTAGCATCCTTCTCCTACATGCGATATGATCATAATTTTATTGACTTACCTTAGAGGCCTTGTAGAGCTGGATGAGGAACTTGTGGCTGAACTACAATTGTCAGCAGCCCACCACTATGGTCAATGACGAAGGACATTGGGAGCTATAATTCAGCTAGTTCTTGGATGGTCCAATGTTGCTTACTCTTCTTTTAGAAAGTACATTCAAAGCACTTTGCACAATTAAAAAGAATGGCCTAGTTTCTTTCAAGGCAAGCTTGATTTCTGGTGACTTCACAGATAGGTCCCTGCAATTAACGTGGCAACAAAATGGAAATAGCTTCCATTTGTCTTCTGAGATGAATAAGTCCTTCCTAAAACTTTGGTATTTTTTGGTGGTCATCCATCCAGATTCTAGCCAGATCCAACCATGTTTATTTTTCCAGGATCACCACCACCGCCCCACCAAATTCAGCTTGGTTCTGCCATCTAGCTGGGCTAAGTGCTCTTAACTACTATGCAAATGTGAAATATTAGTTTTGCACTGTGCTACAAAATTGAATTATTTACTTATCTGTTTAATTTATTTGTACACCCCCTGCTTATCAGAGAACTCTATTTCATTTATCACTTTGAGAGAAAAGTGAGGCTCCTGTATTTTATATGGCCAGTAACATTCTGAGCTAGCCATTAAGTATAAGTAGAGAAAAGATTGCAAAGAGCTCTAAACGTAGCTCTCCAGACTAGGTAAATGTACATCAAAATTCATTTCAAAGTAAGCTAGTGTCAAGTAAGGCATTCCAAACTTTGCATATGTACATGCAAACTGAGCCGGTAATGACTAATCAGGAAGGGGATCTTGGAGGTCAAGAGCTCAATTAAAATGTTAATCCAGTGTGAAGCTGCTATAAAAAAGGACCATTCCATGTTTGGAATTATTAAGTTCCCACCCAATTTAGTAGCCATTGTGATAATCAGTTCCATGGGTTTATGCCATTGTTCTGTATTTTCCCCCAGTTTTGTACTGCATGGTTCACACTCACAAACAGAAGCCTTTGATAATGAGATTTCATATCCAGGGCTGGTTAACTAAAATGCAGTCAAACTTATAAAAAAATGTCAGGCTGACAGCCTCTTTCCTGTTTCAGTTTTCAATATTCTGTGTTTTGCTGCTGTTTCCATTTTGGCCTTTGCAATGCTTTTCTCGGTACCATAACATAAAGTAATTGCTTAAAGAAACTTCCCTGTTGATATCAGGGAATTGTAAGTCCTGCATGATTAACTTTGATTACTTTAATGGCATTGTGCAGAGTTTAAAGGCCTTTGAATTTGATCAGCTCTTTTAAAATAGACCACACTCTAGCAAGTTTTTGTTTCCCTAAGGATATTGGAAGAATTTATTCCCCCCATACTTTACTCTGAAATCTCAGATCGAGTTCATGCTTCTAATGAAAAAAGATTTTACATATGCTTCTTGGTCTAAGTAAGGGATTTACTCACTGAGACTCAATGTGGCATAGTGGAAATCGCATCCAGAGGGAAATTTGGCAGGCAAGGAAAATGTATCAAATATAGAAAATAGGGCTGTGCAAAATATTTTGAATTTGAGATCAAAATGCTCTGTTTTGAGTTTGAAATACTCTGCTCAAACTTGGAACAGAGCATGGAATGTTTCAGGCTTGAAACATTTTGAATTGGAAACATTTTGTACACACTACTGGATAAGGCCAAGATTTTGGCTAGGTAAAGTCCACACTTAACGTCATATTATATTATTATGTGCACTTCATTTAATTAAAAATGCAACTTAAAACTCATATATAGGAGAACCTCCACACAGGATCTTTGCAGCAGTTTAAAAGCAACTCTAGAGCTGTCTGATCTCCCAACATGGGTTTGTTTTGATTGAAGTCAACTCTGACTCTGGGCTGGTTCATTTAAAAACAAAGTAAAGCCAGTTATTCTGTATGCGGAATTTCACCTCTGCAACATTAAGAGTGGCCCATTATTCTGTTAGGAAGAACTGGCTTCATTCTGCTTTCTTTTCCTCTTCACTACAGTAGAGTTTTATTATCTCCTTCAAGTTGAGCTCAGTCCAAAGTGACATCATAAAAAATTGTTTGCCCATCTTCTTCTCCTGGAATGTGTATTGACTTTCCTATCCAGCTTTCAGCCTTGGTATCTCCTGCAGCTCTCCCGTTTAAGTATTGCCCAGGCCCAGATCTGCTTAATGTTGCAATCTAGACAAGAACACCTACAGGCAAGCAATTTTGGTAGGGCAAGAGCCAGCACATGGAAGAATTCTAAGCAGGGTCAGGATAATTTCGACTTGGTTCAGGTAGAACCAGAACACATGTGCTACCTTAGCCCTTCTTTCTCTAGCCTCCATATCCTCAGGTGGGGAATCTAAATGGGAGACAGATATACTCATGTTCTCTTGAACATTGATACATTTGTCAACATTGCTTCAAGACCCTGTCTTTGCCTAGTTCCAGATCATGTGGAGAGTTGTACTCCCATTGAAGCCAATGAGACAGCATCTTTCCTTCATTCCTATTAGGTGAAAGCATGAAGGCTGAGCAAAGTTGTGGTGGGGCTGTAAGCACAGTCACATTCTCTAACTCTTCCAGCCTGTCCATACCTTTAAGAAAATATATGAATGGGGCTAAATTTATTTGACTTCTAGAACAATATTAAAAGTCTAATCTAAAAACAAAACCAATCAGGACTATTGTCCAGTCTTCTCACTTGCCCCAAACAATGGCAGCAGAATGACTCAGTGGCCCAGAAAGCCATCCTGATTTCTTTTTTAATATGCAGTTGGTCACCTGATGAAAGCAGTGAACAAAAGACGCTCCTGGTGAAAGGGAACGGGGATATATGGGTGAAAAGAATCCCTAAGATACACAAAAAACCCATTCCAAATCACGTTGACCAATGTTGTTATTGCATATGCAGGTTCATTGAATATATAGGTCTGTTAATGCTAGGTGCACAATATTCACATCTGAAGAAGGGAGCTACAGTTCACAAAAGCATATGCCTTTTAATAAACATTGTTATTCTGAAAAGGTGCTACAAGACTCCTCATATTCACAAGTGTTGTTCCTTCCTGTAAAATATTCTTCTTGGATTTTTTGTATCAATTAGCAGGATTCTGGGAATAATGTAAGTTGGAAGAGAGATCACCTTACCTTGGTTCAGGAGTGTTCATGGTTCTTTTTTCAGTTTTAAAAACATTTCCATATGTACTTGCAATGTCACATGATCACTAATACAATGTACGAAGAAGATGGAAGAAGAAAAGTCCCACAGTGCTATGGATGCAATCAGTGCAATTTTTTGAAAAATGCAAATAATAAGTTGGGTGGGAGGAGTTGGTCACCAACAAGATAAGGCGACCAACTTGATGGGATTCAGATCTTTCTCATATAAAGATCCATGGCAAGCCATGATGGCATCGAAATGATGGCAAGTGCATTAAAACATCATCATACAAATGATGCAGTTACCTTCTTGCATCATGACATCTGGTGCAAGTTTGTAAGTCACATTATTTTGTGTCTTGACACAGTCACTTGACTACCACCACTTTTTTCAACCCCCTGGATATGAATGCACCATAGTTTCCTAGGCTTAAGAAGCTTGCCTTCCTTCAACTGAAAGTATTTTATAATTAGCCTCCAGTTCAATGTCTGAATCACAAAGACCAGAAGAAGTAGACCCTAAAGCCTTGTTAGGCTGGGATTCCCAGTGTCTGTCTGCTTCATCTGGCTGTTCCTCCTCTTCTTCATCCAACATAGAAGGAGCACTGTTTGAAAGAATGCATTTGAGCCAGAAACAAGTTCTGTCTCTGATTTTACTTTTGAAGAGATAGTTTTATACCCCATGAACTACTTTTCAAGATTGCTTTCAAGCAATGAGCATGCATATACAGTATGAACCCTTTTTTTTTTTTTACTATTATTCCTCTGAGCACAGCACTTCTGTGTGGGAAGGAACTTATTTTCCAATGGGATGTCAAGGACAGGTTCTTTAATTTTCCAAGAATATTTTGTGATTTTCAGCATTTTAGTTTTACGCTGACAAATCAGACAGATTTCAAAGGGGCCTAATTTTCAGAAAGTGCAGAACAGAATATGAAAATAATGGAGGCAATCAAAATCATTTGTCACTTTTGAAAATAGAAGCCTTTTTCTTTCTAAAGTTAGAAATAAAATGCTGCAGTATGGTATTAGGGCTCGTTGTGATAGATTACTTCTTAGAAGTAAAGGACTTCTGTATGGTTGCCAACCACCAAAGAAGAGAAGTCATTTACTTTCAAACAAAGAATTAATTGTTTAAATTTAAATAAATATACATAGCAACAAAACTATAATGAATATGCTTTCATGGGATATGAAAAGCCACAAAATATATTTTCCAGTTTAAGAGCAAGACTGAAGGAATCATCAATTGTTATAAAAAATAACCTTTCCATTAAGTTAACCTGTGAACTTGAAGGAAAATCAGTCTTTTGGGACATCTGAATAGTTGCCAACTTTCCTCCTGAGGTGGTGTTCTACTCCCAGGATACACATTATGCTTTCTCCAGAAGGGGGCAAGAAATGAAGACAGCTGCCTTGAATTCTGTGTTGGACTTGCAGATGGTTCACAGGTACAATCATAGGAGGTTTGTATGAATCAACCCACCGTAAATCTCAAAAGCCCAAATTATAACACATGTAACATTGGCTCCACAATTAGCTACGGAAATATTTGACAGCATGCCCCATTGAACATAGGTGCCTTAAAGAGAGGAATTATCAATTCAACCCATGCAGCCCTGCATTAAAATAAAAAAAATATTGGATTTAAAATAACTGAAAATTCAAGACATTTCTACATTTAGAATTTTATTTATTGCATTTCTTCACCGCTCATCTCGTACAAACAACTCAAAATTAATCATTTTTATCAACTTTTACTCAATAACTCCTATTATTCAATAACTAATAATGGGTTTTCAGATACTGAAAGGCAAGATTAGGGATGGATGGATGAACAGATCATACCTAATGTCAATAGCATGTTCAAATATACATGAGATTATTTGCAGGGAAGGATTCTCTTTAAAACAGCCATACTTTAAATCTTTTAATTTGGATTTTATTTCTTGAAGCTCAACCACATAGTTTCTGTTCCAACTGACTTATGAGCACACATATTCAGATATCCTTAATGAATTAAATGGATTACTGGAAATAAGTAATCAGATTCAATCTGTAAACCAAATAGAATTGATTCAAAGGAGAGGAAGTCAAACTAGTCACAGGGTTATGTATGATACTAATGTTTCAAAATGCAGTTTTGAAAAATTGCAAAGCTAAAATACGATGCTGAATTCTTTTTGGTCTTGGCATCATTTTCAATTTTAATTCATCCATAATGTCTGTCTCTTCTTTCTATGCAATTTCAAGATGGGTTCAAGAATTAATGAGATCCATATTTAGTATTCTGTTCTGTTTTAAAATATTATGAATTGGCCTTTATCATGAAAGATAGTGTGGTGGATTTCAGTAATGCTGCTGGTTCTCAGGAAGGAGGGAGCACATTCCAAGGAGGAGGGCAAGATAAGTGAAAACACAGTCCAGGGATGGAATGTGGGAAAACTAAGAGGTTCAGACTAGCTCCACCCTAGAGCCTTCCCAGGTTCCCCTTAGGTTATGTAGAGTAGCTTTAGTCTGGAAAGATTCTGTCTATAAGGTGTGAGCAAATAAAGAACTAATTGAAGAGAATATATGTAGCTCAGGATTGAACTGTGGAGTCCTTGGTGGTCTCTGAGCTTTGTTGTTTTCTTGCAGATGTTTCAATGCCAGGCTAGGCAACATATTGCCTTATATCAGAATGAAGATGTTGCCTAGCCTGGCAATGAAACGTCTGCAAGAAAACAACAAGGCTCAGAGACCACCAAGGACTCCACAAATAAAGAACTGAAGTTTGACTGGATTGATTCTTCATCATTCTTGGGCTGGGCCTGACAGATAGTATGAAACATAGGCCTAAATATATTGATAAATGAGGATTCTACCACTTTTCTTAAATAACCAAATATCTTGGGGACAGATTTGGTCATGACCCACCATCAACAATTTGCAATTTACTTTGGCCAGAGATCAAATTCTGATTTACTTTGACTCACAATCACAAAGCTACTTAGGGAGCTGAGGCATTGACAGTGGGTTTTTATTTTATCTTTATTTCTCTACCCAAGATAACAAACTGCTTTGGAAATTCCTTTTAGCTCAGATTAAATCTTCAAGGGAACATGGGTTTAATAGAGCTAGCTGGAAAACCTTCCTGCATTTGGAATCCCTTCTAAATCTGTTTGTCTCTGAAGGCATAGCATTTTAATAGAGCTCCCAATCTTGCATCTCTCTGAACTTGGACACATGAAATATGGTCCAGAGGTGATGTGTGGTTTGTTAAAGAATTGTGTGAGGTTCATAATGCCCTAAGATGTCCCTGGGAAAGGTGAAAGGAAAGAAAGGGAGAGGATGACCAGCAGCTAGGTGGATGGACTCAGATACAACAACAATGGCCCACATTGCCTTTGGAAGATCTGAAGGACCAGGTTGGGAAAGATCCTCCTGGAGAAAATCAATTCTTTTCCTAACTTCTACTCACCACTTTGACCACTGCTGCACTTCTGACCACAGCTCTGACATACATAAAAAGTGGCTAGAACTTCAATCGCATCATCAAAGTTTTTTTTTTACCATACCCTGTAGACACTCCTGGCCAAAGGTGAAATCCACTGTATCTCCCCTTTATTGGTGACTTGCTGAAATCCTCTGCAACTCTCTTCCTTGACATGGGATGTCCTTATACGTCTATGTATTGTCTATGTATTTTCTATGTATGCTCAGTTCTAACGTTTTGTCAGATGTCAGAAAAATCACTGTCTTTGCAAGTCAGTAATAAATATGATCACAGTTACAGGGCTTGTATGGGAATAGTGAATAATAGTAAATAATAAGTAATTAAACCTTATCATAACATGCCATCAATCTAATGGCTACACAAACTGACGCTTGCATTTCCATTCATTCAAAGGATGCCATCAAGAGATCTCACCATTAAAAGTAGATTATTCACTGATTAAATGGCTTCAGCCCTTGAAATACCAATTGTGACTCCATCAACAAATCCAGGGTATTAATTTTTATGCATTTTTATGCTTTTATTTCTGTACTACCTGGGATGATTTGGATTTATTTCAAAAAGCTAAGAATGGCTAGGTTTTATTAGGACTTAGATGGAAAACCACCAAGAAATCCCTTGGGCAGCTGAAAAAAACAAAGACAAGAAAGTGAAAAACAAAATCTTATAAGCAGGCAATGGCACACCACTACTGTGTTGTTGTCATGAGCTGTTGCCGAGAAAACTGTATAGATGAGTCCATGAAGTCACCTGCAATAGGATCTGAGGGAGTCTTTCATTTATAAACATAATTTACCGTAATAGCCTATTAAATATGGTGTGCACTGTACGTCTTTAAGTGAGTTACCTGCTTTCCTTAAACTACAATCCAAGTATAGTTAATGGGACCGTTGCAGTGCTCTCTATAGTACATATCTAGTGAATGGTACATTTCAATGAATGCAATAACAAGCATGAAATTGCAGCCCAAGAGCCATAATCTGAAGGAAAACAAAGTCAGGTATTCAGGATCAGGAGTTTAGCATTGGGTCTCATATACTTGGTTCCCTCTATTGCCAAATCAAGCTCCTATTCAACTCTCACTCTTAGTCTTACTGTACCAACTGCCCCATTTAGAATGGAGAGGAAGAATATGCCCCTCTCCAATTTTTGCTGAAGCTCAGCTCCTCATACCAGGAAGAAGCTGAAGACCTGTGCCATCAGAAGTATCTGATACAGAAGAATACATATTTAAAAATAAGTATATGTGATAAATGTAGTGACATAGACTAAATATAGTTAGACATTTGGGTTGTGCCATGCTTTGGTATTAAAATTTCTTGCATTTATAAAGACATGGCTGACAGATCATGCAGACCTAGTCTTAATATTATAATTTTTGTGTTTTGTGTTTTGTGTTTTCTTTTTCTTTTTTCCCCCCTGTAATTAATTAAAAAGAAATAAAAATTATATTAAAAAGAGAAGGCTGACAGACCATGCAGACCTACTCTGTGCTAAACTACAGAATGCACAAAACACATACTCTGTGATTCCTCTTTCATGTTTTAATTTAATCTAGGGCAGGCTTTCTCAACCAGGGTTCCGTGGAGCCCTAGGGTTCCGCAAGAGGTTATTAGGGGTTCCCAGGGAGATCATGACTTATTTAAAAATATATATTTCAAATTCGGGCAACTTCACATTAAAGCAGTAAGTTTCATTCTTTATTTTTAGTTTAAGAACACTGTTAATGCATATATACAGGCCTACACATGAAACAAATATAGTAACTTTGTAAATTCTGGCCTATACAGTATTTGAGCCTGAATGTGCAGGGGTTCCCCGAGGCCTGAAAAATATTTCAAAGGTTCCTCCAGGGTCAAAAGATTACGAAAGGCTTGATCTAGGGTAAGCACAAGATGGCCCCCAAGCTAGATCAGAACTATTATGCACAGTGAGCTGGGATTCTATCCTCTCTTCCAGTCCCTTTATTAAGAACAAAATAATTATTTTCTTATTTAACATCTGTAGTTAGATATTAAAAAGAGTTAGCTTTCAAAGGATGGTTATTTAAACCTCCATGCCTATGTTCATATCAGGAGGGAGGGAGGGAGGGAGGGAGGGAGGGAGGGAGGGAGGGAGGGAGGGAGGGAGGGAGGGAGGAAGGAAGGAAGGAAGGAAGGAAGGAAGGAAGGAAGGAAGGAAGGAAGGAAGGAAGGAAGGATATGCCTGGGTAAATATTTACTAACATGTGACCAAGGTAGTTTAGTTTAGTACTTTATTATGGTTACTGACCAGAACTCTGCAATAAATAATCACTTTCAAGGTGATCAAGGCCTGCCAGGTTTTACAGAATTCAAAATTCAAGAAAGCAGAGTTGTGCTGGTCTGACTAATTGGCCGGCCCCATTGGCTTTTCAATGTGTTGGTTGAGTACTGTAAGCACTCCATCCTAGCCCATCAAATTAACCTCTTTTGATAACCTTTAGTGTGTAGGTTTTACAAGGATTCTTTTCCATGTTGACTCATAATTATCCACCATAATCAATTAGAACTTCTGAAAAAAGCAAAAACCATGGAGGGATCTTTGCTTTATTTCTTTGAAACCCAAGACACCAGTTTTATTAAAGCTACTGCAGAATTCTTTTCATTTTTGTCGTATTAGCTTATTATGAATGTTTTATGTTTGAGAGAAGCTCCTTTGTTTGAACTCTGCTAGGTGACAACACCTATGTGTTCTTAGCTAACAGCTGAAAGCTAAGCAGGCCTGGTTAATTTTGCATGGGAGATCACTGGGAAATTCCAGGGCTATAGGCTAGACCAGGGGTCCCCAACCCCTGGGCCGTGGACCTGTACAGGTCCGTGGCCTGTTAGAAACCAGGCTGCCATGCCAGACTCCGAACCCCGCCCCCCGGTCTGCGTGATTGGCTCCCACCTGAAAACCCTGCCACCCGGTCTGTGCGATTGGCTCCTGCCTGAAAACCCCACCCCCGGTCCATACGATTATCTCCCGCCTGCAAACCCTGCTCCCCCGGTCCGTGAAAAAGCTGTCTTCCACGAAACTGGTCCCTCGTTGCAAAAAGGTTGGGTACCCCTGGGCTAGACTAAGCCTAAAAATATAAACAGTGGTTTTTTTTAAGTGTTGTAGAATAAAAAAAATGGCAAACCACTACTGTATTTTTGCCAAGAAAATTACATGCATATCTACATCCAATCACTGGACATCAGGTTCAGGTTAAAGGTGGCTACTTTCTTAAGATAGACTGGAAAATTTAAGAAGAAAAACTTGGAAGAGGACAAGGGCAAGCCACAAAATGGAAGTTCTATTAATTGCATACATTGAGTTGGTCTAGAGTTGGGTGGTGCCTAAACTGAAATAAATAAATACATAAATCTCAGCTTGTGGGAATCTTTTCTCCATCTGTCAACCTCTGTTGGAGGCATTCTTTTTTCTATGAAACTCTTGAACTTTAAATTCATTTTCTTGAATGGATAAGTACAGGTATACATATAGATACAGATAAATATGGCTACCGATGATATAGATATTAAAAGGTAACTTATCTATAGAAATTGAGAGCTAGTGTAATGGTTGAAGTGCTGGACTAGGAATAGGGAGACCCAGGTCCTAGTCCTCCCCTGGTCACAGAAGCCAGCTGGATGACTTTGGGCCAGTCACCCCTCTCATCTCTATTCAGCACCAGTCTCTGCAATGATCCAGCTGGAAAACGAAACTCCTTATCCCATCATGCATTGATAGCTTCAGTGACAACAGAAAGAGACTTTTTAATAAAGTGTGGATTCTTTTGGTAGCAGTTGGGATGATGGCAGCCAATTGAGTAGTTTAAAAGATGACTGAATAGATTCATAGAGGATCAGGCTTTTAGTGGGTACTAAAATTGATGGCCATTGACTACCTCCTGAATCATAGGCAGGAGGCCTCAAATACTGGTTTCTGGGAGGCGACAGTAAAGAGAGTTATCCCCTTCCTGCTCTGGCTTGTGTGCTTCTCAGGTTTATCCAGTTGGCCACTGTATTCCATAGAATGCTGGATTAGATGGAATTAAGCCTAATCCAGGAAGTCTCATTGCCATGGGAACCATTTCATTGTGGAGCTTTAGATGTTAAGAAACCAAATTCTCCTGAATTCCAACTCTTCATACTGTACTTTCCCACTTGCTTTTCAAAGTTAGTTGAGCAATGTGATGCTGCCTTACAGGAATCATGGGTCACTGTGATTGTTGGAATGACATCTTGATGCCCTTTGAATTTGAATTTGGTTAAGGGGATTTCACAAAACCTTTGAATCTGAATTTGAATTTGGTTGAGGGGATTTCACAAAACCACTTGAAAATGAGATTTTCCTCACACTCTAAGCCTGGCTGGTAGCTCGACAAGTCAGAACTTCTCAGAGCTCTGAGACCTGGCTGACTTTACCTTGTTTGCAGGGGTCTACAGAATTTGTAAGACCACTGAAGCTTCCCCCTGAAGAGGGGGGGACCAGAAGATTGCTCACAGGGCCATTGGAATTGCCCACTCCTGTTTTTCTTTGTATTATTATTTTATTATTTATTTGTCTTATTTATACCCCGCCTATCCCCTCCCTACTGGAGGACTCTAGGCGGCTTACAACATTACATATCCAATTATTCAATTATACATCATCATTTAACATTTTTACAATTTTTACCGCGCAACAGGGAGAGAGGAAGGGAACCGGCTCTTCAGCTGCAGGCATTGGACTGCAAGTCCCAGAATGCCTTGCTCCGCGCCGGCTGCTGACGTCCAGGAAGCTGGTATCTCCGGATCCGTCGTCCTCCGCCGTCATCACCGCTCTTCCAGGTCTTTCTTGGATCGAGGACGACCCTCCGCTGGACGCCCGCAAATTGCCCCACGTAAGTAAGTGGTACCCATTTATCTACTTGCTATATTAGCTTTCGAATCGCTGGGTTGGCAGAGAGCTAGGGCTAGTGACGAGAGCTCACCTCGTCACGCGGTTTCGAACTGCCAACCTTATGGTCGGCAGTCTAACGGCTCAGTGGTTTAAACCGCTGAGCCACCGCGCCCTTAAGTAGTTTTTGTAGTTTCCACCACGGAGAGAACGGGGGTGAATGCAGTGGAATGGCCGAAGGAGGATCCTAGCTCTGCAAGGAATGTAAGTCTCTTGGGAAACACAAGAGCGGCAGCCAGCTTTTAGATCACTTTATATTAATTTTTCCCTTAGAACGTAGAACGTTTTTACTATCTATATATGTCTATGAAGGTTCTCAGTCATCCAGGTGGAATTGTCTGTAGCTTGAATCAGGACTTTGTTTAAAATGTTGGCTAATTTTGTGTTTTCTTTGCTATAATTAATTTTGGTGGAAGTTTGATAGATTTTATTTTTGCAACATAATGAAACGCTTGTATTTTTTTTTACCTTTCTTTTGTATCAGAGAAGTTGGGACTTAAGAGATTTTGCTGGTAATTTTTCACCCGACAAACCAATTGACTATTTACAGTACTTTCTGAGAAACTGTTTGTTTGGGTTAAGCAGCTTGCAGCCCGAAGAATAAAAGTATAGAGAAATGTCTGCATTTTTTCCTTCTTATCTTTTAACCTTTTTTTAGAATGGAGTTTGTCTCATTCGGAATTCATTTTTTATTTTCTATTTTATAAACTGTTTGAAATATTGTTCTGTGGAATTTTTCACCTTTTATTTTAAAAGTTTTTCTTACTTAATAAACAGACACTTCTGGCAACCTTCCATTTGAATAGACCAGCTGACCACTCATTCCCTGGGAAAATATTTTGTTTTGTCTAGAACAGCTAGCTACGGCAGCCTGAAAAGGGGGGAGGGTAGGTGATAATGGCATTTTTAACAGCACTTCAAGATTTTAAAAAAGAATTTAAAGAAGCTCTTTTAGAAATTAAGAAATCAATAGAACTTATACTGATAGATTTGACACAAAAGACAGATTTAGAAATGGAAGAAAAACTCCTCGAGTCAGTAGAGAAACAGGGGAAGAGGATTTTAAATACAGAAGAAGATTTTGATATTTTACAGGAGGTGGTCATCTAAACACATTATACATTATAGTTTGGGCACAAACACATTGTGGCAGCTGAGACAGGAAGATTTTAACATGCAAATTGATAGACATGGTGAAATAAATATTTTGACATCCCACATGAGTTACAGAACAAAACAAGTTGCATATTGTGATCTTGGCATAACCTAAACAGGAGATTTAATATGATGATATGGGACACAAGGTTAATGAAAACACGGATTTTGATTGTATATAGAGTAAAAGTTGATATGAGAAACTGTATGGATACATAAAAATGTGATATTTTAAGTGTCATAACCTGAACAGGAAAATGATATGTAGGATACAAGGTTAATGAAAATATGGATTTGGATTGGATATGGAACAAAGTTGATATGAGAAACTGTATAAACATAAAATGCAATATTTTAATGTAAGATATAAGATTACAAACATAAATAGAAGTTGATATTATAGACCAATTTTTTTATAAGATGACATATTTCTATGTATGAATATGTATGCATGAATATTATAAGAATTGGTATATTATGTATTAGATTATGTGTTATGTTAGGTTATGTATTCAGTTTAAATGGACATTATCCCAAGGAGTGGAAATTACAGATGGATAATTGAGACATAAGATTACAAATATAAATAGAAGTTGATATTATAGCTTATTTTTTTTATGGATATATATATATATATATATATATATATATATATGAAGATAATGGGATGATGAGGTGGAATTAGAATTAATGTTATTACAGGATGACATATTTTTACAATATTATGTATGAATATGTTTGTATGAATATTATAAGAATTGGTATATTATGTATTATGTTATGTAATATGTTAGGTTATGTATTAGTGGAATGTGTAGTTATAATATGGATAGAATATATTGTATTTTATTAGAAGTAATCAAGGCCTTTATTTGTTATACTAATTGGATTTTATTGAAGATACAAATATAGATGTAAAAATGGAAAGAGCGAATAAAAAATATTAAATTGATGCAGCAATGAACATTTAACTACTACTTCAAGGAGTGGAAGCCAAAGATGGATCATTGGAAGATAGCAAGAAAGGTGAAACCTATATGAAAATCAGAAGATTGGATTATAGATATCAAAGGGTATATGACAAAGAAAAGTTCCTGTGTATTGTATGAAGGACTAACATTTAAAGTTAATTATTGTACTTAAAGTTCAAAGATAGATTGGAGGACATCTATTTTCTATATTTCCTTTGTTTATTATTTTTTGACTTCACTTTTACTTTACTTTTTTCTTACTTTGTATTTCTATTTCTATTTCTTTTTTTCTGCTTTAACTTTTAATATGTATTCTAAAATTCAATAAAATTTACTACAAGAGATTTTCCTTGGCATATTTGCAATCCACATCCCCTCCCAATTTAAATCCGTAAATCTCCTTGCCTCATGCTTTTTTAGAAGATCTTTAAAGACAATTTTATTTCACTGGCCCTTCAACCCTAGCTAAATTTTATTGGTGTCCATTTTGAAGGAGGGTTGATTTATTATTACCACTGTTCTTTTATCATTCTTATTTATTTCTATTGTTGCATTTATCATTTTAATGGGTTGTAACCTGCCCAGAGTCTTTTGTGTTGGGTGGCTATAAAAACTGTCAAATAAATAAAGAAAAGAAAAGAAACATAGACATAGACATACACATGTAAAATAACTGAAAAGACAAGCAGTTTTTGAATCTGACAAAAGCCTTCATGAAAACACACTGCCTTTCGGCTCTGCACTGATTCCAATATAATAAGTCTAATAAATGTTGAAAACGGAGAAATAATCAGGAGGATTTCAAAAGGAGATTTTGGTAATCAAGTAGACAATATGAGAAGGCAGATTAGATTTTCAACATCTAATTGAAAGACCGTGTATTAAAGGACCTACAAAGCTTTGACAGAGACTGAAAATAGGAGGCCAAGAAAAATGAAGAAAGGTGGTGGGGCGGGGGAGAAGCTGAGTCTGCAGCAAGTCTCTGAATGACAAGAAAGATAATAGTGTTGCCAATGGAGACCAAACATGGAAGAAAAAGTATGCTGAGAGGGAAAATAAGAAGTTTGATTTTTGACATATTAAGTTTAAGATGCCTTAGACATCCAGAAGCAATTTTTAGACAGACTGTTACATAGACAAGTCTGAACCGAAGACCAGAGATTGGGGAAATACATCTGAGGATCTTCAGCATAGAATTGGTGGGAGCGATGAGTCTTGATAACAGCTCCCAGGGGTTGGGTGGGGAGGTATAATGAGAAAATAGAGAAGAGGGAAGATCAGAACCACTGGGAAAACCAAAGCAAAGAGGGAAAACATTAAGTAGCAGTACAGCCAAAAGGAGTACAAGATCAGGGCTCCAACCAATCATTAGAAAACCCTGAAACACTTAAATATAAGTTTCATCAGGTTGAAGTTGACTTCTTGTGACTTCATAGTCAAATACAAAGTAGCTTATTTCAGTCATTTATCAGCTTTATATAACATAAAACATGAAGAAATTCAAATTCGGGCAACTTCACATTAAAGAGGTAAGTTTCATTCTTTATTTTTAGTTTAAGAACACTGTTAATGCATATATGCTTACATATGAAATGAATATAATAATTTTGTAACTTCTGACCTATATTTGAGCCTGAATGTGCAGAGGTTCCCCGAGGCCTGAAAAATATTTCAAGGGTTCCTCCAGGGTCAAAAGGTTCATAAAGGCTGATCTCGAATAATTCCACATATCTAAATGTGATTATTTTAAGCAAAAGAGTAGTTCAGGCACATTTGTCTCCTGGTTTTATCTGACCTGCACACAACAAGATAGTAACATTTTCCCCTTATGGTTTTAAAGTAAGTTTTCAATGTGAGGCAAGATTATTGTTAAAATGCTTTAAAAAGAGAAAAGGAAAAAAAAGGGTATACATTAGGTTTAGAACAAAATATTATTTGGATTTCCTTACTGAAGACACACTTTTCGTTCCTTAGTTATCAAGTATATAATGGATTGATGTATGTATTTTTATATGACCAGGTTTTGTAGAGTGAACTTTTGAAACTTATCAATCCTGTGTTGACAGGCAATTCAAATGCATCAAATACATTAGGAGCTTGAAGACTGGCAAAGTGACCTCTTGTTTGATTTTTATTTTAACGTGATTTCAGACCCACTTCTAAGCAAAAGTAATGCAACATCATCACAAGAAGAATGTGTTATAAAATAGTCTATTGGTCATGTTTTGGTCTACTTTTGTTGTTATTTCAATATATATGTATGAGGGCCTTCCTCCCTCCCTTTTGAATGATAAATCAGGGCTCCTCAATTTTGTCAAGGAAGAAAAGCTATGTGTCAGTTGTATGAGCTCATTTACTTTAAAGCAAGTCTGCTCAGCTTCCATCATGCTGGTAAGAAAAAAACATTTTATTTCTTTAAATAGTTAGAAGGGCAAGTGAAAGAAAGAAATCAAAAGAGGAACTGGGGGAAAGAACCCCTTTTTTGTTTGGGGGAGCTTGGGCCAGTTTAAAGGGTAAAACAGGTAGATGTAAGTACTCAATTCAGCCCGAAAAATAGCAAAAAAAATAAAAATAAAAATGTAGGAAATTGGCACAATTTGGAGGGCTCTGGATATTTTAAAAGGGTGTAATTGGTGCCTTGAGTATCTCATTGTACCTATTAACCACTTCCCAAACAAAGCAAAGCAAGGATAAGGAACCCAAAATTTCAATTCCACCACCCTAGGGACATAAAAGGTTGCAATTCATATGTGGCCTGCAGTGTAGAAATTTTTTCATACCTTCTTAGAGATTCATTAGACATGAAAAGAATTCATACTCATTGCTGAAATAGGATGAAGATACAGTACCATCAATTGTTGTTAATGCAGAACAGAGGACTTGTCAATTACTGATGCTGTCTAAAATATATTGGATATTCTTCTCCATGGATGCTGCCCAGTATATCATCTGAGGTCTGGCATCCTAAAGAAATGAAGCCAGAGGTAGGAAAGCATAATATTCAGGAATAGAAAAAGTTTATCCATCCATCCATCCATCCATCCATCCATCCATCCATCCATCCATCCATCTATCTATCTATCTATCTATCTATCTATCTATCTATCTATCTACAGTATTTACATAGACATCCATCTCATAGAGATGGATAGACAAGACACATTGTCCTACTCTCTAGACTACTCAAGATATTGGTCTTTTGAGGTTCATCTTTTTATGTTGCCTATGTTCTTTGACAAAACATAGGAAGAATAATTCTTAGCAGGGAGTGCCACCAATACCAATGCTGTCAGGTTTGCATCTCTCTTGGGAAAGGGAGTACAATTTTAGGTTCATTAGGACTCCACTTGCTCTTTATGAATACTTCTCACAATCTACTTGTTTCTCCTAATTGATGCAGGTCCACATCATTTTGAACATAAATGGGACATCATGTTTAGAAATATGCAGCATGACTACTTTTATCTAACAAGTCTTGCTACTTCTGCATTTTTGAATCAAGCACCAGCAGATAAATGTCACACTGGAAGCAAATTTTTATCTTCCTCCTGAGTTGTGTTGACATTTAATATCTATAAATTATTTTGACAGTTCAACCTAGCCTCTGAAGTTATCTCCCAACTGTCAGGAAATAACACGAAAGGCTGAACTGCACATTCCATTTTTCAACTTCTATATGAAATAAAGTTTTAATTAGCAATTCAGACATTATTTTTCCAGCTCTGTATATTCCTCTACACTAATGCATATAAGTAAGTAGTGCATCTTTCTCTCCTTTCATAGACTTGTTGACATTTTGGGGTCATCACTAAATCTGGGAGCATGATAGTGCTTCTTGCTCTAAATATTATTGATAAACACAACCTTATATTAAGTTTCCTGAGAGCACAACAGCAATTTTATACTATGATGCTCCTTTTGTTGTCATTTCAGACATGATACCAGAAACAAAGAAGGCTTGCTTCATACAGACAATTTCTCCAATTTAGGGAATCACAAGTGCATAAGAAATTTGGATATCTACTCTGTTTTTGATGGTTATTTGCATTACATTGTTAAATAAGAATCTGAATTTGTTATACTGCCAAAAATCAGATCTTCGGGGCTTGTAATAAGTTCTACAGCTGTGCAGAACTTTGCATTTGATCTAAAAAATGCTTTGGAAAACACAGAGGTGTAAACATACAGTAACTTCTGCCTGTAACTATTTAAAGCAGGTTTGTATTTTCCAGATTACACAGCTGCACTCTTATCAAGCTCATTATGGAATTCCAGCTTTTTTTTAAAAAAAAATAATACATTGAAAGTTGCTAAAAATATTATTGTTTGGAATTTTGCATAAGACAACAAATTATAATAATCCGATCCAAGGGTTTCTGAAAATAGGAGGAAGGGGGAGTCCAGACATTTTAACACAAAGCTGATATATTTTGAATTACTACCTTCCCTTTTTTCAACCTTCTATTCTTTTCCAATTGTATTCATTCATTCATTCATTCATTCATTCATTCATTCATTCATTCAAAAACATATGCCACTCTTCAAAACTGAGTTTTGCTCAAAGACACGTTAAGTACTATGTCCAGCTCTGAATTCATAGAAGAAGGCTTCAGAGAAACTGGAACAGACCTGAAGGAACTGGTGACATAATTCCATTCTTCAATATCTGGAAGCATGTCCCATAAAAGGAGGGACCAGTCCTCTCTCATTTTGGAGCATAGGACATGAAATAATGTATTTAAGTTACAGGAAGGAAGATTCTGAGTGCATGTTAGAAAAAACAGTGTGACACTGAAACCAATTACTGTACCTAGAGAAAGGTATACTCTTTTAATATAGACTGACTCTTTCTCAACATATTAAATGTCAGCCTTATGAGGTAGAAAAGACAGGAAACACAAACAGATGATCTAAGTTTACTTTATTGTAAGGTTACATTAACATATTCTTGCAAGTCTGAAAGTATATCTCTCCCCCCACCCTGTCTCCTTTATAGCCCAAGAAACTAGGGAGGGTCTCTTCTGAGCCTCTTGCCCTGCTGCAGAATCAGCTGCCTATTATCTGACCATTCCCTTGGCTGCATCTCATTGCCCTGTCTCACAAGGTCATTCCCACATACCATTACACTAAATTTTAAGCATACCTTAATACATTATATTGAGCTCCAAATTGTATAAGAACATTTGGGAAGGACATTTTGGAGAGAGTCCCCAAAATATCCTGGTTCTGTGCCACGAAGGGCTTTATAGCTGACCGCTGGCACCCTGAATTGCACCAGAAAGCCCACTGGACCATTGAAGACCATTGGGATCATGGGCTTAATTTGAAAATTGTGTAATTCTGATTATCTGAATGACAGATGAGGTTAAGCATCAAACATCACTGTCTGGCAAGGTGAGAATGGTTTAAATCTGGTAGCACTGCACTGAATGTGCTACTTTCAAACTGAGTATTGCAGAGAAAGAAATCTTGACCACCACAAATGTTCTTCTATGTTCATGACATACAGTGTAAATTAATCATTTTATGATTTCTTTATTATGTACTTTTCATCTGCAGATTAATAATATCACTGGATATTTTTGTAAGGAAAATAGCATTGTTTATTATCTCGTTTCTCAAGTCACTAAGTATATATAATTAGGAGTTAGATGCCCAGCTTAAATTAAAAATAATGAATGCAATATAAATTTTGAACTAAATGTTTATATTTAAAAATAAATAAATAATATTCAAGTGTTGAAAATTTATTGTGACAAGTATTAATGCTAAATGTTGCTGGTGATTATGAAAGGTCACCTACGGTGCTCTTGTGTGAAAACAGAGATCAACATTTATCAAATGATTAAAAAATCATGATTGGATTTAAAAGTGAATGGACTAATAATAGAGTCATATACTCAGAAGTGTATCCTTTTGAATGCAATAGGATTTATGTCCAAATAATTAAATACAGGATCATATTCTATTTTCCCTACCCCAGAGTGGTCTTCAAGGGCAGCCCCATATATAATGTGTTGCAGTAGTCAAAATTCAAGGTGACTAAAGCATGAGTAACTATGAGTAGGGACTTTCCAGTCCAGGAACAGGTGCAATTGGTGCACAAGTTGAATATGGGCAAAGGCTCTCCTAGGTATGGCTGCTATCACCCCTTTGAACAGAAGCTGAATGTCTATGAAACCACCCAAATGGAACACCAGTTCTGTCTTCCAGAACTAATGATGAAAGATCTGATCAGGTGGCCCCCAAATCCACAGTTATTTGATTTACCTAGATCTGAGCCTGAACCTGTTGCTACCCATCCGGACTCCCACAGCCTCCAGACATTGACAGCATTGCTTGATTGGATAAGCGTTGAGAAATATAATAAGCTATCATCAACATAGTGATGATACCAAATCATATGTCAACAGATTACCTCACCCAATGGCTTCAAGTAGATGTTAAATAAGGAGAGTTAAGCCCTGCAGGACACCTTCCTTTCTTTCTTTCTTTCTTTCTTTCTTTCTTTCTTTCTTTCTTTCTTTCTTTCTTTCTTTCTTCCTTTCTTCCTTTCTTCCTTTCTTCCTTTCTTCCTTTCTTCCTTTCTTCCTTTCTTCCTTTCTTCCTTTCTTCCTTTCTTCCTTTCTTCCTTTCTTATTTATTTTCTATCCCGTCTTTATTTTTTTTAAATAAATAACTCAAGGCGGTGAACATACCTACTACACCTTCCTCCTCCTATTTTACCAAAAACAACAACCCTGTGAGTTGAGTGGGGCTGAGAGAGGGGGACTGGCCCAAGGTCACCCAGCTGGCTTTGTGCCTTAGGCAGGACTAGAACTCACAGTCTCCTGGTTTGAAATTGGCTCCTTCCTAGGCTGAGAGAGAGGGACTGGCCCAAGGTCACCCAGCTGGCTTTCATGCCTAAGGCAGGACTAGAACTCTCAGTCTCCTGGTTTCTAGCCTGTTGCCTTAACCACTAGACAAAACTGGCTCTCAATCATTATGAATTTATATTTGAAATCAGTTGTTGCCTAATTTAGATAACACTTATGGTTCATTTAATTATCTGATGAAAAATTGTGTATGTGTATGCATGTATGTATGCATATATACACATGCAAAAGTCCATCAAATCTTCCAATTGATTTAAAGGCACTGGATTTAAAGTATACCATTCTGAAAGGATTAGACCTACCAAATTTCAAAGAAATCAGTGGAGGAGTTTCTAGCTTATGCTTATTTATGATCTGGGTTATGAAATTGCACATAATGTTTTTGTTTTTCACCTCAAAAAGATAATGATTATGTGACAGCTTGAACATTATGATAGAAGGAAACATGACCAATGAAATAACCGTTGAAGTTTTCAATTTACATGATCATTTGACTATAGCAACCATTTATTCTGATGATTTCCACAACATTTCTTTTGACTGAGACTCTACTTGTTCTAAATTTCTTCAATAGCATACCTAATATATTAAAATAAACATGCACACACACACATACACACACATGACCCATTGGTAGAGCAAAACTGGGAAGCACTATTTTCAAGGGCAAAAGAAGGAAGACAAACCATCACAAAAGATGGGAATATGTTGGGAAAGGAGGATAGGAAAGAAAGCAATCAGATGGGGAAGAGAGGAATGGAAAGTTGGATAAACCATTGAACTGAAGGAGGATGAAATAAAAAAGGGGATGAGGATGATGAAAAGAAGTACTTGTTTGCAATAAACAGAGTGCATGCAGCAGACAACCACACAAAAAGAGAACCAGGATGACAGTTTGGTGTCTGCTACCTTAGACATGTAATGGAATTTACAACAATGCCAAAATAATATTGCAAGCATCAGGACATCATCTTGCAAATTACACAGATTATGTACAAATGATGCAAGTACATAATGTCACTTGTCCCCCTGAACCTCTCTAGACAGCAATGATTGCAACAGTGGCAAACAGATATCATACCAATCAGAATGAGAGAAGGAGGGGGACAGCTTCTATGATGTGATAGTAGATACACATATCTACTTATTCATTTAATATGCTAGAAATGCCTATGCTTATTAGGGGTATATAAAAGCTTTGATTTAAAGATTTTATTTGAAGGTATTTGAAATGAATCACCCATCTAAAATAAATAACGGAGTCATGGGATCAACAGTTCAGATGAAATTAGATGCATTTGAATCACTTGGAAGATTCAATGGACTTTTGGTCCAAGGTTATTAAGCTGGCTTCCATGCCTGAGGGAGGACTAGAACATGGATCTCCCTACTCCAGGTCCTGAACCTTAACCACAAGACCAAACTGGCTCTCCTAAGGCCACTTTCTTTGAATTAAACCATTGAAGAAGGTGAAGTGTAGCCACAGGAATTGCCACAGAAGCTCAGAGGATCTTTCAGTTTGAGGATGTCAGTTGACAGTGCTCACAAGGAGAAACAGAAGAACAGGACTAGGCTGACTCATCCCTTGCCTGAAGATACTTATACCCATGTGAAGAGCTGATGCTGGTATCAGTTATTTCATATGATCAGTCATGGTTTGACTCACGAAATTCCAGTTCCACTGCTATACAGCCTTTCAAGCTACAGTAGTTGTAGAATTTATTATTGTGGTAAAAGTATCCATCAACAATGGGACATACAAGCTAGCCTTAAGACATAAGCTCTAGCAAACTTCCAAGATAAGATCCAAGTCTCTTATTTAGTACCTGAAGACAAACACTATGTACAGTAGGCAAAGCCAAATATGGAGGTTGTTCTCATTCTGATTAAGTAGGAAGGGTTCACGTCGTTCAAGGGCCCCGAGTGATATTCAGGTGCTGTTAGAGAGAGATGTGGACAAGCAGTTCCCAGTCCTAGGAAATTTGTTGGCATACTTGTTTATTTATTTGTTATGAATGCTTTTGTGCTACTTCAATTGCCTGGGTCCATTCTATCTATCAACCAACCAACCAAATATTGCAGTGGTAATATCTGAAAAGGTTCCACTTATAAGAAGTTAAACCATCTAAGAATCCTTCCCATGGAAAAAAAAGATAAAAACTAATACAAACTGAAAAGAAAAAAGAAAAGAAGAAAAAGAAAAAAAATGAAAGTGCAGAAAAGAAAAACAGAAAGAAAAAGAAAAAAGAAAAAAAATAAGTATATAGTAAAGAAAAAGAAAATAAATATATAAAGAAACGACTTCCCCATCATCACAATTATAAACAATTTTAGTAACTTACCACCTTCTCTTAAAATACAACAAATGATCTCTTCTTCCCATATCCCATTAAGTTAAATTTCTAGAAGTTAAAACATCTAGAAATAACAGAAGCTACCATTCAGCTAATGAAACCACAATTTCTGTAAGTGCTATTAAAAATACAGGTTTTAAAGGATAAAAATCTCTTATTAAACTTTTCAAAAATGCCAGAAACTCTTCAGAATTCTGGACTCAAGCACTCTTCAGAATCTGCTTGAACTAAAATAGTCTTCCAGTGATGGTACTTGTCCTGTTTCTCTGTCACACAGTCTAATATTTGGAAATGATTTTCCTTGTGGTACTGGTAGTAAAATGTCAGATGTGGGAGGAAAAAATGAAAATATAGATCTCCAAGACACTGATATCTGCCAAGCATATTCCCTGCCATGATGTATCCTCTTTACATTTAGGTACTCATGGCATTCTCTGCGAAGAGCAAAATAAGTTATTGAAACCATATGAATGTTGTATTTTATTGAACCATGTTATGTTGGCTTGTCTGAATCTACCTATCTTGCCCATTCTCAACCCCGGCCCAGGTTAAAAGACATTCATCTTAGCAATATTCACTACATTTCCAAATTAGGTTGGTGTGAAAAAGTAGGTTTATTTATGTATTGAAAACACTTGTTTTCAAAACCCATCTCAAAACCAGAACTCTGGATGACTTATTTGACTCCACATTCATTGACACATTGAACCATCATATGAAACAGAAACCAGCTATACAGTATGTGAGAAATTGTCAAAGGCTTCAAAACTTCCTTTTTGTCTTGCCATCTTGGGAATGTGAAAATAGGCATTGATTGCAGGAGAGGGAGAAGCATCTGATATGCCATAATCAGGGTCTGTAGGGTTGCATTCTGCTTGATAAATTTCAAAGCTACAGGATGCTATTCTGCCAAATCCAGAAATTTAGTGAGCAACTTAAAATAAGGCAAATGTATAACCAGACAGTTCCCAACTGGAACAGCTGGGAAATAACTTTAATTGGAAAGAAACTCAAATCAACTTTATTGTCAGATGGATCCCACCAGGCAGACAGTACCATTACTAACTATGATGTTCCTGCCAAACTTTGGAGGAGGGACACTACAGAGATTTTATAACTGGCTGTCAGTTATGCCATATGGTAGCTAATAATCCAAAATAAATGTTCAAGTCCCTTTTTACCATACTGTTGATAGCTAGAAGATGCTCCAGGCAATTTCTCTGAACTTCTTCTTTTCAACTTGCTTAAAGGACTAAGGCTATAATTGTAGCTCCGTTCCTCAGGGAGTATTGAATGGAATGGGATAGATGTTTCAGGAATGACATGGAGAAGATTGTACTGTCAGTCATTTCTGCCTCAAAACTTCACCTGAATATTTGGTCACCTGAAGCAGCACCTTGATGATCTGAAATAGCATCACATGGTTAAATAAATATATAAATAAATGGCAATCACCCAAGAAGTTCAGAGCATTTTCCAGAGAACCAAAAGATCAGGTCAAATACGACTACACGGAAATCACTCATCCCACTTTCCAGGCTATCCCACTATTGCCAAAGAAATTGCCTAGCTTCTTCTATATCAGTCCTAGGGCTGTCCATCAAAAATTGTTCCTGGTCTGAATTTTGAATTAGGAAATACTGAGGTCTATCAATCTCCCAGTACTATTATTTTTAAAAGAAAATCCAACACCTTGGCATTATGTGAGTTTTTCTTCATTCTTTACCAGAAAAAGTAGTTGTGGCTCAGATTCAAACATGTATCTAGATCACTGCCAAACTCTAGAAATACTCTGTATAAACAGAAGAAGCCCAGAACTGCTTTTATGACATGACAGTAGAGACCTGATTCTTTTTTAAAAATGGTCATTTGTCTATAGAGAGAAGAGAGATCTATCTTGAGGCCCTTCCAAGTATTCTTCAGGAAAACACTAATTCCAATAGGTCCCAAGCAGAACTGCCATCCTTATTTTGTGTCTGCCATAACTACTGTAAGGAATCTCATACTATTTTGAAAGAAGCAGCCATTTGTTCAGACCACTTCTGCAGCATTTCCAAAGCTCTCAATAATTCTTTCAAACACAGCTTGACTGAAATCCATCTCACTTCTGCTCATCCTTGATCTCTCAGTTAGCCAGCTGCATTGCCCAATCAACAACTAAAAATTCTGGTTGCATGTGCTCTGATTCAGATGACCAATAGTGATCTGAGATCAGTTCTGACATTCACTGAATTTAATATAATCTCTCCAGCAATTTATTTTAGGCAAACAGTCTCCAAACAGACAGATAAGGGTTACAGTTTCCAGAAGGTGTTGGAATCCAGATGAGGTAGGTTACAGTGGGCCATCCTATCTTGATTGAGTAAACTTTCCTAAATTACCCTGAATTCCCGGGGTTCAGGTTTTGGCCCATGCTGCAACACAGCCCTAGGGTCAATCCAATATAGCATCCTAGTAACTTAGTTCATTCTTCTGCACATATGGTACCAGGAAAATTATCTGAGAAAGGTTAGAATGATGTTCCAGAATGGTTCAGTAAAATAGGACCATTTAAGACAATTTATTATGTTTTTTCAAGGATATGATCAGCAGTCCCCTTGTAGAAAAAGAATAGCAAACTCTCATTTTTTTGGACAATTTTCCTTAACTGAAAATACATTTGATATACAGTATCTTTTATGTTGTTGTTGTTGTTATTTCTTTCTCCTTCTCCTCCTCACACTACCAGGTGAGCTGTTGCTATAGCAATATTTTCCAACATGATAATTTCAGTTTGAACTTGGATGGATCTCTCACTTAAGTGCTGTCTAGTATGCCAGATTTCTATTTTGGTAGGGTTCTGGCTACAGGATTATTTGGCAGATGTGTAGGAGAGCTCCAAGTTTTAACTTTCCCATAATGCAGCCTAAAGGAAATTCATACAGCAGTTCTGACATTTTAATTTCTCACATTGTCCTGGAGTGAGGAAACTGTGAGCAGTTGAATGCATTAGTTCCAAGTCCCATCCAGATAGACATTTAGAATAAATATGGGCTAGGAGAGACCTGGTGAATTTCCTATACATACCCACATCAGAGAAAGTGGACAGAGATCTTGAGATCCACAATGGATCCAGATCCCCATGTGTCTGCCATATAAATATGGGCTAGGAGAGAGCTGGTGAATTTCCTATACATACCCACATCAGAGAAAGAGGACAGAGATCTTGAGATCCACAATGTATCCAGATCCCCATGTTTCGCACCTATCTATCCATCTCATAGAAAATTGGAAATTATCTTCTTAAACAACTTAGTATATTTAAAGGCATTTCTGATATGATTTTCATTCACCTGAACAGATTTTTTCCCTTGAGATTCCTTGATATTAGCAGTTCTGTAGATACCTATAGTTAAGAAAGAAAACTAGGACACATTTTATGCCACATGAAGAGGAACTTCAAAAGGTAATATTGATGTTACAGATGTTTAGCTTGCTAAAGATTGTATCATCAGGTTTACAGAATTCTAAAAAAGGTGAAACACAGTATGGAACTAAATTCAGCTGAATGGTGATAATGACTTGGCTTACATTAACAAGTAGAATAACTCTGTAAAATGTTATGCTTTGTGAATTAGCAGCTTCAAAAGTTCTTGCATTACCTTTCTGGAATTAAGGAAATGCTGTTCAGTGAAACGTACATAAGTATACTCTAAATTTGGACTGAATTGAACAAGTAGATTTAATTATTAATGAAAGGGTTACCTATCCTTTTTAAATCTGATATACATCTATTTGGAAGTAGCACTGTTAAATGCACGTAAAAATATTTCATGTCGTTCAAATTAGGTAAGTAAAAATACTCTCTTCCCAAACAATGCTATTTGCCACTCTCAGTTTGACAGAAAAGATGGAAACTGCAACATCATATTATGAGCTTGAAGCATCCATAGAAACAGGGGGAAAAACCCAACCAATCAGAAGCTGTACTCATAGTGTGGACAGAGATAAATTTTTTCTCCCTCTTTCACATTTTAAGAACTCAAGATTATCCATTGAAATGTGCAGGGAGTTTAAAGGTCATCAGAAGGATAACTGTGGAATTCACTGCCAGCAGTTAAGGTAATAGCAACCAATCTGAATGGCTGGAAGAGCAATCTGGATACATTCACAGAGGATCAGGTTATCAATGGCTACTCACACTGATGGCTCTTCTGAATCATAGGCATTATGGCTTAAAATTGGTTGCTAGGAAGCAACAGTGAAAGAAGGGCATTTGCCCTCCTATCTGGGCTTGTGTTTCTGTGGAGAGTAAGGAAGATGACCATGACAGAGATATGTACGATCCATCACCAGGGAGATAGGTGTGGGAGGGTTGAAATATATATTAAGTCTACAACAGTCAGATAATATTCAGAAGTGACTCAGACACCTCCCTAATCCACTGAACTATAAGAAGGAGCAGAGGATGTACAGCACAGTCAGACTTGAAAGATACTGTTATTATAGCCAATCTCAATAAAACAGTTTTAGCCTTCCTGTGGAGTTGATTTTCTGATCCAGTCTGCTTAGTGGGGATGGTATCAATCTTGCAAGTCTCCATCAAAGTCATCTTCCTTACTCTTTACAGTTTCTATAAGGAATTCAGTTGATCGCTGGATCCAGCAGCATTCTTCTTATGCACTTATTTTATGTTCCAAGCTGTGACTGTGATAATGTAAATGAGCTTTTCACTTATGGAAGAACCTAATGAACAGGAAGGTCAAAAGTTCTTCCTGGGGGTGGCTGGCACTGTAGAGCCCTCCCGATTGAATGAGATCGCATCGCCACATAGATTTTATATTTATTTACTCTCCATTTATATTTGTTGTCTGAGTGTAATTTTATATTTGAATGGGTTTTTTTTAATTCTTGTTTTTATTGTAAACCGCCCAGAGTCCCCCTTTTGGGGGAGATGGGCGGTGATAGAAATATGAAAAATAAATAAATAAACTCAAGAGGATGGAGACACAGTTCTCTCAAGCCCCACAGAGCTGGGCAGGACAATGGAAGCAATAATGACATGATAATTGCATCTTTAATGCAATGCAGGGGTAAACATGGAATCTTGGAAACTGCCCAAATTTCCCAGTTTCATGCATAGTGAGTTAATTAAGCTGGAGTCTCTTTGAACACTTTAAATCTTCTTCTCAGATTGCTCCCCACCTGGACTGAGTTGCCATTTGTGAGACATAAGCTATCAAGTGAGTCACCTGCTGCTCTCTCTTCCATTCCTTTTCCAGGTCCCTACAATATCTCACGCCTTCAGAACGTCTCCCCCAGTTAAAGAGCAATATGGAGTAAGGATAGGGGACGCGGTGGCACAGCGGCTTAATGAGGCTGGAGTTTGCTGGCCAGAAATGGTCGACACTCCAATGGTTCGAGCCCAGCTACACGTGATGGAAGTGAGCTCCCGCCATTTTGTCCCTAGCTCCTGCTCACCTAGCAGTTTGAAGGCATACCATCTGCAAGTAGATAAATAGGTACCCCCATTTCAGTGGGGCGGAATGCTGGCGGCATTCTATGCGGGGAGCAGGAACTGGCGCTGGATCTGCCTGGACGCGATTCGCGGAGGATCAGTGAAGAAAAAAGCCCAGATGAGCCAACTTTCCTAGGAACGCTGCTGGCCCGCTGATGCAAAGCTAGCTCGCCCTCTTGTGGTGCACCAGTACAACAAAGAACTAGCAACTGCTGGTGCTACAACATCTATCATGTGTAAAAACATTGTAGACTCCATGGCAATGTATACCATACACTAAATAAATAAATAAAATAAATAGAGTAAGGATACTGGGACACTCCCACCTTTTGAACTTCCGTAAATTGGCAACAGTGGTCTTGTCCCCAGGCTTTCATTCTGAAGTTCACAATTATTCTACAGGGACACAACCAGCACAAGGGAAAGAAGAGGAATCTACACAGAACGTTAGCCCTCAAAGAGCTATCTCTGTAACTTCATTTAAAACGTGGTGGAATAACAAATATCATTCCAACAGCAGAAGGCAAAATACTGGTGTCCAATGACCAGCAGACCAGTACCCATATTAATTTGCAATCTCAGTATCCCGGCAATCATTACAGTAGCTGATCAGCTGTCACTCTAGGGAATGGTATTTCATTCTTATCTCAATCCTTTGGTCTGGAAAGAACTGTGTTGCATGCCTGCTCCAGGCCAGGAGGAATTAACCTATTCGTCAATAAAATAAATTGCCCAACCAGCACATTGGTTTGTCTCTTCAGTGATGCTATTAGCCGTTTTATAGATGGAGTGTCTCTATTATGCACCCCAGATCATTTTGCCTCATCCCCCATTTTCACCAGTGACAGTGAATGAGAGTCCAATACTAGTGGCATCATGGCATATCTGTTTAATAGTGAATTTGGCACTACCCACATCGCTAAGGAGCCAGTACACTTGAGGTCAAGGTCTTCTTCAAAATAGATTTGAGATCACTTCTTTCATGACAGTGCAACCTGTGGCACATTTAACAGGGATTTAGGATTGCCGGAGTGAATAAGACATCATGTTCTTAACTGTAAGTGCTTTAGCAGAAATGAATTGTGGGCTGGGTTAAAAGGGAGGGAGCTCTTGAGTGAATAAGATGTGATGCTAAATTACTGACACATTGCTCAAAGCTAATGGAACTTAGAACCAAGTAAATATAATTACAGGTGGGGGAAGAGAGGCTGAAAGGAATGCAGAATGGGAGAAGATGGCCAAAGAAATCATTTTTCTAAGATGCTTTGAATTATTTTTCACATCATCTATTTTTTCAGTAGGTCTGACAGTTAAATCATCTATGAAAAAGTAATTCTTGAAGCCAAACTTCCAACTTGAACTACATTTACTACATTCCAGTTCTTGAAGCCACACTTATTGCTATATTCGGAGTTTCCAGAGGAGGAACAAGAGAAGAGTTTTTAAAAACTGGGAAAATTAAACCACAGATGAAAACGGAAGATTTGCTGGGCTGTTCCACTTCAGGCCACAAACGGTAATGGTGGAAGGTCTCCTAACCAGGGCAGACCCAGGGGTGTCAAAATCTGCCAGATGACACAGAACAGGTTGACATATGTCCAAAAGGGGTGGGCTTCAATCACAATGCCGCACCCACCATCTTGCAGATTTAAATGTATGCTCCTGGTCATAATAATTATGAATATATATTTTTTAACCATAGAAAAGTTTAAACTAACATCCTTCTTTCTGACAGAGTTTTCTATGTCCAATGAGAGTTTGGTTATAAGCATAGGGAGTCACCTACAATGTGAAATGGAAGGTTTTTTAATATATTTTTTACAGTTTTTTATTCTATCAATGGGGAGAGGGGAAGGAGATAAAGACTCCCTCAATTATAAGTCAAGTCCTGGTGACTTTATGGAGATGTCCATGCAGTTTTCATGGCAACAATATGAAAGGGGTTTGCCACTGCCGCCTTCTTTCAACTTGTTTCAACTTTCCACTGGGATTTCTGGGGGACACATACCCAAATGTACCACTAGGCGACCCACTAATCTTGACCTGCTTTTCTTAGAGATCAGCTGATGTCAGCTGGGTAATACTGTTGGAGAGTGTGTTTTCTTGCACACGCAGAGTATCAGAAAGCGATCAGCACCAGAGACCAATTAATGATGCCAGTCATTTTAGTAACTTAGTTGCAGTTATATTTGTTACTCATGTAAACAGATACCACTGACAGTCCTCTTCCAGATCCCTGGAAGTGTTACAAAATCCACATGCCAGAAGTGGTAACAAAGAGAAGTAAAAGCAAGCAGAAACAGGAACAGAAGCAGTGAGCAGGAAGCAGTGAGCAGGAAGGCAAGACGGGGCAGGCAGGCAGGTTCTTTTTTACTCTTCAGCCTGGATCACGTGCTGCCTGACCTTTCAAAGTCTGCAGGTGTTTACCTAATAAGGTTATATTGCTGTGACTTACTCCTCAAGAATAATACATACACCAACAAATACCATGTATTGTAGACCAAGCCTCTGCCACACAAGTACTCATATATTAGACTTAGGCACTAGATTTAGTTACAAATGAAATCTGTTCACCTTGAAGACAGACAGACAGACAGACAGGTAGGGTTCTTTGAGGAAAAGCAGGCAATTTTCTGAAGGGGCCATAAGTATATCTGGGATTTCTTGAAGTCTCTCTAATGTTTTGGTACACTTAGAAATATAACACACAATACTGTATTCATTTTTCTGAATGGGGAGTTATCACTCACAGCTGAGTGAGTGGCCAGTCTGTCTTTAATCATAGGAAATAGTTACCAGAGTTTCTCCACTCATAATGGATGAAGGATGCTATAATAATTAGTAGGATATTCTTCATTCCTGATCTCACTCTCTTAAGTCAATTTATTAGTTCAGTTAGTTCAGCTTATGCAGACACAGAGATGCTGTTTGCAATCCTAGTGGTATGTCTAGAAGATGCAACTACAGCATTTTTGTGATGAATGTTGAGGAAAAAGTGCCTGCCAATGTCTCTCCCAGCTAATATCATCCTATTCTTTTGGTGATGTAAGACCCAAAGTTTGGGATGCGTTTCTGAGCCAATGCATAACACATTGATTAATCTGTGGTGACAGCAAAACTCCTCATTGCACTGCAGCAAAGTAGGAAACCATCAGGATATTAAACAACATGAATCAGCTTCTCCTTTGGTAAGGAAGAGTATCTGTCCTGTGAGGAGTCAAATGTGAAAGGGGAAATTGGTATAGCGCAGGAGATAGAGGATGAGGAATCGCCTCTATATTTTTCCTTCAGAAAGCAGCACTTAAGTAAGAATGGAGTAGGACATTTAGAGGACACATTATGATCTCTTCCTTCAGATCACCAACTATATGGCCATCTGTACCATCTCAGATCAAAACCTGATGATGGTTGAACAGATAGGGCTGTTGAGTGAAGCTTGAAGAGATAGTGGCATCCTACCATACAACCACAGGGATGGTAGAGTGAACCATTAAAAGGTCCTCCTTCCAGTCTCAAAAAAATAAAGGGTAGTTACTGACCAACAACGAAACCAACAATAATAAAATGTTTCATGCACTTCTCCTTCTATCATTTGACATCTATCTATCTATCTATCTATCTATCTATCTATCTATCTATCTATCTATCATCTATCATCTATCATCTATCATCTATCTATCCATCCATATTTTTACCAATGGGATTTTTTAAAACAATGTCTGCAATTTTCTTAAAAATTGCCAACATACAATGGGAATGATTAGAAAAATAAAATGATTTTTTTTCCCCAGACACATTTTACACAATCCACTTGCACATATCTTCCTGACATTTGGGAAGCTTTATCCTTTTAAAATGGTCAATGATGCCTGCAAATGTCATCAAATTCTGTCAAAATACAAAAAAATAGCAGAGGAGGTGAAAGGGATTAGCTGGTATAATATAATATAGTAAAGAGATTCTTCCTGACCAGGTTTGGTAAAATCAAATATTAATGCTTTAGTTTAAGCTCAGCTGTGTCACTCTAAACAAACCAGGTCTTCTCAATACTGAACTCTTCATCCCTGTGACATATGCAGAAATTGAAGGCACTGTTGTGGATTAACTATCTAGACTGCTGTCTCTAACCAGTACAACTGTACAATGCATTTGCAAGAACTGTTTGTCAGTTTGAGTGATAAACCCATTCCTGAAGCACTGAAACATCTGCCTTCCTTGGAAGGCTCAATATGTATGTATGTACAGTATCTATGTATGTATGCATGCATGCATGCATGCATGCATGCATGCATGCCGCCCATCTCCCCCAACAGGGAACTATCATGGTTTGGGAAGATTTTCCTGGCTGTTTGCATATAGGGTAGTGGTCGATGCATGCACAAATAACCCTGGGACTGCTAAGAAGGGAAGGAGTAGTGGAAGCACAGACTCACATAGAGACAATCTGAAAAAGCCTTTGAATCAGTCATGCCAAGCTAAGTGAAGAGGTTGCCTCAAAGTTTCAAGGATTAAATGATTCTATTGAATTGATGCACTGAGCAAAGTACTTTTTTGAATGGTTTACTCAGCCCTAATGATAACTTAGAGGCTTCCAGAAAGTAGCCAATTGTTTACAGCTTGAACTAAGTCAAGAGACTTTGGAACTGCGAATGATCTGGAAGATGAAGCTTTCAATAGAAGAGAATATATGTAGCTCAGGGTTGAACTGTGGAGTCCTTGGTGCTGTGAGGATGTTATCAAGTTGGGTAATAAAATGTCTGCAAGCAAACAACCAAGTTCAGAGAGCACCAAGGACTCCACAGATAAAGCTTTTATTGGTATGTAAAAGCTCTCCTGTTAGTCCTCATCTCATTTCATCCCTCCCACTTCTAATAGCTCTGCTCTTTCACCACTTCAGCAAGAGTGGTGAAGATAAAGGTCCAGTCATAACCCATACACAATACTTTCCATTCATACAGGACCAAGAGACTCACATTCATTCTCTCAGCAGTTGCTACAATAATTCAGTAAGACAGGTCAGTATGCTTAGGTGGCAGATACAGAATCAAGGCTGAATAATAAGCCTTGTTTGAGTTGCTAGTGCATTCAGTAAAATTTAAACCAGGGCCTTTTTTGTTCATAATCCAGACACATAGAACAATTTTCACTGCACTGCTTACTATCATAAAAAAATTTAATAACTCTTTACCTCTTATAAGGTTACAAATATTTGTCTCTTCATCCCATATCCCATCTCTTATCTATAAACAAATCCATTGAAAAATCATCTTTTCAGTTCTGGTATCAGCAGAAAGTCCATAAAGGGTAGCCAGAGGTAACAACATATTTTATTTTAACCTTGATCAAGAAAACCAACTTTATATTCCTTCCTTTTACTTCTAACAGTTTTAATCTTTAGCACATTCAAATATTGTCTAAGGATTTGATTTCTCTTCATTTCTTCTTTGACCCATCCAACCGAGTTCTTCAAGGCTTTAACAAGCCTCTTTTGTAAATCCAATAGGAAAAAAATTATCCAGGTCACTCTCTTGGTTTGTCATTTGTATTCGCTTTTTAAATTTTAAACCTTCAGCCAGTTTCTTTTGTAGATCCAGTGAAACATCCTTTTCTAAATCATTCTTGTAAATCCACTTTCAATACCATCTCTATCTTGTGAGGTAAAATTTGTTCTACATCTGACATTTCTTCAATAACATCTTTTGGACATAGTCTATCTATAGAAGCAGACATCATTTTTGATATTGTGGCTATTACTTTCTGATTCCATTCTTCAAAATCTCCTTCAGTATTTTAATTGTCATAACCATCTTGTAGGCCTATATATCTTTCCTCTACCTAAAATCTTTAGTCCCCTCTAGTGTACAGTTTTTGAAATCATGAAATTATTTATCTGTGTTCTATCTTGTAAAAGCCAAAACAAGATCTATTTCCCACACTGTTTGTACTTTATAAATAATTCCAGAATCTTATTGTAAAAGTTTCAATAGTCAAATTTTATCTGCACCCTTAGTCCATTTATAACTTTCTAAGATCAACATCTTATTTAGCTGTTTGCTGCTTATTTCAGATTCTTTAAATTCTTAAGCTTATAATTAAAGTTTTTTTTTTCCCATTCAGGATTGAAGGCAGACTCACCCGGCATTTTCAAACTTGTCATTCTAAAGGTCTCTTATAGCTTAGGAGTAGTTAATGAGCAATTCCCTAAAGCAGGGCTTTCCAAAGTGCCGCCGCTGGCGACACACCCAGCGGCGGTGGCAGCGGCGGCGACACGCACGTGCACGGCGACGGCGCGGGGGCGTGCAGCGGCACGCGCGCACAGCGGTGGCACGGGTGTGTGTGCGGCAGCGCGCGCGCACGGTGGCAGCGCGGGGGGCGTGCGGCGGCACGCGCGCGCACGGTGGCGGCGCGGGAGGGGCGTGTGGCGGCGCGGGGGGCGTGCGGCGGCGCGCGCGTGCATGGCGTCCGCCGTGCATGCGCGCGCCGCCGCTTCCGGGTGGTGTGGCAACACACCACGCTGTGTGTGGCGACACACTTTTGTGTCGCGACACACAGTTTGGAAAGCTCTGCCCTAAAGTGATTAGAAAGTGACGTTTGCAAACTTAGTGGCCTTTAAAAGTCTCCTCCATGTTTGAGAGCCAGTTGGCTAATCCTGTTGTCTCCCAGTGCCCAAACCCACAGAGGAAGCAGCTGTCTGGAGCACATATGGGTGATTTCCCATCCTCTCCTTATCCAGAGAGGTTCCAAGGAACCAATCTACTCACTGGTTCCTCCCCCAGAAGCCATGGCTTGCACGATTCTAAACTTTGTAGGTATAGACACATCATGGCATTTGAATATCTTTTCCAAGGCCTTCATGGCTGCTATACTAAGTGCTAGCCTGTGGCAGATTTCTTGACTGCTTGCTCCTTTACCATTGATGGTTGATCCTAAAAGGCAGAAGCTATCCATCACTTCAATACCTTCACTGCCAATTCTAAGGCTGGTTGTTCTACCTGTTGTCGTTAATTTGTTTTTTTTTTTTTTTAATATTTTATTTTAGTGCCATCTTTTTTCACTTTGCTCCTTAACTTTTATTACTGGAGCTTGCGGATCCTTTGCATTTTCAGCTATGCCATCAGCATAGTGCAGGTTATTTATGTTTCTTCCTCCAGTCTTAAAATTATGCTCAACTTCTTCTAACCCAACTTTCCTTAATACATATACAGCATATGTTGTTGTTGTTCAGTCGTTTAGTCATGTCCGACTCTTCGTGACCTCATGGACCATAGCACGCCAGGCCTTCCTGTCCTCCACTGTCTCTCGGAGTTTACTCAAATTCATGTTCATTACATCGGTGATGCTATCTAACCATCTCATCCTCTGCCATCCCCTTCTCCTTTTGCCTTCAGTCTTTCCCAGTATCAGGGTCTTTTCCAGTGAGTCCTCTCTTTGCATTAGGTGGCCAAAGTATTTGAGCTTCAGCTTCAGCATCTGTCCTTCCAATGAGCAGTCAGGGTTGATTTCCTTTAGGATTGACTGGTTTGACCTCCTTGCAGTCCAAGGGACACTCAAGAGTCTTCTCCAGCACCACAGTTCAAAAGCATCAATTCTTCGGTGCTCAGCCTTCCTTATGGTCCAACTCTCACAGCCATACAGCATATAGGTTGAATAAATAAGGGGAAAACATACAGACTTCTCTCACTCCTTTGCCAACCTGGAGCCAATCTGTTTCATCATGATCAGTCTGTACTGTGGCTTTCTGACCTGTATATAAGTTTCCCATAAGGACAACTAAATGTTCTGGAATTCCCATTTTTTCTGAGCAAATTCCAGAGCTTGACATGATCAACACAAAGGACTTTCTATAATCATTGAAGGACATAGTGACTTCTTTTTGGTATTCTTTGGCTTTCTCAATTATCCAGCATGCATCAGCAATGATGTCTCATGTTCCACAGCCTTTTCTGAAGCCAGATTGAACATCAGGCATCTCTCTTTCCATGTAGGGCTCTAATCTTCATTGGATGATCCTAAGACTTATTTTGCTACCATGTCAAATGGATATATAGCAGCTGTGAAAAACCAACCAGCAACAACAATTAACATAACCATGATATGGACTCAGCCACACATCCAGGGTCCCAGGCTCGATGACAAAACCAGGTCTTCAAGGCCTTATGAATCCAGCACGGTTGGGGCGAGGATAAGGGGTAAGGGTTGGGGTAAGGAGCAAAGTGAAAAAATAAATGGCACTAAAACATCTCTGGAGGAATGATGTTCCAGAGGGTGGGCACCATGACAGAAAAGACGTTCTTCTTGGGTCTTGCACGATGACACTCCCTGATGGATGGGACCCAGAGCATGCCTCTCCTTTTGGATTGAACAGGACGGGTAAATACAACCAGGGTGTATCTGTATGCCTCTAATCTTCTATATGTCACCTACACTGGCACACCCCAACCCCAAAAGATTCCAAACATTTGAGTCATTCTATTTATATAATTTCTTATCCTTATTCTCTGATAAAATCTGGTTACCTTGCCTGATGACATAAAGCAACAATATATGAATTCCCCAAACTGTCTACAATTTATAATACATCAATAATTTTAAAGCCAGACACAACATAGAGAAAAGTAGCATGTAGCATTAAAGCATTTTTTTAATGTAGCCCATTTTGACTGAAATTTTAAGACTCAAAGCATCTTTTGAAATGAGGAGATAAGTTGATCAAAATAACATTTATTTTTACAGTTTAGAAAGCAAGCATAAAATATCCTGCAAGACTTCGCATACATTATTTTGAAGCTGTTGGTAGAAGAGGAGGAAGCAAAGGAAAAAGAAATCTTAGCACAGGGCTTTCCAAACTTTTGCCGTTGGCAACACACTTGTGTGTCACGACACACCGTTTGGAAAGCCCTATCTTAGCAGGTTCATGACTGTATTTAAAAGGAATAATTCTTTTATGCACCCATTTCTTCTCATTTTGAAATCATAAACTTGAATCTCTTTAAGAGGGAGAAAATGTAGATAGTTCATGGGTAAACCCATCCTAAATGTCTATTTCTAAGTAGATTCCAGTATGTTTACTTCTATAACCTAAGACTACATGAACCGAACAATCTTTTCTTGGAATTAAGAAGTTTCATTTCTTGTATACCCAGGGCCAGATTAAGGCCAACAGATGCCCTAAGCACAGCCCAACAATGGTGCTCCTTGGCCCTTCCATTGCTTAACTAACAAGATATTAAGACTCAATAAGTGCTGGAAACTAAAGTTGAGTATGGCAGTGAAAGAGTTAAGGGCCCAATAGCTAAGGGAAGAAACCCTGTGGTGTCCCCCCCTTCCCTTGATGCCCTAAGCAGGTGCTTATTTTGCTTAATGGTTAATGCAGAACTATGTATACCCAAGGGAATGTATTGGCAGAAAATGCAGATGTTGAGTTATGCAGTGTTAATATACTGTATGTCTCTTATTCTTTCCTGTATGAGATAGACTTCCATTTTTCTACTTCACTTTCATGGTGCTTCAGATTTTTTTAAAAAATATTTTGATGGTTTGGGTATAGTTATTTGAGGAATGCTTGTGAGTTCCAGATCTATCTTCTTCCCTCCCTCCCTCCCTTCCTCCCTCTCACCTTTCTAGATCTTTGCTGTCGCCCTTCTAGAAGATGATGTCTTACCTTGTGCTATCTTCCTATGTAATTTAATTGAAGTGTAAGAAGGTAAGGAGATAGTAGAATGCCAGGGAAATGATTGTACAATGAACAGCACTACACAACTGCATGCACAAGAAGACAAATGCACTCCCAACCTGTCCCCCTTTGCAACTAAGAAATGTTCATAATGCCATATCTCACCCATAAATGTTCTTCTCCTTTCAATTTCAATTTCAAAATATTTGCTCATATTAAATAAGATTCCCTCACCTCCCAAAAATGTAGAATAAATATTCAGCATGTTAGAGCCAGCTCCATTCCTTAATAAGACACAATGCGTAGAAAACTATATAAAAAGGTAAAGGTTCCCTCGCACAGTCGTGTCCGACTCTAGGGGCCGGTGATCATCTCTGTTAGCCGAAGAGCCAGCGTTGTCCAAAGAAGCTTCCGCGGTCATGTGGCCGGCATGACACGCGCAGAACGCTGTTACCTACCCACCGAAGTGGTACCTACTCATCTACTTGCATTTGCATGCTTTCAAATTGCTAGGTTGGCAAGAGCTGGGGCGAGTGCGGGAGCTCACTCCGTCACGCGGGGCTAGGGATTCGAAGCTCCGAACTTGTGATCTTCCGATCGACAAGCCTGGCGTCTTACCCGCTGAGCCACCACACCCATATATATATATATATATATATATATATATATATATATATATACACACATACACACACACACACACACACACACACACATACAGTACCTATATATATAAATATACACTGCTCAAAAAAATAAAGGGAACACTGAAACAACACAATGAGTCCAAGTCAATCACACTTGTGAAATCAAACTGTCCACTTAGGTAGCAACACTGATTGACAATCAATTTCACATGCTGTTGTGCACATGGAATAGACAACAGGCGGAAAGCATAGGCAGTTAGCAAGACATCCCCAATAAAGGAGTGGATCTGCAGGTGGTGACCACAGACCACTTCTCAGTTCCTATGCTTTCTGGCTGATGGTTTGGTCACTTTTGAATGCTGGCGATGCTTCCACTCTAGTGGTAGCATGAGACGGAGTCTACAACCCACACAAGTGGCTCAGGTAGTGCAGCTCATCCAGGATGGCACATCAATGCGAGCTGTGGCAAGAAGGTTTGCTGTGTCTGTCAGCGTAGTGTCCAGAGCATGGAGGCGCTACCAGGAGACAGGTCAGTACATCAGGAGACGTGGAGGAGGCCATAGGAGGGCAACAACCCAGCAGCAGGACCGCTACCTCCGCCTTTGTGCAAGGAGGGACAGGAGGAGCACTGCCAGAGCCCTGCAAAATGACCTCCAGTGGGCCACAAATGTGCATGTGGCTGCTCAAACGGTCAGAAACAGACTCCATGAGGGTGGTATGAGGGCCCGATGTCCACAGGTGGGGGTTGTGCTTACAGCCCAACACCGTGCAGGACGTTTGGCATTTGCCAGAGAACACCAAGATTGGCAACTTCGCCACTGGCGCCCTGTGCTCTTCACAGATGAAAGCAGGTTCACACTGAGCACATGTGACAGACGTGACAGGGTCTGGAGACGCCGTGGAGAACGTTCTGCTGCCTGCAACATCCTCCAGCATGACCGGTTTGGCAGTGGGTCAGTAATGGTGTGGGGTGGCATTTCTTTAGGGGGCCGCACAACCCTCCATGTGCTCGCCAGAGGTAGCCTGACTGTCATTAGGTACCGAGATGAGATCCTCAGACCCCTTGTGAGACCATATGCTGGTGCGGTTGGCCCTGGGTTCCTCCTAATGCAAGACAATGCTAGACCTCATGTGGCTGGAGTGTGCCAGCAGTTCCTGCAAGACGAAGGCATTGATACTATGGACTGGCCCGCCCGTTCCCCAGACCTGAATCCAATTGAGCACATCTGGGACATCATGTCTCGCTCCATCCACCAACGCCACGTTGCACCACAGACTGTCCAGGAGTTGGGGGATGCTTTAGTCCAGGTGTAGGAGGAGATCCCTCAGGAGACCATCCGCCACCTCATCAGGAGCATGCCCAGGCGTTGTAGGGAGGTCATACAGGCACGTGGAGGCCACACACACTACTGAGCCTCATTTTGAAGTAGGATCTAGGATGTCTTATTTCAGTGTTCCCTTTATTTTTTTGAGCAGCTTATATAAAACTATATAGGTAAGCAGTATGTAATGCATGAGACAAGGGAGTCTGCCACATTTCAATACATATATAAACCAGGCCTAAATTCTGGGTAATTGGAACAGGGTGGATTTTTTTTTTGGAAAAAAATTGCTCTCAACAGGAGTTTGCATCTACTGTAGCTAACCTGGACTAATTTCAAAATCTAAGCACTCCTTGCTAGAACTTGAAGGAAGGAAAATTGAAAATCCCAGGGTTGTAGGCTACCCTTAACTCTTTCTGTCTTATGTCAAGGAAACTGTTGTAATAGATGCGTCCAACAAATCACCACAAGCTGAGATTAAGTTAGTTAAGTTGCTGCCATAATTGGGCTGCAAAAATACAGACCATCACTAGATAGCTGCATTTACCTCTGCTGCCATCTAGTGATCATGTGGATTTTTTCCAGCCCAAATATAGTACCTTTGAAGGCATTATGGAATGCTGTGTATTGATAGCTTGGCTGTTTTTATTTTAACATCTTTGCTGCTGAATTGTAATGGCTTATTTATTATAGAATTCATTTATTATTTTGTGATTCCAATTATTGTAAATCACCTGAATGGTGATGGAACACAATCACCTGAGATTTAATAGCCCAGTCTGAGACATGATTTAGTGCTCTGTTACCTATAGAAATCAATAAAATCCACATAAGGTCACACTTAAAAAAACTGAGCAGTTGACCTTCATCACATCTGTAACTTGTAAATCTTTCGAATTGTATGGTACATGTAGAACAACTTTCGTTGTCCTCCTTAGATATTATATTCCAGGGTTATGATGAATCCTGACCAATATGAAATAGGGGAACTGGAATGTTTTTGTTTCTTGTTTTGTTTTTTAAAAACACACTGAGACAGGGTAGGCATTACTGACTTGTCCAGTCTTCAGTTAAAAATCTGCATTTTATATTTGGTTACTGAGTTCAGCATGCTGGAAATAAACAGGGTGTCAAGCACTGCTGATTGTCAAAATGGAGGAAGCTGTTTTAAAATGGTACCTTTGGACACTTTCTTACATAATGCCTTGATGGGGCAGGGCAGTACCAGATTCAAAGACTGGCAGATCTGTCCTCAAATCAGAGAGACTCTTGTGACTAGTCACCACAATCAACAACTTTTGGATTGGTGGGAGGTGAAAAAAGATTGATATATGTATGCTGTCATTATAATTGCTTTAGGATTGTTCAGTCTGGTGCATCAAGCTCTTGAAGTCAAGCAATAAGTTCATTTTCCATTATCCGCACTCTTGCTTGATCTTTTATTTATTTGTTAAATTTTTAGCCCCCTCCCCAACTCCAAAGACTCTGGGCACCTTAATAGTGACCTAGCCAAGCAGCTGTTACTGTCAAAAATGTCCTTATTTCCATGAAATGTGGAACGTTTCACCCACTCAACTCATTATAGTTTACTTTTTCTGTCAATTTCATTCCATTCTGGTGAAAAGCAAGAATGTTATGTGGACTTCAACATCTAGATCAGCCTTTCTCAACCTTTGACATGGAGGAACCCTTGAAATATCTTTCAGGCCTCGGGGAACCCCTGCACATTCAGGCTCAAATATAGGCCAGAAGTTACAAAATTATTATATTCATTTCATGTGTAGCCCTGTCTATATGCATTAACAGAGTTCTTAAACTAAAAATAAAGAATGAAACTTACCTCTTTAATGTGAAGTTGCCCAGATTTGAAATATTTTTTTAAATAAATTGTGATCTCCCAGGGAACCCTTAGTGACCTCTCATGGAACCCAAGGGTTCCATGGAACCCTGGTTGAGAAACCCTGACCTAGATTATGAAGGACAGTGACTATACTGCTTTATGTGAAAGTTGCCAGATCCTCATGTTTGAAAGCAAACCACCATAACCATGTTGCATTGAAAGACTCCTAACAAACTCTTTTTCTAGAAAGAAAGACTGTCTTAACATTGCTGTTCTTGGAGATAAGCTGAAGGTTTTTATCATATTTTGGGCCCAAATTTGGGGGGAGTAGTATGCAGCTTTTCTTGCTTTCTCAGCAAGACAAATACATTTCTTTGCATTCTAGATATTTCATGAAGATACTTTGCTATCTAGGCCAACTCAGTTATTAACAAAATGACCAATGTATTTGAAAAATGAGTTAGTTTCAGGATCAGCCTTACAAGGGCAAAAATCTTTCCCCTCATATTTGAACAAAATTACCCCCAATTGTTTGTGCTATGGAAGGAGTTTATTCCCGGGAAGGGAAAAGATATCTCTGTTAAGCCAGTAGGGTAATAGGTACAAGATTTGACATGAATCAAATAATAATCTATATACTATGTTATTTTAGACATCAAATGCAACTAATGTGAAAAAAGAAATTCATGATACAAGACAGTACAGAGTAATTCAGAAACATCTGAAATTAGTTCAGAAGGGCTGAAATCATTTGATCTTTGGATGTTTTCTTTTCAGTCATCTGTCTATATGATCTTCTTGAGAAGGAATATTACCAAGAAGAGCTCTGCTTTGCTGATAAGGGCTTGAATACTCTCATTAAATATATGTTAGCAACCCTCTTATTCTGTATTTCCCTTCTGGAAAATGTAGCAAAGATTCATCTTTTCAGGATTAATCTTTGTAGCAGTGTCTTTCTTGTGTCTTGTTCTTGGAATGTAAAGATCTAAGTATCAATAATTGGATGCTAGAATACCTGAGGCCCTAATGAGTAGATTCCTTATGTGTCAATCATTGAATAGGAATATTATGAGCAATGATCAGACATGTCTTGCTGGGTGCAAACCAAAATTGATAGTGGTTTGGTCTAGTGGTTAAGGCAACGAGCTAGAAACCAGGAGACTGAGAGTTCCAGTCCCGCCTTAGGCATATAAGCCAGCTAGGTGACTTTGGGCCAGTCACTCTCTCTCAGCCCTAGGAAGGAGCCAATGGGAAACCAGGAGACTGAGAGTTCTACTCCCGCCTTAGTCATGAAAGCCGGCTGGGTGACCTTGGGCCAGTCGCTCTCTCTCAGCCCAACTCACCTCACAGGGTTGTTGTTGTGGGGAAAATAGGAGGAGGAAGCAGTATTTGGTATGTTCGCTGCCTTGAGTTATTTATTTAAAAAATAATAATAAAGGTGGGATAGAAAATTAAAAAAAGAAAAAAAATATTAGCAGTTGAAATCCAAAGTAGGATGGAAAGTTAAAAGCAGCAGACCTACAGTTGCACTGATTCATTGGAAAAGAACTAATGCTTGGACTGATATTAGATATCTCTTCAATGCATCATGTCACAAGTTTGAATTATTAAATCTTGCCACCCAAGCTCAATAACTTTCAGCCATGGAAGCTCACTTCACCAGATATCTGTTTTTCAGCTCAACCTACCTGACAGGAAAATGGAAAAGGGTGTCCTATCTAGGTTGTCTTGAACTCATTGAGGGCAGATGGAATACTGTATAATCTAACAAATAAACAAAATTAATATATCTGCATTTTTGCATGCTATATATAGCACAATAAAGATTACAGAATCTACTCCTTTTTTCTTCCTTTCCAGATTTCAGTAATATATTACCAAAAAATGGTGATATGCATTTCACAAAATACACTGAATATGCATTCCATTCCAATTAATATAAAAATTAACAAGCATTTGGGCTGTCACTTAGAGGGTATACCAACATAGGAAACCTCCAGCAACATTTTGAGAGTATTTTGAGAGTATGAGAGCCAGTTTGGTCTAGTGGTTAAGGTGCTGGGCTAGAAACCAGGAGTCTGTGAGTTCTAGTCCCACCTTAGGCATGAAAGCCGGCTGGGTGACCTTGGGACAGTCACTCTCTCTCAGCCCTAGGAAGGAGCCAATGGCAAACAAGGAGACGGATAGTTCTAGTCCCGCCTTAGACATGAAAGCTGACTGGGTGACATTGGGCCAGTCGCCCTCTCTCAGCCCAACTCACCTCACAGGATTGTTTTTTAGGGAAAATAGGAGGAAGGAGTATTATGTATGTTCGCCGCCTTGAGTTATTTATAAAAATAATTTATTATTTATTTATTATTTAAATTTATATCACCGCCCATCTCCCTCAAACGGCGGGATAAAAAAAATTGGATTTAGTATGCTTCAAGATAATCCTTCAAAACAGTTAGCTCACCTTTTTAAAAAATGAACCAGGTCAAGAATCAGATTTTAGATTTGTATAATTTGTATGAAAAGCAATGCCTCCATCTCTATAACATTAGTTTAAATGGGGATAAATGAAGCAGGAAAATAATTTTTGAATTGAGCTCTTTTGTGACTTATATTTACTTCTCCACATAATCGCCACCATTCGCTACACACCTCTGCCAATGATGGAGTAATAGACTGCCAATGATGGATGGTTAAAGCTGACCCAAAAGAATTCCACATTTAATCTCTTTAACCAGGTCCTGACAGTGCTTTCTACTTTTTCATTTGAGCCAAACAGATTCCCCTGCAGGTATTCCTTCAATTTTGGGAAAAGGTGGGAGTCACATAGCACCAAGTCTGGACTGTATGGTGAATGGGGTAAGATAGTGAGATACAACTATCCACTAGGCTTGTGAGGTGTGAAGCCTAGTTTTGTCATATTTCAGTAAAATGTTCTTCTTGTGCTACCAAAACCTGCTTAGTCATTGTTTCAAAGTTTTGAGTTTCAAGAAAATCCATGGGAATAGCACCATCTGCATCCCAAAAACTGTAATCATGGGTTTTCCTGGCAATGCCTTGATTTTGAATTTTATTTTATTATTTTATTTTTGCAGGGGAAGCTTTCTGATATTCCATGGACTGATGCCTTTTTTTCTGTGTCATGATGATGTGCCCATGTTTTGTCAGCTGCCACAATAGTGTGGAAATAGGCTGACCATACATCCCGTTTTGAATGGGACAGTCCTGTTTTTTTAGCATTTTTCAACCATCCTGTCATTTTGATAAAAATCTCAATTTTGTCCCGTTTTTTAAACCCGGCAGGAATGGTGCGGAATGAGGATCTGAGCCAGAACTGCCAATTGGAGGCAGCCCAGAAGAGGAAGCCCTCCCGCCTATCAGAGTGCGGCAAAGGAGGGCGGAGAGGCAGAGAGGAGGGTGGACCGGGGGGCAGGGTTTGCAGGCGGGAGCCAATCATGTGGACCGGGGGGGCGGGGTTTGCAGGTGGGAGCCAATTGCGTGGACTGGGGGCAGGGTTTGCAGGTGGGAGCCAATCGCATGGACCAGGGGGCAGGGACCCCTGTCTTTTTCATGAATACGGAATATTACATAAGACCCCGTCCCGTTTTGCCATCCCAATGTCCCATTTCTGTCTCAAAGAAATATGGTCAGCCTAGGTGGAAAACAATTCTCACCTTCATTCTCATAGCATGACCATTGTGGCAAATTTCATATATTTCAATTCTACCATCAGCATGAGAAGATCCCATCTTCCACAAACCTTCTGACATTGTCAGCCCTTCATGGTAGTCCAGACAGGAAACCAAAACCATGTGTACTAATACTACCTTCATTGTATGGTTACAGTAACAGAATCTTGCAAGTCTGAAAGCACTTCTCCCCTCCCTTGCCTTTACTCTCCAGAGAACTAGGGAGGGTCCCTTTTGAGATGCTTTCTCCACCCGCATTCCTTTTTTGGGCTGAGATATCTCTTGCTGACTCTTGCCCTAGCTGCGGCTCTTCCAAGGATATTCTCACAGCCCATTACAGTTACTGAAAAACGTCATAAATGTCATCCACACATTCCTGTGAAATACCAAGCTTTATAGCAATTTCCCTTTGAGTGATCTGTCAGTTGTCCTTAATAAGTTCATCAGCTTTTCTCATGTGAAACTCATCTATTGTTATCACAAGTTGGCCACTTTGTTCTTATTCACGCAAGTCAGCTCTTCCCAGTTCACCATCTTTACAATTTTTTTGGCCCAGCAATATAGAGTACTCATCTCAACATCACCATAAACAACCTGCTTTCAGCGCTGAATTTCAATTGGAGGGACTTCTTCAGCAGTCAAAAATTCAATCAAAGTGCATTGCTTAAAGCACACTAACATGTACTCGCTGTGACTTGTTGAATTGGTAGTCCCAAGCACAGCTCTTTGGATGGGTGGTGAGTAGAGACATTAAGACATTAATAAGCTATGGTGACAGCATGTGTGTCATGATGTCATTGTGCAGTTGAAATGAACAGTGTAATTCACATCATTTGCGCAATAATATGATGTCACTTGCCCATCTCTTTTTCTCAATTATCATTGTCTTAGTTTTGCTGAAGAATAGCAAAACTTGCCTGTGAGTCAAAACGGTGATCTTGGAGTTTGTACTTTTCTGCCACTTCCAGACCACTCAGCATAGGAAGGGGCTTCCAAACCATTTTGTGCAGCTTGATAGATGAAGAAGTAATAGAAACATTTGGTTATTGTTGAGTCATCAAAGCACCAATACCAGTCAGCTGCTTCTATGAATGTCTTATGTGACCTATAGCACTCTAAGCATTTTTTAAAAAAATGATATCTGAAAAATGACTTCCTGAAACCTGGGGAGCATGTGAGAGGTATATGAAAAGCCTTTATATATACATTTGAGTAGGGTCATAGAAGCTATTTATTCTTAAGACTTGCCAATATCAATAACCACAAGGAAATCACACTGAAGTTTTCTGCCTGTGTAAGAGGTTGGCTGTTACAAGTTTCAACCAGTGGAAATTTGCAGTTTCTGCAATATAAGCTCTTGAAAGAAAGAGGAGGGCTGGAAAAAAAGGTTAGTTTCAAATACAGATTTTCAGTTACAGGACTGTATCTTTTAGGGAAATGTTCAGGAACAAAGCTAATAACCTGCAAAATCAGGACGGCAATGGTCCACCTTGGTCAAAGTTCATAATACCTTTCATCCTTAATATATCTAACAATGAGACATAATGATTAGTTATTCATTACATAATTGTTAATTTACAAATAAATAATCATAATATTAATGATTAATTTAGAGGTAGATATCGGCATACATTGATAGCTGGGAGAGCTTCTCAATTCCTTTTCCCTCCCTCTGTCCCTCTCTCATTTCCTTCCAAGCATACAACCACCTAAATACTAATCATTCACACCCCATTGTTGTGCATATGAATTTTTTGTGCTTATGGAACACACATCCATCTGCCCCTTGGCCATGTGAGCTCTATAATAACGTTGGGCATGCTTGGAATATACTCAGTGATAGGAAGTTTCATTTTAATATGCTGAAGCTAGATATTATACAGCCAGCTGTGATGATGGGCTTAAAAACCCAATAATCTAGCTCTGTACCCAAGGCACATCAAACACAGAAAAATTGCCATGTTTAAGACCAGTACACCTTCACTGAAGCATAAATTGGTTTATTGATCCATGCTGGAGGCAAAGAAAAGCCACAAAAGAGAAAAGTTATGGTAACTTTTTATGCAACTTATACATGTATACAAGTATACATGTGATTAGGGTATAATGTAAATTAGAGTATTTTTTTCCCCCCTGCACAGTCGTGTCCGACTCTAGGCGGTGGTGCTCATCTCCATTTCTTAGCCAAAGAGCCAGCGCTGTCCAAAGATGCTTCCACGGTCATGTGGCTGCATGACGCACGCAGAACGCTGTTACCATCCCACCAAAGTGGTACCTATTTATCTACTTGCATTTGCATGCTTTCGAATTGCTAGGTTGGCAATTGCTGGGGCAAGTGTGGGAGCTCACTCCGTCATGCGGCGCTCAGGTCTCAAACCACCGACTTTCCGATCAACAAGCCTGGCATCTTAACTACTGAGCCATTGCACCCCTCTAAATTAGAATATACATGTGGGTATATTTCACTGGTTATAGCCAACCTGCTGTATTTGATTCGATATAGAAAATCAAATTAGGTCAGTGAGGGAATTAGGGTGTACCTATGAGGTAATGGGGCAGGATATAAAGGTAATGGGGAATTTTGAAAGAGCAAAGATGAGGTTTTTCATCAATATAGTGTCTTTTTAGGGCATAGCATTCCAAAGTGTGTGTTGCGACACACTACTGTGTCTCCTGCGGTGTCCTGGCGTGTCACGCGCAAACCCGGAAGTGCTGAGGGGGGGGAAATGGGTGGCGGCATCAGCGGCACTGATTGGTGGGGGTGCTACTTCTTCCAGTTCCTCCCATCAGTGCTTCTGGGTTTGCACACGACACACCAGGACACCGCAGGCCACACCGCCGCCGCCGCCGCCCCACCGCCGCCGTTGCTGTGTGTCGCCAACATGAAAAGTTTGGAAAGCTCTTTTAGGGATTTACTCTTCCTGCTTTTCCAGAACCTCTCTTCACCTCCTAGTACCTTTTCCCATGCTATCAGCATTCTGAATGTTTTATGGATGAGCTGATAGTTTAGTTTCCCTGGGACAGTGTATTTGGGGAGGGGGTAATTTTATGTGCCTAATATCTTCTCCCTCAATTGAGTGTTTATTGCATCTGATTGATTTATAGCCAAACAAGCACTTTATTTTCTCTCTGAAGATGTATTTGGGCAAGGGGGCTTTTTCTCAAAAATTCTCCTTCAGTTGCTTCCTTGGCATTCTCATAGCCAAACCAAGCCAAGCCAAGCCAGAAAGCAAAGCAGTGGCAATACAAATCAGACCACAAGGAGGTCACCCAGATAATTAGTCCCCCCCCTTTTTTTCTCCTTCTGATCTCACTGTCTCAGAGCTGGAAATAATGTATCTGCTTGATCATTTCTCCTATCTTGCTTGTTGCAAGCTATTTTTCACCCACGTTCATCCCACAGTGCTCTGGAAGAGTCAGAGGGACTATGTTCAAACCAGTGAGATCATCTTAAAGAGTAAACAGGGACCTGTATTCTGCAGGTGGGTTATGGTTCAGTTTGCTACACTGTAGTTGCAGAGCAACAAAGAATGAGAACTAAGGATGTGAAAGCCCTGTTGTGATAGTTCATTCATCTTGTCAAAATAATGCAGATTATTGTCAAGAGTTAAAATGCCACATTTGCATCAATATCTTAAATAACATAAACATAATCAGATGTAGAGGGCATAGGAAATGGCCTTGAAGGACAGGAGGAAGAGCCGTTACCAAGGCAATGGTCAGATAAGAGGGGCTTGAGCCCATTCCAAGAAAATAATTTGAGAAAACGTCTGAGACAGGGCCCTCCCTAGTTTACATGAAGATAAAGACTTGCAAGATTATCTTACTATATCTGATGCAGTGAAGGTAGTCCTGACCTGTATGGAATTGTTTTCTCAGTCTGGTCTATCTTGTTGGGCTGACATCAGGGACTTTCCCAGGACCTGGAAATATGCCCTATGTATTTACCTAAAAAAGGATTAGTACTATTTATGTCAGGGTCTCAGGTAGAGGGTAGGGAGAATGTGCCTGGGAATGACCAAAACAATGTTTAATTCTTTTTATACCCTGCCCAGATTTTGCACCATGTGGAAATTCCAAAGTGTTCCTCAGATTTTGCTTCTCATGGAATTTCATGGAAAATCACACTAACGAGAAGGCTACTAGATTTGGCTGCAAACGTCCAGATGATTTCTACATACCTATTTGAAGTTTGCAGCTGAGATCTGGTAGACCTAGCTAATAACATGAAATAATGTCACCTTTGACCCTTTGAAAAATGTGGAGGCCCAGGTCCTTAAGCTTCTTCGCTTTCTGAGCACTGTCGCCTTTCCACCCACTGAGAGTATTCTTTGCAGCAGTGTTGTGAATCAGCTCAGGCATTTTAAGCAAACTGCTCAGTTCACTGTGATTTCTCAGTGAGATTTAGATACTCCTGTTATGGGTAGTTTTCCTTGAATCATATATTCTATTCTACTTAAGGCTAATGGAGCACTCTACCTGGAAAATAAGTTGTTTTACAGCTGATACTAACCTGGAGAAGGTGATCGAACTTATTGAATGGCAATGCCTGTGATCGCAGCTTAGTTATGGCGTATGTACCAAATAAGTGTGGACGTGAAGAGGATATTGCCAGGAGGTTTTATTCAAGGGTGGAACTTTCTCTTTAGGTGAGCAGAATGTTTTAAAATTGCTTCAGGCATCCAGAGAAATGGTCCATTTAACTAAGCGCCATCTCTCTAACAGTGGCCACTTCCAGGTGATGCTGAGGTCATGCGTAGGACTTACATGAAATCACAAATGCCGCCATTCACTGTCATCTAGGAATGTGATGTGCAAAACCTTCCATGTTACTGCTGCCATTATTTAATCTCTGCTTTGCAAAGTTGTGATCAAAAAGTGGACAGCTCAGTGAAGGACCCAGCAGCTGTCTTTCTTATCTGCTTAAGTTTTATGTTCAGTTAGTTTTCCTTCTGGTGTTTTTAGTGGGTGGTGTGTATTTACTAATTCCCTGATTTATGATGTGCAAACGTAGAAAATGGGTCAGTTCAGTGAACAGGTTAAACAAGTTGTCTGAATGCAGCTGTTACGTCTGGCGTAATGAAAAGCAGATAATGGCATCTGGGATAAATATTGGTGGTGGTGTACTAAAAGTTCTGAATATAAAAGGCTTCAAGGTCACACCTAAACATCCCCTGTAAGGCAACAGGAAACTTTACAATTACTGCCAGTCTCTCCCAAAACTAGTTCCCATTGGCACATACATCCACTGTTCGTTGTCTTCCACATTGTTCCAGTAGCTTTCAGAATGGTATACACAGTCCACTTTCCCTTAAGGCAAGGGTCGGAAATGGCGGCTCGTGAGCCAGATGCGGCTCTTTGGCCCCTTGAGTGTGGCTCTTCCGCAGCTGAACTCACCCCGCCCCTTCCACGCGATTGGCCCCCGCCCGCAAACCCCGCCCCCTGGCTCTCACACTGAGCGAGGCCCGGCACGGCAGGGAGGCGCTGTTGGCCCGGGACGCGGCGCTGTCGGAGGCGGCGCAGGAGTGGCTGCAGGGGCTGCTGCGGCTGGAGATGGCGCTGCTCCGCAGCATCCAGGTGCTGGGCGAGGGCGCGGGCCCGGGATGCGAGCGGCAGGGCGGTGCAGGGCGAAGAGCCGCCTGCTCTCCCCTTGGCCGCCTCCGGTCCGAGCCTGGCTCGGCTCCCCCGGCCACCGCAGGGCTTGGGTTAGTGGGGGGAGAGGACGCTGAACGGCGGGGTGGGGGGATTGATGGGGCGGGAGGGTGCACCCGGAGGGCCTCCCGCGGCCGCTTCTCCAAGGCGGGTTGCAGAGCGCGCGCTGTGCCCACGGGAACGCCTGGTCCCTCCGCTCCCTCCAGCTCTTCCACCAGCCCCAGCAGCGCCGCCCGCCCCGTCCTGCTGCCCGGCAAACCTCCGCCGGCTCCGTCCCCCCGCCGCCACCACCACCGCCCCGGCCAGGCCCCCTGCGCCGCCCTGCCGCTCACGTCCCGGGCCTGTGCCCTCGCCCAGCACCTGGATGCCACGGAGCAGCGCCATCTCCAGCCGCAGCAGCCCCTGCAGCCGCTCCTGCGCCGCCTCCGACAGCGCCGCGTCCTGGGCCAGCAGCACCTCCCTGCCGCGCCGGGCCTCGCAGAGACGTGCCTGAAGGGGCGCAGAGGCCGGAGAGGGAGCCCCTCCATCTCCCCTTCTCTCCCTGCCTCGCCCGCCCGCAGGGAAGGAGGCGCGGGTCCCGCCCGGTGGAGAGGGTGCAGCCTTCCGCTCTCCCGCGCCCTTCCTGCCGGCCGGAGGGTGGCAGCTCTTTCTCCGCCGGGTTCGTGGAGCCGCTGGCTGCACCCCCTCCCTCCGTGAGCCCTCCGTGAGCCCCCTGCCCCCTTCCACGTGATTGGCTCCCGCCCGCAAACCCCGCCCCCTTCCACGTTTGGCTCCCGCCCGCAAACCCCGCCCCCTTCCACACAATTGGCTCCCGCCCGCAAAACCCGCCCCCTTCCATGCGATTGGCCCCCACCCGCAAACCCCACCCCCTGGCTCTCGAGCATTTCAAAATGTGCACGAGCATGCCAAAATGGCTCCCGTGATAAAAAGTTCGCCGACCCCTGCCTTAAGGTCTCAAAACAGAGACATATAGATGTTATATTATGTCATGCCCCCATGGACAGAATTTTACATGACTGCAGACCCTCACTCTGACCAGTTTTACTTAAAACTTTTACTTTCAGATTCCATTTCGAAGTGTGGCCACATTTTGTCATGTTATATGTAAGATGCGCAGCAGATACTAGAAAGGAAGCTATTGACTCCTGGGGCAACCCAGGGTTCTCATGTTTGGTATCTCCTACTTTAGGACTTGTACTTATCTTCTACTTTTGCACTTTCACCCTCTTGCTCTGGCTAGAAACACACAGGCGTCTTTGGATTGATATATTTTTCCTGCATCCGGGGAAGGAAAAGGAAGCTGCTAAATTAGGTCTGCTCCTATGTTAGAGGCAAATCTGCTGTAAAGAAGTTCCAAGTTTCATAAAACAATCACAGAGAAAATAAATATCAGAGGCAACAGAGCTTAAATAATAATGTACAGAATTATTAACAATTTTTAAAATCAGAATCATTGTTTTCTGGCTCATCTTGATCCCCTATTCCTTTGGAGAAAAACACATTCTTGAAGCCAAAGGTCTCCTTTCCTCTTCTGGGTTTTTCCAGCTTCTTGTAGTTTCCAGCCTTTAATCAGACAATCAAGAGAATGCGTTCCGGTGCCTGTGCTCTAAATGGATCAAAACATTTCCATCTAGAAGAGGGAGGGCCTTGGGGGTAATCTCCTGCCTCTGATACCCCAAACCATGCTTCAGTCAGCTTAAATGGGGATTGAAACCCCCCATTAATGCAGTTGATTCTTAGTGAATATTGGGTGGAGGCTTGCTCACATCATAAAGACTCTGCATTTCAAATGGATGTCTCCCTTGGTAGTTGAGAGGAATTTATCTGCTTGTGCACTGCTGCCAGTGGCTGATCCCAGCTGTCTAACATGCCCCCGTCTTCCTGTGAGCAGTTTCCAAGCCATTCTGGCTTGTTGGGGAGACAAAGATTAAGCTTTCATCCGAGGACTGCTTGCAAGCATCCTTCCTGTCACAGTTATCTTAACAACCTTTTTTCAGCTTCATTGTGTCCACAAATTTTACATTCTTTTCTTTATCCGTATCCTGTCTACTTGACAGGAAAGGGGCATGAGTGAAACATGCCCTGTTCCTTGAAGGCTGGCAGGATTTTTAAGAGGAAAAGGGAAGGGAATATCTTAATGATGTCAAAATATAGAACAGGAGAATTGGAAGACATGGTTCTTAAGTTTTGGTACAGACCCTTTCTTCTCTTTTTCTTGGCATGCAGAATATCACCCAGATCCAGGGCATAAATCAAAATACCCTTTGCCTTTAATAAATGGATTGCAAATCTATTATATTTTCCTTTTCCTTTAATCCTTCTGAAAAGGAGAGAATGCTGATAGTCTATGCGAATTGGTGCCTCCTCCTAATAACAATTCAGTTGATTAAGATGAAATGTCACAACAAATTCCTACACTCTTCACTGTTGGCCCCCTTAGAAGCTCTCCAAAGCAACATCTCTTCCAGCTTTTTTTTCCCCCATTTGATCCAAAAAAAATTATCTCCCCCCCCCCCGCCTCCTCCTAATTTGGATGAAAACTGTAATGAACATTTCAAATGGTATGTTTTTCAGCAGATTTCCCCTCCCCCGTTTTATTTGAACTTCAAACTACTTTACAGTTTCTGCCAGGAATATCTTTGTTTAGGAGCAGGCCTTGCACATGGCTGTTAGACGCGTGTTAGGATTATGCTTGTTAACAGCTGCTTTGCAGCTAACAAAGAAAACTAGAAATATTGGTCTACATTCTCATGAAAATGTGAAACAACAGCCTTATTTTGAAACAGACAGTTAATTAGGTTTACATAGATTTGTGTCTGATGAGCTACCCTTTCCAGAGCTACAGATAGAGATATTCCATAACTCTGCTACTGAGGAAACTATAATTAGATGTGGTTCAGACTGAAACTGGGTTCTTCTACACAGGGGCATGTGGACAGCTTTGGAAGCAAGGGAACGCAGTGGGTTATCCTCATAGCCATGAGCAGTGTGTGTGTGTGTGTGTGTGTGTTTTCTATTATTGATACACAAAGGAACTAAACAGGAGCCTCATGAATTGAATTCAACTCTTTGGAAAAATATGGACTCATTCATGTACCTTTCTGGCAACAACGCATAAATAGTTTACTACTATCTTTTTTCCAGGATTTTCTTTTAAACGATGTTTCCTCTCAAAATACTAATCAGATCCCACCCTGCATAGCTTTTTTTGAGCTCAGCTAGGTGCAACATCTAGCTGGCAAAAGTAAAAACTCCAAAAACTTGTAAGAATGCAAATGCTTCTTGAATCGCCCAGAGTCCCTCTTCTTGGGGGAGATGGGCGGTGGCAAAATTTGAAAAATAAATAAATAAAAACTCCCTCAGGTTGAGGTCAAGTCTTGGTGGCTTTCAGGCACACATCCATACAGTTTTCTTGGCAACAATATGAAAACGGCTTGCCATTGCCTTCTGGGATTTCCTGGTGCCTCCCATCCAAGCAGTGAGCCAATCCGATCCTGCTTAGCTTTTTCAAGCTCAACCAAGGTTGGCTCAGTGCTGCCACCTGCTGTGACAAAGGAACTAATATTCAGTTTCTAAAACTGTAATAGCTTTTTTAAAAACCAGCCAAACAACAGATAATAAATCTCACCATTATGTTTATAGTGTATGAAAGCAACTTTTTCTAGAAGCATCACTGAACTGATTAATGCTTATTTTTGATCCCAGAAGTCAGAAAACAATCAATCATTTCCATCTTTGCCCAGTCAAAATACAATCTGGAACTTTTAATCCAATATGCAAAAAATCTGGTAACATAGTTCTATGACTGGCAACAGAGATGGACAATATTGTTGGTGTATTATTCCTAGAGGATAAGTCACAGCAATATAACCTTATTAGGTAAACACCTGCAAACTTTAAAAGGTCAGGCAGCACGTGATCCAGGCTGAAGATTATAAAAGAATCTGCCTGCCCCACCCTGCTTACTCTGTTTCTGTTTCTGTTTACTCCTGTTTGTTTGTTTCTACTATCTGGTATGTGGAATTGTAATACTTCCAAGGATCTGGAAGAGGACTGTAAATATCTGTTTGTATGAGTAACAAATATAACTGCAACTAAGTTACTAAAATGACTGGCGTCATTAATTGGACTTTGGTGCTGATTGCTTTCTCTGATACTCTGCGTGTGCAAGAAAACACTCTCCAACAAATATTTCTGGGATTCAGTGGCCCATTGGCATCTAAACAATGCATTTGGACAGCTCTCTCCAAAGCGAACTGAAAAGGACAAAGAATTAATTCCAATGTAAAAGTTTAATCACATTCAATTCAAATTGAAATCAGATTTAAAAATACTAAATCCAGTTAAGAGTACCCTGATGTAAGAATGCAAATGCTCCTTGAACAATAGAAGATTTTTTTCTGCAAAAAAGATTTGGGTTGTGCAGAGACCACCCAACCTGCTTTGAAGGGAAGCTCTAAGGATACAGAAATAGCCTGAGCACCCTCAGGCAGTTCAGTACTTTTCTGTTCTAATTTGTTTCCAAGTCCAGAGCACGATGGAGGAAAATGGAGCTCTTTTTTTATGACATTAAAAACAACCAACCAACGAACCAAACAAACAAACTATCCTTTCAAGATACTGGCAAAGTGGCTGAGAAATAGGTGATGTGATACAGCTTGGCTCTTTTGATCTGCCTCTTATTTATTTATTTATTTATAGTGCTATTTATACCCCACCTATCCCCTCCCTAACAGAGGACTCTAGGCGGCTTACATACATACATACATACATACATACATACATACATACATACATACATTTTTACCATTATACAATGTCACCAACTATAGAGTGTAATTAACCCGTGCACCAGGAGAGGGGGTAAGGGAACCAGCTCTTCTAAGGCTCTGGACTACAATTCCCAGGATGCCTTGAGCCGACTGCTGATGTCCTGTTATGTCACTTCCGGGTCTGTCCTCACCGTCGCCATTCAATCTTTCCTCCGATCTTTCCTCCGGTGGAACCGGCTCCCGACAGGACGCCAGCAAATTCTCCCACTTAAGGTGGTCCCCATTTATCTACTTGCTAAGCTTTCGAACTGTTGGGTTGACAGGAGCTGGGACAAGCAATGAGAGCTCACCTTGAAGCGTGGGGTTCGAACTGCCGACATTCTGATCGGCAGTCTACAGCTCAGCAGTTTAACCTGCTGCGCCACCGCATCCCCTTAGGTCTCTTAGGTAGCTCCTTGTCCAGAATTTCTTTAGAGGAACTCAGTGCGAATAGGCTTAACCTTATGGAAGCTATTACATGGACCTTCCTGGCCTGCTCTAGAAATTCTAGTGAGATGGGCTAAGTCGTCCTCTCCCTAAGGAGAGAAACAAAGAGGGGTTTGTTCCATTTAATTCCACAGCATGTCCAACCCCATTAATCCTTTGCAGGGGGTTGTAGAACTGTTCACAGCCTCTCTACTTGCAGTGCTTTTACTGAGGATGCTTGCAAATGTTACTGAAGTGAGGACATATCTGTCCCACAGAAACAAATGTCTCCCCTCTCCTCTTCCCACCAGAACATGCTATGGAGCATCTGCAATGGGACTCTCAGGATGCCAAATTGGGGCAAGAGCTTCATGCTTTGACAAATTGGGACTAGACTTTTTAGTAAGGGCAAGGTAGAACACTCCAACCCTTGACTAAATAAAAATATGAACTTCTGGACCTGGCTGCTGGACTGGTGGTAGAAATCCACCACATTGAGTCAGGCTTAAGAGTTCATGGCCTCCATGGCAACCACGGGCTTGTCTCAGGTGATCTCAGGTCCAATACAAATAGGTGAACCTTGCTTTGGAGCAGTTGCTGTGGGATTTGGATGTGAAGGGCATTACCACCAACCCTTTGCCAAATTCAGACCACTTCCTAGACCAGATGCAGTTGACGATTCCCAGGACCTTCATAGGGCTAAACCTATTTGAATGGTCCACCCCAGATGCCTCATCGATCCAGATGGCTTCTGGAAGTTGCTTGAGGAGTTGCCTCTAAACTTAGTGTGTTTATCTGCTCTACCTGGAGCTGCCTTTGAAGATCACCCAGAAGCTGTCATTGGTTCAGAATGCATGGCCTGTGTGCTGCCTGGCATTTACTGGTGGCAGGACATTACCCCAGGCATCCAGGTGCAAATTAAAGTGCTGGTACTAACTTATAAAGCCATACATGACTTAACACATTCTCCAGTTGGAATCAGTCCAGATAATTTGATGTAATTGGGAGAAACTATTAGCCATGCCACACTGTAGAGAGGGGAAGGAAAGGCTTGGCTGGATGTACCAGACTGTTGATGTCCCAGTGGTCATCTGGTTGTCTCCCACCCTGGTTGCCTTCTAGAATCTTCTCAAAACAGAGCTTATTCAGAATAGGCTGACCATATTTCAGGATGGCAAAATAGGATGGGGTCTTATGTAATATTCTGTATTCATGAAAAAGACAGGGGTCCCCGCCCCCAGGTCCGCTGATTGGCTCCCGCCTGCAAACACACACCCCCGGTCCACGCTCTGGCTCGGATCCTCCTTCCGTGCTATTCCCGCTGGGTTTGAAATATGGGACAAAATTGAGATTTTTATGAAAACGACAGGACGGTTGAAAAATGCTAAAAAAATGGGACTGTCCTGTTCAAAACGGGACGTATGGTCAGCCTAATTCAGAAGCATGTGGGCCTTAGTTCCATTTTGGCCTGGTAATAATTTGGTTTCGTTAATTTTATTTTATTCTATATTTTTATTAATCGATTACCTTTTATTTGCCTATTTTTTTATTTTATTTATTTATTTATTTATTCAATTTATTCCCCGCCCATCTCCCATACAAGGGACTCTGGGTGGGTTACAATAATCAGGTTAATTTTTGCTTATTGTATATTGTTTCTTGTTTATCTTTCTTGTAAATATCTAGGAATCCTTAGAGATTTGGAGCTATATAAATATAATAAATCAACAAACATATAAATAAAATTCCCTGAATTGCTTTCCCAAATTCCAAAATTTAGGCCTCATTTTAAATATGAACCTGGCATTGATTTGTAAGTACAGTATTTGATCCCTGGCCCACCTGTTAACAGGCAAGTTTGTATGGCAAAAAGCAAAATCCAGTTGTTAAATTACTGAAAACTTCAGTAATTACTTAATTATATTCAATTACATAAGTATAACATCCTGTTATAAAATTCATTCTATCTCCATCTGATTGCAAACTGATCACTTTGTGCTTCCCAAAGTTTTACATGAAATTCCATGGTTTCCAAACTTTGCAATGCATCAGCCAATTCAAAATATGTATACAACTATGTATAAAATGTAACAGTTCATATACAAAATGCATTGTATTAAAGAAAACAATTTGCAAACAAAACAAAGAAAAAGTTAAAAGGTTTCTATTAGGAACATGCATAAAAATAGGAATATGCGTGAACCACAGGATTTAATTTGGGGTGATCTAGAATTTCAGAAATGACACAGTTTATTCAATTACATTTATTTATTCAAATTATATTCTGAACTGAAGGGACATCTGTCATGATTCAGACCTGATTTATACTCTCCCATCACACTTTTTCTTCTCTTTACCAACAGTTGTCTGGGAAAGTGCAAATGCCTTGACAGCCCAAAATGTCAGAAATAAAGCTTAGGACAGATCTAGATCATAGACATGTCAAGTTGGTTGAAGTTCAACCAGGGATCCAGAAATATTTTAATTTTGACTCTTAATTCAGGGTTCTTTAGGGAAAGTTTTCAAATTTGGACAAACACTACATTTTTTCAAAGAAATGGGTAACATATGCTTACATTTCCAGATGGCCTTTTCTGATATCATTGCAAACTGATTTGGAAGCAAAACTGAATAAACTGAAGGCAGTAAAATTAGACTGTGCAAAATCTGATTTAACAGATTTACCAATCCTGGTTAAGTAGTCCCTGAGAATGTAAAAAACTGTCTGTCCCTGGTTTAGTCATTATTTTCATTGCTTTTAACTTCAAGTCCATGTTAAGTATGGAGCTTTGACATAATTCTTTCAATAGACGAAAGGTTTGAAAACTGAAGTCCTGAGATTACACTTTATAGAGCAGTGGTAATAACGTGAGGAATTTAATTTTGTGATGGGGCCATCACTTGCACAGGGGATTATATCCCCTTCAACTTTGCATATTAAACATGTGAAGCTGCAAGTAAAATTTGATGAGAGGGAAAAAAAGAGGGAAAGTGAGAGAGACTGTTTATTGCAAGAGACGATCAGCAGGTCCTCATCATCATTAATTTTTGATGTGCTTTCTGTTAGGAGAGGAATTAATAAATTTACTTTGACGTGAAACTCCCTGTGCCTCTTAGTCCTTCCAAACCTCAAAGCTATTATGTGTAAATTTTACAGCAACTATGATAGCCTTTAGAGAAGAACAGCCCAGAAAAATAGGCATTTCATCAAGAATAAAAGGCTGACTGCTTGCAAAAGCCACGGATCTGAAAAAGAGTCGCTCGGAGACCAAAAATAGCAAGCTAAGAAAGAGATAGAAATATCTGCAGGAGGTGGAAAAGAAAGGAAGGCATGCTTTAAAAGGGTTTCTCCTGTGCTCCTGCTCTATGTAGCTGCATCGACAGCAAATGTGTCTTGTGGATCGTAGGCTTTTCTTTCTCCACATTGACATACTGGGTGATTTCAAAAAGAGCCCTGCTTATTGGCAACTCAAAAGGCTCCTGAATTTTTCAAGGAAACAGAAAAGAAGAAAGCGACAGACCCACCATGAGAGATGTTTCCTTAGATTTAAATGTGCAGTTCCATCAATGCTTAGACAGGCTACTTTAAAAAGGATGAAGAGTGAAAAATGCATAATGTATTCACACGACATACGTATAGGGATGCAGGAGAAATTCAGTTCTTACAAATCCCTGTAAGAAAATGTTTGCATCTCAAGGCCAGAGCAGTCCTTTAGGTGCCAAGGGCCCTATGTGGAAGTGTGCTAAGACTGCATATACATGAGTATGCACTTTACACCTGCACATGTACAATGTACAGTTACCCACAGACATAATAAATAGATGAGCCCTCTCCAAACATATGAGAAAGGAAGACAGTAAGCATAACAGCTTTGCTCCATTGATGTTCTTATTGCCCTTAAGTCAGGGGTGGGCAATGTCAGGCCTGTGGCCGTATCCCGCCTAAGGCCTGCGGGGCTCCCGCCCACAAACCCCGCCCCTTCCACGCGATTGGCTACCAGCCGCAAACCCCGCCCCCCAGTGCTTGTGATTGGCTCCCACCCACAAACTCCAGCCCCCAGTCCACGGAAATCCCAGAAACCCCACCCCCCACCCACCCCCGGTCCCCAGTTATAAATATCCAAATGGCCCTCGGCAGAAAAAAGGTTCCCCACCCCTGCCTTAAGTAATTAGTAAAGGTAGGGAGGACAGGTTGAAAGGATATCAGGACAGGAAAATATAGCCAAACAAATCATTTTTCCCCCTAGGATTTGTTAGATTGTGTTCTGTCATCTATTCTTCTGTAAAGTCTGACTGTTAAATTAGCTATGAAAGACCAATAGTTGTGTTCTTGCCAGAAAACAGACTGAGGTGCTCAGTACAGATAGAATTCACATCTACCCACCGGAGAGATGCTTCAGTGTCACATAGGCACAGAGCAACACACCCAATCTCTCCTTTGACTAAAGATAGAAATTTAGAGTTCTTTCAAAAACAAAAGTGGAAGTGGAACAAGGGCAGTAGGTTCTAGACTGAGGCTGGAAAAACAACTCCTCACAAACTCAGATTTGTGTGGGGGATTTCCAGGAAAAAGGGAAATCTGGAAGAAAAGCAGAGTCCTTTTGTTCCAGAAAGCCTACTGTTCAAGAGACGTAGATAGGTATTCTAGGCAGAAGTTGTTGGACAGAGGCTGGAAAACAAGTGGGAATGACAAATTTCACAAATCTTCAATAAATAGCTGGAGTTCTAGAAAATTGAGAGGTCCAGGTATCAAACAGTTATCTTCTTCTCTAAGAATAGGTAAAAATGTTTACTATATTCTCTGTTTTCATATGACAAGGAAGAGGAGAGGAGTTCCATGAATGTGGAGAAAGCAATCAATCAATAAGAAGGTGAAATGGTGGCTGACTTGCACAGAACTTCCCACCCAAACCAGTAATTGTGGAGATTCCTCTACTTATTATATACAGAAAATGACTGTATCATGGAAAGATTAGGCAAACTTTCTTCTTTCTGACTGTGCTTTCTATGTGCAGGAAGAGTTTGGTTATGTCTGTGGGCAGTGTTCAGAATCATACCTGCCACCATTATCTTCCACAATCTGAAATAGAACAATCCAGAATAGTTTTATATACTGTACTGTAATATCAGCTAGCAAAAAGATAACACCTCCTTCAAAACAAGTGAGATAGGACTACTGGCACCTTCCTGCTTTTTTCTTTTTCTTTTTCTTTTTCTTTTGTTTTCCTTCCAGGATGGTTTTTGACTTCCCAATCTAGCTCCAGGTTTCCTATTCCTTGGAAGTCTCCTATCCAATTGATAACCACAAATAAGATGTTTAGCCTTGAAGGCCAGGTCATCCAGATGTTGACACTGCTGCAACATGGATTTTAGAATCCTGGAAAATCATGTTAAAGCATCTCTACCAGGTCAGAAAAGATCTCACTTTTTTTCATAGCTGGTTTTAACCTGGCTGGACTGAAGTATATACAGCAGAACTTTCTCCTCATTTTAAATCTTTAACACTTGGTGGGGCAAGGATTTTACGTACAGAAAGGATTATTTATGAGACCCAGGAGAATTTAGAATCAACATTTTAGAGAGTCCTTGTTTTAGAAGTAGCTAACCTTCAAAGCAGATCCTCCACTTGACTGCACTGAAGAGCTTAGTAACGAAAATGATTCACTAATTACGTAGCCCCAGTGACAGCTTAATAAATGCTTTAAACTATACTGTTGGTGATGCATGTGTGCGTTCTCTAGTCTTGCTGGAGTGCAAAAACCGCAGTGTTATTCCTGCTCTGGGACAACGAGTTGCCAATAGGAGTTTCAGCTTCCTTCATTGTAACTAAACACCAAACAGCTTTTTATAAAAAAGCAACTGACACATTGTGACATTGATCTCCTCTTTTGTCCAGTTGCTAACATGATTTATGATTAATTATTTTATCAGTGTGAGAGTGCATGCATGCATGTAGCTCAAGCTATTTTTTTCTTCTTTTTTTCTTTCCCCCCAATGATTCAGGAGCAATTCAAATGCTTTTCTTGACTAATTGGAGAAGATGTCATTGTTGAAAGATTATTTTATTTAGCAGAATATCATACATCTCGAACACCTATTTACTGCAGTGCATTGGTGGGGGGGAAGCATGATTTAGGAAAACAAGAAAGAGAATATTTGTAGCTCAGGAACCATGGACTCCACAAATAAGAAAGAGTTCAGGGTTTGTTTGTTTTTTCCTGAGTTCCCAAAGTAGACAATTGCACATATGATCCTGCAGACAATGGTTCCCTCCCCCCAATACCCATCTTCATTATTTATTGTGCATTATGTAGTCTTATGGAAATGTTGTTGATCAAAGTCAGAATGAGATATTAGGATGCAGACAAGCCACCCTCCCCATATTCTTGCTTCTAGATCTTTATTCTTGGATGTCCCGCAAGTAGGAAAGTCTAAAATTAGGCAATGGTTGTTATTGTCATTGCTTGAATATGTATAGAAGTCTCTGTCAGATTCCCCATATGAAAATTGTTTTGGCAAATTGCATCCTTTACCAGCGAAGCTTTCTCATGGTGAAGTGAAGTGCAGGTGCCAGATAACAACTGTCACGTGTGTATTGTTATGGCTACTTCGCATGGGAACAATGTCTCCTGATTCCTTCTGTGGGAATCCTTGCTCTGTCTAGAACAGGGAGGGGGAGATCACGTGCTTGCTTAGATGCAGCACTGCCACCTTGTACTATAGCCTATGCTTTAGGCCTGGTGTTGTCACACCTAACTTCCAGCCAATCAGAAAGCTGGAAGAACTGAATATCTAACCATGCAAAACGGTGTTCTATGCTTCTTGACTTTCTGTGTCTTTAGCCATGTAGTTCTTCACGTGTATTCTACTTCTGCGGACTGGGCAGTGCGTAGTTATGCCTGGCTTTGGGTATAGGCCGTGGCATGAGCTCTGGCCCTGGGATCAATACACAGATCTCTGCTTATAAGTTTGTTTTTGTTTTTCCTTATTGCAATAATGTAACATTTGCATTTATCGCCTTAACTATACATGCATTTATTGCCTTATGCTACAAGTAAACAACTTTTAGCCCTAAACGCTGCACTCTTGTCTGGTTTATTCTCAAGCCTTGATTTTTTCCCTTTAAGCCAGCGTACATCCTATCAGGTTATGTTTCCCAGAGAGAAATTTGCGTTTTCTTTGCTGCGTTGGGACCTGGCTGTAAAAGGAAGTTTGTTTTTAGAGGCTGATTTCAGAATAAACATGTTTTCTTTGAGTGGTCAGCAATGGCTGAACAGTGTCTGGTCAGTCTGCCATTTGGGGCTTTAGATGGCACAAACTATCTGACCTGGTGTGTGGAGATGAAATCATTCTTTTTGCAAGAAGATTTGTGGCAGTATGTGGCAAATCCACCTCCAGAGGATCCCTCCGAAGAAGTGCAAGCGTGTTTGGACCGTGCTTATAGCTTTTTTCCTTTTGGGACTCAAATCCTCTGTATTTGAAAAAGTATGAAAAAGCATGCGTGATTTTGTCAAGCTTGGACAGCAGTTTCAAGCTACTGGTCGAGAAAGCAAAGACGCTATCTCCCTGCGACCTTCCTGTGGATTATTTTACAAGCCACCTCCAGAAGCCATCTGTTATTGTTGTTCCTGAGACATCCAAACAGAGCGTTCCAGCTGAAGTGAAACCTGGAATGGAATCTACATTTGCTGTGGTTCGATGTGATTCTTCTTCTCAGAAAATCACTGGAAGGCTGTTCCCTGCCATCGTCCAGCGGATGCTGTCTGTGCACAAGAGGCCTGATGTACGAAGGGAGGGGAAGCCAGACGCCAGAAGTCAGCTAAACAACGAATCCAAGTTTTCTACTCTGCCGACTGCTGTATGTAAACATTTCTCCAGAGTTTTGTTTGTTGAATTCAGCTTGCAGCCTTGAGTTCAGCAATTTATTTTAGCTGATATTTCTGTGATAAGTGTGTGAAATGTGTATGTGTACACTTGTTTTTTCTCTCCTCAGTGTTCCAGCCCTGGTCAAGTCTGAGTGTACTTGTTGTGTTCAAAGGTGCCGGATGTTTCCTTGAGAAATATGAACCTGAGAGTGTTAGAGGCTGAGTGTGTTAGAGAAAAACTGTAAAATCAAGTGTGTGAGATGCTTCCTAAGAAGGAGATTGTGTGGACAGGACATAGTGTGTTTAATGTTTCCCCACATCATAAATGCATCCATAAAGTTTTCACAAAGTACTGTGGTATCCCGGGATGGGAGAGTGTGTCTCATATAGCCAAATGCATTCTGAGTTAGAACCCAGGAAATGTGCAAAAGTTCCTTGATTGTGTTGTGTGTAAACTGTGTGTAAACAATCTAATATCAGGACTGTATCTGTTGCTAGGCAAAGTGACAGAATGTTAACTAGACCATTTCAGTAGGTTCATAGAGATCTAGTTAGCCCCCATGTCCCAAGTAATGGTGGGGTGCAAGGTTCATGTTCCTTCTGGTTGATGATTATACCTACTTTGTGTTGTTGCTACTTGTTGAAGTCTAAAGCGAAGCTCTGTGCTTGCTTTGAAGTGTATGTAGCAATAGTAGGAAGAAAATATGGTTATCTAGTAGGTCAGTTCCAGTCTGATTGTTGTGGAGTGTTCCTGAGCCATGTGTTCCAGAATTGGCTTTGTAGGAAAGTATTCTCCCAAAGACTTGCCAAAGTTGGAATTCTAGCTGAGTGTTGGTGTTGTGAATACCATTAAAAAATAGCCTGATGTTAGTTGCTCAGGTGCCATCCCATGTCTGGGGAGAGGCTACCTTGACTGCAGTGTGTGTTTTTCTAACTAACAGGTTGTAGAATTCAACTGTAAAAAGAAGTTCAGTATTTTTCTTTGGTATGGCAAGCGCCCTTCACTGATGTACCTGCATGTCTGTGGAACATTTGCATGTGTTCACATCCCCAGGTCACAGCGAAGGAAGAACCAACCAAAAGCACAGTGCTTCAGGTTGTTGGTTGTTGGTTGTTGATTAAAATCCAAGGCTTATTGTTGTTTAATTAGGCCATGGTCAAATCCATATCTCCAGAAGTGCTTTATTTTTAAGCAGCCTACTGGTTGGGAAAGGTTGTATGCTAAGGTTGCAGAAGTGTTGCTGCATTGCTAGTGTAAAACCTACTGTCCATGCTTCAGTAGATGGGCAAAAACCAGTTCAGGTTTCTTCTGTTCCCCAGTCTCCGAGTGTGTTAAAAGGGCCCCTCAGGTGAAGGAGTGGAAATCTCACCTGAGCAGGTGCAGGGCCTGGAGAGGGAGTCAGGTAGTGGAAAGAAGACAGTGATGAGGAAGTACAGTGGTTATTCCTCATGGGTCCTCTTATTCCAGGGTGTGAAGCCTGACAGATTTGTGATTTAGCAGGTGACAGTGTGTCAAGTTACCTGAGAAAACCCAGTCTTTTCAAGACGTATTGCTCCTGCCTTTTGAGAGGCAAGAACATTGGAACACAGCTGTGGATAGTCAGTTTGAGTTTTGGTGAAGTGTTAAAAGTAGCCAACCTGTCCTTTGTTTTAGTAAGCTGTAGGTTCCAGATGAGTGTTCAGAAAGACATTTCTTCCTGATATTACTCTGCAGTGTAAAGCCAGATTTGTTGCCCAGGGATTTGTTTCACACAAGAGGAGTTTGTGAACTGTGATCTAACTGTATGCACCCACAGCTAGGCCAGAATGTTTACGTGTGGTACGTTTCCTGGTTGCGTAGCATGAAACAGGCGTCCATTTACATATTGTGATGTTGACACAGCATATTAGAATATAGATCTCCCTGAAACAGTGTGTGTAAGGCAAGCCTTTGGCTATACATGTGTGACAATTCCCAGATAGTCCATTGACTTGACAGGGTGCTTTATGGATCTTAAAGCCAGCCAGTCATTGATAGCATCAGTGCAGATGCTAACTGGGATGTGTAGAACAGTCACGTGCTGTTTTCTGTGTGTACATAAGAGAGTGTAGAAGTTTGTGTAGTACTTCTTACTTAGGTAGTTGTTTTCTGCTTAGAAACTGAATTTTTCCACCTTGTATAAGAATTTGTCAGGCAGCTGAGGTAGTATTTCCAGCTGAGGGAGTTAGGCACAAATTCAAACATTTATCTTGGTGTTGAAGGTTCAAAAGCCCAGAACAGAGAATCCTATGGTTCTTGATTTCCTACAGAGTGTCATTTGTGTAAAGGAAGGCTTATCCTTAATTTGTTGTATATCACTCTGCAGTAACACAGTGGATACACCCTGATTTAGTTTACCTAGTTTGCCCAGGTAAAAACACCAAGCCTGCAAAGTGGTTTAGCCGTCTATGCGAGGCTGAAAAGGGGTGAAACAGTCCTACGGTTTTTTCTTAAAATCAAAACAAGGCTTTGCTTCAAACAGAGCAGCTAGCAAGTTTGGAATTTCTGCTTATCTATGCCAGCTGTATTTTTGCAAAGGAGGGGACAGAACATATGCGGGCGTTTCTTCTATTAACTGTGTTCTATTGCTGCATAATTTGGATTCTTTTGATGTATATGTATGTATCTGAATAAAACATTGCATAAAGTGTATATTGTGCATTATACATATGTGTAACAAGTGTTTTTAAACCATTTCTAGTTTCTGGATGACTATTGGTTGTAAAAACTGGAAAACTGAAACTTGTGATTAATACATGTACTAACCATGTTTTTCTTGTTTCTGTAAAAATGTATTTTACAGCTTTGAACAACTTCCATCATTGCTACTATGTGTCGGATGCAATTTGGGAACTTCCATCATTGCTACTATGTGTCGGATGCAATTTGGGAGGGGTGTCAGATTCCCCATATGAAAATTGTTTTGGCAAATTGCATCCTTTACCAGCGAAGCTTTCTCATGGTGATGTGAAGTGCAGGTGCCAGATAACAACTGTCACGTGTGTATTGTTATGGCTACTTCGCATGGGAACAATGTCTCCTGATTCCTTCTGTGGGAATCCTTGCTCTGTCTAGAACAGGGAGGGGGAGATCACATGCTTGCTTAGATGCAGCACTGCCACCTTGTACTATAGCCTATGCTTTAGGCCTGGTGTGTGTCACACCTAACTTCCAGCCAATCAGAAAGCTGGAAGAACTGAATATCTAACCATGCAAAACGGTGTTCTATGCTTCTTGACTTTCTGTGTCTTTAGCCATGTAGTTCTTCACGTGTATTCTACTTCTGCGGACTGGGCAGTGCGTAGTTATGCCTGGCTTTGGGTATAGGCCGTGGCATGAGCTCTGGCCCTGGGATCAATACACAGATCTCTGCTTATAAGTTTGTTTTTGTTTTTCCTTATTGCAATAATGTAACATTTGCATTTATCGCCTTAACTATACATGCATTTATTGCCTTATGCTACAAGTAAACAACTTTTAGCCCTAAACGCTGCACTCTTGTCTGGTTTATTCTCAAGCCTTGATTTTTTCCCTTTAAGCCAGCGTACATCCTATCAGTCTCTGTATTTACCTGGAACTTGATTGCATAGTACCTTCTACTTACATACAGTATACTTACATGGGAAAAGAAAGAAATAGAAGGGACAGGGAGATAACTTCAGAACTTCGATCAAGGTGGTTTTCAAGGCTAAGATAAGCACAAGCTATTGTATTACTTTTCACTTAAGAAGAAATGGTTGCAATGGGGATGTTGGAAGAAAGTCTTGGGAGCACTTTCCTTCACACATTCCTGTGCTTTCATCTTTCCTGAAAGCTAACTGGATGCTAGCATGAGGCTACTATTCATGAAGAACCCAAAAAGAATTTATAAGGAAAACTTCCTGATGTAAAACCTGGACAGCAGAAGAAAAATCTACCTATGGGCTCATGTCTTCTTCCTCTCTGGAGATTTTCCAGAGGCTGGACTTCTCATGGATTGTTTTAATGGTATTCCACCACAATACAGAGAGTTGGATTAGATGATCCTTGTGGTTCCTTCCAAAACTACAACTCTATGATTCTATATGCAAGTTGCAGTACTAGTAAAAGGATTTCATCCAATAGGGTGTATGCATACTAATCTAGACTTTTAAGACACAGTCTAGAACAACAGTGCTGAAGGCTTAAAGTGGAGTTGTCAGGATGTTATATCCTGCCATGATGACAGGAGGTGACATCCTGCCAGTCTATCGAAACCCGCAGGGTCAGTGGGACGCTTTGTGGTGGGCATACCCGCAGGGTCGTTGGGAGTGCTTTGCAATGGAACCTTGCCTAGAGTAGGTGAGAATGCTTATAGTGGGGTCATGCAAATGCAAGTAGATGAATAGGTACCACTTCGGTGGGTAGGTAACAGCGTTCCCCGCGCGTCATGCGGCCACATGACCGTGGAAGCGTCCTCGGACAACGCTGGCTCTTCGGCTAACAAACGGAGATGAGCACCGGCCCCTAGAATCGGACACGACTGCACAAATGTGCGGGGGGAACCTTTACCTTTACCTTAAGATAAATGCTAAGTGGGTATTGTTCTTGCAAGTGTAAAAGATCTGAATTTACTTTCAGTAGAACATAGAAAATAGATCATGGATTCAGACACCTAAAGGTCTTTCATAGAAACAGGAAATCATAGATTTGGAAAGCATCTCAAAGGTCATTTAGCATAACCCCTGCTCTGTGCAAGGTCTGCTAAAGCATTTTTGGCAGATCGTTATTCATCCTTTGTTTGAAGATCCCCAGTAAAGGGGAAATTACAACTTTATAAAGCAACCTACTCTACTGATTGACAAGTGTACTGTCTAGAAATTCCTCCTAATATATAACTTAGATATCCAAAGACTGAGGTCATCCCTCTCCTTCATCTTCTCTTCTGCAGGCTAAACCTGTCCAGTTCCTTTAAACATTCCTCACAGGACTTGGTTTCCAGTCCCTCACCATCTTGGTTGTCCCCCTCTAAATACACTCTGGATTCTCTTTTTCGACTGGTGCACCCAGCTCTGCCATCCGTTCCAACCACAATGAAACCCAAATGTGCATTGTAACATCATGGCTCAAACTCAGTCCTTCTACAATTGTGTTGTGAAACTGGGTGAAAGGAAGTTGACATCCCAGTGTTTGTAGCATACATTTTGTCACTTGCCATTTGCCTCCTCTTCAAGTGCCCATGTCCCAGAACTGGACTATTCCAGGTAGGGCATGACCAAGGCATGGTAGAGGGAGACCATTATTCCCATCATCTGCACTCTATGCTGCTGTTAATACATTTGCATTTTTAGTAGCTGTATCATGATAGACTCCAGCAAAGGAGAACATTACGTTGTCGTGGTGCTGGAGCTTGAGCACCTCAATGATGCCATGAGCTAAACCGTGAAGGGACACCCAAGACGGGAAGGTCATGGAAGAGAGGTCAAACTAAATACGATACCTGGGGAAGGTAACGGCAACCCACCCCAGTATTCTTGCCGTGAAAACTAAATGGATCAGTACAACCAGAGATATGTCGGTATACCATCGGAAGATGGGACTCCCAGGTCGGAAGATGGTCAAAATGCTACTGGGGAGGAACAGAGGATACGTTCAACTAGCCCCAGATTTGATGACATCTGCTGGAAGAAATATCTATCTCAGATATGCAGATGATACCACTATTTTTTATAGAACAGCCAGAACAGTAGAGAAACGCCAGAGCCAAGTATCCCCATCCTGTACTTGTGCCTTTAATTTTTCTTAACTAGATAAATAACTTTATATCTCTCTATGTTAAATTGTATCTACTCATTTCAGCTCACTGCTCAAGCCTTTCTAGATCTTTTTGAATCTGCTGTTTCTCTCCTGTAAAGTCTTAGCCATCCTTCATCCAGGTCATTAATAAAAAGGTTGAACAGCACAGGGCCCAGAACATTCCACTTGACCCTGTTTCCGAAGCTGATATGGAGGCATTTATGGGTATTCGCTAGGTGTGATCCCTTAGCCAATTATGAATCCATAGAATAGTTTTTCATCTACCCCATATTTTACCATTTAATTAATCAGGATAACATGAGAGACTTGATGTTTCATTTGAAGACTTATCAAATTTCCATTATTCAGAAGACAGATAAATAAGATGTTGGGTAACAATTCAGTAAAAGAACATTTATTAATGTTGAAAAAGAACAAAATGGAACATTGCAGGCTCAAAAATGAAAGCTAATCCATCAAGCTCACTCTGATTTGTCTGCATGTTTTTTAATATTATTTTGATCTGTTAAAATGTTCAGAAAATTGATTAACTTTGTTCCCTCAGTATTTATTCTTGTTGCATCTGCCCAGAAATCTAAAATACAAATGATTCATCTAATGGATTGAAAGGTCTAATTCCAGCATCACTTTGATAGCTTTAACTGAAATGCAATTTAACAAAAAACTCTGATTTTTTTAAGAAGATGGTGGGCACAATGGTATAATCAAAGCTCCATGACACACATTAAAAAGTGGAGTTTCAATCAGACCATTATCACCATCTTGACTTTTTTGACCTCACCTCTGGACATAGGACTATTCTGTCAGGTTAGTAAGTTTTGGGTGAGTGACCAGATACTTTTACTGAATTGTTAACCAATATCTTTTTATGTTTTTCTCTCTTGTTTTTCTGGATCCCACTATCCTACATGCCAGCAAGTTTGGAGAGCTTATTTCTGTAATGGAGGTGAAAAGGCTTTATAAGGAATGAGAAATAACAGCATTATTGATGTGAGTTTTTTAGATGACTTGTTCATGTTCCTTATGTAATATGTGTAAACTTGTCAGATGTTCATCTCTGTAATTCTCACACACTTACTTCAAAGTGTGCGAAACTAGGTAAGTGATTTTGTTTCTAGAAAAAAATGCCTTAGATACTCACAGGATTGTTTCAAAATTCTGGTTTGGTTATGTTCATTATTTTGTCTTTGCCTTGATATGAGACCTATACTTATTTTACAGGTAAGAATTTATCTTTGACCATGGCTGAGTTCCATTATTTACTACTAGTCCTACAAACACAGAAGTATGCATTGTCTAATGACATTAATGCATAAAAGAAGATTACAGCTTCCTTACTTTGTTGTGTGTATATGCCCAGTGTATTCTCCACTGAAATTCAAGGAGATACATAGGAGTCAAGAAGAATAGCATCTGGTCCCTTAACTTATAAAATTTGCACAACATTTTGAGATGAAGAGATATAATTTGGTCTCCTCCAACTGTTGAGAACTAAATGAGTATTTGTGTAACTTTAAGATTATCATCATTCCACTATAGAATATTCTATCAGTTGATCTGAATGCTTAATAAACTTGGGAAGAAGTGAATATTAATTGATGATTGATACTTTATATATCCTCTCCCTCAGAACCAGTGACTTAATTGTTTATGGAAACTTGCAGAGAAAAGATAAAAGAAATACGATCTAGGCAGATGTTTGGATATATTGAAACATATCAAGGCCAATACATTTAAATATAAGAAGAAATATTTATTCAACAGTGCCATATTTTATTACAATTTCTACAGCTGTGGTTTTTGAACTGTGTTGTACTGAAGACTATCATTATTTTTGTACCCATCAGTTTTGTGTTAACGGTTTCTCTCTACAATGTTGCCACTAAGGAAAATATGCTATTTTCCCATAAAAACACATGCTGTCATCATTATTTGAAAAGAAAATTATTGTTGCAAATATTTGCTGCCAGTCTACTTTGCATGGAGTTAAAATAAAATATACATAGATCTGCAAAGAACCGGAAAAGCTGACAAGCAAATAGCAAACAGCTTTGCCTCTGAAAACTTACTTCAATATGAATATGACTGATTAAAAAAAAATTGATAACAGACTGATGTATTTAATGCTTAGGTGATAACTCAAATCATCCAGCTTCAATAATCATGTTTTTATCAATAAATGAAGAATTTTACAATCTACCTTGCTTTTGAATGCTACCTCTATAACATATTTATACCTTCTGATGTGAATCTCTGCCATAATTTTTTCTCCCTAAGTGAATCAGAACTGTGGATGTTGTTGAGGCAGACTCTTAAACCAGCAAGTCACAAATAATCAGGTGGGGAGCGGTGCTTTTTAAATGCTTTTTGGGGGCTGATTCCTAAAAGTGGCAAAGCAATGGGGAAACCTTACAGTGTAGACTTGCCTTTGAATCAGCAAAGGGGCAGAAAATTAGCATAGCTCCATCCACTGGTTCTGAGAGTATGCTAATTAGAATTGATTCCTGATCCAGACTGGAATCAATGCACAGGCTTGGGAGGTGAGCTTAAGCTGGTTCTTTACTTTCTGTTGGCATTTTGCAGTGTTTAAAAAAAAAAAGAGAAAGTAGAAAATGTCCTCTCAAATTTGGCACTTAGTGTATGGAGGCCTTCAACCTTGCACCATATGGATAGCCCACTTAGGCCCAAGTCTACTTCAGTTTAGATGGTGCCCAGAGGTCTTCTGCTCAGTTCATATTTTGTTGTTGTTCAGTCGTTTAGTCGTGTCCGACTCTTCGTGACCCCATGGACCACAGCACGCCAGGCCTTCCTGTCTTCCACGGTCTCTCGGAGTTTACTCAAATTCATGTTCATTACATCGGTGATGCTGTCTAACCATCTCATCCTCTGCCGTCCCCTTCTCCTTTTGCCTTCAGTCTTTTCCAGCATCAGGGTCTTTTCCAGTGAGTCCTCTCTTCCCATTAGGTGGCCAAAGTATTCAGCATCTGTCCTTCCAATGAGCAGTCAGGGTTGATTTCCTTTAGGATTGACTGGTTTGACCTCCTTGCATTAATATTAATTCATATTAATCCACTCCAAAGTTTATATGAGAAGCTCAAGCACTGCATCTGACTAGCAAAGATGAGGTTACCTAAACGGTTTGAAAGAGAAGCATTAAGTCTGTTCAAGTACTTCTGTCAGGATGGTATCCTGTCATGCTGCTAGAATTCTAGGATGCTAGAATGCTAGAATAGGCTGGGATGGGTTAGGCAAAGGAACATATGTTAAAGCTAGATGGGACATGTAGTTGTTAGGGGGCTGAGGACCTGTAGTGTTAGACAGGCTTAGCAGGCAAGGGGATGCTTGGTAGAGATAGGGATGGAATGCTGCATCTAGGTGGGAAGACAGCAGTACTAGGCTCCAAGGCCATACATCTGGGGCTTTCAGAAAAGTGACAATGTGGTGTTATGGGAACCGGGTGAAACAGGAAGGGGAGTTGAGGAGGTGTGTGAGAAGGAGATGGTGTAAAAGGTAATGTTGGTGCTTTTTTCAGTTAATCTGCTCTTTACATGGATCTTGCTTATATGTATCAATAAACAGTATTCTTTCATATCCTACTAGAAAAGCCAGAAGACCAGAACACCTCCTTGCCAGCAATCAGCAACCAGATAGGCAAAGATTAACAGCAAGATTAGCACCAGAGGAACAATCAAACAGCACAATAAACCCTAATCAAGGAACTATTAACTCAGTCAATCAACCAAGCAGCAAGCAACAACCTAATCAAGGTACTACCAAGGAGAGTACAACACCCCCACCAACACAGGCAGGACAAGCCAGGGTATATAAACAGAGAGCAAGTTCCACTCCCTTTTCGCACTGAAGATGTTGCCTAGCCTGGCAATGAAATGTCTGCAAGAAAACAACAAGGCTCAGAGAGCACCAAGGACTCCACATACCGTACTATGGCTTGTGCTAAGAATTACTGAGTTGATATCAAAGGAGGAGGTTCTTACAACTTCTCTGATGATATTGAGAATCAAATGGGGGATAGAAGGAGGCTACATACACAGCTTTGCCCCCAACTCTTAGCCACTTCCATGGATTTAGAAAGGAGGTCTAAAGAAGAAGAGTACTTGCATTTGCTTAAATGTGAACACACTGTTCATGCATCCTGGGCTCTTGCTTTATAGAGGTTCTAGATCAGTGTTTCTCAACCTTGGCAACTTTAAGATGTGTGTACTTCAACTCTCAGAATACTGGGAGTTGAAGTCACACATCTTAAAGTTGCCAAGGTTGAGAAACACTGTTCTAGACCATACAGATAACCATACTTGCATTTAAAGGAAAATGAGTATTGCTATCCTTGCAATCACCCACCCTGGGGTCTGGGGACTTTACAGTATATGGTAAAAATAAGAAGTCATTTTTATGGGCATCACACATACAACCCCCCCCCCATGGGAAACAGGAGGAGTTTTGATCAACCGTCACAGCAACCATCTTGACTTTTTTTAACCACGACCCGAGGACAACCTAGAGGGGGTCAAAGCAAAATATAACCCAGCCTATATGTATTCATTATGTCTCAAATGAATCAGCTTAGCTTTTTCCAGCAACAACAGATGAGTCAAGTTCCCTGATTCAGATAATGTTAAAAACAGAGATATCTTGAAATAAATGTTTACCAGTCCTGTTCAGACTGGAAGATGCCAATCTTCTTGTCGCTATTTTGTGCTATATAATTTTTCAGACATTTAGTTTATGAAGTAACATTTTGTATTGCCCTTGTTCTCTCTTACACATACAGGTTATAGATACATAACTTGCTTGGGGGGCGAGGATGAGCCTTTTTCAAATATTGTTCAGTAATGTAATGAACCTGACTATTTTACATTTAGACAAATAGCATGTTTCCTTCTTTTCCAGTTTTTTGGTCTTCTGGGTACCTTCCTCCTGAATCCATGCCTTTATGGTTTTATTTTTCCATCTTTGTCCTGTCTGATGTTTTGCTCCATTGTGTTCTATTCTCTATGCAGGCAACACAATATAACAAAAATATTCCTCCAAGGAGACTCTTTTTCTTTGCTGCCCACATGCAGAATAGAGCAAAGATTTCATGCCGACTATAACAAGAAACTGTAGTTTACCTCTACAGTCCTTGTCACACAACCTTACCCACTTTGAACTACATCTGAAAGCATTTTACCTCATCCCCAATAATGAAATAAGATGATTTGGATTTTATCATGAAAATACCTTTGGTGTTTCAGGATTATGTAGACTCAGAAGTACAGGTAGTAGTGCCTTCTAGATGTTTGGGTTTCAATACACTTCATCTCCAGCCGGACAGAAGGAGGAAGAATAGAGAAGTCAAGGAGCTCCTTTTGTTCAAATATGATGGTGAGATGCATGTAGCACCCAATCAACAGAATTTCAAGAAAAGTCTTTAAAAAAAAGAGAGAGAGAGAGAGAGAGGGAAAAATAGAAGAAATACTCAATGGTCCAATTTGCTTCAGATTGCACAATCTTCCTAAGTACAGAACATATGTTAATTTTTAAGATGAAATAACACAATTGTGATAATGATAGAAGAGTAGCTTAATCTATTTCTACTGTTTGATAAGTATTGGAGCTTTCCAACAGATAATCACTGGTACTGGCAACCTTGATATATGATGAGATGGTAAATAAAGAGATTCAGTCGATGTTTGAGCAATGACACCCACAGACTAAGAAGACAGAATAAATGTGCTTGGAAGGACCAGATAGACTTATTGATTTCTTGGGCATATGAGCCCTTCCTAACTAGTACTGCAGTACTAACCATTGGCTTGCAACTGGGGTAGCAGTGAAGTATCTGGTTCTCACAGCTAGAGTACCTTCTGCAAGCCCTTTTCAGACAGCTGGGCCAAAAATAAATGGGATTATAAATGTGAGATTTACTACTGTAAGGGCGCGGTGGCTCAGTGGGTTAAACCACTGAGCCGTTAGACTGCCGACCACAAGGTTGGCAGTTCGAAACCGCGTGGTGAGGTGAGCTCTCGTCACTAGCCATAGCTCTCTGCCAACCCGCCCAGAGTCCCCTCTGTGGGGGGAGATGGGCAGTGATATAAGTATGATAAATAAATAAATAAATAAACCCAGCGATTCAAAAGCTAATATAGCAAGTAGATGAATGGGTACCACTCACGTGGGGCAATTTGCGGCGTCCAGCGGAGGGTCGTCCTCGATCCAAAGAAGATCTGGAGAATCCCGGTGATGACGGCGGAGGACGACGGATCCGGAAACAACAGCTTCCTGGACGTCAGCAGCCGGCGCGGAAGCGAGGCATGCTGAGGCATGTAGTCCGATGCCTGCAGCTGAAGAGCCGGTTCCCTGTCCTCCTCCTTATCGCATGGTAAAAATTGTATGATATATGATGTATAATTAATATGTACTGATGTTGTAAGCCGCCTAGAGCCCTCCATTAGGGAGGGGATAGGCGGGGTATAAATAAGATAAAATAAAAAAATAAAAAAAATACTGTTATACTATAGATTAGGAACAAAATGCATTGTAGCAAAGCCTTCTTTTCCCCCAATGAGTGGAGGTTGTTCCTACTGATACTTAGGAGATACTGAAGTCCAGAATAAATACTATTAAGAATCCAGAACTGGCCAGAGCAGGATGCATATATTATATGGAAACAGGGTAAAGTTTGTGCTGATAGGACAAACCCTGGAGGAAAACAAAATCTTTATGGGAAGATCCCATGAACGGAGATATCCACATTTGTCAGTTTCCCCATTCTAATACTTGAACAATAGTGCATAAAAGTAAAGGAGTCCTTTCCCAGTCTTCAGGAGGGTGGGGTCTTTACAAGTCTTCTGCACTATCAGTGCAATGCTAAACATATTTACTCATAAATGCCATTGAGCTTATTTCTTGTAAGAACAACTTCTCCTTCTCTTCATTGCATTTATATGCCACTACGTAAAACAGATTACTTGGGTGTCTCCCCTAATTTTATCCCATAGCAACAAGTCTGAGTTGGGTTAGGCTGAGATGGTATCCAATATCACCCCGTGAGCTGTGTACTGGTGTGAGAAGGTGAAGTTGGATCTCCCTGATCCAAGTCCAGTTTAACCACAGCATTACGTTGGTTCTTCCCCTTAAGTTCTCTGTCTCAACCTATTCGGCATATGTGTATTTTCTATAAAATCAAATGCACACAATTTTTGTGCTAGGTCTTTTTGCTTTCTAAGCAGAAACAGGATTACAGAAAGAAAAGGAATTAAGAGAACATTATCGAAAAGCTTGTTTTGGATGGTTTCAGGCTTGGTGGAGAATCCCTTGGCCTGGATGCCCATTTGCAAATCCTTGGAACCCCACAACAAATCGATTCAAGGAATGCAGGTGTATTTTAAAAGTAGTTTTCAGACAGCAGAGCTTCTAAATAAATATATTCACATATAAATTAGGCTGTTCCCAAAAAGAACATTAAAGCAAATTCAACTGCAGTTCATCCTGAAAACCAAATTCTCAAAAATGGCTTCTCAGTGGCTTGTATCACTTCATCTTGAGTGTTTTAGTTTTGCCTAGCCATCTTCCAATACTCTATGCGTAAAGAAAAGTATCCCCTGAGCCAAGCTCAGCTCTTCATGGATTTAATTCTATGGTGGCAAGTGATTTTTTTTTTTTTTTTTTGGAAATGTTCATGTAATTTTTCATGGCAAAATACAGAAGTAGTTTGCAATTTTTTTTCAAGGATGGGAAAGGTGACGATGATTTTCCATTACAGCCCACAGAAATTCCCTTGTATTTTTCCATCCAAGAACTAATCAGGTCTCACTCTGCTTAGCATCCAAGCCAAATCAGGTTGGTCCAGTTGATGTTGTGATTCTCCAAGTGTATGAATGCTTTATTTTAGAGCAGGGGTGGGCAATGTCAGGCCTGCGGGCCGTATAAGGCCCGCGGGGCTCCCGCCTGCAAACCCCGCCCCTTCCACGCGATTGGCTCCGTGGAAATCCCAGAAACCCCACCCTCCACCCCCCCGGTCCCTGGTTAAAAATATCCAAATGACCCTTGGCAGAAAAAAAGTTCCCCACCCCTGTTTTAGAGCAACATTCCTATAAATCTTAATCTGGTCTAAACCAATACAGTCTAGATACTATTAGACTCTCACCCTTTTTTTTTTCTTTTTTTCAAATTAGGAAGTAGAGATAAAAAGGGGACTGCAAAATGCCAGAAAAAAATAATCATCTAAAATATTTACAGCCTGCAAAGGATCTCATGGCAGATTACTATCATAGTAAAGGAAAATTAAAACAATAAGTACAAGGAAAATAAAGACTAATTTAATAACATACAACATCTTCAGTAACATCCTTCCTTCACCATGATAAAATAAGCACAAAAACATCACCATTGTATGCTGCCCAGAGTCACATGGTTTGATCTGGGTGGGCATATAAATGTTTAAATAAATAAATACATAAGTAAATAAGATAGAAAAATAAAGCCTCTTTTCCAGAAGAAGACAACTTTTGAAAAATTGCAAGGTAGTTTTTTGGTATATTATTTTCTGTGCACATAATCTATTTGTAAACATGCTATAATGATACTTCAACTATCCATGCGAGGTACACCTTCATTAACAAATACATGCTGAGGCATTGCTCAGATCCAAGGCCTTGAGTTTTATCTTTACCATTTCTGTTCTTAATCACAAATATTGCAGGTATGTTAACGGATTTTTAAAATGTAATATTAGTAGTCTCATGATAAATATACAGTATCTGAGGAATAATAAGTTAACTACACCCAAAATAATTGTAATTTTACCATTATTTCAATAAACATTAAAGCAAAAGTCATATTCGTGGATCATTAAAAGGCTAGTATCTGCTATGTAGGGCACTCTACATATTGGAAGAAAACTTCATAGTGGAGTATATTTGTTGAGATCACCAAAACGCACACAAATGTCTGATTCAGCCATTTATCAGGCCCTGAGAAGTTTCTAACTTTTAATCCATCAAAATAATTGCTGCAATAGGAGATAAATGATGAGAAGAAACTTAGTAGGCTGTTGGGCATGTCCTAATCAATGCTTCAGACTACAAATTATAGTCAAGCAAAAAGTGTGCGATACCTCCTTTTGAAATAGCTATAATGGATGTAACACAACCCAACAAAAAAAAACATTGAACTATTAGAAAAGGATAAAACATACAAAACTACAAAATTTGTACAGGACATTTCGAATTATGTTCCTGTAAAATGTAGTCTCAGTAAGCTAGACAAAACATTTTGGATTTCCCAAGAGAATGGGATGGAAATTTCACAAAATTTAAGAAGGAACAAAAGGTGTCACTGGGGATGTGAAAACATTCAGTCTAGAGATTCAATCAGAAAACAACTTGAAGAAATCTCCAAACTGAAACAATTTTCTGAATAAAATTAGAAAATCTGTTCAACTTTCAATTCAGACCCTTCTGTGATCACACACAAATAGGATTGTTCAGTGCAGTTTAGTAATCTGAATCAAATTGATCTTGATTTAAGGATGCAATGAAGCAAAGAACATTTGAATCAAATTGATCTTGATTTAAGGATGCAATGTTATGCGGAGTTCGAACCCCACGTGACGCGGTTAGCTCTCGTCACTTAGTCCTAGCTCCTGTCAACCCAGCAGTTCGAAAGCTTAGCAAGTAGATAAAATGGGTACCACCTTAAGTGGGAGAATTTGCTGGCGTCCTGTTGGGAACGATTGAATGGTGAGGACAGACCCGGAAGTGACATCTACAGGACGTCAGCAGCCGGCTCAAGGCATCCTGGGAATTGTAGTCCAGAGCCTTAGAAGAGACGGTTCCCTTACCCCCTCTCCTGGTGCGCGGGTTAATTACACTTGGTGCATTGTATAATGATATTGTATAATGATAAAATGTATATATATGTATGTAAGCTGCCTAGAGTCGTCCGTTAGGGAGGGGATAGGCGGGGTATAAATAGCACTATAAATAAATAAATAAATAAATAAATAATGTATTTTATTTATTTTGTTCTAATTGGTGACTATATAAATTGAATCAATCAATCAACCAATCATTTATGGGTGCTGAAATAGAACCTGTTTTATTGTGAACCGCCCAGGGTCCCCGACAGGGGAGATGGGCGGTAATATAAATTTAATAAAATAAAATAAATAAAATAAACCTTTATTTGGAAAACTTTACTGGCATAACAAAGATTTCCAGAGATTTAAAGTTCTCAAATTAATAAGCTCTTGTTTATTTCAGCTAGGGTAGTGGTTAATCAGACTGGAAACCAGGAGTCCCACCTTAGCCACAAGGCCAGCTGGATGGTCTTGGGCCAGTCACTTCTCTTAGTCCTAAGAAGAAGGCAATGGCAATCCACTTCTGAAAATTGCTGCCAAGAAAACTCCAGGGAGCAGTCACCAAGAGATAAGGCACAGACTTATTTCATCTACAGTTTCTGAAATTTCCAAAACACATACAAGACAACTGAAATATATTCTGATACATTTAGTCCAAATTTGTTAGGTATATCATTGTGTAATTCCAAATGCAAAGGCCTTATAAGTGTGATGCCTTCTGTATTAAGACAATCACTTTATCCAAAGAGAAGACATAATGAGTGGGATTCTCTAATCAGCAGAAGAATTGTCCACCTGTCAAAGAATCTACAAAGTCCTAACATTGTCCAGATAATAATAACTGGACTATTCCAGAAGGCTTCCAGAACTTGGCTGCCAAACTCCAAATGGCCACTAGGTGGGAGAAAGTGTTAGAGTTTTTCTGCCTTTCTTTGCTGACATCTAGTGGTGGTTCATGGCAGATCATGGCATCTGGTCCCATCACTTCCTGGCAAATAGAAGGGGAAGAAATGGAAGCAGTGACAGATTTTATTTTCTTGGGCTCCAAGATCACCGCAGACGGTGACTGCAGCCATGAAATTAAAAGACGCTTGCTCCTTGGAAGGAAAGCTATGGCAAACCTAGACAGCATATTAAAAAGCAGAGACATCACCTTGCTGACAAAGGTCCGTATAGTTAAAGCTATGGTTTTTCCAGTAGCAATGTATGGCTGTGAGAGTTGGACCATAAGGAAGGCTGAGCGCCGAAGAATTGATGCTTTCGAGCTGTGGTGCTGGAGAAGACTCTTGAGAGTCCCTTGGACTGCAAGGAGGTCAAACCAGTCAATCCTAAAGGAAATCAACCCTGACTGCTCATTGGAAGGACAGATGCTGAAGCTGAAGCTCAAATACAGTACTTTGGCCACCTAATGAGAAGAGAGGACTCACTGGAAAAGACCCTGATGCTGGGAAAGACTGAGGGCAAAAGGAGAAGGGGACGGCAGAGGATGAGATGGTTAGATAGCATCACCGATGTAATGAACATGAATTTGAGTAAACTCCGAGAGACAGTGGAGGACAGGAAGGCCTGGCGTGCTATGGTCCATGAGGTCACGAAGAGTCGGACACGACTGAACGACTGAACAACAACAAGTGGTGGTTCAGATGTTTGCAACCTATTGCAGATTTTTGGTACTCTTATTATTCAACACTATCGATGTAATGTATATTAATAGTTCTAGAAATGAATAAGGTGTATGTACGGTGTGTGTCCGAGGGTCTCTAGGTGTGCTGTCATGAAAAAGCATTGAAGCAGAGACAAAGAGTGGAATCAAGAAGGAGCTTCTTGTTTACTGTATCTATTATTTAATTCAGGAAAAAAAATATTCTTGTCTATCCCGATTGATAAAAAGTGTCATAGTATTATTGGTGAACATTCAGAAGAAGAACAAGTACATTTATTCTTACTTCTAGTGATTGTTATGTTATTTGTCTTCTTCTGGTCTATGACTGTAATAAAAAAAATGCATGTATAAACAGAAGGACAAATATAAGCACAGGTGACACAACTTTATCGTGCTTATTAAACATCCTAATTTTCATTCAGAATCTAGACTGGCATCACAGTTTTTATACAGTAGGGTTTTCCGACATGCACGTAGTCTATTTCCTCTATGATTTTTATAGCACTAATTCATTAACCTGCCAATGACATCCCAGGGAAGTTTTTTTCCAATCAATATATTCCAGTCTGCTGGAGGCCACTGTTGTTGTTCCATTTTCCTTCTTGAGAATGAAAATGGGTGCTGCTGATTAGAGTCAATGTTGACTAACTTTTTACGTAACCTGCATCTATATTTGCTACATAGCAAGCCGTTGCAAAGCAAGAAGCCATTGTGTAAAAAATGTGTACCAGAATAATTTCTAATCATCTCCTCCTCCTCCTCCTCCTCCTCCTCCTCCTCCTCCTCCTCCTCCTCCTCCTCCTCCTCCTCCTCCTCCTCTTTCCACAATAAATGGCTGCCTTCGTGTCTCCTCATCATTTTGGAGAAATTTCACTGATGGAGAATGCTTTGGAGGGAGAAAAATAGTCCCAATTCTCCTTCTCCTTCTCCTTCTCCTTCTCCTTCTCCTTCTCCTTCTCCTTCTCCTTCTCCTTCTCCTTCTCCTTCTCCTTCTCCTTCTCCTTCTCCTTCTCCTTCTCCTTCTCCTCCTCCTCCTCCTCCTCCTCCTCCTCCTCCTCCTCCTCCTCCTCCTCCTCCTCCTCCTCCTCTTTCCACAATAAATCATCTTCCACTAAGGAGAAAACTACATTCTCACCAAAACTGGCAGGGCAAGTTATTTATACATAAACAGACAGCAAACCCCACACTCACTCACACTGATGATGTCACCTAGTTGGGCAATGAAACATCTGCAATCAAACAACCAGGCTCAGAGAGCACCAAGAACTCCACAGTTCAACCCCGAGCTGCATATATTCTCTTCTATTGGAGTGCTATTATTGCCTGGACCACCAAGGCTTTCGCATCTGAGTCTGATTAGGTCTTTTGGGTAATACCCAGTGAATCTAAGTCATGGGATGCTGCAGTGGAATGATGTCATGTCTTTCTGCCTCTGTCCATGAATGAACACTTTCTCTGCATGCTTAATGTTGTCAATATATCTCTCCCTGCTTGCGGGAAGTTGGAGATAGTATAGTCACAAATCTTGTGAATTTGTTACATTCCATGACTTTTGGTATGTTCTCAGTTTCTACTCCTCTTGCCTTCTGGGTGTATGAAGGATCCTGACTAAATTTTATTGATGTTCCACCGGCTACAGCTGGGTTACTCTATTGCTCTGCCTGGCAGATATGTTCAGCAAATAACATTGTCTCTCAGTCTTATTTGAAATCTCTTTGTAGACTCAGTCAAAAGGCAATTCAAACTGATAACATGTGAAGTCAGCCCAGTCAATGACCTATTGTCTCGGCAATCCACTTCTGCTTACTTCTCACTTCAGCATTTATTATTAATGCCCTGTATACAATTCCTGTATGCTGTCAAAAGCAAGGGGGGAAAAAAGATTGAAGCTTGCCATCTAATAAAAGATGAAGTAAAGGAGAAATAGGCAGAGTACCAAACGAATAAAGGGGAAGAATGGCAGTCAAGAGGGGAAGACCAAGGGGAAAAAAAAGTTAGGGAGGAACTGTTTAAACTAGGCAAATGAGGAGGGAAGAGAATTATCAAGGGGTAAGGATTTCTGCAGGTAGAACACAACCCAGGCAAAAGTTCTCACAACTGGACCAGCAGTTAGATGAATTGACCTAATTGTCCAGAACTGACTTAATGAAAGGTACAAGTATAGCTTTCCCACAAAAATCAGAGGACTGGGTCTTCCCTTTAGCTGAAGATGCTCTGTTAGGTTGCCTGCAGCCATGTTTGTACAGTAATTATATTCACTCTTATGGGTGGAACCTCCTGGACAATTGAGCTGTCCTATACAGTATTTGGTGGATCAATGCACTGTAAACCAGGGGTCCCCAACCTGTGGGCTGCGGCCTGTTAGGAACCGGGCCACGGGGCTCCTGCCCGCAGACCCCGCCTCCTTCCGCACAATTGGCTTCTGCCCACAAACCCTGCCCCCCGGTGCTTGTGATTGGCTCCCGCCCGGAACTCCCCCCCCCAGTGCGCACAATTGGCTTCCGCCTGCAAACACCGCCCTACGGTCCATGGAAATCCCAGAAACCCCTCACTTCCGGTCCATGAAAAAATTGTCTTTTGAAACCGGTCCCTGGTGCCAAAAAGGTTGGGGACCCCTGCAGTGTAAACAATAAGCTTTTCTGTTTCTAAAATCACAATTTGCTATTAATTTCTGTAAGATTAATACTGGTTTCTATAAAAATAGAGCTAACCATCTTGAAATTTGAGTAGAATTTCCCCAGGGGTGGGGGTGGTGCAAAGGACCAGATTATGGTTTCTGTTTGTTTCTTAAATTATAGTATTATTTCTGAAGTTAATTACTATATGGATATAATCCTGGAAAACATTTTCTTTTTATTTCAGCATTCATAGTCGAAATATATACAGATTATTCAGAAATAAGTCCCATTGGTTTTAATAACTCACACTCTCTGGTAAATATGAATAAGGTTATGTGAAAAAGTACTTTATTTATTGTAAACCATTGAGAAACCTTGGTTGACAGAAATATATAAACTTTAAGAAATAAATACAAACATACTTTCTACATAAGAAAAATGGTAAGTAGTTTTGTACCATGCTATCTTAAAATACTTTTTAGGGTCAGGTTCTTTAATATAAGATTCAGAGATTTTTAAGCATTTCAGCATTTTTCTTTTTGGGGCGGCTAAGGAGAGAATTGTGTTACAAAAAGCAGAGCAAAGTAAAACCTGAAGGAATCTTGTATTTTGACATCCATATTATCCCTGGAAATGTGTATCAAAATCCTTAGAAATGCAGCCTTTTGTCTTTTCTAACTTTGAACTACAACTCCCATCATTCCAAATCACTGGCTGTGCAGCTGGGAACATTGCAAATTATTGTACAAAACTTTTGGAAGACATCATCATGCTGAAGACTAATCTGAAACATGGCATAGTATAGATGGTAGAATAAGAATGTAAATAATGAATCCTGAGATACGTAATAGTATTCTTTGCATGAATATGTAGTTGGAGAGAGAGGAATAAAATAGCAGCACCAAATTTTGAGCTTGAAGATGAGAAGGATCTTATTATAGAAAAATGGTGTACAGCTGCTACAATTTCAGTCCACTGTCCCATCATATATTAGACATCGTAATAAATTCAGTGAATAAAGAAAAATAAGGTACATTTGTCTTGTACAATGGCCAACTTTTTAAATAGTAATTTTATTAAGAATTATAATTACAACAATAAAAACTAAGACTAAAAAAACTAAAAACATAAAAAGGAAAAGGTGCAGAAAAGAAAGGGAAAAAGGAAAAAAGAAAGAAAAAGGAAGAAATAATAAGCTTATATAAACTAAAAGAAAAGAAATATATAAAAAAGGGACTTCCCACCTTCATCACAACAAGTATAAACAATTTTAGTAACTTATCACCTCCTCTTAAAATACAACAAATGATCTCTTCTTCCCATATCCCATCTCTTATCTATAAACAAATCCATAAAACCTCATCGTTTCAAGTCCTGATGTCCACAAAAGTCAATTAAGAGTTACCAGAGATAGCAACCTATCTATTTTAGCCATGATCAAATAAACCAAGTTTATGTTCCTTCCTTTTACTTCTAGCAATCTTGATCTTTAGTTCTTTCAAATAATGTCCTAGAACTTGATTTCTTTTCATTTTTTCTTTGTCCCTTCTAGCAAAAGTCTTCAAAGCTTTAACAAACCTCTTTTGTAAATCCAGTATAGGAAAATTATCAAGGTCAGTCTCTTAGTTTGTTGTTTGTATATCCTTTTTAATTATTAAGACATCAGCCAACTTCTTTTGTATATCCAGTGTAACATATTTTTCCATGTCATTCTTGTAGCCCGTCATTTTAAAATCCACTTTCAACTCAGTCTCAGTCTCACTCTCAGATGTTAAATAGGAGAGGGGAGAGCACCGAACCCTGTGGAACCCCACAGTATAGGGACCAAGGGCAGGATCCCTTGTCTCCAATCACCACCAACTGGAAATGACCCCAGAGAAAGGAGGAGTGCCATCCACTCCCAATCCGAAGAGCCAATCCAGAAAGGTACCATGGTCGATGGTATTGAAGGCTGCTGGGAGAACAACCAGAGTGAGAATGGATGCACAACCTCCATCAGTGGTGTGAAATAAATTGAAAACATAATTTGAACAGGTATTTAATGTATGATGAACTGATACACAGATATTAACTCAGGAACTCTCAATTACATGCAATAAAGTGAAGTAGAAGAGTACTTTATTAATACAGATGCTCGGTCCAAGTCAAAGATCAGTCTGAGAAAAAGTGCACAAATCCTAAGTTAAAATCCCCCTTCATCTCTAACCATTCCCTAACTGCTAAATCTATCTAACAGTAAAATTCCATTTGCCTCTAATGATTCCCTACTCCCTTTCTCACATTCCTTACTAACTAGCAGTGATAAGCCCGCTGCTGACCTTGGAGGTGCCCAGCCTCTTACCACTCCTGCTTTTCCCATACCCAAATGCTACTACAAGTCTGCTAATCCAAACACTACTACAAGCCCCATCTATTATAATCTTAACCTTTATTCTGGAAGGATACACATCCTGACATAATGCTTAAAACCAAATTGGACTACAGAAGCTGTGCATGAAGACACACAAAGAGAATGTTAGCTATTAAGAAACAATTTTAAATAGTTTGAGTAATGACATTACTGTTCACATGTAAAATATTTACTGGGACTTGTTTAACACTTAAGAATAGCAATCAATTTCGTAGTAAACAGTATATTTTAACATTCTGGAATGTTTTTTTTTCCCTTTCCTTTTCCTTTTCCTTTTCCTTTTCCTTTTCCTTTTCCTTTTCCTTTTTCCTTTTTCTTTTTTCTAGTCCAAAGAATACAAGTGTACTCCTTGTTATTTCACCATAATGGCTACACCTTTTCCATCAGGGAATATTAAACTAAAATAATGGGAGGTTATAGAACAAAGAATGCTTTTAAGCCCATTTTATATCCAGGCCATTCCAGTTGCATTATTTATCTCTGAGTATAAATGATTGCTACTCAACTCTTTATGAATACACAATGGAGAACTCAGTCAGTCAGCCTTTATTATTATGGTCCCAGACCATAATAATAAAGAATTAAAATGCATAATACAACCTTTATGTTAAAACATGAATGCTACAGAGCCTAAGCAGACAGTGAGGATTTGAAGAGGGGTATACGGAAGTAAGACCACTGTCATATTCAACAGTAGGCTTTTAAACTATGTTTGCAGCCATTCTTGAATTCTGATGAGATAAAAGATGTTAAATGGAGAATTTAGCAAGCCAATCAGGGAAAGTTTGAGTTGATCAGAGGCAATATGAGCTTATTTTATGGGGAATATAGCTTATTCATGCATTTCTATAAACGGGGGGGGGGGGGGGGGGGAACCATGCAGCGTGTTCCTGGAATTCTTTCCAATTTCTTAATAATGGCTCCACCCTGAGAAATGTGTCCTGGAGAAAGAGGGAGGGAGGCTTAGAATTAAAGAATGTTTCCCTCCATACCCCCAGCCTGATCTGGTCTTTTTAAACTGATTCTTTCTTCTTCCAGATTCTCCTCCCTCATCTTATTTGGTCCCGTTCTGTTTTTGTTTTTGGAGAGATATCCTGCTGATGGACAGATAGACAGAACCCCAAGTTTCTTTACATCATTTCTTTCCAATGTTCCATTAAGTGAAAAGAATAAAAAGTTATACAAGAGGTGGCGCAGAATCCTGGCAGGGCTGGGAGGCAGCAACAGCCGCAACACACCCAGACACTGTAGCCGACACACTAACGTGTCCCAACACACAGTTTGGAAAGCTCTGCATTAGGGAATTAGAAAGTTCTTGAAGGGTGGGAATAATCAGCACTTTGCCTCCAAAGGGTCTCCTTTTTCTACTCCCACCCTATAAACTATCCTAATGAGACAAAACCGGGTTCAAAAATTTCAGCAACACATCTTCCATCCCATGACCTGACCTTATCCCCAGATGTCTTCTGAGGCCCTTAAGGAGTGCGGAATAGCCTCTGTTCTCTCTGAATTTGCCACCAGTGGATGGAATTACTGCAGATGGAATGGAGTAAATGGAGCACCTCCTTGGCCCATCTTAAACTAGATTGTCCATAATATGAGCAGATTGGCTGAAACATTTATCTGTGGTTTGGAAGCTGAACTGGGAATTCTAGCAACATCTGGTGAGATTGTTCAATACTGTTAATACAGTTGGGATTATTATCCAATACAGGGTAATATATTATGGGAAGAGATGTAGGCATCCACCTAATCTATGTGGAATTACACAACTCTGGTCAAGGTGACATGAGCAGACCCTCTCCCTATCATTTGTAAAGGGGTGGTCTTCTGTTACCACTTGTCAAATCCATGATTGGATTATTTTCAATTCCGTACTTCATTTTTTTATATTCATTGTGACCCTACTTAAGCCAAAGTATTCACTCTGCAGTCTTTCTGCCTCTACTCAAAGGCACCTGACTGGTGACTACTACAAGAGGGAAGAACTATCCAAAGTATCTTAAAAAATATGTTATTAAGATGGGTAACACATTTTATGTGTCAGGATCCCCCGGCCAGGGCTCAGCTATAAATGTCCACCCCCCACTTCACACAATTTAACTTGGCTGCTAGGATCAGACTCAGATGAAGTCTTTCAGACACACCACACCACACGGCTAGATAAGCATCTTTACTGAAGCCACATTAAATTGATTTTAATCTGTTGGTGTCTGGGTGGAGTTTCATCATATACCCACAGCAGTTTAAACCTGTCAGTTCTTCCCCTGTTCCAATACAAGTAGTCCTCGACTTACGACCATTTGTTTAGAGACTGTTCAAAGTTATGATGGTGCTGGAAAAAGTGACTTGCGACCAGTCCTCACACTTACGACCGTTGTAGCCTCCCTGCAGTCACGTGATCAAAATTCAGGCACTTGGCAGCCAGCATGTATTTATGATGGCTGCAATGTCCCGGGGTTATGTGATGGCCATTTGCGACCTTTCCAGCTGGCTTCTGACAAGCAAAGTCAATGGGGGAAGCCCAATTTGCTTACCGATCACGGTGATTTACTTAATGATCATGGTAATTCACTTAATGATCACGGTGATTCACTTAATGATCATGGTGATTCACTTAATGATCACAGTGATTCACTTAATGACCGTGGCATAAAAGGTCATAAAATCAGGCGTGACTCACTTGACGACTGCCTTGCTTAGCAATGGAAGTTCCAGTCCCAACTGTGGTCATAAGTCAAGGACTGCCTGTAAAGCTGAATGGTTTATTGTTCTTGATATACCCGACATCACAGCCCTGAAAACAGCTGGCTGCCAACAACTCTCCCACATTGTGTATACCCAACCTGGTCTTGCTTATGTGGTGAAATAAGAATATCAGGAATTCTCCACTCTTTAATTTAGTATTATTTTTCTGTTGAGAAATGTGCATTCACAATGTGCTCCAGTTTTTAGTTCATTCTGTTGTTTAATATTATTCCTGTCCAAGTTCCATGTTAATAATAATAATATCTATTTTTACTCTGATATTCCATTCTGGAAAAGGAGCCTGGATGTATTTAATACATTTCTGTTCATTTTTATGCATGCTTAGACTTGTACTTCAGTGTACAAGGAAAATAATTTTATTTCTTAAGGAAATAAATAGGTAAGTGTAAGAAATCAATATGCAAAGTGATGAAATACCTTTGCAATTTTTGCACATCCAGAAAATATTTGCCAGCTTAATTTACAGTGGTTAGCTTTGATGATGCTTTTAGCTATTTAGAATAATGTATTTTTCATTATTTCAATTTTCATTTTCATGCAATTTATGCATGTATTTTACTGCTTTTCTTCTCGTATTAATAATGATAGTGATGATGTTGAGGATAGTGTTGATACTCTTGCACAATTTTAATGTTTAAATCGTACGTTGTCTTGAGAATTCTGGTTACTGAGCAGATTAAGAAAAACTGATTTTAAAAAGTTAAATAAACCAAACACAGTGAAGAAACAGCTTTCTGATTCTTCCTTAGAGAAAGATTGAAATGTCTGTCTTCAATGCAGTGCTGTTTGCTAGTTGTCAAGGTAACTCCAATTTTTTAGGTCTGGATTTGGATCTTTGGAACTATGTATCCCTGTGAAGGAAAAAATACATAGGAATATTTTATGCATAGGGGATGCAAAATGTGATGAACCATAGAAAATATTAAATTGCCTCCATTTTATGCTTCTAATGAATAATTTCCTTGTTACCATGATTAGGATTTTTGTTCCCCATGACTACAGTTTGAAAAATCATAATTAGACCCAGTAGTTGAAATGTTCTCAGAGCTAGGAAGATTTATTACCACTTCATTATCCAGAAAGCAGATGACCCAAGTGCTAAATAGGTGGCCACCCTGAAAAGTAAGTGAAGCGTGAAGTTCATAGGATCTTTAATGAGCAGACTGTATGTAGTGAAGAACAAAGTATCAGAGATGAATTTAGGGGAGCTGGACCCAGCTTAGTGCCTTGGAAACATATAAATGAACATCATGGACCAGCTACTTACGTAATTATGTACCCCAAAATTGAAACAATAAACTAAGAACCTGACTTGGCTTGGCTTGGCTGACCCAGTGATCATGCAACTATGTCAAAAATGTCCTTTTCTTGAGTTAGAGATGAGGATTATGTGGTCTTTTCAACACTGCTGAACTACATAGGCACCAGCAGCCTTAGCTGGGTGGTGGGAGGAAAGTTGAACAACATCTGGAGAGCAAAATTTTCCCACTCCTGCCTTAAGTTAGTTTCAGGAACAACCTTGCAAGAAACCTTTTTTTTTTTTTTTTTTTAAAAAGCATAACTCATTTTTCTCCACAAGGTTTTCCCACCGCTATCAGAGAGAGTTACAGTATTTGTGTCTATAAAAATGTCAACTGGGCTGACTAATGCCAGAGACCAACAAATTCACGTGCGATTCCTTCATCCACTAGCTGTCATCTCTCAAAGGAACTGAATCCTGAGTAAAACAACAACAACATTTAAAGATTGTTTTTTCCTCCTGAGATAGCTCTAATTGAAGTTAGTTTTGTGCCTGGATTGTAGCTCTTCTAATCTGTATAAGGTCTGATAAATCCATAGCAAATATGGATGTCTTCCAGTAGATTATTCCATCCCTGCACAAACTATTGAAGATCCAGGAAGAAGAAGCCCAAAGAGGGCTGCAATAGATTTTTGATTACCTTACGTGGGATTCAATTCTTTTCAAATGGATCTCCAATTTGGGTTCCTGAATCACCGTGATCATTAAGTGAATTACCATGATCATTAAGTAAATCACCGTGATCGGTAAGCAAATCGGGCTTCCCCCATTGACTTTGCTTGTCAGAAGCCAGCTGGAAAGGTCGCAAATGGCCATCACATAACCCTGGGACATTGCAGCCATCATAAATACATGCTGGCTGCCAAGTGCCTGAATTTTGATCACGTGACTGCAGGGAGGCTACAACGGTCGTAAGTGTGAGGACTGGTCGCAAGTCACTTTTTCCAGCACCATCATAACTTTGAACAGTCTCTAAACAAATGGTCGTAAGTCGAGGACTACTTGTATTGGAACAGGGGAAGAACTGACAGGTTTAAACTGCTGTGGGTATATGATGAAACTCCACCCAGACACCAACAGATTAAAATCAATTTAATGTGGCTTCAGTAAAGATGCTTATCTAGCCATGTTGTGTGGTGTGTCTGAAAGACTTCATCTGAGTCTGATCCTAGCAGCCAAGTTAAATTGTGTGAAGTGGGGGGTGATTGATTGGCACTACAGGTGATTGATTGGCACTACAGGGTGGAGAGGAAAAATTCACCTTCTTATATTCTCTGAATTGAAAGACTCTTGGAAATTTATTTTATTTTTTGCACGAATTTGGATATTGCCCAGTTACAAGGACTGTAGATGATATGCTACTCCAGATGTTCTGAGATGGGTCCCCCCCCCCTCATTAGCAACAGTTCATGAGAAATAACAATTAATGATTAATTGTTCAATAAATTACTACCGATTTCAAATCAGTGATAGCTTCCTTTCCAGTGCAGTGTGCTCTACTGAGAGCTATGTTTATAGATGTGAATGTGCTTCTCACTCAGCCTTGTACTGCTTCCCCTGCCCTATTTGATCCTGTTTTGGTATTGTTTTAATCATCTTTGAGATATTTTGGCATCATTGTAGCTTTATTGTTAAAATAAATAAATGAATTGCTATAATTATTTATAAATTATACAGTATATTATGTATAAATATGCATACACATAATCTAATTATACCTTACTATTTCCTGCTTGCTACTGGTGTCAGATGGAGCTGTGTTGCTCTTGGCCCATATATTATGTTGCAGAAATGCAATGCTGGAATCTTGCCATGCTGTGAATTGATATTATCCCTGGTTCTCTGAATTTTCACATCATGGAAAGTTTAAACAGAGTTGACTTGGTTAGGGGTGGAAGATTTCAGAATAGTCGTTGTATACGAGATGGGCAGCAGAGAAATTTGACAAATAAATAACATTTGACAAATAAATATATATTTGGATGGTGGCATGTGGATGATTTGTCCAGGCTCAAAAGCTAAGAAGGGTGTGTGCGTGGGAAACTACCAGGGAATACCAAGGGTGTAGGTCACAATGGGGACTTGAGAAATATTCTGGAAGAAAACAGTGGTAATACTTTCTCTATTGCTACTTAGAAGATTTCATGGTATTGTCCATGAAGCCAGAAGGAGCTGGGTTTGTCTTCAGGGTGTCCTTACTTTTTATCATTGTGTTTGCAACGTTGGATCCTAACCCTCGCCCCAAACCCCAAACGGCTTGTTTTACAGCCACCATAGTTTAATTTCTCAAAGCTTTTGGGAGACAAGGATATATTGTTTGGGCAATTTTCATTAGGCTGTGAAGTGATATTCATTAGTGGCACTATAGAAATAATGAACAGTGTGTAGAATATTAGCATTCCTGAAGAAATGTCTCCTCCAATAAATGATTCTACATCCTCTGTGATTATCAAGGACGCCCTACTTTGAATGTCCCAATATTTTACTTTGAATATCCCAATATTATTTTTGGTAGTACAGCCCTAACAATCTTTAAAAATGTAGAGCAGACATTAGCTCAGAATAGATATTATAGGCCATTCTTTAGGGAAATGACTTTCAGGTTTTCTAGGCCCAAAGCACATCTTTTTCCATGTTCTTTCTGAGGGATCAGAATGCATCTTTGAAATTTGAAAGTTGAAATGCAACTTTCAAATTTCACTTGCAGAAAAAATTATATGGCAATAATATCACTATAGTCCCGAGATTTTTTGAGGGAAGGAAATAATGCCAGTCACTGCATGAAATGAAAAATACATCTATAGCACTATTTGACCGATAATCAGCCTTAATATTAGTCCTATTCATACAAATATCTCACTATGCCTGCTCTTTCCCAGACCTACCTGCATTGTTGACAGGAAAACGCTGAAGCAAAACTGTAACCCCCATTAAGCTGAATGCAATGATAATTACTCTACATAATCAGGGATCCTGCAGAACTTGAATTCTCAATCACAAGGAACATTCATTGCCCTATTAACAAGGAAATGTTGGGTCAGGAGAAGCCTCACTTCTCTTTTGCCTGCATGGTGTTCCTTTTCAAAATCTTAAATAAGGTGCCCTTTTTGGACTTAAATATGAGTGGAAAGGATTTATTTTACAAAGATAAAATTTATATCAGTTATTAAAAATATCCCCCTTCCCTCCCTTCCCTTAAAATACCACTCACTCTTGAGCAAATATCTTGATATCTATCTACTACATATCTACTACAATTGAAAGCTGATGGGCAATTTTAACTTTAGATTAGGTAACTGGATAACAAAATCATTTAGTCTGTCATTAAATGCTTTGTGTTCTTACATATGTGTTCATACGCATCTGGTAGAGGCCATAAAGGCATCATGATATCTTGGCATGTATAATTGTATAACTGTATAATTTGATTTATTTATGTAATGATATACAGTAATCGTGTGTATGGCATTGCTCGCCTCTCATATGGATGCCAATGATTGTGGTGTATAGGTTACTGATCTGGTGTTTATGAGAAGGTAAAACCAAATTCTGGCTGAACCATGAAGTTTGTTGAGTGATTTCTGAATATCCATTGTTTCTTCATCAAACTGCCCAGAGTCCCCTCGTGGGAGATGGCGCGGTGATAGAAGTCGAAACATAAATAAATAAATAAATAAATCTACTTCTCCTGGGTCACTGCAACATTAAAATGAACAATGCCTTAAACTCCAGGGAATAAGGGCAGAGAATAAATATAATAAGGACAAATGTTGTTTTCACACTGAATTGTGAAAGAATTATATCTGAAGAGTCTTATAAGTTTGGTGTCACAAAAAAAAAGAACCAGATCTTGTTAGAAGTTTAAATATGGAAGAAAAAATAATATATAGCTGCCAATATAATAAGAAAAAACACAACATCTAAGTAAAGGCATTAGAGTTTTAGATTAGATACTTATGTTGCAGTTATCAGGCTGATCAGCATGAGATGTTTTCAAGATTAATAATGACATTTTGAGTTTTGTTATATAACCACCTAAAATTTGCCTATCTTGTTTTTCAAGAACATGCAAAAGATGTGTGTGTAGATAACCATACATTTGTAAGGCATATGTTAAATACAATAGTGATAGAACCAGAATCTGCCAATTAGCTGAAAATAGACTGACAGTCAAGACTCTTGTTCTAATTGAATTAAAGAGCATAAGCATGCAATTTCACTTGAGATAATGAAATTAAACACCTAACATAATGTGAGACAGATACACATACACTCTTATAATTTTTGTTGTCATCAGTTTATAATACAGTGTACATAAGAACAAACCAACTCACTGTGTCAAAGTTGATCTTACTCCAGCTTTTTGTTTCTCCCAATGGCCAACCAGATACTTCTGGGGTTCCTGCAAGCAAGCAACAGAGACATCCAACTTTTCTCCCACTTTTTCCCTGTAATGGATATATCAAGGCTCACTGCCCCAACCAGGATGTATCATTAAGTCTTCAGGACTCACAGCCCTTAATAAATCTGTCTTCCCTAAATTCAACCAATCGTCTTTTAGAAGCATTCAAGTTAGCAGCCGTAGCCATGACCTGAGTAATGGATTCCTCAGGTTAATTATTTGCTATGTGAAGAGGTGTGTTCTTTGTCTCCTTCCCATAAGCTTCATTGGATGGCCCCTGGTCCAAGTATTTTTAGAGACAAGAGAAAACTCTCTATGTACTTTCTTCATGCCATGTATGATTTTATGTACCTTGCTCAAATCTTCCCTCAGTTGTCATTTTCCAGGCTAAAAAGTCCCAAGCAATCAAAATATTTATCATATGGAAGGCATTTGACACCCCAGCCCCAATAATTTTGGTTGTTCTCTTCTGCCATTTTCCCTTTGAGCTTTTCAGTGGAATGTGAAAAGAGCTTTCCACTTTTAAGCCTACAAAGATATATTACATCAAAAGAAAGTCTGACTTAACACCCAAAAAGATGAAACAACTTGGTTCCTCTGGTACTATGAAGGGATAAATTCTTAATAAACCCTGATGTTAGAATGATGGAATTGATAGGGCAAAATGCAGGTTTTTTTTGTAGAGTTATAAGCATCCATGCAACCCCATGGTGGCAGCAGAGTTGATGTATGGCAGAGAAGGTTAAAGTTGTTAATTACAGATTGCAGGATGCAGGATGCAGGAAATAGGATCTTTGAAGATGGTTAGTAAACAGAGGTGGAGATTGTGGGAGATAGTAAGTTGCTTTTTGATAAAACAGAGTCAGTATCTTCAGAAGGGAAGGGACATAGAAGAGAGGGTGAAAAGTCAGTTTTAGGGAACAGGTGGGTTTCCTTGGAAACATATACAGACCCCAAGTTTGGGGATGGCAAGGGAGAAGGCAGAGAAGAAAGAAAGGAATGACATTTGGAGCTGCATGGTGGGGAACCTCCCCTTTGCTGGCAGAAATACTTCTTATGAGCACGAAAAAAGATGCAAAGCTTTGTACACCGAGTCCGGGTACATTGCTTGGCAGTCAGCCAATGTGAAGCATACAAATCTACAAGTTTCACCATCAAGGAGTTTTCCAGTGGATTTGACAAGGGGCAAGTTGTACTAGGGAAGGGAATGGGTGGAGAAGCCTATTGGAGGTCCAGCCGAGAAGGACAGAACTCAAATGAGAACAAGAAAAGAGCTGCTATGGAAGAGTATATTGAGTATATTTGCCAAGGGAGAGGGGCCATGTGGAGGGCTTTAGAGGGCACTGCCCACTCATCCCCACTTAGAACATTAGCTTAGTATTTTTCTAAAGTCGCCATTGTACCTTTGTTAGACTGTTCATGTGCCTGTTTGTGTTCCCTAATGATGCAAGTAAAGATGTTGCAGCTTCACCGATAGATTTTTTTAGTTTCCTACTGGATGGCCCTGGAAGGAGGGAAATTAGCCTATAGAGCAACTGAAAGAGTTAGCAGCAGGTCTGATGAAAATCCATTCTAAAGGAGCTGAAAAATATTCTGCTTGAGATATCTTTGGGGGAATCAGTTTTTGAATTTAACTTCTGTGTTACAGGAAGGGCGACACACATTACTGCAATTAAACTTACTATATAGAAACTGGGAAATGGTGTTAGTTTCTTTTCTTTTTTTTTGATCTGTTAAATGTATTTTCGTCCTCCTGTTTCCAAGTGTACTGTGCTGAAATTCCAAGTAATTAATTCCAAACAATACAATTGTTCTGCTTTAAAGCACAACTACATGGAAATGTACATTTCAATCTGAAGTTGAAGAATGGCTATCAGATCTGCCTTTCAAAAATTTCTGCAGGAAATTTAGAGTTTTCAGTATCTCTTCACTGCAAAGATTTGATCTGAGGGAAATTTGATCAAATTTCTTCTTTTTCAATAATTTTTATTGAAGAAGTTTTTCAACAGAATTAAAAACAGTACAAATTTTGAATTAAAGAACAATAAAGAAAACTAATAAGAAAGTGAAAAAGAAATATAGAAAAAGAAATAGAAAAGAAGGAAAGGAAAGGAAAGGAAAGGAAAGGAAAGGAAAGGAAAGGAAAGGAAAGGAAAGGAAAGGAAAGGAAAGGAAAGGAAAGGAAAGGAAAGGAAAGGAAGATTTTAAAGAAGTAGCTTTTGATCTTCTTCACATAGGTTGTAGATATATTTATATTTTGTCCTCTGTCTCTAAGGTTACATCATATTTTCCTTCTTTCCATAAGCTACCCTTTCTAATCTTCAAATCACAAGTTCACCTTTCTCTTTTTTCAGCAAAGTCCATGAGGGGTTTCCAGTCACTAATAAATGTATTTCTTGATCTTTCCCTGATCAAACAAGTTAATTTTGCCATCTCTGCTAGTTCACCAACCATTCCTCCGATGTGGGTAATTCAGAGTCTTTCCATTTTTGCGCATATAATAGTCTCACAGCAGTAAGCATATATAAAAATATTCTTCCATGGCTCTTTTCTAATTTACTATCCATTAATCCCAGCAAGAAAAGTTCTAGTTTCAGTTGAATGTTGATCTTTAAAATTCTTTAGATCATTATATGTATTTGAACCCAAAAATTTCTGGATTTTTTACAAATCCACCAGGCATAATAAAATGACTCTTCATGTTGTCCACATTTCCAAAATAAATTTGAACTACATTTATACATTCATCACTAAATTTCAAACATGTCATCTGTAGCTTGAATCATGTCAACTGGATTTCTATTTTCTTAGTGGAAACGTTTCACTCCTTATCCAAGGAGCTTCTTCAGTCTGAGTAAAGTTAGTAAGGGAATCCTTAAATATGTTTCTAGGCTGGCTGTGTGACCTTGCACCTGGGGCTAGGTCATGGTTATTTTTGAGATGTTTGTTTCTAAATCCCTTTATCATCTAAAGGAGGATCGTTAAGATTACCCTGCTGCTGTTGAGCTTGCGAAATGGTCTTAATCTTCCTAGGCACAGAAGACAAAGCAGGAAGGAAGATAGGGGAAAGGTTATGCCTGAGGCCCCCACCTCTATTCAAGGAAGGATTTTCCAAGTTGGCATGAATGGATTCCTTGACCCCTCTCTCAAACCACCTATCTTCTCTGTCTAAAATGTGAACATTAATGTCCTCAAATGAGTGTCCTTTTTCCTTTAGATGAAGATAAACTGCTGACTCTGGTCCTGTGGTGTTACTTCTCCTGTGTTGGGCCATCCTCCTGTACAAAGGTTGTTTGGTTTCTCCAATGTAGAGTTCAGAGCACTCCTCACTGCACTGGATTGCATACACTACATTGCTTTCCTTGTGTTTTGGAGTTTGATCTTTGGGGTGTACAAGCCTCTGTCTCAGTGTGTTGGTGGGTTTGAAATATACAGGTATGTGGTGTTTGCCAAATATCCGTTTTATCTTTTCAGACACGCCAGCCATGTAAGGAATGACCAGGTTCTTCCGTTTACTCTGAGTCTCAGCCCTATCTGTCGCTGTTTTAGGTCTGGTAGAGTTAGATTTAGTGAAGGCCCAATTTGGATATCCACAGGCCTGCAGAGCTGTTCTCAGATGCTGCTTTTCATTCTTTTTGGAATCCATGGAGGTGGGGATGGTTTCTGCTCTGTGTGACAATGTCCTGATGACTCCTAGTTTGTGCTGCAGTGGATGGTGGGAGTCAAACATCAGGTATTGATCTGTGTGTGTGGGTTTCCTGTAGATCCCTATTTCTAGCTTGCCACCGGTCCCAATGAGGACTTCACAGTCTAGGAATGCCAGTCTGTTGTCCTTGGTGTCTTCTCTGGTGAAGCTAATGTTGGCATCTATAGTGTTTATATGGTCCGTGAAGGCCTGTACTTCCTGGGCCTTGATTTTGACCCAGGTGTCATCCACATACCTAAACCAGTGGGTGGGCACCGTTCCCTGGAATGTGTTGAGTGCTTTCTTCTCCACTTCTTCCATGTATAAATTCGCCACAATGGGTGACACAGGAAGAATACATGGAAGAAGTGGAGAAGAAAGAAAGAAAGAGAAGAAAGAAGGAGAAGAAAGCACTCAACACATTCCAGGGAACGGTGCCCACCCACTGGTTTAGGTATGTGGATGACACCTGGGTCAAAATCAAGGCCCAGGAAGTACAGGCCTTCACGGACCATATAAACACTATAGATGCCAACATTAGCTTCACCAGAGAAGACACCAAGGACAACAGACTGGCATTCCTAGACTGTGAAGTCCTCATTGGGACCGGTGGCAAGCTAGAAATAGGGATCTACAGGAAACCCACACACACAGATCAATACCTGATGTTTGACTCCCACCATCCACTGCAGCACAAACTAGGAGTCATCAGGACATTGTCACACAGAGCAGAAACCATCCCCACCTCCATGGATTCCAAAAAGAATGAAAAGCAGCATCTGAGAACAGCTCTGCAGGCCTGTGGATATCCAAATTGGGCCTTCACTAAATCTAACTCTACCAGACCTAAAACAGCGACAGATAGGGCTGAGACTCAGAGTAAACGGAAGAACCTGGTCATTCCTTACATGGCTGGCGTGTCTGAAAAGATAAAACGGATATTTGGCAAACACCACATACCTGTATATTTCAAACCCACCAACACACTGAGACAGAGGCTTGTACACCCCAAAGATCAAACTCCAAAACACAAGGAAAGCAATGTAGTGTATGCAATCCAGTGCAGTGAGGAGTGCTCTGAACTCTACATTGGAGAAACCAAACAACCTTTGTACAGGAGGATGGCCCAACACAGGAGAAGTAACACCACAGGACCAGAGTCAGCAGTTTATCTTCATCTAAAGGAAAAAGGACACTCATTTGAGGACATTAATGTTCACATTTTAGACAGAGAAGATAGGTGGTTTGAGAGAGGGGTCAAGGAATCCATTCATGCCAACTTGGAAAATCCTTCCTTGAATAGAGGTGGGGGCCTCAGGCATAACCTTTCCCCTATCTTCCTTCCTGCTTTGTCTTCTGTGCCTAGGAAGATTAAGACCATTTCGCAAGCTCAACAGCAGCAGGGTAATCTTAACGATCCTCCTTTAGATGATAAAGGGATTTAGAAACAAACATCTCAAAAATAACCATGACCTAGCCCCAGGTGCAAGGTCACACAGCCAGCCTAGAAACATATTTAAGGATTCCCTTACTAACTTTACTCAGACTGAAGAAGCTCCTTGGATAAGGAGTGAAACGTTTCCACTAAGAAAATAGAAATCCAGTTGACATGATTCAAGCTACAGACAATTCCACCTGGATGACTGAGAACCTTCATAGACATATTCAAACATGTCAGTATTCTTTCTATCCCACTTCTGCAAAGTATTTCTGTTTTGCCATATATTTAAAATCTTGCGTTGTTCCCTTTTTTTTTTTTCATGTATATACATTACCACTTGAGTTGAGTTCCCAATTGACACTTTGCCTTTGTCAGAAGAATATAGTCACACTGGCCAGTATTCTCAATTTTAATGGCTCTTCATGTGCTAAAGGACAAACTTCTGAAGATGGAAGAGAGTCTTCTCCATCCCTGGAGACTTTGCACAATTTAAATCCCTGATTTTTGAGGCATGTAAACCATTTGAGGGACATTTATAAATAGAACGAAGTCCCATGCTTTGAAATTTGCTTTCCAACTCATGGAGGGCTGTAAATGAAAAGGTAATAAGCAGAAGAAGGCATTGCTTGCCAACTTTCAAAATTTCATTAAGAAATAAAATACTTACAGGGGACTATATTTATAAATTGTTGGAAGACTATATTATTCTGGCTGACATTGTCTGATCCCAGAAGACTGAATATTTCAATGGAAGATCACCAGGATTTTTTTTTCCAGAATTGGAAACAAACTATATTATATAAATACTATATTTATTTGATCTGGCACCTAGGAAGAAGGGTATCTTTATTTTTAACTATCTTTTATAGATTGTTAATAGAGCCTCATGTGGTGCAGAGTGGTTTTGTTGTTTATTCATTCAGTCACTTCCGACTCTTTGTGACTTCATGGACCAGTCCATGCCAGAGCTTCCTGTCGGCCGTCGCCATCCCCAGTTCCCCCAAGGTCGAATCTGTCACCTCCAGAATATCATCCATCAATCTTGCCTTTGGTTGGCCCCTCTTCCTTTTGCCTTCCACTTTCCCTAGCATCAGCATCTTCTCCAGGGTATCCTGTCTTCTCATTTTGTGGCCAAGATACTTCAGTTTTGCCTTTAATATCATTCCCTCAAGTCAGCAGTCTGGCTTTATTTCCTGGAGTATGGACTGGTTTAATCTTCTTGCAGTCCAAGGCACTCTCAGAATTTTCCTCCAACACCACAGTTCAAAAGCATATATCTTCCTTCACTCTGCCTTCCTTATGGTCTAGCTCTCGCAGCCATAGGTTACTACGGGGAATACCATTGCTTTAACAATGCAGACCTTTGTTGTCAGTGTGATGTCTCTGCTCTTAACTATTTTGTCAAAATTTGTCATTGCTCTCCCCCCAAGAAGTAAACGACTTCTGATTTCCTGGCTGCAGTCAGCATCTGCAGTAATCTTTGCGCCTAGAAATATAAAGTCTGTCACTGCCCCCACATTTTATCCCTCTATTTGCAAGTTGTCAATCAACCTGGTTGTCATAATCTTGGTGTGTTTTTTTTTTGAGGTTTAACTGCAACCCAGCTTTTGAACTTTCTTCTTTCACCTTCGTCATAAGGCTCCTCAGCTCCTCCTCGCTTTCAGCCATCAAAGTGGTACAATCTGCATATCTGAGATAGTTAATGTTTCTTCCAGCAATTTTAACTCCAGCCTTGTATTCATCAAGCCCAGCAAGTCGCATGATGTGTTCTGCATACAAGTTGAATAGGTAGGGTGAGAGTATACAACCCTGCCATACTCCTTTCCCAATCTAAACCAGTCCATTGTTCTGTGGTCTGTTCTTACCGTTGCTACTTGGTCATTATACAGATTCCTCATGAGGCAGACAAGATGGCTTGGTATACCCATACCACCAAGAACTTGCCACAATTTGTTATGATCCACACAGTCAAAGGCTTTAGAATAGTCAATAAAACAGAAATAGATGTTTTTCTGAAACTCCCTGGCTTTCTCCATTATCCAGCAGATATTGGCAATTTGGTCTCTAGTTCCTCTGCCTTTTCTAAACCCAGCTTGTACATCTGGCAATTCTCGCTCCATGAATTGCTGGAGTCTACCTTGCAGGATCTTGAGCATTACCTTACTGGAATGTGAAATAAGTGCCATTGTTCGATAGTTACAGCTTCATTTTGTTCTCCCAGACCATAAAAAAAAAAGGTAAAGGTTCCCCCCGCTCATTTGTGCAATCGTGCCCGACTCTACGGTCCAGTGCTCATCTCCGTTTGTTAGCTGAAGAGCCAGCATTGTCCGAAGACGCTTCCACGGTCATGTGGCCGCATGACGCATGCGGAATGCTGTTACCTACCCACCGAAGTGGTACCTATTCATCTACCTGCATTTGCATGCTTTCGAATTGCTAGGTTGGCAGTTCCCAGACCATGCTTACCTTTAATTCCAGGTGTCATTTGACTACCCACCTTAGCATTCCAGTCTCCTGTAATCAAAATAACATCTCTTTTTTGCATATTATCCAGTAGGTTCTGCAGATCCTCATAGAACTGATCTACTTCTGCTTCTTCAGCATCTGTGGTTGGGGTATATATTTGGATCACTGTGATGTTAAATGGCTTACCCTGAATTCGAAATATTTAGTCTGACGTCTCTGTCATGACCTTCCCTACTTGGGTGTCCCTTCATGGTTTATCTCATGGCATCACTGAGTTGCTCAAGCTCCCACACCACGACAAGGTAACACAGAGTGTTAGGCTGCAGTAAACTGCAACCGATACTCTCCCCACAACCTGAGTTCGATCCCATCGGAAGCTGGTCCTCATGTAGCTGGCTCAGGTCGACTCAGCCTTCCATCCTTCCGAGGTCAGTAAAATGAGTACCCAGCTTGCTGGGGGGAAGGTTATTACGACTGGGGGAAGCAATGGCAAAACACCTCGCTCTATAGTCTGCCAGGAAAACGTCGCAAAAGCATTCTCTCCCCAGGGGTCTAATGACTCGGTGCTTGCACAGGGGAACCTTTCCTTTTTTTCCTTTATACATTGTTATGAGCCTCCTAGAGTCAATGCATCAGAGTTTGAAACAGGATCAGCAAGTCAAGAAACTGTTTAACTCCTACAGTTTCCTTGTTGAATTGGCTGTGTGGCTGCTGTACGACAAATTATTCTCAGTCTAATGTCCTTAATTTTCCCTTCGGGATATCACACATAGTTAAATCTGATTGGCTACAAGTCAATTCTGTGTGACCTTGCTGTCACTTGAAGAGAAGTAGCAGAGGGAAATATAAATATCTGCAAGAAGCCCAACTTCTTGGATATGTCGATGAAGGTTCTCAGTCATCCAGGTGGAACAGTCTGTGGCTTGAATCATGTCAACTGGATTTCTATTTTCTCAGTAGAAACGTTTCACTCCTTATCCAAGGAGCTTCTTCAGTCTGAGTAAAGTTAGTAAGGGAATCCTTAAATATGTTTCTAGGGTGGCTGTGTGACCTTGCACCTGGGGCTAGGTCATGGTTATTTTGAGATGTTTATTTCTAAGTCCCTTTATCATCTAAAGGATCGTTAAGATTACCCTGCTGCTGTTAAGCTTGCGAAATGGTCTTAATCTTCCTAGGCACAGAAGACAAAGCAGGAAGGAAGATAGGGGAAAGGTTATGCCTGAGGCCCCCACCTCTATTCAAGGAAGGATTTTCCAAGTTGGCATAAATGGATTCCTTGACCCCTCTCTCAAACCACCTATCTTCTCTGTCTAAAATGTGAACATTAATGTCCTCAAATGAGTGTCCTTTTTCCTTTAGATGAAGATAAACTGCTGACTCTGGTCCTGTGGTGTTACTTCTCCTGTGTTGGGCCATCCTCCTGTACAAAGGTTGTTTGGTTTCTCCAATGTAGAGTTCAGAGCACTCCTCACTGCACTGGATTGCATACACTACATTGCTTTCCTTGTGTTTTGGAGTTTGATCTTTGGGGTCTTCCAACTTCTTGGAAGAAGTATCTGCAAGAAGCAGGACTGAGTTGGAACAATGTTCTCTTTCTTCACATCTTCCTAAAGAAACAGATGTCAAACCTGGATCATCTTTGGCTCACTGCTAATAATCGCTTACCATTTGTTTTCCTCAACAAATCTATTATAGTATTTATTTTTGAGGCATTGCTTGGGTGGAATCTAATGTTTCATGAACAGATTCCATATTCTCTTCCATAGCCCCTCTGCCCTTTAGGTCCACATAATCTATTCTTGAGGATAAGGGACCCCTTCCACTTAGTGAACAGAAACTGCTGCTATTAGTAGAAATGTACCATTGGATACCAGCCTTTATAAAGTTGTTAAATATTACTCAGGATGGTGAACATCCATAGCCCTAATCCTTTCCTTCATTTTAGACTGTTTCAATATCATTGTATGTTAGTTATGGATTCCTGGAATATCTATAGGTGAATTTAGCTAAATTTGAAAAAGCTAGACAGAGAAAGTCCAGGTGGCAGGCTAGGTTGGGAAGTCCACTAGACAGAAGAAGCAGAGAAAAAAAGACCTTAACCTGTTGTTAAGAAGAAAACATATCCATGTATTCAGCAGGAGTCACTCTTTACCCAGGAGAACCCTTTCCTTTCTAGTTTATTTCTAATAATTTATCCCTTTCATTGCTAATATAATGAACATTTGATCCCAATGAAGAAAGTGCTATCTAGATTGTAAATAGGTGAGAAATGCTTGGCCAACTTGGTCTTCTTCTACCAGTGCAGAGGTTGCAAGGATAGAGTTCCTTCTTCTTCCTTTCTTCCCCAAACCAATTGTTTTACTTCTCACTTAATTTTGTTTTCAATTATATTTGAATTACCTTTCTTTTCCCTTTTTTCAAAAGTATGCCTTAATAAACTTGTAGTTTTCTAATTTCTCATCTGCCTGCATTTGTAGGAATAGGTAGCATTATATTCCATTTCAAATGGCATAATGCCACTTTTGCATTTTTTATTAGTTTAAATCGAAGATGCTATCTCCTCCTGTTGATTTATTTCTTTTCAGTTCCTCTAATGTATTGTCAAATTTCAAGCTAAATATTCATACTTCTAACATTTTCCACCACTTCATTTCCTTCCTTTATATTATGCCATATTAACTGAGTGGTGTATCTATTCAAAAGTAAAGGTGCTATATTCAAAAGGCTTTATTCATAGACAGTTAGGTATGTCTAGAATTGCACTCAGTGGTCTTTCATGCAGGGTTGTCCACAGTGGAATTTAAAAAAATGTTAAGATGGCAGGGGTGATTGAATCTCCACCCCCTTTTAATATGCAAAACATGCATTCCATCATGTTGTTGAGTCCAGCAACCTGACATTTTTTGAGCTACCAGTGGATGATCTTATTTTCATCTTTTGAAGGTCTTTGCTCAGTTTTAATTATGATAGATAAGTCTTCTGTTTTATTGCTATAAAAATGGAAATATAAATAGGCAGGACACATTGTAGGCTTACCTGACAAAAAGTGACATGGCGGAGGCCCTACAATTGCACATGCCCATTCAGACAACTTCCTACAAGATGGAGAAATGGACTATGAGAAGATCTTGGTCCCACCTGGAACACCATAGCACAGGGGTGGGCAACGTCAGGCCCGTGGGCCATATAAAGCCCACAGGGCTCCCGCCCATAAACCCCGCCCCTTCCACGTGATTGGCTCCCACCTACAAACCCTGCCCCCCAGTGTTTGTGATTGGCTCCCGCCCACAAACTCCAGCCCCCCGGTCCATGGAAATCCCAGAAACCCCACCCCCCACCCCCTGGTCCCCAGTTATAAATACCCAAATGGCCCTTGGCAGAAAAAAGGTTCCCCACCCCTGCCATAGCAAAAGACCAAATGAAAGATGAGTATCTGTTGAAGTCATCACTTCAGATATCAACACTATCAGGATGAATATGATGATGAAGTGATAAAGAGAAAGTGACATGATAAGTTTATTTCTGAACCATGTTAGTTTGTTGGTGGTGGTGTTGATTCATAAACGTTTTCTTTCCCAGTAGCTTGAATCATGTCAACTGGATTTCTATTTTCTCAGTGGAAACGTTTCGCTCCTTATCCAAGGAGCTTCTTCAGTCTGAGCAAAGTTGGTAAGGGAATCCTAAATATGTTTCTAGGTAGCTGTGTGACCTTACACCTGGGGTCATGGTTATATTGAGATGTTATTTTCAAGTCCTTTTACCATCTAAAGGAGGATCGTTAAGATGACCATGCTGCTGTTGAGCTTGTGAAATGGTCTTAATCTTCCTAGGCACAGAAGACAAAGCCGGGAGAAAGATGGGAGATAGATTGTGCCTGAGGCCCCCACCTCTATTCAAGGAAGGATTTTCCAAGTTGGCATAAATGGATTCCTTGACCCCTCTCTCAAACCACCTATCTTCTCTGTCTAAAATGTGAACATTAATGTCCTCAAAATGAGTGTCCTTTTTCCTTTAAATGAAGATAAACTGCTGACTCTGGTCCTGTGGTGTTACTTCTCCTGTGTTGGGCCATCCTCCTGTACAAAAGTTGTTTGGTTTCTCCACTGTAGAGTTCAGAGCACTCCTCACTGCACTGGATTGCATAAACTACATTGCTTTTCTTGTGTTTTGGAGTTTGATCTTTGGGGTGTACAAGCCTCTGTCTCAGTGTGTTGGTGGGTTTGAAATATACAGGTATGTGGTGTTTGCCAAATATCCGTTTTATCTTTTCAGACACACCAGCCATGTAGGGAATGACCAGGTTCTTTCGTTTACTCTGAGTCTCAGCCCTATCTGTCGCTGTTTTAGGTCTGGTAGTTTTAGATTTGGTGAAGGCCCAATTTGGATATCCACAGGCCTGCAGAGCTGTTCTCAGGTGCTGATTTTCATTCTTTTTGGAATCCATGGAGGTGGGGATGGTTTCTGCTCTGTGTGACAATGTCCTGATGACTCCTAGTTTGTGCTGCAGTGGATGGTGGGAGTCAAACATCAGATATTGATCTGTGTGTGTGGGTTTCCTGTAGATCCCTATTTCTAGCTTGCCACCAGTCCCAATGAGGACTTCACAGTCTAGGAATGCCAGTCTGTTGTCCTTGGTGTCTTCTCTGGTGAAGCTAATGTTGGCATCTATAGTGTTTATATGGTCCGTGAAGGCCTGTACTTCCTGGGTCTTGATTTTGACCCAGGTGTCATCCACATACCTAAACCAGTGGGTGGGCACCGTTCCCTGGAATGTGTTGAGTGCTTTCTTCTCCACTTCTTCCATGTATAAATTGGCCACAATGGGTGACACAGGAGAACCCATGGCACAGCCATGTTTTTGTCTGTAAAAGTCACCTCTGTATGTGAAATAAGTGGTGTTAAGACACAGGTCCAGAAGATGGCAGATCTGGTTTGGGTTGAGATGGCTTCTCCTTTCAAGGGTGCTGTCCTCTTCTAGTCTCTTCCTGACAGCGGATAGAGCAGGAGTGGTGGGGATGCTGATGAAAAGGGAGGACACATCAAAGGAGACCATAGTTCTTCCTAGGCACAGAAGACAAAGCCGGGAGAAAGATGGGAGATAGATTGTGCCTGAGGCCCCCACCTCTATTCAAGGAAGGATTTTCCAAGTTGGCATAAATGGATTCCTTGACCCCTCTCTCAAACCACCTATCTTCTCTGTCTAGAGAGAGAGAGGGGTCAAGGAATCCATTTATGCCAACTTGGAAAATCCTTCCTTGAATAGAGGTGGGGGCCTCAGGCACAATCTATCTCCCATCTTTCTCCCGGCTTTGTCTTCTGTGCCTAGGAAGATTAAGACCATTTCAGAAGCTCAACAGCAGCATGGTCATCTTAACGATCCTCCTTTAGATGGTAAAAGGACTTAAAAATAACATCTCAATATAACCATGACCCCAGGTGTAAGGTCACACAGCTACCTAGAAACATATTTAGGATTCCCTTACCAACTTTGCTCAGACTGAAGAAGCTCCTTGGATAAGGAGTGAAACGTTTCCACTGAGAAAATAGAAATCCAGTTGACATGATTCAAGCTACAGACAATTCCACCTGGATGACTGAGAACCTTCATAGACATGTTTTCTTTCCCATTTATAATCCACCTAAAAAAGTTATATGTATTGATACAAATTGGAATCTGTATTTTTCAATACATTTTCTCATGAAAAGACACACTTCTAAAGCTGATTCTTAAGTATGCGTTGTGAGACTTTATTTTACTGAAAATACACATTTTTATTTATATTCTGTTTTTTTTTTATTTAAGCCAAGAAATTCAAGGAAACAAATAATCCAAAGACTAAACTCCTTTCAATTTGAATATTAGCCTGGTAAGTATTGATTGGGTAGTTTCCTTTCTAATATGGACCAAACAGTGCAGGCTTGTGCTTGTAATAGCTATATTTCCTGCTTTCAGATCAAATGTAATTTTACAATTTCATAGGCTTTATCTGCCTGTCCTGTATAGAGTACATCAGTTATTATTAACACATGTAAGTAGATTTAATCTTTCCAATATTTTATTAGTGTATAAACTTATTCTATTCAGTATTCTACCTTATTTGAATTTTAGCCTAAAAAGACTAAGTTCCAAAATCAAGCCCAGAATTGGTTGCAGAATTTGCCTGGTTTGTCATAGTCTTTCATTCATTTTGTATCATTTCTTCATCTTTATTTTTAAAAGGCATATGTATATTGTCCCTCCTTGAGGGGGAGATGGGCGGTCATAGAAATTTAATAAAATAAATAAATAAATAAATAAATAAATAAATAAATATTGATAAACTACTGGGGGTGATCCTTAGATAAAAATTCATATCTTCAAAGAGTACATTTCATCTCAGGAATCACTGTGATGAACTACAGTAATGCGGTTGGTTCTCAGGAAGGAGGGAGCACATTCCAAGAGGGTGGAAGAGATAAGAGGAGGCACAGTCTGGGAAACGATGGTGGGAAAACTAAGAGGTTCAGAGTAGCCATGTCCTAGATCCTGCCAGGGAATTTCCCTTTAGGTTACAGTAGAGTAGCTTTAGTCTGGCAAGATTCTGTCTATACGGTATGAGCAAATAAAGAACTGAAGTTTGGCTGGAGTGATTCCTTGTTGTTCTTGGGCTGGGCCTGACAATCAACAAACTTTAGTTTAATGGACAAGTCTGTATTAGACATTAAAGGAAGAACTCAATTCACAAAACTCAGTACCTAAGTACACTAGTAGTTAAAGAACAAGGTGAGTTTCAGACACGAGTGCCATTAATTTACCCAAAGCAGAAGGTTTCTACATCTAATCAGAGCAGGTTATATGTTTAGGAAGAAATAATTGGAAATCAACACAGAACATTCTCCTTCAACACTGCCCTAAATCTGGAACAACTTTGAAACACTGAGGGTTAATTTACCAAGCAAGTTTTTGTAATTTGGAAGAATTTATCTCAGTAAGTGTTTCGTGCCTGCTCACATTCAACCTTGGTCCTAAAAGGTGGAATGGCTTTGCTGGAACAATCTGATGTCTCATATTTTGGCTCATTAACCTGGGAAAGAGCAGAAGTCAAGATTTAAGAGACAATACAGAAGACTGTATACTCTTCATATAGTAAATGGGCAGTGTTTGATGGTTCTCCCACAATGTAATTGTTATTTAAGAATTATTTGTTCGAACATGGATGGTAGAGATACATATGTACTGTATTCTCAGTTCTCTATAGAATTTGAAGTTGAATCCTGTTGTATGAAAGCTTAGAAAAGAAAGGGATGCTACCAAAGTAGAATCTACCAAAGTAGTACTACCAAAGTAGAATCAAGTTTCTGTAAGAAGGAAGGAAGGAAGGAAGGAAGGAAGGAAGGAAGGAAGGAAGGAAGGAAGGAAGGAAGGAAGGAAGGAAGGAATTGTGATGTCAAACTCATTTAACACAGTGCAATTAAAAGTGTTTAGTCTGCCTTTTTTCATTTCTGTACACTTCACAATATGTTTCATATCTTATGAGGTTTATTTTTCTCTTCATATCAATGTCATATCTAGTTCCTTGGGAGTCATAGAATATAGTTTGGACTTAGGTAATTCAGCGCCCGGTTCCAGTTAAATAGCGCAGTCTGATTTTCTATGTGGGGGGAGCTGGTTGGATTCAGTTTCCCCGAACACTTCCTTTAGCTCGTGATACTGGGCAGGAATGAGATCAACCTCCTCCCCTTGTGTTTCCACCCCCATTTCAGTTGCTGTGCCTTTCAGTTCAATTTCATTCTCATGTTTGCTGGGTTCAAACCCTTCATACATTCCGTCCTTGAAAATCATCTGCCTGGTTGACCAATTCACTTGAGGATTTTGGTCTTTCAACCAAGCTAGTCCCAACACTATGGGTTGATCTGAAGTGGGAGCTACAATAAATCTCAATGTCTCTTTGTGAGTTCCTTTCATCTCTGACCCATCGAGTTGAATGAAGTTGATGGGTTCAGGCAATCTCTTTACTTTTAATCTTAGGTCAGTCACTAAAGCAGGATGGTTAGACATCTTGTAGAGCCTTAATCCAGTAATCCTGCTAAATTCATGCTGCCCTGACCCCTTAATGTTTCTATTTTTAAATTTATCAACATCGTTGAACAGGTTCCACTCACCATGGAATCCTCACACCTCTTCTTAGTCACCTGCCCCTCAGTGCTCAGGACAGGCTCCGTCTGTTTTCTGCTGGCTGGAACTCCTCGTCTCTTGAGCGTTCAGCCTCTGGAGAGCCTTCGCGGAAACTCCTCTCCTTCGAAGCTGCTGCCGCCCCTTTGTTCTTTGTTCCAAGTGCCTTGGTGCTTTTCTCTCTGGCTTTAGGCATCGTTGGGGTTGTGGACTGCAGACAATTGGTTATGCAATGTCCTTCTTTTCTGCATTTAAAGCAAGAACCCTTTTTTGCCTGCCATTCCTTCTCCTCCCCCATGATTTATGGCTTGTCCGCTTCTCAGGAGGAAGGGTTGCGGTGTGAGGTCGTCTCTCTGATGTTTGGGCTCATTGCTGTTGTCTGATGTCCTCCATGTCCTCCACCTTGCCAGCCAGGCAAATCAAGGTTCCGGGATCCCCTCTGACTAGGGACCACTCCAGGATTTCTGGATGTAGCCCCCCTTGGAAATACTCAATTTTCAATGACTCTGGCCAATTTGTTAGTTTTCCCGCCAGTCTCCTTTTTTTTAAAAAATTTTATTAGATTTTCAAATATACAAAGCTAAAAGTTAAGAATGAAACAGAAATAGAAATACAAATTAAAAAGAAAAGAAAAGTGCAGTAAAGAAAAAAAAAAGAAAGAAAAGGACAAACATAGAAGTTGGATAACCTCCGATCCATCTATGGTCATAAGAATAAAATAGATAGTTTGTTTTTACATGCTGGCTATTCATATAACATTCATATATTTTTCTTGTCTATTATATACTATTTATATATAATGTAATCATCAAAACCCCATATTAGCTTTTCTCCTCCTTTTGCAAATAGTCCATCAGAGGTTTCCACTCTTTAAGAAAGTAACAATTTGAATTGTCTTTTAATAAGCAAGTCAATTTATCATTTTCTGCCATCTCTAATAATTTCAACATCCATTCCTGTATTGTTGGTACACTTTGGTTTTTCCAGTTTTGTGCATATAAAAGTCTTGCTGCTGTGGTCATGTATTGTATTATTCTAAAAAAATGTTTTTCTATTTGTACATCCCAAATTCCAAGTAAAAAAAATTCTGGTTTAAATGGTATTCGTATCTGTAGTATATTTTGCATCAATGAATGTATCTCAGTCCAAAATTCTTTTGCAATATTGCAAGTCCACCACATATGGTAAAAAGACCCTTCTTGTTTTATACATTTCCAACATAAGTTGGAGATGTTAGTTTTCCCGTCAGTCTCCTGAATCCCGTGGCATATTCAGAAACTGACCAGCTCCCTTGTTTGATGCCCTGCAAACTAGTTCTGGCTTTTATTTTTGTGAGGGGGTCTTCAAATCATTTTCTCAGGGCGTTCATGAATTCATTAAAGTCCTCTAGCTCTGCAGCCTCCAAGTCACACAATCCTGTAAGCCATTCTACTGCATCTTGCTCGAGGTGGGCCGAAATATACTGCACCTTGGAGCCTTCAGTGGGGAATCGTTCCTCACACTCTTCCATAAACCCTTTTACATGGGTTCGGAAGCAAGACAAATTTTTTGGATCCCCATTGAATTTTACCTTCAAGTCCCCCACTCTGAACAATGCGCCTGGACTCAAGGTTTACCTCACCGCTCCGCTATGGGGCCGGCTGCGTCACGGCTGCATCCCCAATGAGGGTTTGCAACTGAGTTCCTTCCCATTGAAAGCTTTGGTGCCTTGGATGGGTGATATGCTTAGGCGACCTGCTTTACCATGTCAGGGTGGCATGGGTGTCATCATGACAGTGGTATAAGTATGAGTAGAAGCATGAGAAAGCATGAGAATAAAAGCAAAGGGATAGACAACCAAAAAGAAGATGAATGGATTCAGTTATAATAGCTATGGATGCACCACTGGAAGACTTGAAGGTCCAGGTTGAAGACAGATCACCCTGAAGAACGTCTATTTATGTGGTTACTACTTGTCAGTGTAGACTTGATGGCCTATAATCAATCAATTATTAAATTAAAGGCAAATAGCATTTGGATTATAAGTATGTCACCTCTCTTTTCAAAAGATAGTATTAAATTCAAATTAATTTTCATACCATTTCCTCCCCGTTTCAATGAATATTCTTGCATTTGTGCAGTACCCTTTTATTTTCAGTACAATGAAAACAATTAAAAAGATTTGAACCTATTACTTCCTTTTCTTTAGGCTTCTCAGGCTTCCTGTAGTCCTGAATTGCATGTTCTGTACAGTAATTCAACAGAATAATGTTATGCCCTAACACAGTGAAAGCTACGAACCCAGGTGTGGACTAATAGCTCCAGATGCCCTGTTGATGATTTAAAATATTCTATAAAATGATGGCTCGGATTGGTAGTCCACAAACTCTGCTTTTTCAGGAATAATTCTATGCACCAAAAATGATTTTTAAAAGTTTGCCTTGATAGGGAGAAGAGAGAGAAGGTAGGAAAAAAGGAGACTGTTAGATTCGGTGATTGACAGATCTGTTCTCCAATCAAGGTGACCTTTGTGGTTTTTGATGAAACTTCCATTGGCTGTTCCAATCACAGTATACTGCAGTGTTTCTCAACCTTGACAACTTTAAGCTGTGTGGACTTCAACTCCCAGAATTCCCCAGCCAGGCTGTGAAGCATTGCTGGCTGGGGAATTCTGGGAGTTGAAGTCCACACAGCTTAAAGTTGCCAAGGCTGAGAAACACTGGTATACCGGGTGGGAGGGGGAAGTAGGTTGGTGAGAATTTGAGAAAGAATCCTTAGTTTATTCATTTACTCTCTTGTTTTCCCTGCCCAATCGCATCCCAAATAGTTTGAAGTTATTTTTTATTTAACTGAAAGTGCTTAAAGACTTTTTATTGTTGTTGTTTAATGAAAATATGACTTGTAGATGTCTCTCCACTCTCAGCCCCTGGACATCAACCACACCACTTTATTGAATCAATTTTTGCCACCACCTTACCTTTGAGTGAAAGCCTACCAATTTGTTCCTGAAATTTGTCACTACCGTGTAACTGCAAATGCAATTTCATTTTGTCTCAAACCAAAACAATTCTGGGTCCTTTTAAAAATCAGTATTTAAAACGGTGTATGAAATTTAAAACTGTCAGTGAAATGTATCATACTTCATAAGGATATAGTCACTCTGTAAATATTGTCCCCAGTAAAAACCAAAAATATTAGGGCACTTCTAAAATAGATTTCATCATTATGTTGCTCAAAAGTTCCTAGACTAATTTCTATGAACATCTGTCATGCTTCCTACATTTATAACGTTCTAACTTTTCCGAGTCTCCCTCCAAAACGTCAATGAGCAATGCCTAGCTTAATCCAAAGCATGGTAATCTCCTTCTCAGACTGTGAAGTGGCCTAACCAGTACTTGCATTTTGAAAATATAATACTGTACATATTTTACAAAGATGATGTGTGAATGCATCATTATACAGCATGTATCCATACTCCGTTTGTATGTGGTATAGGCACAATTATGTTACCTGTGCAGCATACCTTTAATAGAACAAGCTATATCAATGAGGCTCTGCCTTACTGCTGCTTACTGCATCTACAATAGAATACATTGCACAACATCAGTGGTTCCCTACCACCACCACCACCACGCATGGTTGAACCAGAAAAAGTATCTGCTAATCCTTAACCACCCTATAGGTAGACACACCTATCAACCACAGCAGATCTGGGTGGCAGGCCTAGAGAATCAGGAATATTACTGTACGGAAGGGTGTCAAAGGGTTCTTCATCTGGGTTTATTATTATTTCATTATCAGGGATCTGAATAATTCTTTTACTATGAAGGACTATAGATTGAGGTGGAATTTAATTTAATTTAATTTAATTTAATTTAATTTAATTTAATTTAATTTAATTTAATTTAATTTAATTTAATTTAATTTAATTTAATTTAATTTAATTTAATTATTTAATTTAAAATTTTTAATAATTTAATTTAATTTAATTTAATTTAATTTAATTTAATTTAATTTAATTTAATTTAATTTAATTTAATTTAATTTAATTTAATTTAATTTAATTTAATTTAATTTATTAATTTTGTATCTGTTTATTAACTGAAAGCCACATTTCCTCCAAAAGAAGCTGAAAAGAACTGGAACTGAAAGTAAGGGAGCGCCTTCAAGTCAGTCTTGCGTCTTGGTAACTACAGGGATACGTCCATGCAATTTTCTTTGACAAATTTTCAGAAGTAGTTTGCCGTTGCCTTCTCCCTAGGCCTAACAGAGAATGATTGGCATTGGCTTTTCTGCCAAGAGCAGGGCAAGAACTCATGGTCTCCTGAGTTCTAGCCCTATGTCTTTAACTAATCACCAAAGGGACTTGCCTTTACCACCTCTCCATCTCTAGCTGCATTCATGCTTCTCTTTTTCTCTCTCTTTCCCTCCCCCAGCAAATTTCAAGGAGAGAAAATTGCCCTTGCCAAAGTTTTAAACTCACCATTTACAGATTGCTTCTCTTTCTTTCCATTGCTCATCCCTTTTGGCTTCCCACTTTTTTTTCTCTCCTTGACAGAACTATGAATCAACAAAATGCCTTTCCCTCTTTCCATCAGGTTCGGCTTCCTCTCCCTAATTCCTTCACTCTCTTGGAGGGAACAAGTTTTATCAGAATTCTCCAGGACTGTTGTTCTTTTGCAATGAACACAGTTTGAATTAATTAGAGAGTTATTAAAGAGTGGTAACTTGAAACTGCAAGGAGGTCAAATCAGTGAATCGTAAAGGAAATCAACCCTGACTGCTCATTGGAAGGACAGATGCTGAAGCTGAAGCTCAAATACTTTGGCCACCTAATGCGAAGAGAGGACTCCCTGGAAAAGACCCTGATGCTGGGAAAGACGGAAGGCAAAAGGAGAAGGGGACGGCAGAGGATGAGATGGTTAGATAGCATCACCAATGTAATGAACATGAATTTGAGTAAACTCCGGGAGGCAGTGGAGGACAGGAAGGCCTGGCGTGCTATGGTCCATGGGGTCATGAAGAGTCGGACATGACTTAACAACTGAACAACAACAACAACTTGAAGCTAGATCTTTAGCAAAATGTGTATTAATGTATAAAATATTACATTGACTCTGTATATAGTTTTTAATAATTCCTTGAATTTGAAATGCATTGAAACATATCATTTTCAGATTATGACTCCCTCCCTCCCTCCCTCCCCTCCCCTTCCTATAAATTATATAGAATTATAGCTGGCCTTTAGGAAAACATATTTTATTACAATGGCATTCAGTGAAAAAACTATACAGAATATAGGGCTGGAATTCCTACATAGAGTTACTAGGAATTCCAAGCAAATATACACAGAATTGCACATTATATTCATCTGTATTCGATGAACAACAAATTCATAATGTCACTGATGTCACTGAAACAGAGTTTTAACTTTGAGCTCATACGTAACTGCTTTCCCTGAGGATGCTGTTTTACATTAGGGCAAGTTATTAATTAACATTCATCCTTCTGGTCATAAAATTTAGTTCTAGAGGATGATCATTTTACAGAAGCTATAAACATTTGCTGTAGTGTTGCTCACATTTGTGGCATTGTCATTTCTGCAGAAAGGAACAAAACAGTTCATTTTTGCCAAGACAAGAATAATTCTGCTATTAATGCTGGCAGAAGCCTAACACCGCAGTGCATTAACTCTACACAAACTTTAGCCTGAAGCTATGGATCTCCTTTATACAGAGCACTATATAAAGAGTATGTTATAGAAGAACAATGAATATATAAGCATTGAAACAGTCTAAATATATAAGGTACAGAAGACCAAAGGGAATTTAACAGTAACATACAATAAAAATGGCATTAGAAGAATTCTGCATTTATACAGGAAGCTCTGGCGTGGACTGGTCCATGAAGTCACGAAGAGTCGGAAGCGACTGAACAAATAAACAACAAAAAACAGATTGTTTTAATCTGTGTGAAATTAAAAAGAGTATATTTTATGGAATTCAATGTAATTCTAGGAATTTCACTAAACTGTGATATTTTAAAACACTTTCATTATAATATCAATGTTGGGATATATCAATAAGAAAGGAAATAGGAGAAGTGAGTCATGATGTTGAAAATGCCTATTGTTTTATCTAGTTTTTATATATGACATATATAATAGATGAGAAAACAATTTATTTTTTAAAGTTAGTTGTTAGGCATGGTCACACAGAGAATAAAAAGGAAACTTTATATAACTGGGAAACAAAAGCAGAAAAGTGCCATAGATAGAAAACAGCAGATATTAGTGAAAACTACAGTACATTCCAAATTAGTATACATTTTGGATAGTTGCTCATTTAAATAAACAAATCTTGTGATCAAGTACAGATAAAATTATATAGATTGAGGAAGACACATAGCACCCAAAGGGGTGAGAAGGGTAAGTGTGTGTGTGTGTGTGTGTGTGTGTGTATAAATAAATACCGTATTTTCCGGCGTATAAGTCGACTTTTTAACCCAGGAAAATCTTCTCAAAAGTCGGGGGTTGTCTTATACGCCGGGTGTCGTCTTATACGCCGGAAAATACGGTATTCGCCGTTTAAGACCTCTCCTGGCCAAGTGCAGCCGCTCGCCGGAACGCAGCCCCCAGGGAAGAGCAGGAGGACGAGCGCGGGAGAAACGCGGGGAGGGGGGAGCGAGCTCCGTTCCCTCGGAGCAGCCTTGGGAAGGGAGGGGGCAAAATGCAGTGGCTCCACGACGGGCTCCAAAGTCGCCCACAACGCTCAACGGGCGCCTCGCTTCGCCTTGCCTCGCCTTCCCTTCCCTTCCCAGCCGCGCTTTAAATGGAGCGGGGGCCCAGAATTGGACGCATTTCGGGAAGCCTGGTAGGAAACGCGTTGTGGGCGACTTTGGAGCCCGTCGTGGAGCCAAACGGCGAGTACCGTATTTTCCGGCGTATATCCCAAACTCTATATTTTAAATGGAAAAGTTGGGGGTCGTCTTATACGCCCAGTCGTCTTATACGCCGGAAAATACGGTAAATGAAATTGAGGCTGTGAGAAACTGTACTTTGCAAAGGGGATTAGTGCAAGCAATGCCCCTCTCTGCTTTTTAAAGGATCTGCATCCTCTGGAAGCCTTGAATTTCTGCTTCATAGGCTGTCCAATACTTTTATTGGACCCTGAGCAAAGTGAAGGGGTGGTGCATGTTTGCAAACTCAGGAAAATGAGACAGAGATAGCTGTCCATGGAGCAGTTGAACAAGCTTCCCAAAAGACATGGTTGCTTTAATGCTTCAAAGAGAAACCTGTTCCAAAAGTTTTGCATGGCTGTTGTCATCATCATCATCATCATCGTCATCATCATCTGTATATATAGTAAAAATATCGAAGAATTCTCCATAGCTTCATCACTGTTGTGTTTCTCAGTGGGTTGTTGGAGATTTAAGGAGAATAGCCAGTCATGAGCATTTTCATGATGCAAGTTTATTTATTTATTATTTATTTAATTATTATTTGGATTTATCCCTGCCCATCTCTACCATGGCAGACTCTGGGCGGTTGTGCGCATGCCCTGTGATCAACCTGGATGACTATAGAACTGCATATTTTTCATATATGTGTATGTGTGCATGTATGTCTTGCATTGTACAGAACACCAAAAAAGCAAGCTGCTTAGCAATTTAATGTGGCACATTTTAGTAGCAGTATGGACTGTTTCTAGGTAACAGGTTATTTCCTCATAATGTACTAATCAGCAGTGATCAACTTCCATTGGGTCAACCACTGTAATTAGAAGAGACTGAATGCATGCAAATTAGGTCCTGAAGGAGCACCAGCTTCTGCAGCTAAAGATTTTGAAATGGATAACTGCATGCATAACGTAGAGCCTTAGGGATGGTGTTAGGGGATATGGAGACATAGGACCCTTCCAAGAAGAGATAAATGCCTCAGTGTTTACCGTTTACCAGAACAGAAGGGGATTTTCATGTCCAGACAATGTGAAAATTAAAGGAATATTTACCTAGCATCATAGGGTGGACATTTTTGATCCTATAATAAAGTTACTCTTTAAGAGATAAAAAAAAACTAAAAAGGTGCTTTGGGGAAAGTAAAATTACATCAAAAAGCAGCAAGAGGATCACAAATTTTCTTCCCAAGTAGCAATTCTAGATTAATTATCTAACACACGTGTGTGATTGTAGGTGTGGGTAAGAGAGACTCTATTAAGAAAGAAGTCTACTGTTCAATTATCAGCCTCCTCTCCCTTGGCTATGGTACTGTTCTTCTTTCTAAACATTGCACTATACTGCATTATTTAAATGAAAAGCTTTAGGAATACACACAGAAACACACAGACATTTATATACACAAATAATACTATAACACACTATACACGAACACAATTCATATATGTAAAACAACATGTTTATATAAACTCCTAACTCTTTTATTTTGGGAACTAGTTTTACCCAAGCAAATAGGAGTTCCTGCACCTTCAGCTGACTTTACGGGATTGGGTAAAACTCAACAAGTATGCAGACAGGAATGACTGGCAGACTTTCAAAAAAACTTTCAACAAAGTCCTTCACTTAAAAGATCAGATTAAACTCAGCAGCCAACAGAAAAGAAGGCTGTTGTTCTTGTGGATGAATACTTGGTTAAAGAACAGTAAGGAGAGAGTAAAAATCAATGAACAATTTCCCCACTTTTCTACAAAGTAACATCCTCCTGGGATCAGTTTTAGAACTAGTGCTGAAAGAGGATAGTCATGGAGGAGAAAATGCAACGTTTCCTTTCTCCTGATGGCTAAAAGGTGCCCCCCCTTTAACAATTTTGGCAGCCCTCTTCCAAAAAAAAAAAAAAGAGAGAGTCTGCTAGAGCAGGCAGGAGCTGGTGCTGTGGAAGAAGGCTTGATTCTGCAATGGTGCCAGAAGGAAGAGAGAAAGAGGAAGAAAAAGCTGGCTAGAGAAAGGGAGAGGGAGTGAACAGGAAGCTTGACAATAACATGAGAAAGATGAATTGGTAACAGATAGAGTAGAGACCTTTTTGACTGGCAAGAGAAGTTGGAGGGCCTGCAAATATGTGTGTGTATGCCCTATGCTGGTCATAACTCCTTGATAGCAACAGAAGGGAGGAGAGAAAGGCATCAGCAGATGGAGAAAAGATTCTGGGGAACTTAATGGTGGCAATTCCCAGCTCAAGCTAGGAGAAGAGTCAGCAGCTCAAGCTGGTGATGTCAGGGTAAGCCCTACTGGTCTTCTCCAGGGCAATGGAAAGTCTAGTAGAGACTAGCTGAATCACTTGAGAGGGGACCAAGATGAAATAATAAGGAAGGGAGGACCATGATTAGTTTCTTCCCACTTTTAGAGTTCTGAGGAATCTCTATAAAGGGTACTCAGGACGTCTCTTAAAGGTGCAGTCTTGGTCAGCCATGACTAACAACCAGTTATAATAGCAGGCACCCCACAGCCTGATAAAGCAATCTCACCCTCCAGAATACAAGACAGTTGCAACAGAAGAGGGCTAAGCAAGAGAGTTAGCATATAAAAAGCTGAGCAGAGAGAAAGTGTCAAGTTAGACCAGGCCAAACAGAAAAGCTTAAAGCAGAAAGTTACAGACAGAAGTATTAACCACAGAGTCAGAAAGAGAGGAGACAGATATGGCAAGAGCCAATATTAGAAGATGAGGCCCTGAAGGCAATGCCAAGGAACATTTGCAGCATTAAAGATAGCCAAGGGAGAGGAAGTTGATAATTGGGATTGGGACTGTAATGAGTAGAATATGTGTTACATAGAGATTGTAGGTTACTTGAAAATAAAGTAAGAGTAGCAGAAAGCTATAGTAAAGTATAGGAGTTAGGTACTGAGCGTGGTGGCTCAGCGGGTAAGATGCCAGGCTTGTCGATCAAAAGATCGCAAGTTCGGAGGTTCGAATCCCTAGACCCGCATGACGGAGTGAGCTCCCACACTTGCCCCAGCTCTTGCGAACCTAGCAATTCGAAAGCATGCAAATGCAAGTAGATAAATAGGTACCACTTCGGTGGGAAGGTAACAGTGTTCCGCGTGCGTCATGCCGGCCACATGACCGTGGAAGCATCTTCGGACAGCGCTGGCTCTTTGGCTAACAAACGGAGATGAGCACCAGCCCCTAGAGTCAGACATGACTGCACAAATGTGCGGGGGGAAACTTTACCTTTACCTTTACAGTAATTAGAACTTAAAGAAAGCTGTAGGAAGAATAGTAAAATAGAAACAGAAGCCAGAATAGAGATAAATAAAGAAAACAGAATAGATTTTAGGAGGTTAAAAAAGCATATGGAAAAGGAGACATAGGAAAAAGAAACTCATTTTAAATAAGAAAGTCAAAGTCTTTATTTTGTAATGAAAAGTGATAAAAATGCTTTTCCAACTGAAAATCGGCATGTGTTCATCCTGCTTGGTGTCTGTACAATGCCTGAACCTGCAACAAATGGTTTGAACCTGTTTGGAAATGACCTGGGGTAAGACATGAACAGTAAGGTTGCCCAAGTTTGCTTATGATACTGCAATGTTCAAGGATTGGGAGGGACTCCAAAAGATTATGCTGAATGGGCCTAAATTGGATGAAATGGGTCTTAACATGATAAATGTAATTCATTGAAAGGAAGAGCAGAAGGTTGCTCATTGGTACAAAAATTTCAAACCTTGCATGTCACAAATTTCCTTGGCTGATCAGGAAAGAAATTATGGACTCATGCTGGAGTCTAACAACTCATGATATTGTTAAAAAAAAAGAGGGGGGATTCCAAATAGACATCATTAGGAGATGGTACTAAAATGAAATTGGCAATATTAGAATGCCTTCCACTTTTGGAAAATTGTGTTGTGTTCTGATCATTGTTCTTCAAAAAGGATTGTAGAGCTGGAAAAGATTCAAGACAAGGCAACAAAGAGAGATTTTCTTGGCAGAACAATAACAGCAGTTGGAGGTTTTTCAACTTGGAAGACAGTTAAGGAGTGAGGTGACAGATCTTTTCCTCTCTCTGCACCATATTAGAGTTTAGAGTCATCTATTGAAATCAGTCAGAAAGACTGATGGTTGGTCTATGATCATAATAAAGCTTACTACTACTACTAAATAAGTACTGTAGATTCAAAACTAAGAACAAGAAGTGTCTCTACACATCATAGTGCAATGATGTAATTTATTACCACCAGAAAGAGACAATGGCTATTTATTCAGAGGGATCAAAATAAAATAAAAAAACAAAGAATCAGACCTCCAGTCTTAAATAGCTGTTACAAAGAAGCAAGAATAAGAAAAATGTTCCAAGTCCTCCTTGTAAAATACTTGGATGCACCCAGTTAACTCTTGCGCAATTCAAAATGCTGAACTAGATGGAGCTTTGTCCTGCTTAGAGTCTAAATTTGTAATGTTAATTGTACCTGTATTTTTTTACCTACCTCTATCATACCACTGTAGCAAAACATAATAAAAACTATGTAGCCCATGGAACAGATGAGTAGTGATTCCTCCAAATCAAGATTGCTTTCTGGTGACTTTGTAGGGATTTTTCTATAATTTTCTGGGCAACACTATGGAAGTGGTTGGACATTCCTTCTTTCAGGTTTTCCAGCCTAGTTTACAGCTCTGAGATTTCCTGGTGGGATCCCATACAAGGACCAACCAGGTCTATACGTTCTGGTGTTAGCCAAGAACACGTATGTGATAACACCTACTTGGATAGAAAAATGAGTGCACATACAATGCAAATGTAACTGTTTAAATAAGTTCAAGTCAGACTTCCTTCTGAATAATGCAAGCCACATTTTCAATCATAAACCACATGGGATTGTTGATTACAGCTGGATCAATGCATTGATGCAGATTTACATGGCTAATTAAAGGTGTAAATCTCTGTTTCACAGAAGGCCATTGCAAATCCTAAAGCTTGTTAATTCCACTTAAATCCCCTTTTAGACTATCACTTCTTTCCAGCCACACAAAATGTATTTTCAGTTATTTCTGGCAAGAGTGTAGGCAAAGGCAAAGAAGCTGTACACTTGTCTAAAAGTTCCAGAGACCTATACAAAAACAAGGAAAAACTTTTTAGATTTCACTGTTATGTGCAAGCAAGCAACAACTTTATTGATTAGTCTTACGACCATATCAAAGATAAAATAAGATAACAAGAATACAATACAATTCAATTTAACTAATAAAATTGATAAAAATACACCAAAATAGGAAATAAGATAATTGAATAACCTGAAATAATAATAAATACAATACATGTATATCTAATCAGAATTCAAATGAGTTCATCACCCCTACATGGGACTCCAATCTTTTCCATATAATGGGCTCTCTGGTGAACTGCCTTGTCTACAAACTTGGCAGTCCTATTCACAATAAAAGTATTTGAGCCCGAAAGAAAATAAGATAATCTGTGATTAGAATCCCAGTGTGCTGTTCTTTCTAACAAAGGAGACAGGAATTTAATCCTAAGTGAATCATATAATTTGCAGTCGAACAAAACATGGGCAATATCTTCTATGGCTGGGTCCCCACATACACAAGTCCTCTCATTATATGGCAAATGATGAAAACGTCCATATTTAACCATAGAGTCCAACAATTCAAACCTAGCCCTGGAATAGGCCCTTCTCAGATTTTGTGTTAGACTCATCGACAGGTATTTTTCAAATTTAAAAATAGTTTTATTCTTAGCTAACCATTTTAATGAACCATTTTTTGCCAATGTCTCCATGTCCAATTGGGCACTGATATCCAGGGCTCGCTGTTTAAAAATATCCTTTGCCTGCGGTGCAGTTATGAGTACCTGTTGAATGGAAAATCCATATTGTGTAATAACTTTAGTGAGATGTTTTAACCAGGATGTGGTAAAATCCAAACTCATTTGTTCAAGTAGGCATAATTTGGGAAGCCTATCATGGTCACTGTTATGTGCATTTTTGAAAAAAAGTTGTTCTGCACTTTTTTCTTTTATCTGTTTACAAATAAACTTCTTTTGGAGATAAGCTCATTTTAGAGGCAGATGATAATCTGGAATGGAGAATTGGGGGCTTGTAATTCTTGGCAGGAAGTCTTGGCATGTATCCTGGGAAACTTACTCCTATTTCAGAACCAGAAATAAATGTTGGGGTTGGTTAAACCTTGTAATTTTTCCTTAGATATTAACCTATCAGAACTCAGTGCAATATTCTACTGCCATATTTTTTAAAAAAACATCTCTCCTGGTTTTTGTTCTCATTCACTGTGAGGGAAGAAAGTTGGTTTTGAAATTTCTTTGATAGGATGGCTTTTGAGAAGATGGAGGTTTTTAAGAAGAGGCTGGATAGCCATCTACAATATCATGGATGGTTTAAATGGCTTCTCTCCATTTAGACTAGGTGATCCTTGTAGTATTTTCTATCTCTACAATTCTAGGATTCTATGAAATTCTGTGAAATACTATAGTGTTTGTTCACTCATAATAGCCAAAAATCATTTCCCTGGCTTCTCATCCCAAGAACAGAAATTCTTCCATCAAGAAGTATGGTGCAGCTTCAGAATATCATGCTAAGACCAATCGTCAAATGTCACCTAGACAAATTGGAAAGAAAATTTGAAGCATGCTGAAGGTAAGGTAAAAAAATGAAGCCTGTCCTGTTATCTGCCTTAAATCTTTCTCTTAATTGTGCATATGAAAACCATTGAAAACTAAATCCCTCTGAAGCCAATTTCTCTTTTGATTTCATCTTATATTCTCCATGCTCCTGTTCTAACAACTCTCAATAAGTTGGCCATTATTCTTTACCTACTGTTTCTTTCCAGTAAAATGCTTCTTGTGCTGAGACGAATAAAGGCATTTCCATCATGCTTGGTGGACATGTAAAAACGCTATAAAAAATTGGACTCAAATACATACATTAATTTAGAAGTTTTAAAGATTAATATACAACTGAAGCCAGATATATTTTTTGGGGGACTGATCAACAAAAAGTTGGAAAATACTTGTGGAACTTTGTTTTTACATAAGATAACAGCAGTGAGACTTTTATATGCACAATGTTGGAAAGATTCGACATTACCCAGAATGGAAGAGTGAATTGTGAAGATGATGGAACTTGCTGAGATGGCTAAATTGACAACCTTGATTAGAGAAAAGACATTAATTAATTTTCATGCTGATTGGAAACCCCTTTTGGACATTTTACGTGAAACAGAAAAAAACCCCGAAATTATGATATATGGATTTGATGATTAGAAAAAATAGTAGATGATAGAGAATATGAAAGTTTTTCAACCATAGAGTAAGTTCAATTTAATTTTCTGTCTATAACTCTTGTAAAAGAAAATTGGAAGTCATTTCTTTATTTCCTATTTCCTATTCCTTTTTTCTTTCTTTTTTCCCTGTACTTTTGGCTCTCTTTTTTTTCTTTCTTTACTTTTTTTCTTTCTTTACTTTTTCTTTTTCTCTCATCTTAAATATTAGTTAAAAGGGGCGTGGTGGCTCAGCGGGTAAGATGCCAGGCTTGTCGACTGGAAGGTCGCAAGTTCGGAGGTTCGAATCCCTAGCCCCGCGTGACGGAGTGAGCTCCCACACTCGCCCCAGCTCTTGCCAACCTAGCAATTCGAAAGCATGCAAATGCAAGTAGATGAATAGGTACCACTTCGGTGGGTAGGTAACAGCGTTCCGCGTGCGTCATGCGGCCACATAACCTTCGGACAATGCTGGCTCTTCAGCTAACAAACGGAGATGAGCACCGGCCCCTAGAGTCGGACACGACTGCAAAAATGTGCGGGGGGAACCTTTACCTTAAATATTAGTTTCTGTTAGTTTTTTATCTTTCTTGTCTAAAAATTTACTAGATTTATTACTGAAAAAAAAATCCTGAAACAAAATAGTAGGACACCACTTCCATGTTCTTGCCAAGACAATTACATGGATGTGTCCATATACTCTGCAAGAGCCAAGCCGGATTCAAAGGAAACTTCCTTTAGTGTATATGGATGTAATGCAGTGTAAATTTAGATAGCATATAATGAAAATTATATTAATATTTAAATTGTATGTTACCATCACTTGTCATTTCTGCAATTATCTCACCCAAGGAACTCTTAATAATGCTTTCATTAAGAAGCATCTTCATTTTAGAAGCTTCTGCTCCATGCTTATGTTGCATGTTCTGTTAATTCTCTCAACATGTGATTTCTACCATATTTTACAATTACAATGAGCAATGTGTTTTGTTCCATTCATGTTTTGATCTCTGGCTTTTTGTTATCAAGTGTGACAGATATATATTATATTAAATTTCCCTTCAGACAGGAACACTTTGCATATATCCTTATATAGGGGATTTGCTTGGTGAACAGACAGTAATATGAAAGGACAGAGGCAAATCAAGTGGAAATGCAATTCCCTTGCCATTAATAGTTCACTATTTACTTTTTTATGACATCAAAGTAGATTTTTACACATCCGATCTGAAGCAGATTTGCATTTCCCCGCAAACAATTTCCTCTGAGAACTTCGCAAACAAGCTAAAAGGATTTTGCAACTGAAACTCCATATGCATTTTCCCGTATTTAATTTTATTGTTTGGCAGATTTTGATCAAGAGCTTCTAAGCTGGAATTTAAGACAGATCTCCTTACCTCAGTCTGCAGTGTTTCATTTATATTTAGGGGACTGCAAACTCTCTGATAAAAGATAATTAATTCCTTTTCTGTGCATTAATGGTGTCATTTTCAAAAACCATTACAGAAAAAAATTCTCAGCTTTAAGAGAGGACTTGTATAGTTTCATGATTCCAACAGACTGCAATCAGTGGTTTAACTCCAGTTTCACTTAAGGTGGGACTGACAATATTCCATCAAATTGATAAAAATTCAATTAGTGATAATGTAAATGGATAGTAAATTCAATTCTGGTCACAAATAAGATATATTAACCACAGTTCACACCATAGCATGAAGCCTCAACTCCAAAGTATTATGAAGTATATACAGTATACAACAAACATTGCTGGAATGTCCAATGACAAATATATGGCACATTTTTAAAAATTACTATTATTGTTAATTTAATTACTTTCATTACTTTTTACCCTTCCCCAATAGTTTAACTGTGGAATTCACTGACATTGCCACCAACTTGTTTATTTTGTATTTTGTTAAGCAAATTAACAGGAGAAAAAGTATAGATGAGCACAACAGAATTAATAAAAGGTAAAGGTTCCCCCACACAGTTGTGTGCGGCTCTAGGGGCCGGTGCTCATCTCCGTTTGTTAGCCGAAGAGCCAGCATTGTCCGAAGACGATTCTGCGGTCATGTGGCCGGCATGGCGCACGCGGAACGCTGTTACCGTCCCACCGAAGTGGTACCTATTCATCTAGTTTCATTTGCATGCTTTCGAATTTTATTTATTTATTTATTTGTCCAACTTCTATCACCGCCCATTTTCCCCCCACAAAGGGGACTCTGGGCGGTTGCTAGTCTTTCAAGGAATTTGGTCATGGGCGGCAGGGAATTATTTCACAGAAACTTCTTTTTTTCTCCCTTTCCCCATCATCATCATCATCATCATTATTATTATTATTATTATTATTAGTGAATTTACGTTTCATTACTAATTCTGTAAGAGGCGTGGTGGCTCAGCAGTTAAGACGCCAGGCTTGTCGATCAGAAGGTCGGCGGTTTGAGACCCAAGCGTTGCGTGATGGAGTGAGCTCCCGCACTTGCCCCAGCTCTTTAAAATTGCAATCAGTGCAATTGCTAGGTTGGCAAGAGCTGGGGTGAGTGTGGGAGCTCACTCCATCACGCAACGCTTGGGTCTCAAACCGCCAACCTTCCGATCGACAAGCCTGGCGTCTTAACTGCTGAGCCACCGTGCCTCTTACAGAATTAGTAATGAAACGTAAATTCACTGATGATGATGATGATGATGATGATGATGGGAAAGGGGAGAAAAAAAGTTTCTGTGAAATAATTCCCTGCCGCCCATGACCAAATTCCTTGAAATACTTCTTTGCATTTTGGTTGAGGGGGGGGCAATTAAAATGTTTACAAACATTATATGTCAACCATCAGTTGCCACATATCAGATGTAAATTTCATCTTCCAGTGTTGTAGGATAATTGTTTGGGCCAGTTTTTATGCGTGAAAAATCCATTCTCGTTTTCTAGTGGTGATGTTGTTGGACTACAACCTGGGAAATCCAATGCAAGATCACCTTCAAATGTAGCACTTCATAGGGTGGCTTTAGGTCACTCTCTTTCAGCCCAACCAATCTCACAGGATGGTTGTAAGGGAAAAACTGAAAGATAGAGTGTTGATCTTGATCTCGTAGAGGAAAGGTAGGGTTTAAATCATCATCATCATCATCATCATCATCATCATCATCATCATCATATATATCCAAGAAGGACATATACATCTTCAATATAGAATTGACCCAGAGACTTATTAATAATAAAAGGATAAGATTAGGACAGGACCAAACCTTAGGTTCATGTTCTAGCCCTTGGGCTAAATTCCAGCAGCATTTGTAATCAACTGTTACCAAACATTCTTTGAGGCATCCAATATACAAGAAGCTTTTTGATGTTGTCATTCTATTTTCTGTTATTTAAGTTTAGGGGAAACTAATTTCTCATTATCATTATATGTAGTGGTGAGGGCATCAGGCTAGAAACTGGGAGACCATGAGTTCCAGTCCTGCCTTAGGCACAAAGCCAGCTGAGTGACCCTGGGCCAGTCACTGTCTCTCAGTCCTAGGAAGGAGGCAATGGCAAAGCACTTCTGAAATCTTGCCCAGAAAACTGCAGGGACTAGTCAGGGCAGTCGCCGAGAATTGGACGTGACTGAATGGCAGGAAAAAAAGAATCTCATTGCTTATGATCCTTCCCTGGTTTACTAGGATGGGACATTACTATTAATTCTGCACAGCCAGATATCTTCTCCCAAGCACTTCTAATCTAACAAGCACTTCTAGACTAAATCCTATTTACCAGCAATAGATGACTATTGGTCCAGGTATGGTTAACAGTTACAGTTGTAGACACTGCTGGACTTTGAGGACAAGGAACTTGTAACCATCCCAAGCAAATTATACAGGGGTTTTTTTTTTATTATTCATTCAGTCGCTGTCTTGAACTTTCATCTTCATTCCTGGAGTGGGATTGACTGATAACTTTATCCATCTAATTTAAATTACACCACTATAGTATATGTGAAGCTATACTGAAGACAGCTCAGAATCTTAAATTAATATAGAATATAGTTTACAAAGCATGATGGACATCACAGAGAATTATGCATATTATGGGAATTTTATTGACTGCCAATTTGCTTCCAGTCCCAATTCCTAAATATATTTGCTTTTAAAGCCCTAAATGTCTTTGGGATCCAAAGCTTAGTCCTTCAGTGACTAAATAGTTTTTTAAAAATCTTCTGCCGACTGTCTCTTCCATGTACCTCCTTAATAAGAGAAAGTTTATTCAGTTATGAGATGAATGGTATTGTCAACAGTGATGTTCCAGTTAAAGATATTCTCTGCTAATATTATGTTTGAGAGTGTTCATCTGATGTTGAACTCCATTCTGAATTCCTAATTGATCATATATGAATTGGTAGTTATTTCTAAAACCTGTTTTGAATCGAACCCACAGCTGTTGTTCTTTCAGTTTTGATTGATGACTTTTGATCCTGGTCCATTTCAAAATTTATAAACAATCTTGGCTGATCTCAAAGAAACTAAACAGGATGAAATCTGCTTAAAGTCCAGAGCTGTAGGGTAGACAGAGAAGTGTTTAAGAACACACACAGGGAGGAAGGGAGAGAGAGAGAGAGAGCAAGAGAATAATACATAGCAAACAATTTTCATATCACCAAGGAAACAACATGACTATTTATGTGTAATCATCAGCAAAGGGCTTGACTCAAGGAAGATGTCACCATTACTATTCCAATAAATAAATAAAACAAGTTTTGCTCATGTCATTTCATCTTCTACATCTAAGTGTTTCACTTTGGCTGGATTGCTCCTCCGCATGAAAAAAAAAGGAAATTCTCTCTCTGTCCCGGCTTTACTAATTGCTGAAACTGTATAGAAATTTCAGTAGAAATGACAAAACCTTCATTTTGGGTCCTAAAGTGATGGGTTTCATATACTATTATGTGACTATATCTTTTAGCCTTTTTCTTCTAGGCACTTAACGTTTATACATTTTAAGTCAAACTTCTGTTGAGGTAATGAAGCCAATACATTTTTATTATCTCTTATAGACTAAAGTGGAATGGAAATATAAGTGGTTCCCACATGATTTTTAATTATTCATGTTTTTAGTAGCTGAATTTACATTCCTCCATAATATTTTAGTTATTTTTAATCATTGAGTCTGAGAATCCCTCCTGTCCATGTTAGTGTCCCATTTCTCTCAGGAATATTAATATCCCCCCCCCCCATCTTATATTTTATACTTATCAACAGTCACTGGTTTACCAATGAATTCACTACTATAATATAAACAATATAAGATATTGTGGAGTCCTTGGTGTTATTATAATACTAATATTATAATATTATAATAATATAATAACATAATAATTATATAATTAATATAATATAATATATGAATTATATGAATTCTCTTCAATTAATATAAGATATTATTATATGGTATCACAGAATCTCTGCCATAATAAAACATATTGTGGCATCCTCAGATTGGTAGAAAATATTGCCTTTTCCAAAACAGATAGATCACACATTTCCGACAACCATTCCTTGACCTCTGGAATAATATCAATTTTCCAATTTCTTAATATAATTCTCTTTGCCACCCTGCATGCTTAATACAACCACAATTCCTGATAAACATTCAAATTCCAAAGCTTTGGTACATAATGCAACATTACAGTAACATCTTTATCATGTAAAGATTTTCCCATAAATCTACTAATATACCTTAATACACAATCCCCAAAAGAATATTAATCTGGATTGATGGCTTCTTTGAGAGTTTTCATTTGTTTATTGAAAGCTTCTCTTTGCTTCACAGGCAGGAAGTGACATCAGAGCAAACGTATCCTATATTAAATACTGTTAACCCCTAATGTTGGCCATACTTTTGGAACTTGCACATAAGGTTAGAATGCCTTTGTTTCGTAATCAAAAATGTCCTAATGTGGTATAAGGGAAGACTCTAGTTCAACCATAGAAATTCCTTCGGTGGACTTGGGCCAGCCATTCTGCCTCAGCCTATCTTTCAGGCTTGTAGTTAGAGGAAAACATGGTATGCCTACTGCCTTGAGGAGCATGGAGGAAAGGCAGCATGTAAACATAATGAGCAAACAAATGAACATAAATCTGCCCTTTACACAGATTCCCAGAAGGCAAATTTGGAAATACAGTTCAGCTTACTTTCCAGAACACTAGCCCTTGTTTTGGTCTTTAGTTAACACATTCAGACAATAAAAATGAGTTGAGATGAAGTTGTAAATGCTAGTCTTATCATTACTGTCCCCAGGCATCTAAGGATCTTTACCAACCTTGCTACACTTACCACCAAGGTCTTTGTGGAGAAGATATTCCTGATTACAGAATTAGAGTCAGACACAGTTATCATTTTTTTTCCTACTAATTTCATTAAAAATTACGATTATAACAATAAAGACTAATACAAACTAAAAAAAAGAAAAAAAAGAAAAAATAGAAGGTGCAGAAAAAAAGAAAAAAGAAAAAAATAGAGAAGAAAGAAAGAATATAGTAAAGAAAGAGAAAATAAATATATAAAGAAATGACTTCCCCTTTCATCACAAGTATAAACAAGTTTAGTAACTTAGCATCTTCTCTTAAAATACAACAAATGATCTCTTCTTCCCATATCCCATCTCTTATCTATAAACAAATCCTTCAAGCCTCATCATTTCAGTCCTAATGTCAGCAATGTCCATTAAGGGTTACCAGAGATAACAACATATCTATTTTAACCTTGATCGAAAAAACCAACTTTATATTCCTTCCTTTACTTCTAGCAATCTTGATCTTTAGTCCCATCAAATAATGTTATAGAAGTTGATTTCTTTTTATTTTTTCTTTGTCCCTTCTCATATACAGTAATTCTTCAACGATTTAACAAGCCTGTTTTGTAAATCCAATATAGGAAAATTATCCAGGTCACTCTCTTGGTTTGTTATTTGCATATCCCTTTTAATTATTAAGACATCAGCTGGTTTCACTTGTATGTCCAGTATAACATCTTTTTCCATGTCATTCTTGTAGCCTATCATTCTAAAAAACACTTTCAACTCAGTCTCAATCTTGTTGCTTGTTACTTTTCTATAACATCTTTTAAACACCGTATAAAGAAGCAGACACTCTTAAAATTAACTTCTGAGTCCATTGTTCAAAAATATCCTTCAATATTAAAATATTTTGCTTCATTCTGTATTTGTAAGTTGAGTTTGAGTGTTCTTCTCCTTTAACTGTAATCTTTAGTTCCTTCTAGTTCCCTCTAGTGTCCAATTTTTAACATCTTATCTTATTATGGTTTTTTTAAAAGATTCAGAACAAAAGCATTTTCCCATGGAAAGGATTCTTTATAGTTAATCCCAAAATCTTATTTCAAATTCATCTGGACCCTGTAACTTTCTAAAATCAAAGTTTTAATCACCCTTTTTCTGTTTATTCCCCCACCCCCCAAAAAAAACTTTCTTTTGTTAAGGATTGAAGGAATCTCACCCAGTGCTATAAAAGTTGTTGATCCAAAAGTTCCTAACAGCTGAAAAGCAGTTAACAAGCAATTTCCGAAAGTGATTAGAAAAGGAAGTATGCTAACTTAGTGTTTTTTCAAAGGCACCAACCGTGGTTTGAGCAAGATGGCTATTTCCTCATCTGCCAGAGTCTTAAACCCACCGGAGACCAGTGTCTTGTGTTCTTCTCATGAGAAGAAACTGTTTGGAGCACTTGTGGGTGATCTCAAATCCTCTCCTTTTCCAGAGAGGAATTATCAAAGAGCCGGTCTACTCTCTGGCTCTTCATTCCACCGTGGTCATCAGCTCTACTTTTTGCAGAGCTGTCTTCAGTCTGCCATTTCTTCCCTGGAAGTCCCAAGTCAAACTCAGTTTTCAGATGCTTCTTTATCAGAGACACATAACAGATGTTCTCCTCTATCCCTCCTGGGTTAGGAAATGCATTTCACTGGGATGGGGTTTTCTATCTCCATCCCACTCTCTCTACTTTTAAAAGAATGCTTAAGGCACATATCTTTAGCAAGGCCTGTAAATATGCATAATTGTAGTTTTTGAGGTTTTAAGAATATTGTTCTTATTTGTTTTTATTGGATGCTTGCATTTCTAAAAATATTAGCTGCTTTCAGTGTAAGAGTGGACTGTACTGTACATTAATTTAATGATGAATAACTAAGAGGAATATAGTGAAATAGCTTGGGTCTGATTTAAACTGGAAATGTAATTTGATCTATTAAATTGACACAATTCAAATTTGCCCTTTGTTTCATTTTGAACTGACTGCTTGATTTGGGGGGAAATTAAAGTGTTTTGCACATATGCAAAAAGTTTTTTTTTTCCGTCACTGAAATCATTTAAAGGCACATGATACAATCTGGCTCACAGAATTAATTTCACTATTCAACTTGAAGGGGTAATTCATTCAGATTGCTTTAAATGGAATCTCACAGAGCACAGATAATTAAGAATAACAAACAAGTTTGGATTTTCAGAATCAACATGATAAATTTGCAGACTTACTAGATGGTTGGGGTGGGGGTAGGGGAGGAGGGGAGGAGCAATATCCTGCATACGTACATCTCTCTGAAGTTTCATTAACCCCCACATGTGCAGGCCTGCAGAGGGGTACTTTGATATGTGGTGTGTGAGACAGTACACTAGTTAAATCACTATGTTGAACTTTATACTGCAGTATAAAATTACACTACAGAGCCTTTTACAGTTTTCCTCTTCTGACCTTCAAACTCACTGTTGTATCTCCATGCACAGGGGAGATATTGCATTACAGGGTGATTTACATTTTTTGCTTGTCTCCTTGAAAATGAGAGCATGAATGAAGTGCTGTTGAAAATGTGAGACTGTGCCCTGCAATTGAAGATGGCAAGATAAGAGCCATTGTTGCCTTGGGGTTAGTCTGTAGTAATATAATAGAAGCAGGCTGAAGGTTTCCTAATGAGAAATGTGAGCCACATTTGGGGGGGGGGGTGTAGGTGTGTGTGGGGGGGATTGGGAGGCTGGTACTGACTCACCCTTCATAACGTTGGGTTTTACTTGTTACTGCTCTTGATTCAGCTCAGCTACCACAATTCCTCTTTCTTCAGAACCCTTGAGTTATTCCAAGGAAATTTCTGAGGAGAAATGAAGGATGTTCTTGCTTCCGCAAGAGTCTCTCAAAAAGCTGGCAAAGCTCTCCTTCCACATTTCTCCAGCTTAGTCATTTAATAATCCAGAAAGGAGATAGTGAGACAAAATGCAATAAATTAGCAACCATCATAGATTTTATTTGATTTTTAGCCTGTACAGTTGCTCTAACTAGAGGTACAGGTCAAATATGGCCATAAACATTTTTTAGGCATCCTTTTATAATGACATTGCTGTCATATTTGTGAGATGGGTGCCTATATAAATCAAAATAAAAAATGAGAGAGAGAGAGAGAAGAGAGAAGAGAGAAGAGAGAAGAGAGAAGGAGAGAAAGAGAGAAAGAAAGAGAGAAAGAAAGAGAGAAGGAAGGAAGGAAGGAAGGAAGGAAGGAAGGAAGGAAGGAAGGAAGGAAGGAAGGAAGGAAGGAAGGAGACAATAACATCTCAATCTAGTGGTACCACAGGGGTGTTTCTTCATGGTGGTCAGGTGCTACATGAAATCACCTACTGTCAGATTGGCCAGTCATGAAATGGGGTCCTGTCCCTTTCCCAGCACTAATGATAAATAACAGCAAATATACCATAGGTGACTGTAACAAACCATGATGAAACCTGTGTCTTTCCTCAGGCACTAGGGCCTGGATGAGTAGAGTTCCCATTCAGAGGAGGATATGAATGTGAGCCCCAAAGACCTATTAATAATTGTCTGATTTTTAATTATAATTTTAATAATTTAATTATAATTTTATAATATAATTTATAATTAATTATAATTTTATAATTTATAATTTTATAATTTTATAATTTATAATTTTATTATAATTTTATATTGGCTTCCTTTGGTTTGTTGTAAGCTGCCCAGAGTCACAGTGTTAGGTTGGGTGTTATCTTATACATAAACTAACCATATGAAACAATTAAGTATTTGAATCATGACATCGTCATGTTTATATCATCAGTTCCTCTCCTTGTTTCCTCCCGGTGGACAGCCATACCTGCTCCAAAAGACACCCATCATAAGTAGGATTTTGTTCAACTACCAAAAATAGGCTGACCATACGTCCCGTTTTGAACGGGACAGTCCCGTTTTTTAGCATTTTTCAACCGTCCCATTGTTTTGATAAAAATCTCAATTTTGTCACGTTTTTTAAACCCAGCAGGAATGGCGTGGAAGGAGGATCTGAGCCGGAGCTGCCGATTGGAGGAAGCTTGGAAGAGGAAGCCCTCCCGCCTATCAGCGCGTGGCAAAGGAGGGCGGGGTTTGCAGGCGGGAGTCAATCGCGTGGACCAGGGGGTGGGGACCCCTGTCTTTTTCATGAATATGGAATATTACATAAGACCCCATCCCGTTTTGCCATCCCAATGTCCCATTTTTGTCTCAAGGACATATGATCAGCCTAACCAAAAAGAAATGGGGAAAGGCTATAAGATTATCTCTCTTTGGTTGTTAAGGAGAAGATCTATGTGGAACAGAGGTGCACAACTTCAGACTACTTTAGGGCTGGCCAAAGCTTGGTGTGACATTTTTAGGTTTGCACTCCAAAACTGAGTTGGGCCTATTTGGAGAGGGTGGTTTAGGAGATTTAAGAAACCCTAGGTACCTATTTTGCCTCTTAGAACTCCAGAAATTCCCAAAGATTCTAGGTAGGAGAGTCCTTGGGGCCACAAAAGAGATATTTGCTCACCTCATGTATACCCCCACTAACCATACTTTTTGCACTGATGCTGTAGGACAGAAGATAACAAGGAAACAAGCAAAGACTTTGGAACTGTTAATGGGGTTACACACCAGGATAGAGCAGAGAGGGTCAACTCAGGACAATTCCTGGATTTCAAAGGAGCAAAGAGATTCAAAGATGTGACCAAAGGAATAACTGGGGTTCTCCTAAGGTATGGGAAGAATTTTTTTTTTTAAAAAAATAACGACTTGGAGAGCTTCTTGGCTTCTTGAGTTAGAACTCTTTTCCAAAAGGTTGCCACAAGGGATAAGTAGGTTTTGAAAGGTAGGATCAAAGGTTCCTCCAAGAGTGACAAAAATATAGCACAATCAGCTATATTTGGGAAAGGTTATCAGGTTGGGGCCAATTATCCCAGCAAGCTTTGGACTGGCAGGTTGACAGTGATAATAATTCAGTGGCTGAATATTTCCTTGGCAATCAGGAAGACATTTCAACAATGGAGGTATAAGGAAAACTACCCTAGTAACATTATCCCTGGTAACAAATTATCCAATTTATCAATAACACTAATCCTATATCTACATTTTTCCTCCCCCCTCCCCATTACATGGAGAAGGGAATTCCTTGTAAAGTCCTTTCCATGACAATTATTTTGCTTTACTCCATTTGAGAATGGAATAAAGCATAATTTTCTCAGTTCCTCCCCCCCTGACCCCGGCTTGACAACAAAGTAATGGATAAAAAGGTAAAGGTACCCCCCGCACATTTGTGCAGTCATGTCCGACTCTAGGGGCCGGTGCTCATCTCCGTTTGTTAGCCGAAGAGCCAGCGTTGTCCGAAGACGCTTCCACGGTCATGTGGCCGCATGACATGCGCGGAACGCTGTTACCTACCCACCGAAGTGGTACCTATTCATCTACTTGCATTTGCATGCTTTCGAATTGCTAGGTTGGCAAGAGCTGGAGTAATGGATACATGGTACTTATTATTCTGGCTTTAGAACATCTCAGTAGTCACTTTTATTTTTCATGGCAGGATAAGCTCTTGGCTCTTATTATACTTGCTGGGATGTTAATTTGGTGATACACTATAGGTTTATCTAAAACCTTCTTCTCAGGCAAAGCCACTTTAGCCAACTACTTTTAAACAACGGGAAGAACTAAGAAATAAGAATTAAGGTTACAAAGGCTGCCTAACTTGCTGCGAAGGCCAAATTCAATGCTCCAGATGTGTCTCAGGATGATGGTAGTCCACCCAATTTATGGATTTGGAGGGGAAAAAAATCCCATCAAAGCTCTGGTTTTTTTGTCTAAAGGATTCTCTTTATATCAATTCAAAAAGCATTCCACCTCATTGATTATGAAATGGAGAACATCAATGAAGCATTCAGAGGAGAAAGTTTTGTAATAGCAAGAGACTTGTTCAGCTGACTGTGGAAAGAGTAATTTGAAGTTCTCTAAAATGCCAATCCCCTGTAAGCCAGATTCAGTATCCTTTTTTGTTTTTCTAAACAAAGGTTCATTTTTTAAACAGTCATCTCAGGATGGAAAATGGAAAATTGAACTCTTATATTTTTGTTAACTTTTAAGGCTGTATTTGAAACCTACACTGATCATAAATTGATATAAGTAACCATATGAGACAAACTAGCAAATGCACAGGTGTCATATCTATACTTTCTAATATAATCATGCACATAACACAGAAGCTGTACCTGCAGAACCCATCCCTTACTGTGGAGATAGGATGTTTTGCCGGCAAAATGATGTTCTGATCCTCCTTGATAGCCTTAATGATTTGTAGCTAGCTGGTGCATTCCAGAAAACAGCAGGATACAACTGTGCAAAGCCGGCCCAGGGGACACATTTTTTCCCATGATAGTGCTGTAACTTCAGAAGACACCTGTGCAATTCTAAGAAAAGGTGTTTTTACTTTACACAGTTGCTGATAAATAAACTGTTAGGACCCCACAGGTTCTGAAGCACCTTTTGCCTTTGAATATATCTTCCATATCTCAGAGGCTTTACTGTTATCACTAAAATGGCTGTAATTCTTATTGAGGTTATCTTATATCATATATATATATATATATATATGATTTTGACATTGGAATCTTCTCTTCTATATTATATATATATATATATATATATATATATATATATATATATGAGAAGATTCCAACGTCAAAATCAAATCTTCCTTTCCATCATAGACCAGCATAAGATAGATAGATAGATAGATAGATAGATAGATAGATAGATAGATAGATAGATAGATATGTAGCAGAGCTACTATCGCTTCTAAAGGAAAGTCCTTCTCCCTGACAAACTTTTGGAGAATTCCTCTTTCCCCTGAAAAAAATTAGAATTCTGCACCCAGTTTCTCTATCGCCAAATCCTGTTGTGCCTAGCTCTAGTTACTCAGCATTTCTTCACAAGAGAGGAGTCTGTTTCTGAATTCCACAGTGCAGGTGGAGAAGAATAGATAGTTTCTTGATGCCCAGAAATTTTCCAAAATCGAACCCAAGGTGTTACCTCATTTCTTTTTCATTTCCTCCTCCTTCTCCTCAAATGTTGTAGTCATGTCATTCAACATACATGCAGCTGAATTAATGCATGAAAATTCAATGTTCACTAATCCCAACTCCAAGCTATGTCTACAAAGATTCATCTTTTTGGATGAATCAGGATAAATAAATTCTTGGTAAGTATTTGTAGCAATGGTGCTACAGGTAGTCTTTGGTTAATGACCACTCATTCAGTGACCTTTAGAAGTTGTGACAGCACTGAATGAGTGGTACTTATGACGAGTCCTCCAAATTCCAGCCATTGCAGCACCCCAGCGATCATGTGATTGTGATTCGGGTGCTTGGCAACCAGCTCACAATTATTACAGTTGCAGCATCCTGCGGTCATGTGATCGCCACTTGCGACCTTCCTTGCCAGCTTCCCACAAGCGAAGTCAATTGAGGAGCCAGCAGGGAAGGTTGCAAGTTGCTCTGGTTAGTGTCTCCTGCCACTTCCCCACCCCTGCACTCTGTAGCACATGCCAGCCTGCGCAGCTACTCTCATGAAGCGCCACAGCACCCACCCACCTGCCCGCACTTCATAGCACTCACTCATCTGCTGGCCTGCTCGCAAGCCATTCAGGACTTGCAACTTCTTGACAGCTTCCCCATTGACTTTGCTTGTGGGAATCTGCTTGTGGGAATCTGGCAGGAAGTCGCAAGTTGCGGTCACGTGAGGTCCTCGCTTAACAGCCTGTGATCCTCACAAATGATGGCAACAGGGACTGCCAGGATTGCTGTCACTGAGTGATGGGGTAATGTGATGGTGTGCTTTATGACTGCATTGCTTAGCGATGGAAATTCCGGTCCCAATTACCATTGTTAAGGGAGGACTACCTGTATTGAATAGAATTACTTTCAACTGAAAGTTTTCCTACCTTAAGTAATGAAAACAATAATACAATGTTTCTGAGTGCAAAGTAGGCCCAGATTTTAATTCTAGGCTGAGTGCAAACAAGTATTTTCTCTTGTCAGAATACGCCTTTAGTTAAGATTGTTGAAATGGAACTAATCTACATCCCCTGTTGACTCACAAAGAGGAAAATGTTGTTGCCATAGAGTTGTATTTAACTGTATACTTGTAGCTATTATCAGTGGTAATTGTAGCCATATATTTTAGTAAGAATATTTGAGTCCCTTCTTAACCCTTATTATATATAATATAACCGAATATTTTCTTCTTCAGTAACATTTTGTTACACCACCTGAAAAAGATAGAAAAGGCTGCTTTGCTGCAGGAAGAAAACATAAAACATATAGAACACCATGCGAGAGAGAGAGAGAGAGAGAGAGAGAGAGAGAGAGAGAGAGAGAGAGAGAAATGTTAAGCTGATCAATCTAAACCAGTAAATAATACAATGGGAAAAAAAAAAAACAAGATTGCAGCTACTTTGTTACACTGCCTTGAATATATTACTGTAATAATGGTAGAGAGCAAAGCATAACTCTTGTTTGTTTTTTATTAAAAAAAAAAGGTTCCCCCCGCACATTTGTGCAGTCCTGTCCACGGTCATGTGGCCAGCATGACGCGTGCGGAACGCTGTTACCTACCCACCGAAGTGGTACCTATTCATCTACTTGCATTTGCATGCTTTTGAATTGCTAGGTTGGCAAGAGCTGGGGTGAGTGCGGGAGCTCACTCCGCACGCACGGCTAGGGATTCGAACCTCCAAACTTGCGATCTTCCGATCGACAAGCCTGGCGTCTTACCCACTGAGCTGCTTTTTATTGCTAAATGCTAAAAAATACTTTTTACGTTCCCATTAATATGCTGGCTAATTCCCTATGGTTCCTTCTTCCACCCCCACCCCCATTATTTCTTTTGGTTTTCATATTTGGATGGAACGTGTAAAACAATATCCCTTGCTCAGGATCTGAACCGTAGATCTCTACATTCTGATGGACCTTCTCCCAAGCCACCCTCCTTCAAATAATGGGTTCAGGGACTGGAATCTTATATTATAGCTTCTATGTGTTTTCCAAATTGCAGGGAAATATGAAGTTGGTTTTCAACAACCTTAGTGGGGATTTCAAAGCCACTGAAAAACGGAGTCAGGGTCCACCTCCATTTTACTGTTAAGCAGAGTTTTACATTTATATTGTGTTCTGCTAAAATGAAAAACCCACATCCCTTTCCCTAGGCAAAATCATACATCTAGAGATCCACCCCTGAATGCATGACTGGAAAACTTATGACTTCCTGAAATAAATATAACTCACCGCATTAGTGACAGGATAATAATAATGGATCTGCTTGGAAATAGGAGGGGCGACCTTGACTGATATAAAAATGAAAGCTAACCATGAGATCCAACAGCCCCCTCCCCTTTTAACCTTCAAGAGAGAACTTAAGAACTGTCTCTTCCACCAAGCATGGGGATAAGGTGAGTTTAGAATGGAGAGAATGTGTGGGTTGCATCAGGGAGATATGGCTGCGGTGGCAGGTTGTTCAGTTTTTCTGGTTTTATTGTTTCTTGCTTTTATTGTGTATATATTGTTTTATTCTTGATTGTAAGCCACTCAGAGTTTGGTTAAAGATAAGCAGTTATGCAATTGCTTTAAATATATAATACATTCAATGCACCTGGTTAGGATTTGGATGGAAAAGCTCCAGGAAACCGCAGGGCTGTAGGATAATCTGGGAAGTCAAGAAAATTTACCAGAAGAAGACAATAGTAAAACATTTCTTTATCATGCCAATTACTGACCTTGACTTGAGGTTGTCTTTACTTTTGATCTAATTTAAAAAAAGAATTAGAGCATATTTCATTGGGGAAGGGGGGAGTCCAAGTAACTCATGTGTCTGTTCAGTATATTCTCTAGGAGCTTTTGTTGAAGTTCATGAACAAATTGAAAGCCTTTATCTTCTCCCTTTTATATGGATGTAGATTGGAAGACCTTGCAGATAGAAGACAACTAGACTCTACAGTATAACCTAAGGCTGATAAATCAAGGACACACAGCCAACTACCGCTAACCACAGGCCACATGCAGTATGCAAAAATTATTTAATACCTAAGAGTAACATTGATTTTTTTCCCTTGCTGACAAGTCATTTCAGAAGAAGGAGAAGTAGCTTTATTGTATCTACTGTCAGCTTATTGAAATATGTCTTGCTAAATTAATTTCTTAACTGTTACCTCTCCTGGACTTTCTAATTATTTGTTTCAATTAGTGTTAGTGCTGAGACAAAATACTGCATTAGCAGCAGGCTGCAGAAAGAATGTTTTGGCATTATTCATCTGTTGTGAAATGCAAGGATGTTGCAGAAAATTAGGAAGCAAAAGAGCATGTCGGAAAGCTAGACCTATTCTTTTCCAATTTTCCTCTTTTTCTTATGCTACATATTTTCTTCCAAGACAGTATTCCAGGTTCAGTTTTCATACATTTAATATAGATTGGCAAGAAATGTTTGCCATGTTTACTCTGAGTGATGATTTAATTTTTTTCACCAATTAAAAGACTCAGAAATGATTTTTTCTGTCTGTCTGTCTGTCTAGTCTGTCTGTCTGTCTGTCTGTCTGTCTGTCTGTCTGTCTGTCTGTCTGTCTGTCTGTGGAGTCCATGGTCCTCTCTGAGCCTTGTTTTTTTCTTGCAGATGTTTCATTGCCAGGCTAGGCAACATCTTCAGTGTGAAAAGGGAGTGGGACTTGCTCTCTGTTTATATACCCTCTGTTTATATTCTCTCTGTTTATATGCTCTCTGTGTGTATATATGTTTATATATATATATAGGATATAAACAGAAGGGGTGTGGTGGCTCAGCGGGTAAGATGCCAGGCTTGTTGATCGGAAGATCGCAAGTTCGGAGGTTCGAATCCCTAGCCCTGCATGCGGAGTGAGCTCCCGCACTCGCCCCAGCTCTTGCCAACCTAGCAATTCAAAAGCATGCAAATGCAAGTAGATGAATAGGTACCACTTCGGTGGGATGGTAACAGCGTTCTGCACGCATCATGCCGGCCACATGACCGTGGAAGCGTCTTTGGACAACGCTGGCTCTTCGGCTAACAAACGGAGATGAGCACCGGCCCCTAGAGTCGGACACGACTGCACAAATGTGTGTGGGGAGGAACCTTTACCTATATAAACAGAGAGCAAGTCCCACTCCCTTTTCGCACTGAAGATGTTGCCTAGCCTGGCAATGAAACGTCTGCAAGAAAACAACAAGGCTCAGAGAGCACCATGGACTCCACAGTTCAACCCTGAGCTACAAATATTCTCTTCGATTGGCATCTGTCTGTCTATCATCTATCTATCTATCTATCTATCTATCTATCTATCTATCTATCTATCTATCTATCTATCTATCTATCATCATCTATCTTTATGTAGTTTATTCCAAAATGACTCACTGAAATTGTGTAGATGACTCTGTCAGCCATCAGCTTCATTGACCTCAAAAGCTAAGCAGAGTCAGATGTCATTAGTACTTGGATGGGCAACCACCAAAGAATAGCAGGGTTGTAGGCGAGACTTAGTTGAAAAAAAATGTGGAAGACCACAGTGGTAAACCACTTCCATATTGTTGCCATTAGAAGATACATAGAGGTATCTACTTTTACATATGGTTCTTCCACCCATGCATTATAATTATAAGAGCTTTTAAGCTACCACTAAACAAACAATATTTCATTTTGTCAGGTTCAAAATGCTATTACATATCAGGAGTAAAATGGTGCATGATGTCAAATGTTTGATAGGGAAACATATGCCAAGTGCATAAATCAAATATTTAAATAAAAAGCAAGGACAATAATCAGCAAGTCCTTGCTGGAACCTTGGAAAACAGTCAACTTTAGAAAATGGCAAATACATTTGAAGAGAGTGTGTGTGAGAAAATATATTTGAGGTCCTTTACAGCTTTTGGTAAACAGGTAAAAACTGGGTCCCCAGAATGAACTTCATGAAAACACCTATAATATTTTTTTTTATTTAAACCAGGGGTGGGCAACGTCAGGCCCGTGGGCCATATAAGGCCTGTGGGGCTCCCACCTAAGGCCCGCTGGGCTCCCGCCCACAAACCCCGCCCATTCCACGTGATTGGCTCCCACCCGCAAACCCCGCCCCCAGTGCTTGTGATTGGCTTCTGCCCACAAACTCCGGCCCCCGGTCCACGGAAATCCCAGAAACACCCACCCACCCACCCCCGGTCCCCGGTTATAAATATATAAATGGCCCTTGGCAGAAAAAAGGTTCCCCACCCCTGATTTAAACACTAAAAGTACAACTTCATGTCCAAAACAACTTTATATTTTGGACAGGAAATCCAACGCAGAGTTTAACTCAACTTGGAAACCATTTCTGATTATAATTATATTGATTGATTATGTGACATCAACTTGGTATCAACTCTTAGTGTCCACATAGATTTTCTCCATGACAATCTGTCCGTTTCATTTCTTCCAATGGCACACTTACCACCATTTTAACTGAATCCATCCACCTTTCTGCGGGTCATCCTCTTCTTCTCTTTCCTTCCACCTTTCCCAGCATTAGAGCCTTCTTCAGAGAGCTGGGTCTTTGCATAATGTGTCCCAGGTAGAATAATTTGAGCCTGGCCATTTGTGCCTTGAATGAGAACTCTGGGTTGATTTATTTGATGATCCATTTGTTTGTTTTCTTGGCTGTTCATGGAGTCTTCTCCAACACTGAAGTTCAAAAGCATCAATACTCTTCCTATCCTGCTTCTTCAAAGTCCAACTTTTACTTCCATAGAGTATTACAGGGAAAAGCGTGGCCTGCACAATTCTGAACTTTGTAGGTATAGACACATCCCAGCATCTGAATATCTTTTCCAAGTCTACATGGCTGCTCTACCAAGTGCTGGTCTGCAGCGTATTTCTTGACTGCTTGTTCCTTTACAGTTGATGGTTGATCTTAAAAGGCAGAAGCTACCCACCACTTCAACATTTTCATTATCAGTTCTAACACAGGTTGTTGTACCTGTTGTCATTAATTTGACTTCTTTATATTTAATTTTAGTCCCCTTTTTTTCACTATGCTCCTTGAGTTTTATGCCGACCCTTTGTATTTTTGGCAATTAGAGTAGTGTCATTAGCATAATGCAGATTATTGATGTTGGTTCTCCAGTTTTAAAACCACACTCATATTCCAATCCAGCTTTCCTTAATTGATTAATTAATTAATCCTTAATTCAGAATAAAGGTTGAATAAATAAAGACAGAGTATGCAGCCTTGTCACACTCCTTTGCCAACCTGCAGCCAGTCTGTTTTACCATGTTCTGTCCATACTATGGTATAATTCTATATATACATTTGTAACATAACCAACATTTGGGTTTCCCTTAGCATAAAATCTGATCATTCTAAGTTTCAGTGATCTGTCAAATGAAGATAGATCTTCAACCGCTGAACCTCGTTTTATGATTTATACTGTGCTGATTATTGTTGTTGATAGTTATATATTACTTGGATTTTAATATGATCTGTAGTTTTTAAAATAATATAATATACTCAATTATTTAAAACTAATAAATAAAATATTGAACATTTCAACTTAACTGTATGATTCTTGTAAATTTCCTGTTTGTTCACTTATGTCTCTCTTCTTCTTTTTTCCTTTTTCCCCCTTTTTTCAAAAGCATTTAGTAAAAGTATAATTTTAAAAAAATTGAAAAAGCACTCTATAACTTCAATAATTGAAAACAAAAACCTCCAGACATGGAATACAAGAAAATCAAATCTTAACTAAAATCTTATAAATTTAAATTTAGAATTACTTTTCTATGAAACGTCGGTATAATGAATTCCTTCAAATTTATAACCAGTGACTCACCTTTAATTATATTTCTTGTTCCAGAATTTTTCAAAAGGTCCTATTACTGCTGACATGCGTATTCTATATTTTAATGCATCATCCTTATATTGAATGATGTGTATTTCCTTCTGTTTTGAATCATTGGCAGACAGTAAGTTAGAGCCATTTCCCTGTAAGAAAGTCTGCATATTTTTTCTTTGTTTATCCCTTTAATTAAGATGACAGTTGTTGCTATAAGTCTTTTCCTGAGTTACTTTAGTAGCAGGCAAAAAGCCTTTTGGCAGATTGTGTGTGTGTGTGAGTGTGCGCGCGGGCGTGTGAAAACAGAAAATGTTTGTGTGTTTGAGACAAAGAGACTGAATACAGCAGCAGTTATGTCAGAATACTTCAGCGTATTTTCAGAGTATAGATATGCATAACTTTTGCCAGATTGTAGGACATGGCCATGCAAGACCATTGAGGAAGAATCACAAGGCCCCAGGGCAGGATTCTGCTCGTGCGTCCAGATTTGCCCATAACCCTCTTCCATCTCCCTCGGGGGAGATGGGCGGTGATAAATCTGATAGATGATAGATAGATAGATAGATAGATAGATAGATAGATAGATAGATAGATAGATAGATAAATGGAGAATCCCTGAGGGGGACATGAGAACCTATAGAGAAATTATCTTGTCCATCCACTTAGGTGCTTTTCATCTGGCCATTGGTGCTGGCCACTAGGGTTTTTGTTGTTGTTGCTGTTGTTTCGAGGGGTACAGATGCAGCACATAGAAAGTCCAATAAATTTTCTTGTGTATTCTTTCAAAATATTGAGGGAAGAAAAAAGTTCCAAGTCGAATAAAAATCCTTGCAATGGAATTGGAACTTGTCAGGGAGACACTAGAGAGCAGAGAAGAAGGCTGGACTATAGATAAGAAGCGAGCACGTAGCTCAGAGAGCCTAGCCTATTTTCCCAAACGTCAGAAGAAAGCTCCGCCCTAGGGTTAGCTGATATACTTGGGAATCTTCAGGCACTGTTAGTTTAGCAGGATTTTGCTTGTAGGTATGCAATAAACACTAGAGACTAGATTCCTGGCCTCGGCGTGTTATTTCTGCATCTACACACGACAGAACTGTACATGTAGATTAGGAAGTGCCAGCTAGATTGGAATTTCAGGATAGAAATTAATGCCCTCTCATCTGCCTCCCTCCCTCTTCTCTATCTCTCTATCCTGCACTGCTAAAGTAAAGTAAGTGAATTTTGTAGTTTATTTATTTATTTAATTTTTATCCCGCCTTTATTATTTTTATAAATAGGTCAAGGTGGTGAACATACCTAATACTCCTTCCTCCTCCTATTTTCCCCACAGCAGCAACCCTGTGAGGTAAGTTGGGCTGAGAGAGAGTGACTGGCCCAAGGTCACCCCATCCAGAACTAAAGATGATAACTTCCTGGAACCGCAGGAGCCATCAATCCACAGCCACTCCGTCTTACCAGGGTTCAGTCAAAGCATGTTGTTCCCCATCCAGACCCCCACAGCCTCCAGGCACTGAGAAAGGGTACCCATGTAATGTACAAGAGTATGTTATAATAGGTGATGCAAATAAATTAGACTAATTTGTTTCTTCGTTCGTTCGTTCGTTCGTTCATTCATTCATTTTCATTCATTCATTCAATTTGTATGGCCACCCATTTCAAATTCATGTCTCTGGACATCTAACAAAAAATACATAGTTTGCAGCTAAGGAAATACTCACTTTAGGGCTATGGGTTGTTTCCAAACTATACAATAGCACTGAGGTTCTCTTTCTGGCTTCCCTAGCTAAAACTCCCAGAAATTAGCGGGGGGGGGGAATGGACAAATGCATTTCTTTTACCAAACTTATTAAATAGTTTGATTTATTTACTTTAATTACATGGATTTTAATTTTGATTTTAATTGTATTGATCTTATTCTTATATTTAATATTCAGTTTTGTTTTAAATTATTGTAAGATGCCTTGATTTAAAAAAATGCTACAGGAAGGTGGGCTTTAAATTATTAATAAAAATAAATAAATTACCTATTACAACACATTGTCTAAAAGAAATGGAAATATATATATTTAAAATGAAATTGTAAGGGTTAGCTTAGCATAACCTACGCCATCTTGCTTTTGGAAACTGCTTGCTGTTAGAAACTAGGTGAAAGGAGACGCAGGGATTTTGCTGTTGTCTCTAGGGAGATAACGCTCTCCAAGGATTGTTTAGAATACCAGGAGACATGAAGACTGCCCCTGGAGGTCTCTAAGTATGCTTACTGCCAGTAATGCAGATTTAGGAACCTTGCCCTCTGACTGGGAGGAGAGTTCATTATGCTTTCTTACTGAGCTTTGCAAACCCTATATAAGTACTGTACTTGTGTGTGTGTGTGTATCTTCCCAGGCATTTCACTGTCATGATGCCTGTGGAGACCTCACCCAGCTCTGTCTTGGCCAAAATAAATGCTGTTATTTTATATCTCCAAGCCTCGACTCAAGACTGTTATTGGTAACTTCAGGAACTTGGGTAAAACAGTGTAAGCAGGGGCCTTACAAAATAAATAAAGATTGCAACATTGGTTGGATATTTGAGCCTGGAGACTAGAAAATAGGAACATATTACAGTGTTTAAAAAGTAATAATTTACATTACCTGTTAGAAATGGCTTCTTCATCTTCCTTTATCTGATCATATAGCTTTGCAGGACTTTTAGATCCTAATGGTAAGTTTATAGCAACACCACTGATAGGCATTAGATATTCCTGATAGTATCTATAGGTAAGCTTGATTCTATCTCAGAGCATATTTCTAGGACCAAACTACAATAATTCATCTGATACTTTCTTCCTGCTCAAGGGGAACCAATGTCCTAGATAAGTAAAGTCAGTCCTGAGCTGGAAGATTTACTTAGAGACTGAATGGTTCATGACAAGGAACAGAAAATAACAATTCCTAACCCAGGAGGGAGCATGGGTCATTTTCAATTGTACAAATATCCTATGTTTCCCAAATGTAAACAGATTATTCTCAGGTAAGCTTTTTTCTTCTTCTCCTCCACAACAAATAAATGAAGTCAAGGTACCCATGTTGCTGTAAAATAAGCTAGAAGTAAAGAAACATTCTTTTTCCAATCACACTCAAAGAGGGGCCATATGCAAATGTCCCTTGAGTATCTGTCTCATCCAAGGAAACATATAAATTCTAACACTCAAGCCAGTAAAATGGATTTACACTGATAAGTTCAATGAAAATTCTGTTTGTGCATGGTTTTAAACTTGCTCATAACTGCAATTCATCTCCCTCCTCACCTCCCTTCCATGCTTCCCCCATCCTTCCTTGCTTCCCCCTTCCTTCCTTCCTTCCTTCCTTCCTTCCTTCCTTCCTTCCTTCCTTCCTTCCTTCCTTCCTTCCTTCCTTCTTTCTTTCTTTCTTTCTTTCTTTCTTTCTTTCTTTCTTTCTTTCTTTCTTTCTTTCTTTCTTTCTTTCTTTCTTTCTTTCTTTCTTTCTTTCTTTCTTGTAATTCCGGCTTCTAGAAATTTATGACACCTTCTTAAGAAATGCTAATCGTACATTATACATGGTTTATAGGCAGTTTTTCTTATGTTGTTTGCTTTTCCATTTTGGATTTCTATTATTTGTATTTTTGTTTTGTTTTAACGCCACCAGCCATCTAGAGCTACTTATTTATTTATTTATTTAGTTGGCAGCTAAATGAATAAATTAATATATTTGGAAAGGGTTTTTTTTTTTCCCTTAAGTTTTGTTGAAATTCTTCCAACTGTTTGGATTCTGCTTTGCCTTCGGAAGCTGTCATGAACAGGATAGCTGTAAGGTTCTGTTCTCCTTCATCTCTACTGGCATGACTGTACTGAGTTCACCCCAGATTGCCTCAAGGCCCCTCTCTGTTGCCCATGCATTTAGTGTTGACATTTGCAGGAGAAATTTGACCTCTAATTCTGAAGACTGATATGTGCACTGTCTTCCTTGACATCTGGAGCTTATGGGAATCGATGTTTGCGATCCCAGGGGCAAAGGGCATATTGGAAGGCTAAAATTCATATGACCATTAGGGCCGGGAGAAGTCATGTGGAAGAACCTTGTGTGGTCTTGAGCAACAACCTACAACCTATGAAGTTGATCTACAGTATATAAACCCGTTCATGCAGTAAGTATTTTATATTTGTGTTTTTAAAGTAGATTGTATTAAAACTGAGAAGGATTAATTACCCAGCTTTAATACTACATAAACCTTAAATATTCATAGCAATGCACATTTATTGAAGTACACTCATTGGATTTCTTTTCTAGTCTCTGAAAGGAGGGCTAAAATTGTGATTCAGTTTTTGACATGCACTTTCCATTGTAAGGCAATTGACTGAATTAAAAAAAAAACACTTTATTCATTTAAAAGCTTGCAATAATAGATCTTGCAGAGTTTAAAATTTGATGAAATAAAGATATTTCATATTCCTCCAATAAAGGAAGGTTGTGGTGATTCATTCTATTCAAAGGAAGGCCACTTGGTTTCCAAGCCTATTCTTAAAAAATAAATTAAGGCTAAATTGTAAATCAAGCCTAAATTGTAAATCAAATCACTTATTTACTGGTATTAATATGGATTATCCAAATCTTATGTAATTTGCAGAAACCAAACAAATAGGCATGATTAGTTTAAATGGCAATTGATCTAGTTTCTTCTTTATCATCACACCCCAAAAAGAGAAGGGGATGACGCATAGGATGACGCAAAGTCCATTTGCCTATAACCTTCAAACTGGAGCAGGGAAAAGAAGAAAACATTCCCCATGAACAGTCTTCTCCATCATGACTAACATCTGAAGCACCCTCAAACTGAACAGAGAAAACCAAGTTGGACTTCCAAAGACAATTAAAGGACATTGAATGAATTACGTTTAATTCTTTTTTGTTTCTTGCCTATGGTCAGAAAGGAAGTCCAAAGTTCCATTGTCATGTTCCTCATTTGACCAATAGGGGAAGGAATGGCATGGTTTCTGAATCATGTCTGTGGAAGTGAGGGGTCAGAATAAAAGGTGTGCATATTGTACATCTTGTTATTCAAGATCTGTTTTACTAGACATATCGATTCTCTGGCAGCATGATCTGACCCCCCCTCTTTTCTGTAACCAGCAAGGAGGACTTTTGTCCTATTAAGTATCTCTACTTCCACAAGAAGCCAGCTAGCATGGAAGGATAAGGGGTGAAGCAGCTTACCAATCACGCACACCCATATGCACACCTCTCTCACTAGAATGCAACAATTCTGGCAGAGTTCTTAAATATCTGAGTCTTTGAGACTAATATCCAAAGCAAATGGTGAAAATAAGAAATCAGTGGGATATCAAACAAATGCAGTGCTAAACTCAACCAGCGGAAGTAATATCCAATTATGCATCCAACAGAAGCAATCTGGTGCATATTCTTCTTGTTTCATATGATAACTTTCCATACACATATAAAGCATTTGTCTGCTTCCTTTTCCTGACCTGTTTTGTTGGCTATATTTATTTATTTATTTATACTTATATTTATACCCCGCCCATTTCCTCCCTAATGGAGGACTCTGAGCGGCTTACATACATTGTTATACATTTTCCATTATACAATTTTTACTTAATCCGCGCGCAAGGGGAGGGGGTAAGGGAACCGACTCTTCCTGGCTTTTCTGGACTACATGTCCCAAGATGCCTTGCGTCGGAGCTCGCTCGACAGGAGCTGGTCGACAGGAGCTGGGACTAGCAACGAGAGCTCACCTCATTCCGCGGGGATCCAAACTGCCGACCTTCTGACCGGCAGCCCTACAGCTTCAGCGGTTCAACCCGCTGAGCCACCGCATCCCAATATATATGTATATATATAAGCTGCTCAAAAAAATAAAGGGAACACTGAAATAAGACATCCTAGATCTGAATGAATGAAATATTCATATTAATTACTTTGTTCATTACATAGTTGAATGTGCTGACAACAAAATCACACAAAAAGCAATGGAAATCAATTGTAAGCAACCCCTGGAGGTCTGGATGTGGAGTTACACTCAAAAATTAAAGTGGAAAAGAACACTACAGGCTGATCCAACGTTGATGTAATGTCCTTAAAACAAGTCAAAATGAGGCTCAGTAGTGTGTGTGGCCTCCACGTGCCTGTATGACCTCCCTACAATGCCTGGGCATGCTCCTGATGAGGTGGCGGATGGTCTCCTGAGGGATCTCCTCCCACACCTGGACTAAAGCATCCCCCAACTCCTGGACAGTCTGTGGTGCAACAGTCTGTTGGTGGATGGAGCGAGACATGATGTCCCAGATGTGCTCAATTGGATTCAGGTCTGGGGAACGGGCGGGCCAGTCCATAGCATCAATGCCTTCGTCTTGCAGGAACTGCTGGCACACTCCAGCCACATGAGGTCTAGCATTGTCTTGCATTAGGAGGAACCCAGGGCCAACCGCACCAGCATATGGTCTCACAAGGGGTCTGAGGATCTCATCCCGGTACCTAATGGCAGTCAGGCTACCTCTGGCGAGCACACGGAGGGCTGTGCAGCCCCCTAAAGAAATGCCACCCCACACCATTACTGACCCACTGCCAAACCGGTCATGCTGGAGGATGTTGCAGGCAGCAGAACGTTCTCCACGGTGTCGCCAGACCCTGTCACGTCTGTCACATGTGCTCAGTGTGAACCTGCTTTCATCTGTGAAGAGCACAGGGCGCCAGTGGTGAAGTTGCCAATCTTGGTGTTCTCTGGCAAATGCCATACGTCCTGCACGTTGTTGGGCTGTAAGCACAACCCCCACCTGTGGACGTTGGGCCCTCATACCACCCTCATGGAGTCTGTTTCTGACCGTTTGAGCAGCCACACGCACATTTGTGGCCCACTGGAGGTCATTTTGCAGGGCTCTGGCAGTGCTCCTCCTGTCCCTCCTTGCACAAAGGCGGAGGTAGCGGTCCTGCTGCTGGGTTGTTGCCCTCCTACGGCCTCCTCCACGTCTCCTGATGTACTGACCTGTCTCCTGGTAGCGCCTCCATGCTCTGGACACTATGCTGACAGACACAGCAAACCTTCTTGCCACAGCTCGCATTGATGTGCCATCCTGGATGAGCTGCACTACCTGAGCCACTTGTGTGGGTTGTAGACTCCGTCTCATGCTACCACTAGAGTGGAAGCACCACCAGCATTCAAAAGTGACCAAACCATCAGCCAGAAAGCATAGGAACTGAGAAGTGGTCTGTGGTCACCACCTGCAGATCCACTCCTTTATTGGGGATGTCTTGCTAACTGCCTATGCTTTCCGCCTGTTGTCTATTCCATGTGCACAACAGCATGTGAAATTGATTGTCAATCAGTGTTGCTACCTATGTGGACAGTTTGATTTCACAGAAGTGTGATTGACTTGGACTTACATTGTGTTGTTTCAGTGTTCCCTTTATTTTTTTGAGCAGTGTATATATGAAGGAAAGGCACTGTTAGAAAGTTTTGAACAATGGGAACAAGAATGACCTTGGAGGGGTACTTTACTCCCACAAAATATTTTTTGCTCCTTTTTTTAGTTTCTCTACCTGCCTCACAAGAAACAATAGTCACAGAGGAATGATCAGCTAAGTGACTTGATCAGACTCTCTTCTAGAGTCAGTTGTTAACATACCTGTTCCTTGTCACAACAGGCATTCATTCATTAATTCATTCATTGGCAAGTGAAATAGCCTAATGTTCATTACTTTACCCATTCATTCATTCCTTCATTCATTCTGTTCTTAGAGTTGTATCTCACTTTCTCTCCAGGAGCAAAAGGTGACTTCCAATAGTAGTCTCCCTTCATTTTATCTCCACAATATCCATGTGAACTAGTTTGGTTTGAATGATAACCACTCACCCAAAGGCACCCAGTGAGATTCTGTGGCTGAGGGTGGACTTGAACCAGTCCTAGTCCACCTTAGCCACTATGTTGCACTGTTTATGGATTTGCTTATAGATAAGGGATGGGATATGGAATGAAGAGATGTCTGTTTAGGTGGTGAAGACTTATTACATTTGATTATACTTGTTGTGATGAAGGTTGGAAGTAATTTATTTTATTTATTTATTTATTTATTTATCAATCAATCAATCAATCAATCAAATTTCTGGGCCGCTCATCTCATACAGAACGACTCTGGGCGGCTTACAACAATAAAATAACAATTATTCAAACACTACAATAATATATATATATATATATATATATATATACACACACACACACACACATACACACACACACACACACACACATACATACATACATACATACACGCACACAGTATACACACACACACACAAAACAGATACTAATCTAAAAATACAAAAATATAAAATATAAAATTCAAGATGTGCATATGCTGTTATTTTGGCACAATCACAGTGCCAGCCACCCCCATGAATGACTACCCCCCTCCTGTCCCAAGTGAGGTGGCATAACCATGTCTTCACCCCCTTCAGGAAGGCCAGGAGAGTGGGGGCCTCTCTTACCTCTGGGGGTAAGTTGTTCCAAAGGGCGAGGGCAATGGCAGAGAAGGCCCTCGTCCTGGACCCTGCCAATCGGCAATCCTTCATGGACAGGGTCCGTAACCTGCCCTCTCTGCCTGACCGGGTGGGACGGGTCGATGTATTAGGGGTGAGGCGGTTCCTCAGGTAACCTGGACCCATGCCATGTAGGGCTTTAAAGGTGATAACCAACACCTTGAATTGGACCCGGAAGCAGACTGGCACCCAATGCAGCTTGCGGAGCAACGGTGTTATATGTGCCCTCCTTGGGGCTCCTAAGACTGCTCGCGTGGCTGCATTCTGGACCAGCTGTAGCTTCCAGATACTCTTCAAGGGTAGCCCCATGTAGAGCACATTACAGTAGTCTATACAGGAGATGACCAAGGCATGAGTGACCATTCAAAGGGACTTTCTTTATATGTTTCTTTTCTTTTTCTTTATTATATTCTTTCCTTTTCCTTTTTTCTTCTTTTTCTTTGCCATTTTTATTCTTTCTTTCCATTCTATTTTCTTTCTCTGAGTTTAGCTTCTATTACAGAGCTTTCCAAACTTTTCATGTTGGTGACACACCAACATAGACGTGCATCATTTTGCGACACAGTAATAACAGGGCTCCCTGCCCTCCGGCCCACGCGATTGGCTCCTGGGTGGAAACCCCTCCCCCGGCCCACGTGATTGGCTTCCGCCTTGGGCAGGACAGGGTTGCCCTGCCCCGCCCCGCAGCTTCCCTGCCTTGCCTTTGCCAAGAAAAGCTGCGGGTCGCAAGGCGAAAAAGCTCCGCCGCACAGCTGATCGGCGCGGATATTTTCCACCCCGGGGTGCCCCCCCATCACTTTTTGCGGTGATCCAAGGCTTTTTCGTGAGCCGGTGGCAGCGCTTCTGGGTTGCCGCCACCGCAGCGCTTTCTGGTTTTTGTGAGCTGTGGCGGCAGCGGCGGCATCCTGGAACCCGGAAGCGGAGGTGCGCCATCAGCACTTTCGGGTTCTTGCACGACACACTTGGGGCCCCCAGGCGACACAGTATTGTGTCACGACACACAGTTTGGAAAGCCCTGTTCTATTAGTTTTTACTATTGTAATTAAAATTCTTATAAAATTATATTTAAAAATAGGTAGAACTTAATCCAATAAATTAAGTTTAAAATTAGGATGTTGGTGCTCTGTATGTTGTTGGTTCTTAACTCTCTCGCTCCAGCTGAAATACTGTTTTTGGCCCATAACATAGCATTGGGAGGACAGTTCTTAAACATTTGGACTGAAACGTCTCAAATAATATATCAACACAGAGCTGAGAATCACATAGCAGCTATGTTCATGTTTTGTCTGAAATGCTTTCAGTGCTAATGGCATATATGAGAATGGTGGATCGGTGGGAGAATAGCCATTGCAATTTTCTGAACAGTTTCAGTTAAATATTCCAGTTGTGCCTCCTAGGGATTTGTAGCAAAGATAATAACCCCTAGATATTTAATGAGTTTCTCTTGTCAGTTTTGATCAGTTAGCTACCTGTACTTTTTCAGTCTTTTAGTGAAGACCATAACCTTCATTTTCTGATAATTTATAAATCCATCTTCTGTAGGAGACAAGGACCCTTAGGGCTGTACTTAGTCCTACTGGTGGAAGGAATTCTACATCATCTGCATATAAAAGAAGCACAATATGCCTAGTGCCTAGGATAACCCATCTGGCCATTGAGTTAGCATATAGATTGACTAAAAAAGGACCAAATATATATCCTTGATTGCCCTTTTCTAATGTAGTCATAAGGCTGCCAATTGCATTTTACCTGGAGGCAAGTATTTTTAGAAAGCCTCCAGAAAAGCCTACAAAGATATCCATTTATAGTCGAGATATGAAGTTTTCCCCCAAATCTGTCCCTTGGGATGATATCAGAAGATGGCTTCAGCTTTTCATAAGTCTCCTAGGAACTGCACAGTGGGATGAGATATTTCTTCCCATATGCAGGTACTAATTTAGGAGGCATCGGTGAATTTGTGATATCAGCTAGTGCCCTAATTCAGATGAAATGAAGGTGCAATTTTGGGGAAGTCTTGGAAATTCACCAAGTTGACCTGAACAGTGGAGGTGAATTGTTGAAACTAACGAGTCATGCAGTGGACAAAGACCTCCCAGGAAAGAGAATAACAGACACAGAGACACTAAGCTAAGGAGCTAAGGAGGTAATTCCCTCTTTAGATGATGGTAGCAATGGCAATTCCATTCCTTTTACCTTGAGATAAATACATAACACAGTCCCCATCCCCATATCAGAATATATCTGCCATCCTCATAGGTTACCACTTAGGAGAAATAACTAAGTATTAAAAAGTGAGGGAGAAAGTGACTGGGGATTAAAAGAAAAAAGACGCCAGCAGTGCTTGCGAACTGCACAGCCCTTGCAGGCTCCAACATGTCTAACAAGGGTAGACAAAGGACACTGGGGTCTCTGCAGCTATGCACCTGCAATTATTTAGCCCTTAGATCAGAGCTTTCCAAACTTTTCCTGTTGGTGACACACCAACGGTGGTGGCGGCGGCGCGCGCGGCGGCGGTGGTATGCAGGTGTGTCACACGAAACCCGGAAGTGCTGATGGTGTACCGCCATTGTGCGTGCTACTGCGCGTGGCGGCAGCACACCATCAGCGCTTCCGGGTTTTCGTGTGGCACACCTGCACACTGCGGGCGACACAGTACTCTGTTGCGACACACCGTTTGGAAAGCTGTGCCTTAGATATTGTTCAGGCTACATTCTTATGTGTACTCTTCCATGTTCCCTGATGTGTTTCAAATGCTTTAATCGTCATGGGGGCTGGTATGATTCTAATGGAGTCTGTGTTTGCCAAATCTCGTATTGGCTTGAACTCCTATTTTCTAACTCTTCACAGGCCTCAATATTTTTCCTTGATGGCTTTTCATCAAGGTGGAAACAAAAATATTAGCTGATCTGTGTTGCTGTGGTCTTTCTACCTCGTCTGTGCTAAAGCCCAATTTTGACAATCTTTGACATAGCGCAGCAGATGGGTCTAAGTGCTATAGCCAACTTTCAGTGGTGGGTTCCAATTTGCAAACCTTTTATACCAGCGAACTACCTACTTCACCTTGTTTGCCCAGCACACTGTAAAGCATTTTCTTTGGTTTGCTTCAATGTTGCACCTTTGGCAATACTAGATGGGAGGTCCAATAGAACCCCGTTCACTAAGAGAGGCTGCCCTTGTGGTCAGAATGAACCTGAAATCCTTTCACATATTTTTTTACCATTGCCATTTTTATGCAAGTTGATGTGAAGGCATACTTTCACCACCCTTTAACACCCCCCTCTTTTTTTTAATGAAGGAGAAGCAGTTGATTTCCTACTTGCTGGTCAGTAAGTATCCTGTCTTCACCACAAGAGTTGCTAGGTTTTGATCTGCAGCAGTTTCCATAAGAATTCATAAGATGTCTTGCACTTCTTAAGGAAACAAAGGGAAAAGCTATCAGGAAGTGCCTGCCCTGATTCCATTGGATGGAAAAATGCCTTCCTTTCATCTTGGTGGCATTCTCATGGCTTAGAGTGTCTTAACTGTGTTAGGTTGCTTAATATGTATTATATGTACTGTATGTACTGTACGTTCACCTTATTTTTCAACATACCTTCATCACTTCTGGGGCCTCCAGTCTTCCTGACTTCCAAGGCTTCAGATGACTCAAAAGGAAAGACATCAAGAAGAAACTTCTCCCAATGGGATGTTTCTGTTTAGCAAGCATTGCTAATATGGTGGAGAAATGTGCAAGAGAAAAAATAAATAAATAACAGAAGCATTTCCTGCCACCTTTCAATAAGAAAAGAAGCTCAAATCACCAGCAAAGGAGATGCAAGATCATCTGAGAATGAGATTGAAAAAACAAAGCAAACAAACAGAAGCCTATTTCATAAAGGAAGACAACCTTATGGAAACTGAAAGTCAGTTTTCAGTATAGTATTAGACAGGACTGGAAGAAAAGTTCAGGAAGGAATGTTGATATATACGCTTCAGCGACAACAAGAAAAACAACTGTCTAGTAACCCAAGTTGAATGACAGTACAAGAATTAGAAAAGTAAAGGCCAAAGTGATAGACTGAAGAGACAGAAATGGGAGAAAATGAATAAACAGTATAGTCCAAAACTATCAGGAAGGAAAAAAGGGGCAAGCATTCATTAATTTGGACACAAGTCATTTTCAAGACCACATTTATGGAACACATAAGGCACTATTTCTCCCTCTCCCTCTCCCTCTCCCTCTCCCTCTCCCTCTCCCCTCTCCCTCTCCCTCTCCCTCTCCCTCTCCCTCTCCCTCTCCCTCTCCTTCTCTTTCTCTCTGTGATGAACTCAATCCTTGAGCTATTAAATCAGAAGTCCTTACACAAGTCACTTAGGAATATGAAGGAACTTTTATTAAAGCCAGTGATCCATCGTCCATTAAAGATTCGAGTAAAGAGGCCTCTTCAGCCGACAGTTTAAAATCCCCAGGTCTCCCCCCCCACCAGAGCACTTGCAACTTGCCCGCCCCCCCCCATTGTCTTTTGACTCCCAGTCCTTCCTGAGTCCGAATCTATTGAAATTGCAATAGCGCCCTTTGATCTGTCCTGGGTGCTGAAGCTCTCATCACGGTTTCTTTATTAGTCTAGTCTGTGAGAGGTGAATGCACAAATGCTTGTTGCCAGCATTTCACATGTCTGGCTGTTTCTTCCTTGGTTCTTTTTGCATGACTTTTAGAATAGAAACAGATAAGCAGAGCCAGCAGGCAGAACAAAGGATCACCTTTATGCACTTAACTTCTTGATCATAAACAATAATTCACCATAGTAACCAATTAGCATGTGACTACCCAAGAGTCAGCCTGGCCAAACCAATAATACCTTACATGGTAACAAACACTTAAGAACACAAAGATAAACCTTATATGGTTAATGGAATTTGAATGCCAGCAGGCCTTTTGGTGCCTGTCTGGTGAGAGAAAAAAATTACCTCAGCTTGTCTTTTTAAACTGAACCTTGTGACCCAGATTCTTTTTAGTTCACAAAATAAAAAATACAACAGGGATGGCCAGTCTAAAATTCTAAATTCAAGTGCACCCACAGTCAGTTCTTCCAGAGTCCACCAGGTGCTGAATTGGTCCACTTGTCCAGGGCCCGCCTAGGCCACACTGCCACGCTGCAATTCGCCGGGATATCTAGGCCCATCGAGCTGCCGAAGCCAGGTCATCTAACCGGCGCCCTAAGCTCTGACCCACAGCACCGAAGCTAGTCTGCCGCCCAGGCCTACCGCATCGTCGAGGCCAGTCCGCCGCCATGAGGCTCCCGCTGTTGCTGGTCAGCCCGCACAAATCCGTCATGCTTCTGGGATTGACTCACTGCACCGGGAATCGCCTCGCCACCTGGAATTGCTGTGCCACCGGTGTCCGTTGGTGTCCGCTGTGCCCTGCCACCACCTGGGTGGATTAAGGCCCCCCACTTCATCCACAGGGCTCCGGCAAAAGCTCCAGGAACAGTTCCGGCAACGGCTCTGGTAGCGACCTCAGACTTGCTGCACCGCCAATATCCACCGGCGTCTGCCGCTCCCCACAGCCGCCGAGATATATTAACACCCCCACTTCATCCTTCAACTCCAGCAGCATCTCCAGCCACAACAGTTCCGGCAGCAGCTCCAGCCACAACAGTTTCGGCAAGGAAGGGCTTCCACCGCGGTCAAGGGCTGTTCCAGCCCCAAGCTCCACCAATGCCCACCGTCTTTCACCACTCTGTCCATGGGACTCTGTCCGCCCCCACACCGACCCATCAGGTATGGGGATTATGCACCCCCAAAAACCTCGACAAACAGCCAAGGCTGGGGGTAGGGGTAGGAGGCAGAGGTCTAAGAAAATTTAGGGCTCACCCCTCAGAGCAGCATCAGACGGCGTCCGCTCACGGTCACCATCATTTTTATTTGTTTATTTATTTATCATATTTATATCCCGCCCATCTCCCTCTCAAGGATTTTTTCCAATTTTGCTGGGAATCTGTCATGAAATCCCTTCACTAAACTAGGTGCCCTTACATGACGGCATGCCTACTTTCTATTCACTCTCTTGGGAGATTAATCTATCTTCTAATACCCTTTCACTTTCTCTGCCTGCAGTTGTTCAACTTTCATTCTTGTTTATTCCACTTGCTTCCTTTTCTTCAATGTCCTCCCCCCCCCCCCCAAGATCCGTTCTTGGAACTATCAAAAAATGTCCCACATACTGCCTGCATCCTTCACTGAACATCTCAGTTTTTCGTGATAACCAATAATATCTGTCATGCTTTTAGATTTATATTCAATCCTTTTCCATGCATACATATGAATAGACTAGTATTTACTCCTTTCCTTTCCTTCGTTATTTCATGATGTTTACCACTGTTTACATTCCAGGTTTCAGTCTTCCAAATGCCATGATCTTCATCAGATGGGCCCATAGATTGATTTACAGTGCCCACCATGACTCAAATAGTGAATCAAAGCCATTACATGATGCTATTTAGAACAATCAAGAATCAGAGTCAGCAGTTTATCTTCATCTAAAGGAAAAAGGACACTCATTTGAGGACATTAATGTTCACATTTTTGACAGAGAAGATAGGTGGTTTGAGAGAGGGGTCAAGGAATCCATTTATGCCAACTTGGAAAATCCTTCCTTGAATAGAGGTGGGGGCCTCAGGCATAACCTTTCCCCTATCTTCCTTCCTGCTTTGTCTTCTGTGCCTAGGAAGATTAAGACCATTTTGCAAGCTCAACAGCAGCAGGGTAATCTTAACGATCCTCCTTTAGATGATAAAGGGACTTAGAAATAAACATCTCAAAATAACCATGACCTAGCCCCAGGTGCAAGGTCACACAGCCACCCTAGAAACATATTTAAGGATTCCCTTACTAACTTTACTCAGACTGAAGAAGCTCCTTGGATAAGGAGTGAAACGTTTCTACTGAGAAAATAGAAATCCAGTTGACATGATTCAAGCCACAGACTGTTCCACCTGGATGACTGAGAACCTTCATCGACAACAATCAAGAATGTGTCGACCACGTCACCAGCCATAGTTGTTCCTGTGGCTCATGCAGCATACCCTGCTAATTCTAAGAATAGTATTGATGTTTTGGCACATTTGGGCCAGTATGCCACAAGTCCAGTATGGACATAACCCCAAATATACTCATGCTGTTTTATGTAAGCTAGAACCTGTAGAGATCACCTTGAAAGCCAAAATACTTTTGCCCACAGCCTACCAAGCAACAAGTAGGAGATATATGCAGTGAACCGACATACTGAGGACGCACAATTATGTTATGACACCACAAAATAGCAGAATGACCAATGCCCAGAGAGATGGTTCAAGCTCACTACAGGGATTAGTGATTATCCAGTGGGACTTTTTTCTTAAAGAAGGATTTCAGACTATTTTTTAACAATACTGGGAAATCTCAATGGGTGTTTGACAAATTCAAACCTATTCATATACACACAACTCACTTCATCACTCTTGCCATCTTTATGTTTTATTAATTTCACTGTAATTTGATTGTTTTGAGCTGCCCAGAGTCATTAAGTCAGGTGGCATTCAAGTTTAATTTATTATTATTATTATTATTATTATTATTATTGTTGTTGTTATTGTTGTTATTATTATTATTATTATTATTATTATTATATTGTTACTTATTTGTTTTTGCCGCAGCATGATTTGTGAACCTATACAATATGGTGTGTAAGGTATGAATTTTTTTTTTTTGCTTTCAGTGGGTTTGCAGAAGCCAAGCAGCACAACTTCTTTTCACGTTGAGAGTTATATCAGATGCTACACTTAGGTAGGGATGAAGAAGTGGAAAAGGCCAAAATGAAAGGTGATTGTACTAAATTGATATCTAAATTAAATTTAAGGCATGAAATATGGTCAAGACAAGCAATCTACTTCATGGCTTAATATTCTGTGCCAACCAGATGGTGAGACTTCTTTCTTCCTAATTATTTCAATATATTAGGGGGAGATTTTCTAAAGGTTTCTTCTTAACAGGAACAATCTCTGACCTTGACAGGGAATCATGAAGGTCTTTCATCTTGTAAGAAACGGAAGAACTGGCCTGGATGGGAAGGCAAAGGTTGTCCCCTTGTGACAATGTAATCACTGTAGAACTTCAGATTTATTTAACACAGATTTATTGGGTGAGGCAGTTGCACGGCTACTCTGCTTTTGAAATGTATGCACTTTTTTTGCACTTGCATGTACATCCCCCCAGCCATCCCTCTTGCTGTTCCAGAACTGAAAAATAATGGAGTTTTCAACTTGAAAATCCTTATTTTGTTAGTTCCTTTGCACTTCTTTTGAAAGAAGGAGTAATGAGTAGGGACATCAAAATCCTGCCTTGCTGGTTAAGTGGTCCTTTGCTGCCTCTAGCAAAAGCAGACAGCCCCGAGTGCCTCAGGAACGGAAGGCCTATTGTATAACCCGTCATTCAGGTTCGTTTGAGGGCAAATATCCATCAATGTACTAACAACATCATTAACTCCTGCTGACTTTCAGCATATGCGGCTAACCAGGAGGCACTTTTCCCTCCCTTATGATCAAACATGAAAGATTTTCAGTTCATATTGCCCCCCCCCCCCAGCCTTTCTTTGTTTCTTCCACTCTGAAGCATAATGGAAAGGGGAAGGTACACCCAGCATTCTAAACACTTTAAAGGTTTTGCTTTTATTGCTTGATGGAGGCTGGAGCTGAAAAGTAAAGAATAAAGCAGAGGAGTGTCAGAAATAACAGACTCAATATTCCCACTGACGTGCTAGTGGAAAGTGCCTTTGAAGTAGCTTTGCAGGTAAGAAAGAATTTTATCAGCCCAAGATACTCAGTAGAGAGCTGGAAGGGGGTATATTTTGAATTCAAAGAGGCTGGGTGTAAAAGGAAAAGCTGCTAAAACCTATAATCCTGACTGATAAGTTCTTCAAATATCCAGTGCTAACACTTAAAACTTTGGACCTCCTTGGTCAGAGGGTAAGGGCTAAAATGTCTTCTTTCCTTTTTTATGGATCTATTTGCTCCATAGTTCTTATTTATAACCCCATAATAAAAACCAGAGCCTTTTCACATACTTCTTTTCATCAAGGAAACCCAGATATTGCCATATCAAGGAATTTGTAGCCAACAATTATTCCAGAAAACATCTTAGATGTTCATCAAAAATAGGGGTGAGCACCATGAGATCATTTTGCTTACATTTTGTTCAGCATGTACATACAGTATATACATAGTTAAAGTGTGCTAAGTATTTACAAGGCTTGTACTTCGCTTAATCCCCAGCCCCTAAACACACATAGACATGCATAATACTTTGACTATTTTTCACTGCAATGCTATTGCCACTGCATTATATTATATCTTCTGTGGCTTTTGAATGATGAATTACAAAAAAAGATGGCTGTTTAAACATGAAAGCAGTTTCCATCTGGGAAGGGTTATCCATTTCTGATCTAAAGCCACTGTATGGAGAGCCAGTTTGGTCTAGTGGTTAAGGCAACGGGCTAGAAACCAGGAGACTGAGAGTTCTAGTCCCGCCTTAGGCATGAAAGCCGGCTGGGTGACCTTGGGCCAGTCCCTCTCTCAGCCCTAGGAAGGAGCCAATGGCAAACCAGGAGACAGAGTTCTAGTCCCGCCTTAGGCGTGAAAGCCGGCTGGGTGACCTTGGGCCAGTCACACTCTCTCAGCCCAACTTACCTCACAGGGTTGTTGTTGTGGGGAAAATAGGAGGAGGAAGGAGTAATAGGTATGTTCCCCACCTTGAGTTATTTATAAAAATAATAAAGGTGGGATAGAAAATAAATAAATAAATAAATAAATAAATAAATAAATAAATAAATAAATAAAATCACCATGACTCCATAAACAAAACCAGTCCAAATAGACAAAGAGAATTAGTCCCTGGGGATCTCACGGATATCCAAAATGGTGAAGCTCAGCGCAAGCATACAGGAACCCGGATCAAATGTTTGAAGCAAGGTTCTAGTGGCTGCTCCTAAGTAGCCCCAGCTGCAGACATGACTGAAATAGGGGCATTGTTCTCTTTGCTTCCTAAATAGTTGAGCAGATCAGTTTTTCTCAACTGCATGTGCATCTTGGAGTTAGGTGCCCTGCCTAGTGGTCCCTCATCATCTCAGCCTGCCCATCTTCTTCTGCTCATTGTCTCTCCAGTTTGTATATACACATACATACATACAAATACACATACACATACTTATACTTATACAAACATGTATATGTTTGTGTATATGTTTGTGAAAGTGTGTGTTTATACAGGAGTCTGTGTGTTTGTATTATACATATTTTATATATTATTGCCAAATGATACACTTAACTAGGTATATGTAGCTGTTCCTACCAAAGAACATTGAGGTCTACAATAACTAGCTGTATCATCCTAACATAGGGCACCCTTGAAAGAAGCTCCCATTCTGGGGAGGGAACATCATACCTTCCGGTCCAGATATATCAGTATGCAAGCATCCATTATTGATCCCTCGTTTGACAAGAAAGAATTGTGGGGTGATGATGCTTGACACTAGTTCATGAAGACTATTGGCAAAATATCAGCCATTGTGTGAATGCTGTTGAGTAGAACTTGCAGCTATTTGATAGATCAGGAGAATTTTGCCCAGCATTTACTGATTCATATGATTTTCTATCCACTGTGGGTGTGCACAGATGCCCACACAGACACAACTTGAAGTGAATGCCAGGATTTCTTGATTTAAGTTAATTTATATTAAGTTCACCTAAATTTGATTTCAGTTCATTTTATTTTTGTTCAATTGTATTATACTAAAATAATTAGCAAAAACACGCACAGATACATGCTTTAATATAAACAAAATAAGATAACTTCAAAATTAATGAGTATGATAAGTGGGAAGGAAGGGCATTAAAAAAATGTTATGAACAGATTATATTGATTATATTGGTTACTTAAGTTCATTTAAATGTTAATTGGCATTTCTTCAGTAGATTCAACTTTTAAGTTCAATCCATTTATTGCTGATGGTATTTTATCTGCAAATGTTTATTTTTAATACTGAATTTTATATTTGCAATTGCTTTATTTAGTGATTTTGTATTACAGTTTGATTCTGTACCACCTTCTGTACCACCTTCAGCATGGTAAAGCACTGTAAAGTTTTACAAAATCTTAATACATTCAAATGAACAAAAACGGTATCCGTATATTGCTAACGAAGGCACCTTTCTGCAACTTCCACAATGCCCTGCGGGTTATGATAATTCAGTAACAGTGATGACCAAACACATCCAGAAACACCCATTGTTGGAGAAAGGTACCTCCTTTTTCAAGGGGATGAAAGAAAATGAAAATGTAGGATTGTTTTGCGTAAGGGGGGGGGAGTGGGGAATACCTAACTGTTATCAATACATTGAATAGTTTCCTAACAACACACAGCTTGCTGAAGGATACCTTATATTAAGGTATTTCCATGGCTATCAGCAATGAGCAGGGTTTTTCCAGAAAATGCAAGAATTCCAGGTCTTATATTGTGAAACAATGTAGACCGGGCACTGGGAAGGGAAAAGGGAACAACGAACTATTAACAGAAGAAGAAAGATTACTCATTCCTGGGAAAGAGGAAAGTGTGAGAAAGAAACTCAAAATTACCCCACTTTGATGTTGTTTGGTGTAAGAAAAGGTTGTGCCATCAGGCGCGTATGAACTTCTGTCCATAGTTCTTCTGGGACCCTATCTACTAAATCTAGTCCCTTAAATCTATTCTTTACCTCCACTGCATATTCCTTAGGAATATTAGTGAGCTCACATCTAACTGATCTGTGGGTCTTCCCTATTCTCTTTAGTCTGATTCTAAATTTTGCAATAAGAAGTTCGTGAACTACAGTCAGCTCCAGGTCTTGTTCTTACTGACTGTATAGATGTCCGCCACCTTTGGCTGCAAAGGATGTAGTCAATCTGATTTCGGTGTCGACCATCTGGTGAAGTCCATGTATAAAGTCGTCTTTTAGGTTGTTGGAAGAGAGTGTTTGTTATGCACAGTGAGTTGTCTTGGCAAAATTCTATCAGCCTATGTCCTGCTTCATTTTGTTCTCCCAGACCATGCTTGCCTGTAATTCCAGGTGTCGTTTGACTACCCACCTTAGCGTTCCAGTCTCCTGTAATGAAAATAACATCTCTTTTTGGTGTATTATCCAGTAGGTGCTGCAGATCCTCATAGAACTGATCTACTTCTGCTTCTTCAGCATCTGTGGTTGGGGCGTATATTTGAATCACTGTGATGTTAAATGGCTTACCCTGAATTCGAATTGAGATCATTCTATCATTTTTGGCTCAGTGGGTAAGACGCCAGGCTTGTCCATCGCAAGTTTGGAGGTTCGAATCCCTAGCCCTGCGTGCGGAGTGAGCTCCCGCACTAGCTCCAGCTCTTGCCAACCTAGCAATTCGAAAGCATGCAAATGCAAGTAGATGAATAGGTACCACTTCGGTGGGTAGGTAACAGCGTTCCGCGCGTGTCATGCAGCCACATGACCGTGGAAGCGTCTTCAGACAACGCTGGCTCTTTGGCTAACAAACGGAGATGAGCACCGGCCCCTAGAGTCGGACACGACTGCACAAATGTGCGGGGGGTACCTTTACCTTTACCTTATCCAAGCACTGCTTTAGCCACTTTATTATTAATTATGAAGGCTACTCCATTTCTTCTGTGGTCCTCTTGTCCACAGTAGTAGATCTGGTGGTCATCTGATGTGAAGTGGCCCATTCCAGTCCATTTCAGTTCACTGACACCTAAAATGTCTATATTTAATCTTGACATCTCACCGATAACCACATCCAATTTGCCCTGGCTCATAGATCTTACATTCCAGGTTCCTATGGTGTGTTGATCTTTAGAACATCGGATTCGTCGTTCACCATCAGCACCGTCGGCCACTAGCCGTCCTTTCGGCTTTGAGCTAGCTGCGTCATCACATCTGGGGCTAGTTGAATGTATCCTCTGTTCCTCCCTAGTAGCATTTTGACCATCTTCCGACCTGGGAGTCCCATCTTCCGATGGTATACCGACATATCTCTGGTTGTACTGATCCATTTAGTTTTCACGGCAAGAATACTGGGGTGGGTTGCCATTACCTTCCCCAGGGATCGTATTTAGTCTGACCTCTCTGCCACGACCTTCCCGTCTTGGGTGTCCCTTCACGGTTTAGCTCATGGCTTCATTGAGGTGCTCAAGCTCCAGCACCACAAGGTAACGACCTCCTTTGCTGGAGTGTATTCTAATAAATGAATTATTTTAGCAGTCTGATGGATTGTCTGGAGAATTTCTTAAGTTAGATACTGGCACTGGGATCATCACAGAAGGAGAGAAAATACTGAAAGATGGGAAACAGGATGCGACAGGAGTTTCTTCAATGGGCAACCGCTTGCAACTCAGTTTCAGAGGAAAACTTGCAAGACTGACTTCTCCCTCTAGAGCAGAGTTGACCCAATTTCCAAAGACCAAGCCAAGCCCCATGGCATCATAAGAACCGATGTCAGCACTTCTGGGTAAACCAGACAGGAAACAGGACTAGATGAACTAATTCTACTTTATTTTAAGGCTATATTAACAGAGTATTTCAAGTCTGAAAGTACAAATCTCCCGCCATCTCTATTTATCGCTTGAGTGGTCAGGATGGGTCTTTCCTAAGTTTTTTCTTTCGACCGTCACCCTCTCTCGGCCTCCCTTTCCTTTTATCTGATCATTCCCCAGGCAGCATCTCTTCCCTCTGTTCTCCAAGGTCACCCTCACATTCCATCACAGACTATGTTGCATTGCCATTTATGGATTAGCTCAATGCTTGCACCTGGGAGATGCTGGAACCAATGATTCCTATTGAGATATTTGCATATAAACTGCAAAGAACAGAATTCTGGACTAAGCATCTAGTGGTTGAACTGAAGTGTGGCTTGGAATTGAGTTTTCTCACTTCTCCAAAGATATGCATTTCTTCTTTGGTTTCAACAGCGTACTTAAATACATATTTGAACAATCTGCTACCTAATGAAATTTAAATATACTTTTGAGTATATATATATTTTCAATAATTAATAGTTTTATAGAAAAATCAAATGGAATGAATGGTTGCTAAAGCATGTAAAAGTGATGTGATTTGGAAATAGTCATATTTGCTCATTCCTAAATATATGTCCCTGCTACTGAAAAGCTCCAGTCTAAATTCTGACACAGATACTGGACAGTGTAGGAACATCCAAATAAGAAGGAAGGATTATTGGGAAGAATGAAGGAAAAAAGTTACTTGTGCATAGTTACATGCACATATATTCAGTTTAATTGTTGAAGAGTTAAGAGCATAGCATATATCGAAGACTTCAGGGAGCAGCAATTTCTACTAAAGGATTTGAAGGAATATGAGGTGGCACTATTTCAAGGCAGAGGTTTTTGTCATCAGAAGGAGTAAACAAAAAAATAAAAAGTGGTTCAAAACAACAGAGAATCTTTGGATTACACACAAAAATCATATTTGATACTTCCTTTTTCCTAAAATAAAAACTCTGGAACGCAAGCCAAAGTATAATTAATTTTTATTGGATCAATCGGTTTCTCATGTTGAGAGGCTAAAGCAGTGTTTCTCAACTGTGGCAACTTCCAGACACGTGGAATTCTGGGCACTGAAGTCTACACATCTTGAAGTTGCCAAAGTTAGGAAACATTAAGCTAAAATTCCTATACTCCTAAATTTACTAGCAGTGGTAGAGGAAAAGCTGCATTACTCAAAGTATTGTCAGCCGTGGGGGAATGTTCAACTAGAAATATAAAAATGACACACACGTCACCCAGCAGTAATAGGGGACAACCAGGAAACTCAGGCTAAGGAGATAACCTTCCCCAGCACAAATCCTTTATGTTTATATTTATATTATTTATATTTATATTTATATTTATATTTATATTTATATTTATATTTATATTTATATTTATATTTATATTTATATTTATATTTATATTTATATTTATATTTATATTTATATTTATATTTATATTTATATTTAGGGGTGGCGGGTGGATCTCCTCTCCTTCCTTCCTTCCTTCCTTCCTTCCTTCCTTCCTTCCTTCCTTCTCTCCTCCTTCCTAATTCAGTCCTTCCAGAAGGACTAATTTTGAGCACCCTACTGGTTGGGATAGGTTGAATGCTAGTTCAGAGGTATTGTTGCAATCTAGTGCACAGCCAACTGTCCATGCTCCTGTGGCTGGACAACAACCAGTTCAGCTGCCTTCTGGTTCCCAGTCTCCTAGTGTGGTGAGAGGGTCCCCTCAGGTGAAGGAAGAGGAAATTTCACCTGAGCAGGTTCAGGACCTGAAGGGGGAATCTGGTAGTGAAAAGGCAGAGGACAGTGATGAGGAAGAGGCAGTGGTAATTCCTCGTAGGTCTGCACGTTCCACAAAGGGTGTGAAGCCTGACAGGTTTGTGATTCAGCAGGTGAGAGTGTGTCAGATTACCTGTGAACCTCAGTCTTTCCAGGAGGTGTTGCTTCTGCCTGTTGAAGAGCAGGAGAAGTGGAACACAGCGATGGATAAGGAGTTTGAGGCATTAGTGAGTCAAAAGGTGTTTGAAGTCACTGACTTGCCCCCATCCCAGAAAGCTGTTGGTTCCAGATGGGTTTTCAGAAAGAAGCTTCTTCCTGATAATACAGTGCAGTACAAAGCCAGGCTTGTTGCTCAGGGGTTTTCACAAGAGAGGTTTTTGAACTATGATCTCACATATGCACCCACAGCTAGACCAGAGTCTTTACGTATGGTACTTTCTCTGGCTGCACAGCGTGAACTTGTTGTCCATCATTTTGATGTTGACACAGCATATCTGAATGCAGAGCTCCCTGAAACAGTGTACATGAAGCAGGCTCCTGGCTATGCTTGTGGCAATTCTCAGAAGGTGTACAGGCTGCGCAAGGCGCTTTATGGATTAAAGCAGGCTGGTCGCTGTTGGCATCAGTGCTTAGATAAGGCTTTGATGGAGCTAAAATTTAAAAAGTCAGTTGCTGATCCTTGTGTGTACATAAGAGGTTCTGGAAGTAGCTACACGGTGTTGCTAACGTATGTTGATGATTTTTGCCTAGCAACTGGTTCTTTGCACCTTGTACAAGAGTTTGCAACACAATTAAGACAGTACTTTCAGTTAAAAGACCTAGGTGAACTGAAATACTATCTAGGTGTTGAAGTCACTAGAGCTCAGAGTGGTGAATTCTATCTGAGTCAGAAGAGAAAAATTGATCAATTGTTGAGTCAACTTGAGATGTCAAATGCAAAACCTACCAGAACACCAGTGACTCTTGATTTCCTAAAGGGTGACACATGTGAGGAACCTTGTCCTCAACCTGAATTGTATCACTCTGCTGTAGGAAGCTTGCTACACTTAACACAATGGACACGTCCTGACTTAGCTTACTCAGTTGGAGTACTCAGTCGTAAGGTTGCCAAACCGTCTATGCGAGATTGGCAAGGGTTAAAAAGGGTCCTACATTACCTTAAAGGCACAGGTGATTTTTGTCTTAAAGTATCAGCTACTAAAGCCGAAATGCCTGTGATTTATGTTGACAGCTCTTTTGCAGAAGACGGAGACAGGAAATCTGTGAGCGGTTTTATTTGCTTGTTTGCCAATACAGCCATCGCCTGGCGGGTGAGAAAGCAAAATTCAATTGCTGTTTCAACCTGTGAGGCAGAGTACAGTGCCCTCAGTGAGGCAATAAATGAGCTACACTGGTGTAAACAACTATTTGGAGATCTTTCTGTAGACATAGCCTCACCAGTCACAGTGTATGAAGATTCACAATCATGCATTGCGCTTGCTCTCTCTGAAAATGTAAGAGGCCGGACAAAATATATCGATATAAAATTCAAAAATGTAAGACATGCAATTCAGGAAGGATTTATCCAATTAGAATATTGTCCTTCTGAACTGAATGTGGCTGATATCTTCACGAAAGCTCTACCTCTTGAAAAACATACTACCATGGTTACCAAGCTGGGACTAGAGTGAATGTGTTTGAAATAAAATCATTTGTGTCTCTGTGTGCTTGTAAAATGACAGTTTTCACTCCCCAAAGCATTTCGAAATCCATCCGGAAGGGGTGTTAAAGTTATTTGTTAAAGTTATTCTATGTAGGATTCAAGCGAATGGATTCCTTCACTATGAAATCCTAGCCTGTAAAATGGAATTTTACAGGTTCCTATGCTGTAAGCGGTTCCCATAACAAAAAGCATGAAAAACACCAGATGTGCTTTTCTCTAGTCAAAACAATGGTGATAACAGTCCTTTCCCATGAGAACAGCATCCCGAAGGGAAAGCCAATATGCAACACCGCCATCTCATGGCGGTTTATAGTAAGTACAACTGTTACTAAAATGTTAAGCTGAAAAATGGCCTGGCCCACATTAGCCAATCAGAATGTTGAACCATGGGTATAATTCAACTATGAACTATGGGTACTCATCTCATCTCACTCACTCATTCATTTTTTATGCTTCTTTTGACTGCTATCTACATGTACTTTGTATCTGAACTGTAACCACGCCTGGTCTTTGCACAGACCATGGTTTTTCTTTCCTCACATCTGTTGATGGAACTCTGCGTATGCTTTGCTTTTTCCTTTTTGCAATGATGCACTATACATCCATTATTGCCTTATGCTATCAATAAAGATATTGTTAGCCTTAAAACACGTTGTTTGGATTACTCTGCGCCTGGAACCCCAAAAGCCAGCAACACCCCACAGATTTAAATGTATATGTATGAAATGTTAAAATATATATAAATGTTAATATATATATATATATATATATATGTATGTATGTATGTATGTATGTAAGCCTCCTAGAGTCCTCCGTTAGGGAGGGGATAGGCGGGGTATAAATACAATCAATCAATCAATCAATCAATCAATAAATAAATAAATAAATAAATATAGTCAGAGAGGAGAAAACAATGGTTAATTGGCAAGGTGGGGGTCAAACCAAGCAGCAGGGAGTTGAGATGCCAGCCTGTCATCCAGAGACAAAGTTGATAGTCAAGATTCAAAGTGTCTTAAGAAGGGGAAAGAGAAACAGCAGCTGAAAAGTCATAAATCATCACGTGAATGCAGGAGGTCTTTAACCCTAACTGGAGAAATGTCAGACCATGGTCTTGAGGCATATCAATCACTGAAGCCCATGATACATTGACAAAATAAGTGATCTTGAGGTCAAAGCCATAGAAATAAAAATACAGGAGTCAAAAGAGGAAATGAGTCCAAAATAAGCCAGTCCATGGGACAGAAGTCATTGTAATTTCAAGTGTCTGATTTTAGGAACATAAGCAATATGATTGATGGATAATGAATGGTTGTTTCTCAGAAAGCAGAGGTGGATAAGACTCCACCCCATCCCTCCTAAATAGTTCAGATAACTGGTAAGCATTTCTTCCTTTCTAAAAGCCACAGAGACTATCTATCTATCTATCTATCTATCTATCTATCTATCTATCTATCTATCTATCTATTGTTCATATCTCTATCACCGCCCATCTCCCCAGACGGGGGACTCTGGGCAGTTTACAATAAAATGTGTTTACATCTATCCTGCTCTTCTCATTGTTGTTTTTTTTTTGTTTTAGGACTTACCATACAGCTAATGTCTTCTGGCTGTTAGGGATGATTGGTGATGATTGGTCTCACCTACTGAGAGCTGGACAAATATACAAAAAGCCAATAGTCCACCAACTTCATGACTTCTTCTAATTCTGAAGAATCAGTAACAATAGGCAGCAATGATGGAAAGCTATGGGTGATCTTTTGCCATCTCCCAAGTATGGTTTTCGAAAAGGGAAGAATAAATAGAAAGATAATGAGAAGATATGTTAGTTCGTGGTCCATAGGGTTCAAAAAGAAAGAACCAGGATGCAAGAAGAACTATAGGGACATATTTAGAGCCTGGAAAATAATCTCACTACCGAAACAACTCCATGGAATTCCACCAGATTGTTTGAAAGTCCTCTTTCTTTGGCCTTCGTTGAAAGAAAACTAATTATGTCGTTGACAGACAAGATATACTGTACCAGCAATTCACTGGTGCAAATCAGGTATAGATTTATTTTTCACTCTCATATAATAATTTCTTTGGGTATTCTCTATGCACAAAAGTTCTACAATTCTTTGATCCCTGGAAATATTCCAAATATTGGAGATATAGCCAAGCAGAACACACACACACTCTCTCTCTCTCTCTCTCTCTCTCTCTCTCTCTCTCTCTCTCTCTCTCTCTCTCCACACACACACAAATATACGTAATAGCCTGCAACAATTGCTCAAAATTGATGTTAACAATCCTGTGGATCACAGCTTAAATATATGAGCAATAGACCATGTGAGTTAACTTTTCAACCTCTATATTGACCCTCTAATAGGAGATAAATTGAAACCCACCCTTATTAAGTGTTCTCTGAGTTGTCCTGCCTACATGAAAAAGAATTTCTTCTCTATTAAAATATGGTAAGATCAAATCAAGTCAAATCAAATCTTTATTAGCATCATAGACCACCCTAATGGTAAAAGCACAATAAAACATATTTACCTTCTTAAAAACAGTTAAAGCTCTTTCCTGGTTTTTAAGATCTGGATATTCAAGCTTATTATTCCAGAGGTTATATAAATAGTTAATATCTACTGCATCCATTTCCTTCAACTTCTTATAAAAATAGATTCCTCTAAAACCACTAATGGCTCTGGATCTCCTGTGCCACCAAATGCATCAGGATCAAGTAGTCCAAGTAACAAGTACAGATAGTCCTTGGTTAACAATGGCAATTGTGACCAGAATTGCCAATGTTAAGCAACATGGTTGTAAAGTGCGATGTCACATGTCCGCTCCACTTAGCGATGGCGATTCTGGCACTCCTGATTGCTGTAGTTAAGTGAATCGTTGTGGGTCATTAAGCAGGGACGTCATGTGGTTGCCATTTGTTACCTCCTGCTGACTTCCCCATTGACTTTGCTTGTCGGAAGCTGGCAAAAAGGTCACAAACTGTGGTGGATTTCAGGAAAGCTGCTGGTTCTCAGGAAGGAGGGAGCACATTCCAAAGAGGGGAGCATGATAAAATGAGATGCAGTCCAGGATTGGAATGTGGAAAAACTAAGAGTTCAGAATAGCCCCTCCCTAGAGCCTTCCCAGGGTATTTCCCCTTAGGTTAGGTAGAGTAGCTTTAGTCTGGCAAGATTCTGTCTGTATGGTGTAAGCAAATAAAGAACTGAAGTTTGGCTGAACTGATTCTCTGAAGTTCTTGGGCTTGGCCTTACACAAATGGACATCCAGCCATTGCAGCATTCCCGTGGACACGTGATTGTGATCTGGGCACTGGGGGTGAGATGAGAATGTTATTGCCCAATTAGAAGTAGTCTAAAACGATTTTGTAAGTAAGATTTTAGGCCTCCCCCCAGGGCACCCCTGCTGCCTATTTAAGGATGGAGGTAGGGCTACCTTCCATGCCGTTAAAATACATCTTACATTGTTTTCTTCCTCTACTTTTTATACAAGAAACTAAAAAGCCTTCAAGAATCCCACCTCGCCAAACTCTGTTTTCTCCATTATATAGCTGGGAATCAGTGGACCAAACTTTTGTCACCCATCCCACAACTTTTGGGAGAACTTAGCTCTTGGAACTGAGAAAATATTAGAGATAGGCTTCTTGAAAGGGATGCCAACAAAGATGCCACTGCAGGACAATCATGCACATTTTCATCTTGGTACTATCACTATAAAAAGCATAGAAGCCTCTGCCAGTGCCTGGTTAACATAACCAGTGCTTCACGGAGAAGAGCTTAAACATTCATTCACCTGCAGACCATGCCCTCCACATATCTTGAAGGAAGAACTGCATCTCTGTCCTTGTGGTGTTGGTCAAGTGGAGGACATTGTCCATTATGTCCTCCACTGCCCCATTTAGAATGAGATCAGGGCCAAATTACTGACAGCAGGTGAACGTGAGGGAACCGACCTCGAAAAATTTAGCTTTTCTTGCAAACCTGTTCTCAACTGTCCGAAACCCAGTTGCTACTTTTGCTCTGCTGTCATTTGAACTTAGAAAGAAATACTTAAGTTCTTAGTTGTAGCTGTAGTTTTATCTTGCTATCACCTTTTCACATCTAATACTATTTTTATTACGTTATTTTACAATCTTACTATTTTACCGTTGTTTTACGGTATATTATATATTATGACCTATGCTTACAACAATAAACTTACTTGCTTAGTACTTACTTGCTATTGCCTGTTTTATTACAATTTACAGGCAAGGTATAAAGAAAAGCCACTTTTTCAGGCCTTTAATATTATCCTTTCTGGAATGGAATTATTTGATTAACCTCGCTTCTCTGGTTTTAGTTTCTTCTGTCTGGTGGGTGATGTTATTATTATTTCATATTTTATGCTTTGTATTTTAAGCTGCTTTTTAATTAGAATATCAGTCTGCCCTTTTTTTAAAAAAAGTGTTCTGAAAGGCAGTTTTTCTAATTAAAAGAATAAAATAAAAAGGTTAGTCAAATGCCCTTACTGCAAGCAAAGCGGACTGAGTAACAGAGGCGTTTTCTAAATTTTGATATAGAATTCCAAATAAATCTAAAGTGAATTATTGGCTAAAGTTAGACAGCAGCCTTGCTTTTACACATCTTAAATAATGCTACATCAAATTTATATTTTTAATGGGTTATTACATTGCTAAAAAATATGAATTCCTATCCTTCTCCCTTTTTTCAGGCAATTTATCCATCAGCCTTAAAACTGTCTTCTTATTAAAGGTTTTGGTGTTAGAGTTTTTCTATGTAGAATGCATACGAATGGATTCCTTCACTATGAATTCCTAGCCAGTATTTTTCCATTCCCTCTGCTGTAAATGTTCCCATAACAAAACGCAAGTAAACAACAGGTGTGTGGCCTTGCCATAGCCAAAACAATCAGGCCAAATTGCTTATCTCATGGGAACAGTGTCCCGAAGGGAAGACAATGTGCAACACTGCCATCCCATGGCGATTTATAGTAAGTACAACTCTGTAAATGCATTGTCAGTTTGAAAATGTCCTGACCCACATATGGCCAATCAGAATGCTGAACCAAGTGTATAATTCAGCTATGAACTATGGGTCTACATCCATCTTTCTTCTTGACTTCTATCTGTCCTGTTACCATGTACTCTGTTCCTGAACTGTAACTATGCCTGGCCTTTGTATGGGCCATGATTTTTCATCACATCTGCTGATGGAACTCTGCGTATGCTTTGTTTTTTCCTTTTGCAATAATGTACTATATCTCCATTATTGCCTTATGCTACAATAAAATATTGTTAGCCTTATACGTTGTTTGGATTACTCTGCGCCTGAAACCCCAAAAGCCAGCAACAACCCACATTTGGTCCTTGTTTTGTCCAGTACATTTTGCCTGATTCCTGAATTAACTTATTTTCTGAATTGACACAAATACATTGAAGCTGAAATTGATCAAATGGGTTGGATTCAAGCAACAGATTCAAACAAAACTACCATTAGTTAATATTAACCAAGCTTAGTATAGGATATTGAAATTAGTCTTGTAAACCTAGGATTTTCTACGGATGCAATTCTTAGGATGGATTACGAACAGGCAAAATTGGCCTTGAAGCAAAGGATAAAGGACATAGAACGACAAACAGACTTAGAGGAGGCCCCTTATTTCCTAGCTTCAGAGTATAATAAATATATAGTTAACACCGCTAACTATCTTACCCAACTCGAAATTCCTAGCCATCTGAAAGCTTTTTCCCTAGCTCGAAGCCATGCACTCCCTTCAGCAGCCTGGGATGGCAGATACAAAAAAATTCCTTTAGCTGCAAGGTGCTGCGCTTGTAACATAGGAGAGATAGAAACTACAGACCACGTGCTCCTTCGCTGCCCTTTTTATAAAGAGCTTAGGAATAAATTAATAATACCTCTGACCAATAAATATCCTAGGCGGCAAGATATAGTCTCTATGCAAATGCTACTTATAGATGAATACTATACTATACTACGGCGCAAGTAGCCAGATTCTGTGCAGCTGCCATGAAGATATGCCAGACTATGATTTGAAAATGTAGTATGGTATTCCTTGTAATAATTTTAAGTGTTATATATATTATATATGGTATTTTATTTTTGTATCACCCATTTTAATATTTTAATATTTATATTTTATATTTTTATAATTATGTACAACTGATAGAATATTAGTCATGATAATGTAAATGAATAAGACTGTATTTAAATTTGATCACATTTACATTGTGATCTAAATGCATTTTAATATTTAATTGGGACTTGTTAAGTTAGATTTAAAACTATTTCAAATCAGAGGGTTTATATTTTAAAGCCCAATGTGTTTACCATGTAGAATTCTAACTTGTACTGGTCAGTGACCGTAATAAATTGAACTTGAACTTGTGTATGCTGTGTGGATGCAGCTATCACTTCCTTAACTATGTCAAAGATTTATTTGTACATTTCGTTTTGAGCTTATTGATATAAAGGGAAGATGCAGGTATAAATAGATGATTAGAGATAGAGATGATAGAGATAGATAGAGATAGAGATAGAGATAGAGATAGAGATAGAGATAGAGATAGAGATAGAGAGAGAGATAGAGAGAGAGATAGAGATAGAGATAGAGATACTGTAGATGTCAGAATACAAAATCTTAAGTCTATGTTTCTACTCCACAATGACCTTGCCAGATGGTCTTTGGCAAATCACTATCATAAGGATGTAAGAGAGTTTGTGTGTGTTTATGTAAGAAACTATGACTTCTATCGGTCCCAGTTCTGCACATACAGTACATACTTTTCTTGCTTAATCTGTAATTCATAGCTTCTTTGGTACATTTGCTGCACTAATTCATCTTGCCTGGGATTTGAATGTTTTACTATAGATACATTTAATTGAAAGCAATGACTTGGATGACATCTGCTTTGGAAGAATTTTAAATCTTCTGCTATGGAATCATTGGTTTTATTTATCTATTAATTAATCTTGCAACCATCTCCTCTGTTGATTCCCATCTTTTTTTAATAGTAATTTTATTAAACATTACAATTAAAAAGATAGAAATGAATACAAACTAAAAATAAAAGAATAAAAAATAGAAAGTGAAGAAAAGAAATAAAGGAAAGGAAAAAAAGATAAGAATATAGTAAAAAAAAGAGAAATATATAAAGAAATGATTTCGCACTTCACCACAGGTATAAATAATTTTATATGTGGCTGGCATGACGCACACAGAACGCTGTTATACTTTTATATTTATATATATATTTATATGGATTATATCCATATAAATATATATAAATATAAAAGTATAAAATATATAATATATAATATAAAATATAAAATTCAGATGGTGAATAATGATGTTATCAATGGCCCCGTCAAGAAGCCAGCAACCCCCATGATTGGCTATCCCCCCTCCCACCCCAGGCAAGGTGGCATAACCAGGTTTAGCCCCCTTCCGGAAGGCAGGGAGAGTAGGGGTCTGCCTTACCTCCAGGGGTAACTTATTCCAAAGGGCAGGTGCCACGGCAGAGAAGGCCCTCCTCCTGGACCCTGCCAATCGGCAATCCCTCATGGACAGGGTCCGTAACATGCCGTTTCTTCCTGACTGGGTGGGATGGGTCGATGTAACGGGAGTGAGGCAGTCCCTTAGGTAACCTGGACCCATGCCATGTAGGGCTTTAAAGGTGATAACCAACACCTTGAATTGGACCCGGAAGCAAACTGGTACCCAATGCAGCTTGTGTAGCAATGGTGTTATATGTTCCCTCTTTGAGGGTCCTAAAACTGTTAGCACGGCCACATTCTGCACCAGTTCTAGCTTCTGGATACTCTTCAAAGGTAGCCCCATGTAGAGCGCATTGCAGTAGTCAGGAGATGACTAGGGCATGAGTGACTGATCGGAGGGCCTCCTGATCCAGGAAGGGGCATAGCTGGCGCACAACATGAAGCTGTGCAAAGGCCCTCCTGGCCACAACTGCCACTTGCTCTTTGAGCAGGAGTCATGAGTCCAGGAGAACCCCCAGGTTCTGCACCAGATCTGTCTGGGGCAGTACAACACCATGCAGAGCCCAAGGTGGCAAATTCCCAGATACCCGGGAGCCCCCAACCCATAGACATTCCGTCTTACCAGGGTTCAGCTGAAGCCTGTTGTTCCCCATCCAGACCCTCACAGCCTCCAGGCACCGAGAGAGGGTGGTCACAGCTTCACTTAAGTCACCTGGGATGGAGATGTATAATTGAGTATCATCAGCATATTGATGATACCTCACCCCGTGGCGGTGGATGGTCTCACCCAGCAGTTTCATGTAGATGTTTAAAAGGAGCGGAGAGAGTACCAAACCCTGTGGCACCTCACAAAGGAGGGGATTTCTTGCTCCCTATCAACACCGATTAAGACTGGCCCTGGAGGAAGGAGGTAAACCAGCACAAAACCGCGCCACCCACCCCCAACTCCCTGAGTTGACCCAAAAGGATACCATGGTTGATGGTATTCAGAACTGCTGAGAGGTCAAGAAGAGCCAGGATGGATGCACTGCCCCCATCCCACTCCCGCCAGAGGTCATCCAAAAGTGCAACCAAAGCTGTTTCTGTTCCATATCCAGGCCTGAAAGCTGACTGAAAAGGGTCCAGATAATCCGTTTCATCCAGGATCCTCTGGAGCTGCAATGCCACCACTTTCTCAACCACCTTCCCTAAAAAAGGGAGGTGGGAGACTGGATGAAAATTGTCCAAAATGGAGAGGTCCAGTGATGGCTTCTTGAGGAGGGGGTGCACCAGCGCCTCTTTAAAGGCAGCTGGAAACACTCCCTCCTCCAAGGATGAATTCACCATTGACTGGACCCACCCACATGTCACCTCCCGAGCTGCTTTTACCATCCAGGAGGGACAAGGATCTAATTGACAAGTGGTGGCGTTTACAGACTGGAGAACCCTGTCCAATTCCTCAAGCCCAACAGGCTCAAAGTGTTCCCAGGTAACTGGGTAAGTATGTTCCACAGACCCTGCTACATGCTTGGTGTCCAACTTGGAACGAATCTGAGCAATTTTATCCTCCATATGCCTCGAAAACTCCTCAGCATGGCCCTGTAGGTGGGTTTCTAAACCCACCTTCCCCAAAATGGATCAGGTGATCTTAAACAGGGCCATCGGGCAGCATTCTGCAGATGCAATAACAGCAGAGAAATATTGATGTTTTGCTGCTCTTACCGCCACAAGGTAGTTCTTAACAGCAGCTTTAGCTTGTGTTCGGTTGGGTTCGGTCCTTGTATATATATATATATACAAGGACTGAGTATATGTATATGTATATGTATATGTATATGTATATGTATATGTATATGTATATGTATATGTATATGTATATGTATATGTATATGTATATATGTCCTTAAACTTGTATTTAAAATTTCTTTCACTAAGGATTGAAGGAAACTCACCTGGTGCCATAAAAAAGTTGTTGATCCAAAGGTTCCTAATAGCTGAAAAACAATTAACAAGCAAATTTCAAAAGTGATTAGAAAAGGAAATATGCAAACCCAGTGTCCTTTCAAAGGCGCTGACCACAGTTTGAGTGAATATGGCTATTCCCTCATCTCCCAGAACTCTAAACCCACCGGAGACTGCTATCTTGTGGTCTCCTCATGAGGAACAACTGTCTGGAGAACTTCTGGGCGATCTCAAGTCCTTTCCTTGTCCAGAGGAATTATCGAAGAGCCGGTCTACTCGCCGGCTCTTCCTTCCACCGCAGTCATTGTTCAGTTAGCCATTTCTTCCCCGGAAGTCTGTGATTCCCACCTTAAAATGGGTAAATGTCACCTCAATTAATTCCATAGTAATTAAATAAATTAAATAAACTAAATAAGCAATTCCATAGTAATAAACTCCACATGCATACAGCTTAATTCATCTGCTTCCATACTGTTGTTTTCATTCTTGCTCTGCATTTATGGCACAGCTTGCATCTAAATTGCCTTTACTCAATGATACAATACATGGAATATTACTTTGTAGGAGTGAGTACTTAACACTCGGACAAGCTACACACTTTTGTTCAATAGTAAGTAATCTGGTATCCCTCCAGATCTCTTTGACTAAACTTTGGACTATGACATGTGGGAGTCCACAAGGATTGCATTTTATTTAGATGAACACATTTGCCGATATATCACGACATCCCTGGTTCTTGGGAAGAACTCAATGCGAATGAAGGCCAACACCAGCTAAAGAACTGGCAGCTGTGATTTCACATTGTTGTGTATATAATAATAATAACAACAGAAACAAAAAGAACAATGGGGGGGAAGCTCTAGGAGAAATCAACAGATATTGATGGAGAATGTGGGGCCTCCAAGCTTCAGTTTTTTCACCCATGATCTAAGTAATTTGTTTGCCAAAATAAATAAGTAATAAGAAGGATAAAATCATACAGTCGAGGTATTAGCATATTAGAAACAGTTAATAACAAAACCAACTTTGTTGTTTGTAAAATTGGCAGTGTAAAAGGGAATGCACAGTTATGAATGCAGATGTGGAGACCTGTCTGATATTCCTGTTATCTCTTACTCTTCATAACATAATAAAATAAAATAATAAAGTAGGAGAATGGATTCCAGTCAGAAGCATGATTTGTGACTGAGATTTCAAAGTAACTCAGTCATGAATTTGCATCCAGTTCTGCTTTCCAAGCGAGGTCATCAGCTCCATTATTTAGCCATCTGTACTAAATCAAGATCCACAATGTTCCCAAGCTCTTCAGCCATCATTGCTTTCATGTCTGCAAGAGAACAAATTGCCACAATTTGTCTGTTTTACTAGAATAGTAACAGTGTTGGCTGCAATCTGCTCTCATAAATCTAGCTTGTTTGTGGAAATATTACAGCTTGCCCTACTTTTATGGTGTGTTAGTTATATCATTGATTTTACATTCTTGCAAAGCTGTTTAGTCAGTGCATGAAAATTCTGCTGCTGATATCAACTAAAACTGCCATTTTATTACTTGTGTGCACTTACCATTTGCTTTAAAGGTCATGCTTTTAACCTTCACCTCAGCGGGTGTGGAGGATGGATGGATGGATGGATGGATGGATAGATGGATGGATGGATGGATGGATCTCTCTCTCTCTCCCAATAGTCAGTCTAAGTATAGATCAGTTTCTCAAAATTATGACTCCATCATTAAGTTTTGTTTGCTTTACAGAGCTATCCAAAAGGGGGAAAACATTTTATGCTATATTACAACAAATGTATTTTTGGATATCAGGATTTCTAAGCTTTTAAAATGTCAGATGCATTAATATTTTGCAGGTTTTGGAATCCAAGCTGAAGAAGGACACTTACCTTACTTTTATAAGAATATATTTTTTTCTTTTTACTTCTGACCAGCCAAAAGAGGAGAGACTATCAGGGATAAGGTAGAGGGATGTATTCAGTTACAGCAGCATTGAATGCACTGCTGAGACACCCAAAAGACCAAGCTGAAGACAGATAATTCTGGAGAGAATCCATTCATGTGGTTGCTAAGGGTCTGAAGACAGATAATTCTGGAGAGAATCCATTCATGTGGTTGCTAAGGGTCTGAAGACAGATAATTCTGGAGAGAATCCATTCATGCGGTTGCTAAGGGTCACCTTCAACTTGATGGCACTTATTTATTTATGTATTATTTATTCAATTTACATGGCCACCCATATAAACATATGACTCTGGGTGGCTAACAAGGAATAAAAACATTATAATGAAAACAATAAATAATATAACCAACTAGCACAATCAGCATAACCACAATATGGACTCAACCACACACCCAAGGCTCAGGAAACAGCACAAAGTTTTTAGGACCTTACGAAAAACCAGTAGGGTTGGGGCAAGTCTAATCCCTGGGGGGAATGTTTCAGAGGACATTCTGTGGCTTGAATCATGTCAACTGGATTTCTATTTTCTCAGTAGAAACGTTTCACTCCTTATCCAAGGAGCTTCTTCAGTCTGAGTAAAGTTAGTAAGGGAATCCTTAAATACGTTTCTAGGGTGGCTGTGTGACCTTGCACCTGGGGCTAGGTCATGGTTATTTTGAGATGTTTATTTCTAAGTCCCATTATCATCTAAAGGAGGATCGTTAAGATTACCCTGCTGCTGTTGAGCTTGCGAAATGGTCTTAATCTTCCTAGGCACAGAAGACAAAGCAGGAAGGAAGATAGGGGAAAGGTTGTGCCTGAGGCCCCCACCTCTATTCAAGGAAGGATTTTCCAAGTTGGCATAAATGGATTCCTGAGAGAGGGGTCAAGGACCATGATTGATTGATTGATTGATTGAGCTACTTGGAGCATGTGTCTCCTGCTGGTTCTAACTGGACAGGTGGATTCAACCAGGGAGAGACAGTCCTCCAAGTAGGAGGGGGGAGATGGGCAGTGATAGAAGTTGGACAAATAAATAAATAAAATACACTGAACAAAGAAAATAGTTTCCTTTCTATTTAGAGCTGTTGCATCATTGTCAAGCTTATCTTTTCACGGGGTCAAAACTGTAATGTTACTTGAATGAGACCATGGTGTGGATTACGGTTTCTATTTTAATTAGATCACACCAGGATAGACGCATGTGGGTGTTCCAAATCCAGCATGTCAAGGGGTGACAAATGTGCCAAACAAAAACATAAGACAGAGAGAGAGGGGGAAAAAAAAGATTCTGAACATATTGTAACCTAACTGAATAGAAAGAAATTGCTCAAATTGTAAGGTGATTTTAATTAGCATCTACTGGACATCTCAGTATTTGTAAAGCTGAGTTGCAAAATAATTATTATCAAAATAAAAATAAAAATTGCACTTGACATCCAGATAGATAGATTATGCAAAATAGGATGCATAATGTAGATGGTTGAAAAACTGGAAATATAATTAAACTCTATTTGATATTGGTTTCAAAGTATTACAGAACAAGGCTTTATAAGGCAGAAATCTTTGGGCTTATATTTTTGAAAGGAAGGGGGCTACACAGCAACTCTTCCACATGGCACAAGATGTAAAATATGACCTATAAACAAAAATATGGTTTCTTACATATCCCAGTGATAGAGCTGAATTATAGATAAATGGTATAGTATACCATAAATTATGAACGGGTAGTATATCACAAGGAACTCAGCACACCACGCAAATAGGGTGGTACTGTGCTAGAAGAGGGACACTCAAAGATGAGAGAATAATTAAGATGATACTCCTCAGGAGCTTGATGGATCTAAATAATTTTCTTGTTGTGCTTAGGGATTCTTCAATTGGCTTCAGGTGGCTCAGGAAATACTGTAAGTATGTCAAACCTTTTGTGGCTCTCTGGAATAGGGAAATAACTGAGCAATTGATACTGGAATCGTGCAGTGCTTTGGATTTAGTTTCAAAAAAGGTGCCTTTGACCATGTAGGAAGAAGATATGGATGCTTCCAAGAATTCCTGAAAGATGCTATGTTTGTGGCCCTTTGTGCCCTGAAGCACCTCCTTAAATTTGAATCCAGAGCATTTTCAGTCCTAATTTGCTATAAATATAATTACTTCCAATTATATTTGCATTGTGCATGGGAAGGTCAACTACCTTCCATGTTTTTAGGGAAGGAAAACGAATATAGCGAATGGGATGAAAACTAGGATAATCACCAGAACATATGTCAGAATGAGGAAAATCAAACATAGCAGACTCATTTGAAGCCTTAATCTATCGTGACGCTATGTGAAGAAAGCTTTCTCCTCCTTCGGCACTATGAACAAAGTCATTTAACAGAGTTCTTGGAGTGGGAGGGTTAAAAGCCAATTATTTTTAGGCACAGAAGAAGAAAACAGAGAGCCTGCAAGTTCTGGCTGTGATCATTTTATGCAACATTTTGCAGTAAAACTACTTGTGTACCTGCAGGCTTGACTAAGTAGAGGTCACTTGACTGAAGTTTAAAAAGGCAACTGGATAAGGACAATTAATGAGAAGATAAAGATGGTGGTGAATATATATCTTCCAGGCTTGCCATGTTTCTTAAACATACATTGACAAGACTATGATTTAAAAAATCCTCCCTGAATAAATTTGCACCATGCATTTTCTTTCCCATATTTAATATTCCTTTCTTTGCCAACATACTGGAATATATTGGAGAGTCTCAGCTACAGAATAGCTGAGTGCAATAAGTTTTGTCTCCCTTGTGAACTGAAGATGATGCTGCCAGTGCAGTGATGTTGGTAGCTTTTTTTTTCTGATGCTGGCATTTTTGCCTGAAAATCATGGTGGGACCAGTACCAGATTTTGTAGTAAAAGACTGTTGCTGACAACATTGCTGGAAGTGGATTTGGAGTGTTTGCTATCAGATAATTTTAGATAATCTTAGTAGGTGATATCTGGCTAGTATTCCTCCTCCTTTTTCAGGATTCATCTATGATCATCTATGAGGTCTCCAGGTCTCCTGATTTGTTTTTCTTTTCACAAGAAAAATATCACATGCACGCAGATGTGTTTGCAGAATCCTATGGATTTTTCAGAATGCAAATCCATCTTTTATACATGTGCAAATTTACACATGTGCAACTTCATGGCATGGGGCGTGGTGGCTCAGCGGGTAAGTCGCCAGGCTTGTCGATCGGAAGATCGCAAGTTTGGAGGTTCAAATCCCTAGCCCTGCGTGCGGAGTGAGCTCCCGCACTAGCTCCAGCTCTTGCCAACCTAGCAATTCAAAAGCATGCAAATGCAAGTAGATTAATAGGTACCACTTCAGTGGGTAGGTAACAGCATTCCGCGCATGTCATGCGGCCACATGACTGTGGAAGCGTCTTTGGACAACGCTGGCTCTTCGGCTAACAAACGGAGATGAGCACCGGCCCCAAGAGTCGGACATGACTGCACAAATGTGCAGGGGGAACCTTTACCGTTTAACTTCATGGCACATGCACAACAGGGACAAAACCTATGTCATGAGGTTGCAATGCCCATTGCATCATTTATCCATCCCCTTTGTGTGTATCCATATAAATTGGGACAGACAATAAGGGTGTCCTCAAAAATTCTCCTTTGCTCCAAAATGGACTAGAGAACTCATATTCAGGAATTGATTAACATACCACTTAGATATCTCCCAGAGTAAAAATCTACCCAGCAAATCTTGCAATAAAATTGTTCATTTTTTTGTTGAACTGCTCATTTCTTCTAGAAAGTAGCAAAGCTATGTCTGGCCTTTGAATGAGGCCACTTTCAAAACACAAATGTAATTGTCCAAAGAACCATGCTCCTTCTTTTACAAATATTAAAGGAGTACTGATATAATAGAACATAATAATTTTACAGCTTTGATAGATGCTATTAGATATTGAAGAAGAATAACTTTTAGTATGTACTTTCTGAGCTTCCTATCTGTAGACAACTTGGAACAGCTCAAGACCTGCTGCATTGCTTAAGCTTCCTTTTGAGTGAAACAAAAAGGTAGACATGAAAAACAATAGATGTCATTTACAGATAAACTTGCTTTGGGCTCATCAATATGTTCCTTAACAGGATCTTGAAGATCTAAGGATGTGTCCTCATAATGGTGTCTTCCTCCCATCCCCAGCCCATAGCTAAGGCCACCTAACTTCATACTTAGCTGATCTGAGGTTAAAGTGGTGTTTTTCATCTTCTCCCAACTCAACCCTTCCATGGTTTCTGGTGCTTTGGCAGTGGCCACAGAGATGACATGGTTAGAATCTGCCTAGCTCCTAATGGTCACTTTGGGCTGCAGCATATATGCCTGTCCCTTCTGGTTAGTCCCTTCGCCAAGGCCATTTTAGTTTGGACTGACATGACACTAAGCTTCTGCAGTCAGCTGCCTGTGTAATGTCTAGCTAGAGCTTTCTGAAACATGAGTCAGGTGTGTTTAACGCTCCTTAATAACATGTTCACCACTCTTGTGAGATACACTAGCCTCTTTCAAAAGACATACTGAAGCACTTGTGAGAGAACACTAGACCTCTCTAAGAGAGTCAGAGTTAGAGTCAGAGTCAGAGTCAGAGTCAGAGGCAGAGGCAGAGTCAGAGGCAGAGGCAGAGGCAGAGGCAGAGGCAGAGGCAGAGAAGGGTGGGTGACTGGGTGTCTTAAAGAACACAGTGTTCTTTGTGCAGAGATGCCCAGGAATACCTTTCTGAGATGCACATGATATTTGAATCACTGTACAGCATCCTGTTATTTCAGTAAGGGACATGAGAATTGTCCATTTCATTTCTTCTCTATTGCTCAATTTTCTAATCCCTTTATCTGATTTCTGCATCAGTTTTAGATCTTTAAATAATCATTAAAATGTCTACAGAAATTCTCAGTACACATGTTGTTGCAAGCATTTATCCTTAATCAAATGTATTTCATATACTTTCTCCATAAATACGTACAGTTTAGTGCACATATTTATCTTGATATCTGTATTTCTGTATACAACTTTTAGAGACGTTTTCTAAGGAACTGTCTTTCAGCTCACCTAATTATTTGAAATGATTTGAAATGACATAAGAATGTTCATTAAAAAGGAAAGCAATCCAATGTTCCTGCCATCCCTAATGTCTACGGTCCAGCACTAGACTGACAGCTAATGGTCACAGGTACTGATACCCACTACCACTTTAGGTATTATTTCAGTCTTTCCTAAATAATTATATTAAGGTAAAGGTAAAGGTTTCCCCCGCACATTTGTGCAGTCGTGTCCGGCTCTAGGGGCTGGTGCTCATCTCCGTTTGTTAGCTGAAGAGCCTGCGTTGTCCGAAGATGCTTCCACGGTCAGGTGGCCGCATGACACACACGGAACGCTGTTACCTACCCACTGAAGTGGTACCTATTTATCTACTTGCATTTGCATGCTTTCGAATTGCTAGGTTGGCAATTGCTAGGTTGGCTGGGGTGAGTGCAGGAGCTCACTCCATCAAGCGGGACTAGGTATTCGAACCTCTGAACTTGCGATCTTCTGATCGACAAGCCTGGCATCTTACCCGCTGAGCACCATGCCCCTTACGATAATTATATTAATAATTATTAATATAATTAATAATTATATTAGGTATGTATTTATTTGGAGGGTCCATCTAAGCATCCTGTCCCACCAGAACAATAAAGACAGATGCAACACTGGCATAATTTGGGAAATTTTATGCAAATAAAATCTTGTAGTACTCTTATTTTCATATATAGGGGTAGAAGAAAAAAAGAATCTCCAAGGAATGTTAAGAATCTTTGGCATCAACTGAAAGTGATTTTTTGTTGACTCAAACGTTTTTCTTTTCTTTACCTTAAGGTCACAGTATTGATTCTGACAAAATACTGTAAATATTAAAACCTCAGGTCAATAAGCTTAACACTAACCTAAGAACATCAATAAAAGCTTACCATTTGAAAGCTGAAACAAGATACTTATCTACAACTTGGCTCTGCATAGGGCTGAAATGTTTGCATAAGCGCAAGTGTATCTATTTTCAATAGTGCTAAAATAAATATCTAAGGCTGTGAAGCTCAGCAAAGTTTCAGCAAAAAGTTCCATGGAAATCAATTGAGCCCCACTTTGGTTTTATTTGTTTCCTAAATAAGATCAGGATGGATTCATTTCTTTCTGAGGGAGGGAGGGAGGGAGGGAGGGATCAGAACACTGTTACCGATTAAAAAAAATTCTAACTTTGAACAAGCTAGGTTTCTTAAAAACTAAGTTCAAGACTGAGAGGTTCCCTTGTTTATAACCTGTATTAAAATGACACTTACCCACTGGGGGTTTACATTTATGTTCTTGCAGAAGTTCCAACAATTTAAGTAGCAATACTGCCTAGCAGTTTGGCTTACATTACTTACACCATGTAAGTAATGTATTTGGCTCCTTGGAGTTGATTAAAATGGTGGACAAATCATAGGCCAGTTCATCAAGAAAGCTGGCCAAGGACAACAGTACATTCTACTTAGATCTTGAGATCGTCAAGTAAAGACCAGATAAGTAAAAGTTCAGGATGAGTTCAGGGATTTGCTGAAGAGATCCAATCAATATATAGGAAATGTTGACTCATATTCTAGATAATGCAAGTTTCTTACAATTTTAGCTATCTGATAGGAATACCTATAACTGTGTTGAATTGATATCTTTCAAGATAACATGAAAACAGATAGTTGATCCATAATCGTAACAACCCTAACCCCAGGAAGAAATTCAGGGGTAGGGGTGGGGGGAAATTGCTAATTGTTTGGATATATTGAGTATATCTGAAGTAACACATTCTGGTAATAACAATAATTGTTGACAAAATAACAAATGATGGTAGTTAGAACAAATGCAAAGTTAACACAGAAATGCAATTCTCTTTTATTTTGCTTTGCCTTCTCTTTTCCAGATTGGCAAAACATGCAATATTTTATATACATTATTATGTAGTTTATGTGTAAATTCTTCCAGGGAAGAAATGGTGGACTGAAGACAGCTCCGCAAAAAGTGGAGCCAATGACTGCGGCAGAATCAAGAGCTGGTGAGTAGACTGGCTCTTCAATAATTCCTCTCCAGGCAAGGAAAGGACTTGAGATTGCTCACAAATGCTCCAGACAGTGGTCTCCAGCAGGTTTAATGTTCTGGGAGATGAGGGAATAGACATCTTGCTCATGAAAACATGAAAATACAAGACAGCAATAAGAAAATGGAACACAATGTTCAACTGCAGAAATTTGAACAAAATATTGGGTGAACAAATGTACCTTAAGTTCCCAAGACCCAGTACTAATCATAATTAAACAAGGAGGGGAATACAGATCAAGAATGCCTTCCCTTGAGTGACCACAAAGCAAACTGCTGGCAGATGCAGAAGTGTCAAGGTTGCATCCCCATTGCATTTTAGTTGATGGACAGGTATGTAATGGACCAAGTGTTCCATGAAGTATCTAAATCCTTTGGATGTCACTATAAGTCTGTGGTGGTAGAAGGTACCCCCCATACACATGTGAGCTGCATTCACTACCAAACGTATGAGATGACACCCCCCTCCATACATGAGAATTGCTTAAAGTTTCCTTGTAAGAACACATTCACAGCTAGCTGAATGGCCCCTGAGTGGCAACAGGGAGAAGAATCAGACAGAAGCTAGTGGCCCAGTAAACTAAATTGTTTATATTCATTGGTCATATCTCAGAGATGGTATAACTGACATGCTGACCTAGTAGGAAGGGATAAATAAAAAGGTCACCCAGATGGGTTATCAAAAACATTCCAGCATCATGCTGTAATTTACAATGCCTTTTTAGTTTGTCTTGTCTTTGGAAGGTAGGAGGCTAAAAGTATATAAATTGTGGTTCTGCTTTTGGTTAGGGATTTCCAGCAAGCTGTCAATGCTTGGCTGGGAGTTTGCTGTATACTGTATTGTTTGCATGCCTAATACAATTATATTGTATCTTCAAAGTGATTTGGTTGTTTTAGCTGAGCCAGGTTTTGGCCACAAGTCTCTCAATCAACCCTGACTGCTCATTGGAAGGACAGATGCTGAAGCTGAAGCTCCAATACTTTGGCCACCTAATGCAAAGAGAGGACTCACTGGAAAAGACCCTGATGCTGGGAAAGACTGAAGGCAAAAGGAGAAGGGGACGGCAGAGGATGAGATGGTTAGATAGCATCACCGATGTAATGAACTTGAATTTGAGTAAATTCCGGGAGACAGTGGAGGACAGGAAGGCCTGGCGTGCTATGGTCCATGAGGTCACGAAGAGTCGGACACGACTGAACGACTGAACAACAACAACTCTCAAAGTTCACTCAGGAAACAAATTGGGAGAAAAGTAGAGTGCTTTCAAAGGCCCCTGCTAGGCCCTACTAGGTAGAAGAACCTTTTCAGCTGCAGTGCTTTGCATTAAGTGCAGCTTCTGGACATGGTAACCCCATGTACATTGCATTAGAATAATCAAATCCTGAAGTTCAATTCATAGCTCGTCATGGAGAAGTTCTCACTAGGGATATGAAATATAAGTCTGTCTCATTTAGCCATTCTGGACAATGCAGCAGTTTTCTGAACAACAATAAAAATGGTTCATAGTGGTCTAGAGGAGATATGATACATTCTGGTGTACCCTGGAATACACTGTCACTGGAATGATATACGTATCTAGCATTTCCCTAAAGTGCCTCTACTTTGCTGGAATTCAATGTCAAATTATTGTCCTTCCTCCAACCCATCACCACATCCAGTTCCTGATCCTCCACAAACTTTTCTGACTCAGATTATTTAGGACTTTGATTTTGCCTGTCCAAGCTGCATTGGGAAGAATAAAACAAAACAAACAAAATAGAATAAATACTTAGACTACGGATTTACTAACATGTTCACTCGATTACTTTAACTTCTTATCTTTGACTGTAATAAAGATTCTATTGTAATTAAGGCCTTGCTACTCTAGCATAGAGGGGTGCAATGGCTCAGTGGTTAAGACGCCAGGCTTGTCGATCGGAAGGTCGGCGGTTCGAGACCCGAGCGCTACGTGACATGTTACGTGACTCCCGCACTCGCCTCAGCTCTTGCCAACCTAGCAATTCGAAAGCATGCAAATGCAAGTAGATTAATAGGTACCACTTCGGTGGGATGGTAACAGCGTTCCGCGTGTGTCATGCCAGCCACATGACCGTGGAAGCATTTTCGGACAACTTTGGCTCTTCGGCTAACAAACAGAGATGAGCGGCCCTTAGAGTTGGACACGACTGTGCAGGGGAAAACCTTTACCTTTTTTTACTCTAGCATAAGATTGCCAACTTCTCTGTAGATGTTTTGTTTTTAAAGATTATCAAAAAATACCTGCAAACCAGGCTGATTTTTTCCTCTTTCTCCAACCAGATGGGAACCTTCCGTTGCTCATGAAACCATTCTATCCAGAAATTCTTATCCAAAGATGTCTTTGAGAGTTTAATGGTTAATGTCTGACAGTGAGAATTATGAACTTTAGTTGGATATAAGAAAAGTAAAAGAAAGCCAGATTTGTCCTTGTTTAACTACAGACTGAAACTTCCTGAATATTTGCAAAACATTGTATTTCATGTGGGTGACATGGTTACATTAAATTAAAGATTACTTACCAATGTAGATACTAATTGTTTGTATGAATTCTGGAATAAAGAGTTGAAACATTGTAGATTAACAAATGAATGACTAAGAATCTGAAAGATTACTGAATACAGTTTAAATATGTGAACGTACTTTTGAAACACATTCTAACAACTGGAAGAAGACTGGTGGTACCTTTTCCAACTATCAGATTTTACTAAAAGGCATAAACTTTTGTGAACAACTTCTTACCTTTTGCCACCATAGACTATCCCAGCTCTCCTTCTACAATACCAAAAACTGGGAACTTACCATTATATGAAGAATTATGGATTTATCAAACAGGGGAGCAATGTCAGCAAAGGAAAAAATGACTGTTTAGTGTTGGAAATATAAATGTACCCATATTTACAGTCTTGGGTTACAAGTTTGTGTTTGCTTTCTTTTTATGATCTGGCTCTTTACCGACATAATAGAAAGACTTATTTTGTCTAGTCAGGGTTTAATGATGTGCATAATGATCGGGCTGAAATCTACCAACATGACCATGGGAATTGAAGTCCATACATCTGGAAGACATCCAGGCCAGGCAGAGCTGCAGTGGGAGCACAGTTTGTCAGAATGATGGGCATAATATGATATATGTATGTTGGGCACTGGCTGAGAAAGGAAATCTAGCTGACTCATCTTTGGTGATATTGACAATAATGCAGAACTATTTCATCACCACCATTACATATGCTAAGATGTGCACCCTTATCTCAAAGGCATTTTTAAGACTGCTTCTTCTTCTCACCTGGTAAAGTAGATCCACCTGGCTGATCTTGAGTGGGCTGAGAAACTATGTAGGGTCAAGCTTCAGTACTAATTTGATGGGACTTTTGAAGAGCAAAATGGCTAACAGAAGGTAATGGCAAGCCGCTTCAGTATTGCTGCCAAGGAAACTGTATGGTTGTGTCCATAAAACCACCTAGGAGTTGAGCTAGTCTTGAGAGATACAAGGGCATCTGAAGCTCAAGATGGTTCTTGCTTTTAATTACTGGGAGCTCTATTCCATAGGACAACAGTAACAGAAGCAACTGTTGTAATCAAAATGACATTTGAGACACTCAGCTTTCCAAGGCTATTATGAGATCCACCCCAACCTTCTATACCAGATGGGCTGTCCCATTTTGGGGACTCAATGGCTGTTCTGTCTACATCCTGAGCAAGACCCTTTGAGGCCCCAAAAACACACATTTCCAATTTGGCACCAAAACCACAACACTCTGATTTCTCATTCGCTATCCACAACAGCAAGGAAACCTTCCCAGTCCAAATTTACCGATCAGTATGAACTTGCAGAACAGAAAGAGTCCACACAAAAAGTTAATGAAATAAATATGAATGGAGCATTTCCTTTTCAGCAGCACCTTTTTACAAGCATTCCTTAGAAAGAAAAAAAAGGCTACCCTGAAGTGAATCCAATCAATGAATTTCATAATGAATAATTTATCTGGCTCTATCGATCATAAAGATATACAATCTGTCTCCTGAGAATAGAGAAAGATGGGAAGAGCTGAAGTCAGAAAGGTATTTGTTTAAATGTGTTCTCCGCAGCAGAAATGATGCTTTGCTAGCTTTGCCTCCTCATTATTGGCTTGCTGCAGTTATAAAGATGCATTGCTCTAACATTTATTCTCTATATCCACCTTTTCCATCTGTGTGCTTTCCAGATGTTCAGGTAGCTGCAGGTCAGATGGGGAAAGTTCATCTAAATTCCGATTGATGATAATATAGAAAAAAAATGTAGTTACATCTTTAAGCATTACACAGATTCTGCTAGCAAAGTTTACACTAAGGCTCAAACCAGTCAGGAATATGGTAGCCTTGTCTTTCTTCTTATTCCAAAGTGTCATGTCTTTTCATTCTGACTGAAGAAATATATTTTTTTAAGAAAGGCATCTGTAATTGCTTTTTTTGGTTTAACCAAGAAGGTGTTTATAATTTATTATAAATTATTTCTATTTTGAAATCTATGAGTCCCTTTTCTAGCACTGTTTCTGTTACAACATTAAAGTTCATTTAACAATGTGGCAACTTATGCAGGAAAAACAAATGAGTTATATGATGGTTTGGAAGACTCTTTGATGTTGTTAGATGTCCATGTTCTTTTGAATTATATACCAGTGACTTGGAAACTGAGAGAGGGCAATGGAAATGCTAATTGTCCACTTTCATCATCATGTGAACATTGGAACAAACCTATTCTTTGCCAACTACATAACAGTATGAAAAACTTTCACCTCTTTCTATATCTGAAAAACAAATATTGTCAGAAGTCTTGATTACAGCTCTCTTTGAATATTTAGGCTGCAGATATAGTTTACTGAATGTGCTTGGTTCACTTTTTAGTTGTTAAATACTGCAACTTTATTCGAATGTTAGTAATGCAATTTTATAATGCAAGACTAGTTTTGAAAAGTATGTGGGAGGTATGTGTTTTTACTTGTCCTTTTTTCCCATCTCTTTTTCTTTTTATATCTTTTTGTATGAAGATGATGATGATGATTTGCAGAAAGGATAACAATTCTTTAAAGGAGTGTTTCATTTTCTCCCAATTTCATTTTAAAGAAACAAACAAACTCAAGGTCCCTCCGATCTGTTTATGAAGAAATTTACAGAACATCAACAAACAACATTAATTTCTTTCTGCCCCTCCCCAGCCCCCCAGATCTCTAAGGGGTGAATTCTTTAGATCCATCAATTCTAAGTCAGAGAAGACTTATTCTTACCAGCCTGACATTTAACCAAAGTTATGAACTTTCCAAAAAGAAGGAATGGGGAGTCTGTTTCAGCACTAGAAATCCTGCTAGCATACATAAGGCTACACAAATTCTAAGACCTTTAAGTACATAAATGCATAGAGTAATAATATGCCCAGTTTTCTTCAGAGATACCTGCTCTTTTTATGACGGAATGTGTGCATTTGGTAATTGCTATTCCAAACAGAATATACAGTGTTTGTCCAATGTCCTGTGATACTTCCAGTATGGGAGGAAGTTATTCAATGTATCAATTCAACTTTGAAACAAAATGTAATACCAATCTAAGAGAATATTTGTAGCTCAGGGTTGAACTGTGGAGTCCTTGGTGCTCTCTGAGCCTTGTTGTTTTCTTGCAGACGTTTCATTGCCAGGCTAGGCAACATCTTCAGTGTGAAAAGGGAGTGGGACTTGCTCTCTGTTTATATACCTTGGCTTGTCCTGCTTGTGTTGGTGGAGGTGTTGTTCTCTCCTTAGTAGTTCCTTGATTGGGCTGTTGTTTGCTACTTGGTTGATTGACTGAGTTAATGGTTCCTTGATTAGGGTATATTGTGCTGTTGGTTTGTTCCTCTGGTGCTAATCTTGGTGTTAATCTTTGCATATATGGGTGATGATTGCTGGCAAGGAGGTGTTCTGGTCTTCTGGCTTTTCTATTGTCTCTTATGAATGGTATGTAAATGTTGTTTACCTCTATGTGTCTGTTGATGGCTGCTTTGTCAATGAAACGTCTGCAAGAAAACAACAAGGCCCAGAGAGCACCAAGGACTCCACAAAATGTAATAATTGCAGATGTTCATATTCTTTTGAGCTATATTCCTATTGCAAGGAAATTGACATCTGGACAAGGAAAATTGACATATCTTTCAGCACTTTTTTGTGAGTCACTTGTTTTGTGAGATGGGTGGCTATATAAATTTGACAAATAAATAAATAAATTTAGAAAACAAATAAAGATATGGTCCCAACTACTCAATAGTCTATGGAACTGAAGTTATTAGCAATTTATGAGTGAATCGCTAATGATGTTGATTAGTTATGGATGATTATAATAATATATGGCTATCATTCACTGAGATGCTTATGTAGAACTTCTATATGTATATATGTATCTGTGTATATATTTACCCTGTATCTTTTTGTTTGTTAGTTTTCTGTAGCTGTTATTTTTTTCTCTTCCTTTATAATTTTTAGAATGTTTCTTTTCCTGCTTCTTTTCGTTCAATTAATAAAAGCAATATAAATATATTGTTACAAATAAATGTTATGCACATAGTAAATAAACACATTATATACTGTCCAGCTAACAGTGCTTGAGAGCAGACTAGCTATTTATCTTGAACCTTCCACTCTGCAATTTCTTGATCTAAACCAGGGGTAGGTGGGGGGAGATGGGTGGTCATATAAATTAAATAAAAATAAATAATAAGCAACCCACAGATCGTGTGCCAAGCCTCTTCTATTTTTATTTTTTTTGGACAGGCTCAAATGCCCCCTTCCCCCTGAAATTGTTATGCTAAAATTTGGCAACAAACTGCTAAGGAATGAGTGTTATTTCCACTGTAAATACCTCCTTCCTTATATATCAAGAAAACACATGAACTTACTAAAACCACCATCACTTCAAACAGAAAACACACACACACACACACACACACACACACACACACACACACAAGCATCTATGAAGTCTAGCTCATTACCATAATAAAGAGTTTCATCCTTCCCATTTTTTTTCTGGGAAATCCTGGCTGCATTATCAACCATCAATTGGACTAAATTCATCCAAGATTCTTTTATTCTTTCAGTGAACATTTTTTATGAAGCTGCACAGGTTGTTCAGATGATGAAATACATGAATCCATGTATTTCATGGATTCAGCAGTGCTCAAGAAGCAGGAATGCATCAGAGCATCAAATAATTGTTGAAAAACACAGTTGAATTCATTTTAGAAGTGTCTGAGTTTCATGATTCAAAAGATTCAGCTGTCTTTCCATAAACAAGTTTTAAAAGAAAAAGTATGGAATTTAAATTTGCCTTTTGGCTTCATAATATTGGTACAATTACTTAATTCTGTAATCTGCATAATGTCATCATAGTTTGTCAATCTGTAATAAAATAAAAACAAAACTATAACTGTTCCCCAGAGAAGGATCTCCTTCACAAGTATGAGTAACAGGATTTAACAGGCCATCACAGCAACAAAATTTGCTAGTATTAGGACTATGATGCATGGAGATATCGTTTTCCAGGAAGCCCAACATTTTCACTGGCAATTTGTCTCTCAATTATTCAGTTCTAGTTCCTCTCCAAGGGACCGTGGTGGTGAGTTAAATAATCTCATCATAGAACTGTGATTAATCACCCTACAGTAAACACAGTACAGGTAATTATCTAAGGTAAAGGTAAAGGTTCCCCCTGCACAGTCGTGTCCGTTTGTTAGCCGAAGAGCCAGCGTTGTCCGAAGATGCTTCCGCAATCATGTGGCCGGCATGACGCATGCGGAACACTGTTACCTTCCCACCAAAGTGGTTCCTATTCATCTACTTGCATTTGCATGCTTTCGAATTGCTAGGTTGGCAAGAGCTGGGGCTGGTGTGGGAGCTCACTCCGTCACGCGGGTCTCGGGTCTCGAACCGCCGAACGTGCAATCTTCCGATCGACAAGCCTGGTGAATCACACAGCTCTCCGTTGATTCACTTTAACCCATCCTTTTTTCCACAGGGAGGTAAAGGTTTCCCCTGCACAGTCGTGTCCAACTCTAAGGGCGGGTGCTCATCTCCGTTTGTTAGCCGAAGAGCCAGCGTTGTCCGAAGACGCTTCCGCGGTCATGTGGCCGGCATGGTCACAAATAGAAAACAGTTCTTACTGTAGCTGGGTTCATACACACTACTCTTCTCTAATGTGATTTGTTTTAGCAGAATGTGGCAATTGTTATGTTTTTGTAAAACTTTGTGATTTCAGCATTGTCTGCAAACAAGCTTTTATTGTTGGTATTTTGTATTTTATTTGTTAGCAGATGTTCATTATAACCATAAATTCAAGCTGAGGGTGTGTGTGGCTAAGTAAAATTAAAAACCACCAAAATCACAAAAGATGAAAACCATGCAATTATGAAAACAGATTGAAGATTAAAGATGGCAAAAAGAGACAAACCAGCAGGAATGCATTTGAAACCCTGGATGACTTGGGATGTTTCCCAGTTTTGTCAAAAGTTCACTATGTCTGGTGCCATCTGCACTGAACATGGACATGAATTGTGGAATGTGTGGAAGAACTTAGAGATTATCTAAAAATCTCAAATGCATTCCAGGTCACATTTTGTGTTAAAAGATAGATATTGATTTCTCAGTGGAATGAATGGATGTAAGAAAAGATGGTATGAAAGCAGCTTTGAACAGAGTGGAACAGTCACTCTCTGTCTCAACCCAACTCATCTCACTGGGTTGTTGTTTTGGGGAAAATATGAGGAGGAAGGAGTATTAGGTATGTTCCCTGCCTTTATTTATTTGTTTTATTTTTATTTATTTATAATTCAATTTATATCACCGCCCCATCTCCCCCAAAGGGGACTCTGGGTGGGATAAAAAAAGAAATATGCTACAGAGTGCCACAAAAATTAGTAGAGTTATGCTAGGGGGTCATTGCTGGAATGATAAAGTGAAAGACACTTTGAGTGAGAAAAAAATGCTTACAAAAATGCTGCAAAAATTTAAGATAAGAGGAAAATAATGCCTATATGTCTATAGAGTGAAAAAGATAGATGGAAAAAATACAGTCGAAGAGAATAAGAAATGGATAAGATTAAAATGTTGCCATGTACTTGGTTGACCCATCCAAAATGGCAGTGAAGGCTAAACAGACTGTGTGGTGTAACAAGGAATATGGATCTGAACATAAATATATCAAAGTCCAAGGCAGCTGTTTCTGAAAGGAAAAATGGAACAAATGCTTGAAAATTATACATCAGTGGTGCATAAAGAAAGTGGATGAGTTTGTGCACCTTGCTAGAGCATTAACCAAGTCTGAAAGACTTGAAACGATGAGATGAAAAAAGCTGCGGATGAGAAAAAATGCATGTAAGAATGATTGCTGTGAAAATGAGGATGAGAACAAGATGTTGTATAATGTGTGGAAAGAGGGGAAAAAAGAATGTAGTCCAAGATACCAATATCTTGGTATCTAAAAGGCAGAGAAAATTTAAAACAATTTTGATGGAATTAAAAAGGAATTATTTGGGATTGAGCGCAAACAGCTAAATAAGGCTGAACAGGCTCCCACAGAGTAAATATGGACCAGGTCGATGAAGGTTCTCAGTCATCCAGTCATCATATGGACCAGGACAAACTGATTCAAAGGAAGTCATAAATGCTGTGGGAATGTTGAAAAATGACAAGGCTGTAGGTATAGATGCTGTAACTGTAAAAATGATAATATATGCATGTGCTTGGCATGATGCATAGGTGGGTGGGTGGGGAGGTAGGTAGGTTCACAGATTGGATGACCGGCCTTCTTAGAGGTTCCTAGGTGGTAAGGCATGGAGTCACTGTCAAATGCAGTATGTGCTTTTAGAGAACAATGGTTTGTAGGACCAAGCATTTCCATGCACTAGTATTATTACTCTGCTCTGCTTCCAAACAAAGCAGGTTCTTTATTTCTCATTTGCCATCCAGGCCTCATAAAGATGGACCATTTTAATCAATATGTATTGATTTAGTAATCAATACAAGACTACATCCTGCCTTACAAGACAATATTCAGAATTGCTCTTAATGCAATGCTAAAATAAAAACAAATGAATGTCAATAAATGTCTATGTGTGTGTGTGTGTGTGTGTGTGTTATTATTCATATTATTTTATTCTTCGATTTATTCCAGCACTCAAGGCAGCTTATAACCAAGGAAAAGAAATATAAAGCAGAACAAGATGAATACAATCAAAATCAAAACCAATTTTCTTTAAGCACTAATAATAATTAACAGTTAAAAGCTTAGCGGAATAGATGTGTTTTCACCATCTTCCAAAAATCCTGGAGCATGGGAACTGAACACCTTTTCCTAGGGAGATCATTCCACAGCCTCATAGGAGAAGGCCTTTTCTTGCATGCACCCAAAATATATGAAAGATATTTTTTTTATTTCATGCCTAATGCTTTTAACCATTAGGCTGCACGCTCCTTTCTAGAAACCAAAGTTTAATTTATTAAGGCAGAAATCTTTTATGCAAATCCTACCCAGACATACCTACCAGGAAGCAAACCCCACTGACTTCAAGATGGCTTACTTTCAAGTAGGAATGGAAAGATCCATTAAAAGTGTCAGCTCTGCATTTCTAAGAAAGAGGTACTCAAGATTATAGGACACATGATAGGTAAAGCTTTTTTTTCCAGAGGTGCATCCAAAATCTCAGTGGGTTCCATTAATAAATCTGTCAACCAGAGCTTACTTGTGAACCAAAACATTTCTATTTCTTTTAAGTGTATTGTGAAGATAAATTATTAAAGCAAATATGTGTTCATTGTCTCCAAGGAAAGTGAGTTACCTAAAGTCTGAAAAGGTATTCTGTTTAAGAGTAGAATGATTGGAAAGATCAATACACTGAGCTGTTGTACAGCTTTAAGAAGATGATAACTGAAGTAGAGTTGTGTGTCTGAAATGTATGCCGGATTATATTATAGAGTGAATATGTCTTTGAAGGTTCTCAGTCATCCAGGTGGAATTGTCTGTAGCTTGAATCATGTCAACTGGATTTCTATTTTCTTAGTGGAAACGTTTCGCTCCTTATCCAAGGAGCTTCTTCAGTCTGAGTAAAGTTGGTAAGGGAATCCTAAATATGTTCCTAGGTAGCTGTGTGACCTTACACCTGGGGCTAGGTCATGGTTATATTGAGATGTAATTTTTAAGTCCTTTTATCATCTAAAGGAGGGTCGTTAAAATCACCATGCTGCTGTTGAGCTTCTGAAATGGTCTTAATCTTCCTAGGCACAGAAGACAAAACGGGGAGGAAGATGGGGGAGAGTTTGTGCCTGAGGCCCCCACCTCTATTCAAGGAAGGATTTTCCAAGTTGGCATAAATGGATTCCTTGACCCCTCTCTCAAACCACCTATCTTCTCTGTCTAAAATGTGAACATTAATGTCCTCAAATGAGTGTCCTTTTTCTTTTAGATGAAGATAAACTGCTGACTCTGGTCCTGTGGTGTTATTTCTCCTGTGTTGGGCCATCCTCCTGTACATAGGTTGTTTGGTTTCTCCAATGTAGAGTTCAGAGCACTCCTCACTGCACTGGATTGCATAAACTACATTGCTTTTCTTGTGTTTTGGAGTTTGATCTTTGGGGTGTACAAGCCTCTGTCTCAGTGTGTTGGTGGGTTTGAAATATACAGGTATGTGGTGTTTGCCAAATATCTGTTTTATCTTTTCAGACACGCCAGCCATGTAGGGAATGACCAGGTTCTTTCGTTTACTCTGAGTCTCAGCCCTATCTGTCGCTGTTTTAGGTCTGGTAGATTTAGATTTGGTGAAGGCCCAATTTGGATATCCACAGGCCTTCAGGGCTGTTCTCAGGTGCTGATTTTCATTCTTTTTGGAATCCATGGAGGTGGGGATGGTTTCTGCTCTGTGTGACAATGTCCTGATGACTCCTAGTTTGTGCTGCAGTGGATGGTGGGAGTCAAACATCAGATATTGATCTGTGTGTGTGGGTTTCCTGTAGATCCCTATTTCTAGCTTGCCACCGGTCCCAATGAGGACTTCACAGTCTAGGAATGCCAGTCTGTTGTCCTTGGTGTCTTCTCTGGTGAAGCTAATGTTGGCATCTATAGTGTTTATATGGTCCGTGAAGGCCTGTACTTCCTGGGCCTTGATTTTGACCCAGGTGTCATCCACATACCTAAACCAGTGGGTGGGCACCGTTCCCTGGAATGTGTTGAGTGCTTTCTTCTCCACTTCTTCCATGTATAAATTGGCCACAATGGGTGACACAGGAGAACCCATGGCACAGCTGTGTTTTTGTCTGTAAAAGTCACCTCTGTATGTGAAATAAGTGGTGTTAAGACACAGGTCCAGAAGATGGCAGATCTGGTTTGGGTTGAGATGGCTTCTCCTTTCCAGGGTGCTGTCCTCTTCTAGTCTCTTCCTGACAGCGGATAGAGCATGAGTGGTGGGGATGCTGGTGAAAAGGGAGGACACATCAAAGGAGACCATAGTTTCATCTGTATCCAGTTTCAGGATCTTTGCTTTGGAAACAAATTCTTCCAAATTATGGATGTGGTGTTCAGAGTGTCCAACTAGAGGTGCTAGTATGGTAGAGAGGTGTTTGGCAATGTTGTATGTTACCGAATTGATGCTGCTGACTATGGGTCGGAGGGGTGTTCCTTCCTTATGGATCTTAGGAAGTCCGTAGATGCAGGGGATGGCTTCTCCAGGATACAGACGGTGGTAGGTAATCCTATCGATGGAGCCATCATGTTCCAATTGTTTCAAACTGTCTATTGCCTTTTTCTTGTAATTGTTGGTGGGGTCTCTTTTCAGTTTTTCATATGTATGGTGATCCTCCAAAAGTGAGGTAATTTTATTGTGGTAGTCTGCAGTGTTTAGAACCACTGTAAATCTTCCTTTGTCAGCAGGTAAAATGGTGATGGTGCGAAACGTTTCCACTAAGAAAATAGAAATCCAGTTGACATGATTCAAGCTACAGACAATTCCACCTGGATGACTGAGAACCTTCATAGACATATTGCCATACATTTTGGGGATGAAACCCTGAAGTTGGTAAGGAAATTCGAGAAGACAGCAAGAAAGGTGGCAGACTATAGAAACCACCTACGTTTTAACCTCAGATGCAGACAACAGAGACTCATCCCGACAAGCCTACACCTGCAATCTACAGTTAAGGGTCACAGAGCAGATCAGATCCTGCAGCAGGCACAAAGACATCTTCTAAATGAAAGAATAAGGCAAGTCCACTTCACCATTGATGCCCTGCAATACAATTTTGAAAACCTTCACCAGGAACTCACAGCCACCCTTCCTGACCCAATCCTGGATAGAGTTATTCAGCTTGGCAATAAAGTACAGCTGGCCCAGCATCACAAGACAAAGGAGAGGCAAACTAAGAAATTTGACATTCTTCTTTCTCGCAGCAAGCAGAAACAGGGAACTGGAGAAACCACTGGGAGGAACAACAACAACAGGACCACAGAGGACAAAAATAACATGTGGGTGAAAAATCTCTCAGACAGAGAACTTACCCAACCAGAGAGAGATGTCCTAGCCAAAGGTCTTAATTTTGCCATCACTCCCAAGCAAGTTCCGGTTGTGGAGCTCATTACAGCCACAGAATCTGCCATCCACAACAACCACCTACCTTTTGAAGAAGCAGAACAACTCCGGCTTAAAATATCTGCAGCTCTGTCCAGTGCTCAACCTCCTCCCCCCAACCTTACCGCCCAAGAGAGGAGAGCCCTGACAGCCCTCAGCAAAGATGAAACCATCACCATTTTACCTGCTGACAAAGGAAGATGTACAGTGGTTCTAAACACTGCAGACTACCACAATAAAATTACCTCACTTTTGGAGGATCACCATACATATGAAAAACTGAAAAGAGACCCCACCAACAATTACAAGAAAAAGGCAATAGACAGTTTGAAACAATTGGAACATGATGGCTCCATCGATAGGATTACCTACCACCGTCTGTATCCTGGAGAAGCCATCCCCTGCATCTACGGACTTCCTAAGATCCATAAGGAAGGAACACCCCTCCGACCCATAGTCAGCAGCATCAATTCGGTAACATACAACATTGCCAAACACCTCTCTACCATACTAGCACCTCTAGTTGGACACTCTGAACACCACATCCATAATTCGGAAGAATTTGTTTCCAAAGCAAAGATCCTGAAACTGGATACAGATGAAACTATGGTCTCCTTTGATGTGTCCTCCCTTTTCACCAGCATCCCCACCACTCATGCTCTATCCGCTGTCAGGAAGAGACTAGAAGAGGACAGCACCCTGGAAAGGAGAAGCCATCTCAACCCAAACCAGATCTGCCATCTTCTGGACCTGTGTCTTAACACCACTTATTTCACATACGGAGGTGACTTTTACAGACAAAAACACGGCTGTGCCATGGGTTCTCCTGTGTCACCCATTGTGGCCAATTTATACATGGAAGAAGTGGAGAAGAAAGCACTCAACACATTCCAGGGAACGGTGCCCACCCACTGGTTTAGGTATGTGGATGACACCTGGGTCAAAATCAAGGCCCAGGAAGTACAGGCCTTCACGGACCATATAAACACTATAGATGCCAACATTAGCTTCACCAGAGAAGACACCAAGGACAACAGACTGGCATTCCTAGACTGTGAAGTCCTCATTGGGACCGGTGGCAAGCTAGAAATAGGGATCTACAGGAAACCCACACACACAGATCAATATCTGATGTTTGACTCCCACCATCCACTGCAGCACAAACTAGGAGTCATCAGGACATTGTCACACAGAGCAGAAACCATCCCCACCTCCATGGATTCCAAAAAGAATGAAAATCAGCACCTGAGAACAGCCCTGAAGGCCTGTGGATATCCAAATTGGGCCTTCACCAAATCTAAATCTACCAGACCTAAAACAGCGACAGATAGGGCTGAGACTCAGAGTAAACGAAAGAACCTGGTCATTCCCTACATGGCTGGCGTGTCTGAAAAGATAAAACGGATATTTGGCAAACACCACATACCTGTATATTTCAAACCCACCAACACACTGAGACAGAGGCTTGTACACCCCAAAGATCAAACTCCAAAACACAAGAAAAGCAATGTAGTTTATGCAATCCAGTGCAGTGAGGAGTGCTCTGAACTCTACATTGGAGAAACCAAACAACCTATGTACAGGAGGATGGCCCAACACAGGAGAAATAACACCACAGGACCAGAGTCAGCAGTTTATCTTCATCTAAAAGAAAAAGGACACTCATTTGAGGACATTAATGTTCACATTTTAGACAGAGAAGATAGGTGGTTTGAGAGAGGGGTCAAGGAATCCATTTATGCCAACTTGGAAAATCCTTCCTTGAATAGAGGTGGGGGCCTCAGGCACAAACTCTCCCCCATCTTCCTCCCCGTTTTGTCTTCTGTGCCTAGGAAGATTAAGACCATTTCAGAAGCTCAACAGCAGCATGGTGATTTTAACGACCCTCCTTTAGATGATAAAAGGACTTAAAAATTACATCTCAATATAACCATGACCTAGCCCCAGGTGTAAGGTCACACAGCTACCTAGGAACATATTTAGGATTCCCTTACCAACTTTGCTCAGACTGAAGAAGCTCCTTGGATAAGGAGCGAAACGTTTCCACTAAGAAAATAGAAATCCAGTTGACATGATTCAAGCTACAGACATTATAGAGTGAACTAGAAAAAGAAGATAATCTTGCCCAGCCGCAAGGTGGAACGATTTTGTAAGACAATGGGGGGAAATACTCATTCTATGCAATATATGTAAGAATTTTTTCTCTCTAGCTAATTCTGTATTTTTTAAATTAAGCATAAATATATTTTTAAAAATTGTATTTGTGTAATGTTTTTCTTTCTTCAACAAGATTAGATTAACATAAGTTCCTATATCTGTATGCCTAAATGGGTAGACTAATCAATAAACAGCAGAGCCATTTAACCAATACTTCTTCTATAAAATAGAAATGTTGCCTTTAAGTTAATCCAATATTCATATTCCCTTAGCAGAATATATGCATGCTAATAGAATGGCCTTATGTAAGCAGAAATGCTTTAGAAATAAACAGATAGGAAATAATTTAAGACTAATGGAGTAAAGTAAATAATTTTTATGCTGTGGGCAACATCATAGTACATGGAAGTAGGATATCTTTAACTAGAGCATTAACATGCTTTTAGCTAATTCAGCATGTTCATTTCAGTAGCAAATGCACTTTTGGAAAGATACATTTGATTAGTTGTATGCTCTGTACTGCAGATGGAGAGGTGAATCTCATAGGTCCACAGAATCCTTCTCCATTCCTCGCACATTTGGATACATTCCAATTCAAATCTTCATAATAGCAATATTAACCCAGCTCTCTTCAGCTTTGTTTGCTAAATGGTTTAATACAAATTTCATTGTACCAATTTAATGGTACAGTGTAGGAGAGAGTTGGGTTGGACTATACTGGCAAATAATCAGGAATCTGGTGGCCCCTTTGCTGACTAAATTTTTTATTAAAAGGCCTAAGCTTTTGTGAGCTAACAGATACCTGATCTAATGAGGCAAGTTTTCCCCTTTCCCTCTTCAAATTACTTTTGCAAGACCTGGTGGTTATCAGACGTTATGTTCAAATTTGGTTGGTGCATGCCTGCAGTCAGAGAACTGAAGAGAAGAAACTTAAATTTAATCCAAAGTCATTAACTCTTCACTTGTGTTTTTCAGCAATCTATTTCCAGGAAACTAAAAATCAGTTGTCCTGACCTTGGTAACAGGCTACACTTCACTGTTAAATTTTGTGCAGGGAGAATGGGGCACTTCCTTTTTTTTTTTCATTGTGTTCAATTTTAACTGTAATAACAATGTCTTTAAATGAATTAAATGTAATTAGTATTAAAACTCTTTTTTTGGATTTTTGGAGGAACTTTGGGGACCACATCCAAGGCAACAGCTCGGTTGCACATTTCTAGTGCATATCAACAAAGGATCCCATGGATTCCTCCGAGCCAGAAGAAGGACACACAGGACTAATGGTGTGGCAGCGTGGCACAACAATGTTGTGGGGCAGCAGTCTAGCTGTCAGATGACGGAGGGAGAGGCTTCTAATGAGCAGAATCTAGTACAGGTACCTGATCAACCTGATGGCGATAAGAAGGTGGGTGAATAAATCCCCAAATGACAAGGCAGAAGAGGCAAGCAGGACAAAGTCTCTGAATCATTTAAAAAGAGCACACCATTAGCCAACTTTCTGGAACAAGAGTGGGATTTGACACCGTATTGAAGTTTAACAAACGTAAGTTTCATGTAATCAATCATTCATCATCTGGGTTAAGCTCACCGTTTCTCTTGTATGGGTCAGCAGTTGCTGCTGTCCTTTAGGCCAGTGTTTCTCAACCTCAGCAAGTTTAAGAAGTGTGGACTCCAACTCCAACCAGCTTTGCTGGCTGGGGAATTCTGGGAGTTGAAGTCCACACATCTTAAACTTGCTGAGGTTGAGAAACACTGCTTTAGACTACTTCACCTTCTATTCTTGTGACTCCTTTAATTCCTGTGACTGAATTTCTATGGTCTTTGTAGCTTTGACTCCAGATCTGCTTATCCTATGCTCGGATTTAAAAATCCCTGGCTCCAGTGACTGATATGGCTTTGACAACAAGCTTGCTCCAACAACGCTATCACCCAGCTCCTCAAAGCTTGGCTACCATGAGATTTTTCACTCCTCTTCGACTCTGACTGTATGTTGGCTACTGTCTTGACACCCTGGAAAACTTTCTGCAATATATACAGGTATATTTTTTTTCCAACAGGCCTTCAGAAATTGTTCTTGGATTCTGTATTTCTTTTCTGTGATTCACTCCTAACTGAAGATTCATCTTGCAGAATTGAAGGCAATTCTACCACTTCAAACATGCACTCCCTGACACACACATGCAACTTGTCTTCTTCCATTACCACATCCTCATGCAACTTTGCAATAGCTTTCCAACTGTAAAAGTAAAGATTGACTTTTAGATAAACAAATTGCAGTGATAGGCTGCTAATTTTTTTCCCCCAGAAATAAAATACACTGAACATTTTATCTCTTATGCAATTATTGTTAGTATTGCTCTTTTTGTTAAGTCCTTTGTATTTTCAATCCCAACATTAGACATAGATGCAAGATACTGGAAGTTTGGGAATTAATGCTAGTCAGACTGGAATGGACCAGAATATTATTCTCTTTTCCTTTTCTTAAGGAGCAATAACATTATCAGCCAGAATTCTCATATCTCACTGTTGCTCTGCTGAAAAAGCATTTGAATATTCTTCGGGTGAAACTCAGATAAGGTGGCACAGGCTTTGAAACCTCTGCTTGCTTAGCATTGCCAAGGCTTCCCACCTTTTCTTGCCATGAAATGCACAGCAAAAAGAAAGAAAAAGGGTGAGGAGGATCCAAATTGGGGCACGATGGCTCAGTGGTTAAGATGCCAGGCTTGTTGATCAGAAGGTTGAAAGTTCGGTGGTTCGAGACCCTAGCCCCGCGTGACGGAGTGAGCTCCCGCACTCGCCCCAGCTCTTGCCAACCTAGCAATTCGAAAGCATGCAAATGCAAGTAGATGAATAGGTACCACTTTGGTGGGATGGTAACAGCGTTCCGCACGCATCATGCCGGCCACATGACCATGGAAGCGTCTTCGGACAACGCTGGCTCTTTGGCTAAGAAATGGAGATGAGCACCGCCCCCAAGAGTCGGACACGACCGTGCAGGGGAAAACCTTTACCTTTACCTTTGGGATCCAAATTGGTTTTCAAAGAAGGCCAGAGTAAAATCTGACAAACGTAAAAGAACAATATTTTTTAAAATGGCAGGGCAGGAATATTATCCCTATAACAACCCCCTGACATAGGTTAGGGAAAAAGAAAGGAGCATGTTTAAGGCTATTCATTGTGTTCCTAGTCAATCTAACTGCATAGCCACACTTGCTCTATGTGAAAATCTTTCTCTAATGAAGGAATATCACAGCAGATGTTCTGAACATATAACTAAATAAGCACATGACTAGATTTGGACCAGGGATCTTAGCCTTCTTCCTAAATATGCTGTAAGGGAAGCTCTACTTCCTGTCTTCTTCTCTATGACATATGTCAAAAGTTAATATTCATTTATATGGCGAGTGAGGTATAGGCATGCTTCTGGGAGTTTCATGATAAGCACTTTCCCATATAACTCCACCATTTTCAAAAACAAAGCACGGAATACTTTGGCCCACAGGACCACATCAGATGCCAGTTGTGATATGTGGGCTGTAGATGTGTATCCATACACTCCCACCCCAGTGATGCTGCTGCAATTGCTACATCTCCACTATGATTCAAAGCATGGTAGCAGTGATCTCGCCCAAAAAACAGAGAGATGATCAGCCTTTTCCCTTGCGAGCAACTCTGCTTAGGATTGCATCTTCCCCACTGCTGAAACATGAAGAGAAAGATTAAAAAAATAAAATTGAAGGAGCAGCTAACTAAAATGAACACAATGCACAGGGAGTATGTGGATGGATACAGGATCTCCAGGCAAAGATGATTGCCTTCAAGGGAAGCAGGTTTTTGATAGTGGGAAATCAATGCTAGAAATGAAGCCGGTGGTAAGGCAGCGCCTAAAGCATAGGGTCCACAACAGAAAGTCAGAGCTTTCCATCTTTGTATTTCTTTATATTATAATAGAAAAGTTGCCTCCACAGCTCTCACAGCATAGGAAACATTAAACAACTTATTACTAGATTGATTGACAGCATTTATATAGCACCAACTCCACAAGGATTCCCAACAGGTTATAAAAAAGGTGAATATAAAATCCTTTAAAACTATAAGAGTACTAACGTAATCCCCCATTCCAGTGTCCATATAAGCAACCTCCCCAAGCAAATCATTGTAATTAAAGGTTCTGAATAAAAGCTGGGGGTGTGGTGGCTCAGTGGGTAAGACGCCAGGCTTGTCGATCAGAAGATCGCAAGTTCGGAGGTTCGAATCCCACACTAGCCCCAGCTCTTGCCAACCTAGCAATTCCAAAGCATGCAAATGCAAGTAGATGAATAGGTACCACTTCGGTGGGTAGGTTACAGTGTTCCGCATGCGTCATGCCGTCCACATGACCGTGGAAGCGTCTTCGGACAACGCTGGCTCTTTGGCTAACAAACGGAGATGAGCACCGGCCCCTAGAGTCGGACACGACTGCACAAATGTGCGGGAGGAACCTTTACCTTTAAAAGCTTTGTTTTGCTCCCTTCTGTAATTCCCACCTAATAAAAAATAATATGGGTGCCACATAGCCCTGTAGAGGTAAGTGATCTCACAACAATGAAGCATATACAGAAAAACATAGTGTCCATTGCTCTTCTTACTCTGATCTCAGGTAGAATGTAGTCTCAACATCCCTATTCAGGATGAACAAACTGGACAGGTTGGTACTACCTGAAACAGGAGGTCCTGCAGTACCTAGACAAGAAAGCATATAGAATTGTAAACTTAAACTTTGAATTGTACTCAAAAACCTACTGAGAAGCAGCACAGTGTCTGCCAAACTTCTACTACATGGTATTAGTGACTCTCACTAACAGGTAGCCAGATTTTTGCATTATCCATCAACTGCAATACTTCTGGATAGGCTTCCCTTTCAGAGGCAGCCCTCTATTGAATGCATTGAGGTAGTCAGTCTGGGAGATGATGAAGGCATGGATAAACATTGCCAGATTGGTTCCATTACTGTATCAAACGTTGGCACATGAACTGATGCACAGTCCTCCCAGTGAAAGAAAATATGTCCTTCAACTTTGGAGTTAATATGAACCATAAGTTAACATTGCAAATGAGTTGATAAAGAGTAGAAAATATTATTTGCCCTTTATCTCTGTGTTTAATTAGAATAAGATGTCAAGGAAAACTTTATAAATGCCGACCATGGAAAGTGGTATTTTGTTGGATATGGTCACAGCTGGTGTTCAGACACAGTGAATTCTATTATCATTGCTTCCTGGGCCCTATGCAAAGACTAGGAACTATTTCAGATTGCTAAATTCCACTTCAGAGCCCCGTTGGTTAATTTTAGAAAGGTTTTTTTGTTCAGACAAGCAGTTTCCAAGAAAGGGATCACTGGGGTAGAAGAGAAGGAAAAAAGAAAAATAAAAAATAGGTCATTGTTTATTCCAGCAACTGTGGAAAAAGAAAGCAACTGAAATTTCTAGGCCATGGCTGTTTGAATAGAAAAGCGATGTTTAGTAGAAAACATACATCACATCCTTCCAGATGGCTGTACATACTTAGAAAAAATGAATAGTTACATTGCCAATAAAAATGTGAATATAAGTAGTGTGAGTTTATACAATTTCCTGTGTAATTGAAAGGTTTAGTAGGTGTGATTGATGCCAGTAGAAATGTGCCAGTAATTGGGTATATCAAAAGGTGTACCCATGGGTAATTAAGGAGAAAGTAATATTGGACCAAGCAATATTAGATATTTGCTAATCAAATAAGATCCTGAGCATTGGAGCCAAGAGAAGTTTGGGATTTCTGACAGGTTCTAAGGCCTTGCTGCCTTATTTTTTCTGAGGTGGGGAGTTTCCCAGTGATATACATGTCCTTCTAAAGCACCTCCACAGGTTCTCCACCCCAGTTGGTAAGAACATTGAGTACTTGTTCCAAAGCTGCCCATCTGCACAATTTGTTCTATGCACATCTATGCATTGCATCCCATCAATGAAGGCAGTCTCTCAGCTGGTATAGTACCCCAAGGAGCAATTGTGCTAAAAGTCTTAGCAGAAATATAATATCAGAAATCCAAAGGGGTCTACAAACTCCTTATATCTACACAGACACATGTAGTTTTCTTGGCAGTAACTGCAGTTTTCTTGGCAGCAATATAGAAATGATTTGCCGTGGCCTCCTTCTAGAATGTTTTTCCTGCTTTCTAGTCTAGTTGACAGTCACATGATTATCTTGGAGTCTCCCATCCAAATACTAACATACTATGTATGTTGATACTTAAGTTCATCCAAGTTTTACTGCTTAAATCCTGTCAGTGTCTTCTTAATAAAGGTTTTGGTTTGTTGCATTTCCTCACTACAGAAATGTAAATTTTCTCCAAGGGTTGTCCCCACAATCAACAGCAAAATTACTGCTTTACATCAGAATTTGTAACTACAGATGTTTGACTCCCTTCGAAAGGTGTTTCTTCTTTGACAACCGGTGGATTTCCCCTAGAACTGTAAAGGGTTTAGTGCAATTCACCCAATTTCTTCCAGTAGGAATGCAATGCTCATACCTACCTAAGAAATTCTCCTGCCTCCCTCCAAATGAAAACAAAAGAATAGTTTTTCCATATTACTAGAAATAGAGAGTGAGGGAGCTACTGTACATTCCCCAAACACCCAAGTTACCTGTTCCTAAAGGCAAGTGATAATGTTGTCATGCCCACTTGAAAACCCAAAAGGGGGAAAAAATGAAATGATTGTTCAATGAATGATAAAGATAAAAACAGTTGCTGATTTTTGTAACAGCCCCAGCCAATGCTGCAGTAAGAGGTGGGGGGTCAAGGAAAAAATGTGTTACTGCAGATTCTGGAAAGATTGCATATCATTTTATTTTTACATATTCTAGTATGCTTGAGGAAATTCAACCTGGTCACCATTGACCTAATTACATAGAAATAGCAACTATAGAAAAAGTGCATTGCATTATTTTAGAGAAGGTACCAGTGATGTTCCTCAGGAAGTAGAATCATCTAACCGACCTTGCCTGATGTCAGAAGCTAAGCTTTATTTATTTATTTATTTATTTATTTATTTATTTATTTATTTATTTATTTATTTATTTATTTTCTAAATCACCTTTATTATTTTTATAAATAACTCAAGCCGGCGAACATACCTAACACTCCTTCCTCCTCCTATTTTCCCCACAACAACAACCCTGTGAGGTGAGTTGGGCTGAGAGCGAGTGACTGGCCCAAGGTCACCCAGCCGGCTTTCATGCCTAAGGAAGGACTAGAACTCTCAGGCTCCTGGTTTCCCATTGGCTCCTTCCTAGGTCTGAGAGACAGGGACTGGCCCAAGGTCACCCAGCCGGCTTTCATGCCTAAGGCGGGACTAGAACTCTTAGTATCCTGGATTCTAGCCTGTTGCCATAACCACTAGACCAGGGCTTTCCAAAGTTTTCCAGCGGTGACACACCAACCGCCGTTGGTGTGTAGCCGCAGGAAAACCCGGAAGTGCCGCCATTGCGGCAGTGCGCAAAAACCCGGAAGCGCTGCTGCCGCTTTCGGGTTTTTCCATGCCGCCGTTGGTGTGTCACTGCAGGAAAACCCAGAAGCGCTGATAATGATCAGCGCTTCCGGGTTGTGTGGTGACACACCAGACTGTGTGTGGTGACACACTTTTGTGTCGCAACACACAGTTTGGAAAGCTCTGCACTAGACCAAACTGGATCAGCTGTGTTAGTACTTGGGCGAATTCCAGAGAATACCAGGGCTCTTGGCTAGTCTGGGATGTGGGTAGGGAGGGACCCACCCCTGAAGAAGGCAGTGACAAAATTTTCCAGTAACAGTTTCAAGGAAACATAATGTATTGTAAGAAGCTAGCAAGAAGTCAAATATTCCTGGAATTATATATAGATATTAATTGTCGAAAACAAAAGAAGGTAAGACAAGACAAGACCACTTTAAATGTTGACAAAGATTCAAATGGAGGACTTTTCAGCAACTGGGTCAAAATTCTTGGACAGCTTTTGGAGTTGTTTTGTTTATTATAGTAATATTTTTCTCTTTTAATATGCTGACTCCTGGTGACTGCCTGGACTAATCACCAGTTTTCTTGGCAAGGTTTTTGGAAGTGGTTTGCCCTTGACTTCTTCTTCCTATGGCTGAGAGAAAATGACTGGCCCAAGATCACCTAGCTGGCTTCATGCCCAAGGCAGGACAAGAACTCCCGGTCTCCCAGTTTTTAGCCTGATGCCTACTGGCTCTCCTTTTAATATTAGACTACATAATTAATCTGGTCATGTGTATGTCAATGCTATTTTTTTCCTTTCTCACTTGTTATTTTGTTTGATATAACACAATATTTATTACAACATTGTTCTAAATGCTGGAACACTGCTACAGGGGTCCATTAATATAGTGAGAGCAGATTTATTCAAAAGGTACCCACTGAGAACCATTTTTGCTATCATAATCTTGCTTTGTAAAGTAAAGATGCCTTCGGGTCAAGGTAAACTCCTGGTGGCTAAACTGACACAGCCATGCAGTTATCTTGGCAACAGTGTAGAAGTTATTTCCATGGTCTTTTTCTCATATTTTAAAAGATTTTTATTTTCTAATCTAATTTAACAGGCTTCAGGTTTCCTAGTGGTCTCACGTCTAAATATTCACCAGGTGCACCTTGCTTAGTTTCTGAGGCTCTTCTTCTTCTGCTTCTGCCAGGCTCTTCCACCTGCTGAGACAATCTTGGCTTGATTTGCCTTTAAGTTTAGCAACTGTGTGTTTTGAATATTTAGAACATGGAGCAACATGTTCCAAGTTAGAACATATTTCAGAACATCCACCCGCTCCACCTGGTCATGCAGAGAGGGCATGCTACGGACCCCGTCGGTAAGGGAGTTCCAGTTGACGGGGTCCAGGAGGCTGGCCTTCTCTGCAGTGGTGCCTGCCCTTTGGAACATTCTGCCCCTGGAGGTGAGGCAGGCCCACATGCTCCTGACCTTCCGGAAACAACTGAAGACCTGGCTCTGCCACCTCGCTTGGGATGGAAAATGTAATAGCTCCTCTTAGGGTTGGCTTGCGCCGTAGAGCTCTTTTACATATAACCTCTTGGATTTTATATTTATACCTAATTTATTTTTTAGGGTTGTTATATTGTATTTTATATGTTTTAATTACTGACTTTATTGTAAACCACCCAGAGTCCCCCTTTTGGGGGGAGTTGGGCAGTGATAGAAGTTGGATGGATGGATGGATGGATGGATGGATGGATGGATGGATGGATAAATGCTGTAAGTTTCCTGCTCCAAAGTATCCAGGAAATGTATTCATAACTTAGTAATAGATGTATCCATGCAGTTTCAAAGGAACACTGGTCTTTAAATGCAGGCCAACCAGAGGATCCCTTTCAAGCAACCAGATTAAGAGGATCAACCCTGTTTTTCAGCAGTGCAGTGGCCGGTCCACTCAACAAAAGCAGCCTGTGGAAATGTACATAAGCAACTTTTGTCAAAATGGGTTGGCTTGTCCAGCCGGATCAGCTCTGCCTCTTCTAATCCAGGCCAAAAGAGAGAAGGCATTGGCTACTGGCATGTTGCCTCTACAATAAATGCTATTTGATTGGAGCAGAACACCCAAGAAGGGTTTTAGCCATATGTTACACTGAGTTACCCAATGACCGCATCCAGTGATTATGATGCATCAGCGCCTAGCTTGGCATCTGAGGTCCAGATAATCCTGTTAATGGAAGGGGGGCAGGTAATAATACAGTGGGGGTTTCCCCACAATTAGGCAGTCATACTGAGTACTCATAGGTAATGCAATCACACCGATCTTTAAGTTGTTCCTAATATTTTTGATTTTGGGTGCTTAACCTGCTTTGAATTCAAAACAGTTCAAGCTCAAAATGTTCAAGTGCAAGTTCAAAAGAGTTGTCTCAAATTTGTTATGGGTTGTTTCAACCATTCTGGAAGTGTTTCAGGGGGAAGAATATTTGTTTGCAGCTGTATGGAAGAAGCCGCTACCGAGGGAGAGAAGAGGAGAGAGAAAGTTAAATTAATCTGAATTTCAAGGAGTATTTCAAGGAGGACAATGAATTCTACTTCAAAACATAATGTAGTATTAGTATTTCATATAGAAAATAATCAGGTTGATCAGGTTTAAGAATGAGTTAAAATGAAGTTATTTCAGTAGCTCAGGTTTCTTCACTCCTGATACTAGACTTCAGTGGATAAAAATCCATCCAGATTGAAACAATCCAGTTTAACAAATCTGTAGATTTTGCTCTTTATCACAATCATGTTTTTTAAAAAGACAAGTTATTCCTCTTTCATTTATGAGGACAACAAACCCTCAAAAACATTAGTAAGTTCTTATTTTTTTAAAAAAAAAATATCTAAGCCAAATTAAATTCATGCCTATCCTTCATAATTCTTCTGGGGGGGGGGGAGATGGGTGGTGGCAAAACTTGAAAAATAAATAAATAAATAAATAAATAAAATAATTCCATTTTCCTAGAAGTAGCACATCTCATTTGAAAGGGGCAATAATTCTAGAGTTTTATTTCCTTGGGTCATACAGTTCAAGACTCAGCAGGGGCCAGTCCCAAAGCATCAATTTTTTTGGGCCCCAAAAGCCCAAAATGATCAGACCTGGTTAGTCCTTGGATTGAGGGCCTCCATTAAATGCTAGGAAAGTCTGTAAGATCAGCTGAGAAGTTGAAAAGAGCCAGTGGTAAACCGGTTTGGTACTGCTTCCATGAAAACTGCGCAGATCTGTTGATCAATTTGAGGGTGTTATTTACTGTTCTTTATTTTCACGAATTCTGCCTTTGAGGCAAGAATTCTTCATTTTTATTTTGTTCTTTTTTTTCCCCGTACATCAACTGCCAGCTCTGTTTCCAAATAGGATGGGTTAGGGCTACTTACTTACCTGTGTATTTAATTATTTATTTCTAGTTCCAGTGTGTTTTGATCTTGCTATTATTTTTGTAGTCTACTGATTGCAATTTCCCTAGTTTGAGTTTCTTCTAGTGTACCCATAGATCAGGGGCTGCCACACTGGGGGTCTTGAGCAAATTCCAAGGTAGGGAGGGGGAAGTGAGATATGACATTTTAATTTTAAAAAATATCAGTATTATTAAACACTGCAATAATTTTCAAATGAAGATTTAATGGACTGGGAAGATCAATATGCATAAAGGGTTGATGGGAGGGAGAGAAGAACTGCAAAGATGGACAGGTGTGTGATGAGAAAATTGGGGACTGGATGGGCTGATAGGAAGATTTCCAGCTGGGAATATGGGGATTTAAGAGTTAATGAAGATTTAGGTGGGACAACATGAGGCTTCCTAAAAAAAATAGAAAAGGATGACAAATTTTTTGGGAATTCCTGTCCTAAGTAGAATGAGTTTGTAGGAACAGCTCCATGAATACCCATTGTACTTATTTTGTTATCAATGCCACTTTAAAGATCTTTTCTCTCCCTTCACAGCCCAAGGAAGAAGTCAACTTATTTTAGATAGCCCAGTTTTGCCCACAGGACTTCAGTTCCTCATCCTTGTTGTGAAATATGCTGGTGTTTAGAGTATAACATGTATAGGGCCATTTCCCCAGGTAACACAAAAATCTAAATTTACATTCTCAGAAGGAATGGTAAATGGACGTTTGCCTTAGCTTCTATGAAGTTATATTAATTGCTTTTAATTCTCCCATGAGAGACCCCTTTATGGAACCATTGGGCTCAGGAAGAGCAACAGAAACAAAACAGTAAAGAAGCTGGGATAAATAATTTGCGGTGTTTGTGATCAGCCACAATACTTTCTAATATAATAAACGTAATTGTTTGGTTTGTAAAACTATCATTGCATGTTTTGGAAATCTGAAAAGGGATATCTTGGTGTTTAAAATAGTAGTTCATATTTTGCTGCCATAGTAACCAGCAGGTTAAAAAAAATAATTTCATTTTATGATAGTGAGGTTTTCAAGGAATAATTGTGTTAAGACTTCATTAGGACAAGAATTTACCTTTAGCTGTTTAAAAAAAATAGCAATTTGAGAGTTCTTTTTACTAAGAGCGTAGTTAATTCTTATTAAATGAAAGAAGCTGGAATAAAAGAAAACAAGGAGCAAGTATGGTGTCACTTTGGCTGCTTCAAGAAAAAGAAAAAAGAAAATTCCTGAACTCTGATTTTCTCCTGGTATAATGACCCTGACTTCAATGCCCCAATAAACACTTCTCCATGCACTTCACTGAAATGCAGAATAAGCTTTATTAAGGATACATATAAACCAAAGCACTCCCAAAGATCTGAATGACTGTTTCCCGCCAAACACTCAAACTTAGCTCTCCCCCTTCACGCCAGTTTCTTCATGCCCATGATGTCAATGTCTGTTACTTTCACTCTCCGTACTCGGCCCTCTCCAGCTCTTGCAGGTGGACGACCTTGACGATGCATTCCAGTCTCTGGTGTTAGACACAGCTATGCGCCTCACACGTCTTCCCCCTCCCCACATCACACATTCTAACTCTACGAAGACAAATGGCAGGATTCACATTTGAACCCTGACACCTGGCCAAATAAAAGGGACAGTGGTGGCTCAGTGGTTAAGACGCTGAGTCAGAAGCCACTAAGGCTGAAAACTCGGCAGTTCAAAACCCAAGTGTAAGCCGCATGCCGAAGTGAGCTCCTGGCAATTAGTAAAATCAGTCCCAGCTTCTGTCAACCTAGCCGTTCAAAAGCATGCAAATGCGAGTAGATAAATTAGGTACCACTTTGGTGGGAAAAATCACAGGGACATGAAAGGAGCCTCCTTGGGCATCCCTGGGCAACAGTGATGTCACCAGCAAATCCTTTCACTACAGAAGCGAAAGCTTCTGACACGAAACAACAACAACAACCTGGCCAAATCTCCCAAATTAGGAGGCCATTGAGAGCGCTAGGCAGTGGAGGAGATATCGGATAATATGCTCTCTGTTACACTGTCGGTGCTACTTATTTATTTGCCTTATCCCTCTGAGCACAACTACTGTAATCTGCTCTGTATTGGTCTGCCCTTGAAGAATATTCAGAAACTACAGATGGGGGCTAAAATGCTTATAAATATTGCAAAGTACCAGATGTATAAAAGGGGAAAGTCAGAAACTCAACAACTTCTCTTTTTTCGCCTTCGACAATACATCGACAATACATTCTTTTTTTCCCTTTTTTTCCTTTTTCCTTTTTCTCTTTTTCTTTTCTTTTAGTATTTCAAATTTGCTAAACTTGTTTCTTCATTTATTTTTCTTTTATTAACATGTACAAACACACACACAAACACACATATATACACCATGCAACAACACCATGGAGATTTTAATATCAAGTAAGTTACCCGAAGACCAAAACTTTTATTATAAAACAAATACCTTGATGTATGCTCTTCATTCATTTTTTACTTCATTTCCAATGTTATATTCAATTTTGAAGAAAACTCAAACAATTATAATGCTTGTAACATTAATATCCAAAACTTTAATTAATATTGATAGAATATCCTCTTTTTTTCTCTTATCTATATTCAATACTCAAAGGCACCTAAATAATAGAATATTAAGAATCTAAGTATATTATATAAATATCACTGTATTGAAATAACATGTTGTACCAAAACTGAGAAGATGGAACAATAGATGGTCTATATGGCTAAATTTAATAATACGTTGCACTGGTTATATATTTATTTAATTCAAACTTTGGTGGCTCATAATGTAATAAACCGTAAAAACACAATACAGAACTAAATAAGATGGGATCCTGTTGCTCTCTACAAAAACATAAACAAAACACATCCAACAAGGGCTCCATCCATCTTAATCCAAGGCCTAGGAAACAACTAGGCCTTCAAGGCCTTGTGAATGGCTAACAGGGATTGGGCCATCTGGATCACCAGGAAGGTGCTGTTCCACAGGGCAAGCACTGCCACAGAGAAGACATGACTCCTGGGTCCAACAAGATAACATTGTTTGATAGAGGGGACCCAAAACATGCCCTCTGCTAGATCTGGTAGAGAGACAGAGGCAATGAGAGAGGTGGTCCCACCAATGTTGTTGTTGTTAGTTGCCGTCGACTCGATTATGACTCATAGCGACCCTATGTACAGTATAATAGAATGAAATGCTAAACGGTCTTGCGCCAATTGCCTGACTGTTCCAATGTTTGTATCCATTGTTGCGGTAATTGTGTCAATCCATCACATTGAAGGCCTTCCTCTTTTCCGCTGGCCCTCGACTTTACCAAACATGATATCTTTTTCAAGCGATCGGTCTTTCCTGACAATGTGCCAAAAGTATGAGATTCTAAGCCTAGTTATCCTCGCCTCTAGTGAACAATTTGGTTGTATTTCTTCTAAAACTGATTAGTTTGATCTTCTCGCAGTCCATGGTATTTTCAGTAATCTTTGCCAGCATCACAATTCGAATGCATCAATTCTTCTTCTATCTTCCTTTTTTAATGTCCAAGTTTCACAGGCATATGGGGCGCGGTAGCTCAGCGGGTTAAACTGCTGAGCTGTTAGTCTGCCGACCATAAGGTCGGCAGTTCGAATCCGCGTGGCGAGGTGAGCTCTCGTCACTAGCCCTAGCTCTCTGCCAACCCAGCAATTCGAAAGCTAAATAGCAAGTAGATAAATGGGTACCACTCACGTGGGGCAATATGCTGGCATCCTGTCGGGGAGTCGCCTCGGAACCGAAGACGAAGATGAAGATCTGGAGAAGCCCGTGGATGGCGGCTGAGGACGGCAGCAGAGGACGACGGATCCCAATTACAACTTCCGGGATGTCAGCAGCCGGCTCCGAAAGCGAGGCATTCTGGGGCTTGTAGTTCCGATGCCTGGAAAAGAAGAGCCGGTTCCCTCACCCCCTCCCTAATCGCGCGGGTTCTGTAATATATGATATGATTGTATAAATTGAATTACATGATTGTAAGCCGCCTAGAGCCCTCCATCTAGGATAAATCTTAAATTTATTAAGATAAATAAATAAATAAGTGACAATTGAGAAGACCATAGCGTGAGTCAGACGCACCTTTATTTTTAGACTGAAACCAATAGACTGAAACCAATAGAATGGTTCTATGCCATGTAGCTTTATAGATGATGAATCTATCAATCACCGTCCAATCACATTCAGAAGCATACTGGCAGCCAGTGCAACTCACAAAGCAGTGGTGTCAAGTGGGCATATGGAGACATGCCCATCACTGCCCATACCACTGCATTCTGGACCATTTAAAGCTTCTAAGTGATGGGCAGCCCCACATAGAGCACATTGCAGATGTTTTTGGGTGTCATTTAAGATGCTGGTTGTCATCTACAAAGTCTTTCGTGGATCAGGGTTGGATATTTATGGGATATTTTTCCAATTACTCTTGCCCATCCTATAAGATCTGTTAGGGTAGCATGCTCCAGTACCTATTTACAAAACAATACCATGTTCTGCCCTCTGCAATGGCATTCTCCAGAGGTCTGTTTGGCCCTGACTTTGCTGACCATGAGTTAAATACTTGTAGCCAAACAAATAAAATAAAGTTAAAGTTAAAGTTTAAAAAAAGATACTCAGGGAGCATATAAACAAAGTAATCTTTACTTTAAGAAAGTGCTTAATCTTATCTTATTAAGTCCTGGGAAGTCTGGCTCAAATGAAAGACTAAATCTGCAGGGGCTCAGATCACTTTACCTCCCTTGTGAGCAGTATTATTATTGCATTTGTTTTGCTTAATGATGTATTTAGCCCCTTGTTAAAACCTTTGAGTTATTCCATTTAGACAGCCCTATAAAATGAACAAATAACAATAAAATAAACTACCCCAGTGAGAAACAGGGAAATGAAGCCAGCTGCTTTGGATTTCCCTTATTATTGGCTACATATGTGGTGTTTACAGCATAGAACCAGAGAATTGGCGGAGCAGCTGCAAGAAGATCAGGGGAAGAGGCTCAGCTTGAACCTCAGAAGGTACTCACTGATGCCCATCTGCATGTGAAATCAGTTGTGTCTAATGCTTTGGTTTACATGTATCCTTAATAAAGCTTATTCTGCATTTCAGTGAAGTGTATGGAGAAGTGTTTATTGGGGCATTGAAGTCAGGGTCATTACACCAGAAGAAAATCAGAGTTCAGGAATTTTCTTTTTTGTCCCTTCTTGGTTAGGTCTACATTATCATTTCTATGGGGCACTGCAAGATCACACATCTCCTAGACTGAAATTTTGAATGTGGGAAAATGTGATCTCTATCATCTCTAGCTCTAGCTCTAGCTCTATCTATCTAGCTCTATCTATCTATCTATCTATCTATCTATCTATCTATCTATCTATTTTTTATCTAACCACTATCTATCATCTATCTATCTATCATCTATCTATCTATCTATCTATCTATCTATCTATCTATCTATCTATCTATCTATCATCTATCTCTATCTATCTATCTATCTATCTATCTATCTATCTATCTATCTATCTATCTATCTATCTAGTCTTCTTGGGTAAGGTTTGCAATGATGGGCCCTTCTCCCCAAAAACACTTTCCCTTCACCTCCAAATGCCAGCACCTGGGACACAAGACCTTGATATCAGCAGGAACTGCTCTCCTTGATGTGCTTCAGAGTTCTTCACATGATCCAAACAATATGGGAGGATTACTACCATCCTTTCTCAACTTTTTGACCCTGGAGGAACCCTTATAAAATTTTCCAGGCCTCGGGGAACCCCTGCACATTCAGGCTCAAATATAGGCCAGAAGTTACCAAATTGTTTTATTTGTTTCATGTGTAGGCCTGTCTATATGCATTAACAGTGTTCTTAAACTAAAAATAAAGAAGGAAACTTACCTCTTTAATGTGAAGTTGCCCGAATTTTAAATATCTTTTTAAAATAAATCTTGATCTCCCAGGGAAGCCCTAGTGACCTCTCACGGAACCCTAGGGTGCCACGGAACCCTGGTGGAGAAACCCTGATTACTACAGTAGTTTCATCTAAAATGACACAGAGACATTGATAATTGGTTTATGCACTAGCAGTGGGCATGCATATTTCTTTTCTTCTCCCAGGACAAATATTTAAGTAGACCTGTGAAATTAATTTGCTTCCTTAACAAGGGAAATGTAAGGTAAGATTTAGTTAAGAGAAAGCAATTTGGGGTCCATTCTTTGAGTTGATTTATTGGAAGACAACTGAAAACCTTTAATCTCATCCATTTATTTTCAGTGCATGATACTGTAGGAAATATATACCAGCCAAAAGTCATTATTTTATATAAACTATCTGTGGTAGAAGAATCTGATTCTCTTTTGACCTTAGTCCCTTATCTGCAATGTTTAGGAAAATGGAACCCTCTTGAAAATTAATGAAACCACGAAGTCTGAATGAGGATAATGACTGAATATTCTCCACTGGTTATTTTCACATTGAAAATAGCTACTCTGAGGGAAAGCGATAGAAACCTGTTTGAAATATTCATAATCTTAATCTTGTATAATGGCATTGCTTTCTCCCATTACTTCTTTCTCAACTGTGGTTAATCACATCTGCTGTTCTGGCCTATTAAAAAACATACATTGAATGACATTACTTCTGTGTGCTTTGTAGCCAGACCTGCTTAGATGAATAATGTGACTGTCCAAGAGAAATATGAGGATTTGGAACAGCAGAATCTGCCAATGTAAACTGGTAAACATCTTTGGGACAGAGAGAGAGAAAGACAGAGACAGAAAATGAAATATGTTCAGCCATGGAAAATTGGAGTTTAGTATAGCTGTGCTCTCTTTTGGCCATCATTATAATTTTAAGCATGTTTGGAAGCATTCTGAAGATGCTAATTTTGAATTAGATGGCCCTGTTTGTTATGCTTTGACCAAATTGCTGCCCCACAAGCCTTCAAAACTGTAATGGTAATATAATGTCACTAGAGCACTGCAGCTCCATATTCAATACCAGCTCCTTCTTGGAACACTGTCAAATATCAAGCTCAGAGCAAATTGGGAGAGAACAGGCAAAATATCTCCCTCTGAATTTTCTAGATAGTGCCCAAATCATCTCAGCAGTTCTGGATGTAATCAGTAATCCAGATAAGAGACAGCAATGTTGGCCAAAGAGACATTCCATAAATTTTACAGGATGGTAGCAGGGTATATTCCTATAAATAGGAGTATGCAACACTATATATTTGAAAGAAAAACAATACTTCAGAGTGGCATATCCACAGCCCTTGCCAGCAACTGTTTAAAGCTGCATCTTTCCCCAAATTTGCACAACTGCTGATAACAGTTGCTATGCATACCAAGGAGGAAAAAAAATTCTGGTTTAAGGAATTGCCAAGGTTTGCTATTTGAGCATCCCTCACATACTCTCTATAATCAACTCTTCCATCACCTCCTACAAACAGTGTTGTAGTAGAATCAGAGGAATATCCCATCTTGACAATCACACTTTTCTTCCCTCTTTACTAGAGAAATACAGCTGGTCGGAATAGATGGAATCTGAACTGACCCTGATTTGCATTATGAAGAGTAGAATTGTGATGGTCTAGGGAACTGAAAGAACATGGTCAGGAGCTCAGTTTTAAGAATATGGGTAGAAATGAAATATTTGTTGCTGCTTACAAAAGAGAGTTTTCACATATCTTCTAAAATAGAAGGTAGTCATGTTCTATTTCATAGGCACTACCTCTAGTGCTTAAGAGGTAGCCGTGAAAGAATCAGAATTTTGTTTTTGTGTTTATAGGATTTCATTTTCGTTCCTTTTGAAGATTCACAGTTTACTACTGAAAATCTCTCATGGTTCATTCTCTTCTCCACCCCACCTTGTCAGTTTAATGCTACTAATCTTCTCATCAGGCAGCCATTACATCATTCGTCTACACTGATTAAAAATATATTCAATTTAGAAAGCTTTTCCTCACAAATGTATTTTGAAGATTATATACTTAATGGACCCTAATTAGGAAATGTTCCTAATTGTGGCAATGCCTTATTTCATGGCCCTAGGCGTAAATACTTGGGGAAATAATGTTCCAATGCTAACTGTTCATGTGCGCCTGCGCATATCCTCATAAAATCTTAAAACACATACTTGAACATACATTAGTTATGATAGTGTGCTTTTAACAGAGAGCACACGCAATTCTTTTCAAGATCCATTGCCCAAGATGCTATTTTTGCTCATCCAATTACACTGATAATATACACAAAATGGCTTTATATGTAATATTGACAATGGCTAATGCCTGATTTGGAGATATTCCTCTTAGATAAAGCATATTAATGCAAAAGCCTGGCCCCATTAGCATCAGGGGATAAACTCCCATTAACTTTAGGGGTGTTTTGAATTTACCAATAAGAATGTGGAATACACTGTTCTCCCTCAGGTTTGCAGAGCCAGATATAACAAAATAATATTCATAGATAATGCATTAAAGCCGTCTTCTGCTGGGCTCATTTTAAAGTCATGAAGACTTTTTAGAACAATTCTCAGAATAAAGAACCATGGAATCCACTTAGCCCTTGAACTCCACCCCTGTCTCCGTGCAGAAAACCAGCTGGAAAGATCCCTAGCAAGTGTCCATGCAGCCTCTGAATGAAAACATCCAGTAAAAGTGAGCCCGCCATTTTTCAAGGTCATTGGATCCACTGGCAAACTGTTCTTACCACTAAAAAGCTCTTCCTAGCTTTCAGCTCTCTTGTAACTTTACCATGATTTCATATCCTGTGCTTGGCACTTATAAAAACAAATCATAACATGACCCCCTTCAAATATTGACGTATGCTATCATACCCTAACTCAATTTTCCCTTCTCAAGGGCAAACATATCCATTTCCCTGAAGCTTTCCTGATAAGACTTAGTTTCCACTTCCTGAACATTTTTATTGCCCTTTTTTGCACACATTCAATTTGCAAGGTTTCTGGAAATAGATGCAGTACTCAAAGTAGTGTCTGGCCAATGAGGTAGTGAATGGAACTAGTACTTTCCATGATTTGAACATTAATAAGTGGAGCATGCATGGGTTAATAGTATAAGTTAATAGTATAAGTAAAAGCTCAGTATAAGAAAACATTAATATTAGGGAGAAATCTGAGCTCTTTGCCCACTCATGAAAATATATGAAAATAATTATTAATTTCATATCCACTTTATTGAAAATATGCTCTAACCAAGTGCCATGGCATAGCAGAGAAGTGTATTACTTCCAATGATTTCATCATCAGCAACAGATGAAGTCACAGTTGACGTATTGCATATGCTCCATCTTTCTATTTCACTGTGGCACTTGATATGGTGACAGAAGCCACACATTTCCTACCTTAGCAAGATGTTGTCACTACCAAGAAATATGATTTCTTGACATTGTATTTGCCAATTAACAGGGGAATAGATCAGACTCATCAGTTGAGATGATGAGCAATGACACAGACTGCTCCTTCTCCAAAAATACTCTATAACCAAATATAAGCTGAAAAGAATGCTCTCTGATGACCTCTGACACTGAAATTGGTGGTTGTGGCATGTAGCTCTGATTTAGTAAGTGACTGCTATTAGCTGATATCAAGCTAATATCCTGGGCCATCTAAGGAACTTGATCTAGACTGAACCAATCAATCAATCAATCAATCAATCAAACAATTTTATTTCGGTCATAGACCAGCATAGAACTAAAAGCATAACAATTATGCTAAAATAGGAATAAATGAATATGTTTTTTTTAATTTTTTATTTCTATTTTAGCATAATTGTTATGTTATTAGTTCTATGCTGGTCTATGACCAAAATAAAATTGAACCATGTCCGTTGAAGTAGTTATGGAAACAGATGCTTACATTCACCAAGCTAACAATAGTTGTATTTGTTGGAGACTAATAAGACACGGAGGACACAGAGTTTTTGTTCTATAGATAAACCTGAGATACCTCTTGCTATTTTTGAACAATATGCAAGGCATATGTTTTGAAAACAAACTCTTGCACTTGACTCTCTTGAAGAATTGTCTTGCACTTGGCTCTCTTGAAGAATTCTTGAAGAAAGAAAGATTTGATAAACCATGTATCAAAATCCAGGTGCAGTTATTGATCAGGAGATTCACAAAGTTGTCCTTCAACCTTGAAAACCTAGCAAGGAAAATACAGTAAGTGAAAGACATACTGCATAATTAAATGATTAACAAAACACAGGAATGATTGTTTTTAGAAGTACTCCAGTTTATCTGCTCCATTTAACCATGCTGTCAGGATGTCACCCATGCCATCCTGCCATAGCGCCAGGAAGGAATATCCTGTTAGTCTGTTAAACTCACAGGGTCGTTTTGGGGGTGCTTTACAGTAAAACTATCAAACGTGTAAAGTAGGGGAGAATGCTGGCAATGAGGTTTGGGTGTATTCACAGAACTGCAAACTATGTTAATCAAAGTATCGCGCTGAGAATTCAGCACCCAGGATAGATCAAAGGGCGATATCACCACGTTAGTTGATTTGGACAAAGAAAGACCTGAAAACGGAGAGACAAAGGGAAGGGCGATCGAGCCGTGAATCCCGATGGGGGGGGGGGAACCTTGGAGATTTTTAAACTGTTGGTTGCGGGAGCTTTATTCACTCTAGCCTTTAACATGCAATGGATCACTGGCTTTAATAAAGATTCCTTCATATCTCTGAGTGGCTTGTGTCAGGAACTCTGATTTAATATTCAACAGATCAAGGGCGTCACACATGCACAGTGTTATTTATAGCAAAATGCAAATAATCTATTATTAATTCACAGAACTGCCCTACAAACAATAGAAGAAATGGTTAAATGAAATGAAAATCCATGCTGCTGAAAATGTGGTGCAACTGTGAAGCAGCTGTGGCGGTTTTATGTAAATATGAATATCACTAACATTAGTGAAATAGTTATTATACTAATAAATATATTCTCATTTAAGTCCTGCATAAAATTTTAACTTTCTTTCCTTAGAAAATTAAACAGTATTTGAAATACACTTTTGCTTTGTGTTTATAATTATATGAATCCTATGGGGAAAAGGGAAAAAATAGTATGCTAGTTGGATAGTTTTGATAACATTTTCAGGACAAGAAACTTTTTCAAGTTTTTTAAATCAGGAATATGGGAGAATTTAATTTGCTTCCCATTTGAATTAAAAATTATCATATTATGTATACCATATCTATATGCCAACTAGCGAGACAAGAGACAACACAGTCCTGAGCTGGATGATGGGAAAAGGAAGAGATTTAGAATAGCCATTCCCTAGAATCTCCCAGGGTTAGGAGATTAGGTTAGAGTAATGCAGAGTTAGTCTGGCAAGATTCTGTCTATACGGTGTAAGCAAATAAAGAACTGAAATAGGCTGGATTGATTCTATGTCATTCTTGGGCTGACCCCGACAACAACAATAAGGCCAACCTCAACTCAGGGGGGAGAAGATTCCACAGCATGGGCGCCACAGCAGAAAAGGCCCTCCACCTTTGTAGCTCCCTAGGCAACGGAACCCGTAACATACCCTCTCTGCTAGATCTGGTAGGATGGGCAGATGACATTGGGAAGAGGTGGTCCATCAAATAACCTGGTCCCATGCCATGAAGGTGAACACCAGCACCTTGAATTGGACCAGGAAACCAACTAGTAACCAGTGCAGCTCACAAAGCAGAGTTGTAACGTGTGTTCCACCAGAAACGCACATAACTGCTCAGGCCACTGCATTTTGCACCATCTGAAGTTTCTGGATATTCTTCAAGGGCAGCCCCATGTACAGCGGATATGCTTATATCTGAATTTTTATGAATTTTTATGAATCTTACCTTACATTTCCCTTGTAAATCATACATGTAATTTTAAAATGCATATAAAATGGACATATTAGGAGAAAAGATGCACAAAAATACATCACGTTAGAGAAAATTATTGGCAAAGATATGTGTATTATGCAAATGCATAAGAAGACATAGATACTAGACCAAAATACGTTAAAATATGAAAATGGAATGAACATGAACATTTCTTAAATCTTCACATGAATATTTTAAAAAACCACTAACTCATATAGAAATAAAAGAAAATTAAGTTGAAAACATTAAAAACTGAATGAAATCCTACATACTTCCAGCATTATTCTCCATTCCTTGAGATCCCATGAAAGAAAGCATCCTTGTTGGTGTATCCTCAAGAACAGATAACTTAGGAGTAAGAACAGAAGAAGTCTGAGCCACACAGGATACACCAGCTCAAAACTTGCTTTAAGAAGTCCTAACATCCATTTCAAATCCAGCTTACAGGAGGCTGTACCCTGGGGATCAGAAAGACTCAACAAGAGGGAATAGGAAAGATTGCTGAACATCGAAGGGTGACTGCAGGGTGGGGGTCAAAAAATCAGGACGGTAGTTGTGAACACACAATCAGAGCCTCACCATTGTTTTAAGCTGTGTAAAAAAGAACTTTCCTTCTTCCTCAACGTTTGCCCAAATGCTAGCTTCCTCCAACTGAAAAATTCACATCAAGTGAATGAGCAAGTTTTGTTCTCCTAATAGTTCATGTGAAACCATTCTTGGAAAAGTAGCCTAACTGAAGAAAAGGGAGACATGGAAAGCTCTTAAAAAGTGATCAACACTCTTGAGTTTGTTAATATCTCCTAGGAATATTGAGTGACAGCTAAACCATTGTCTTTTTATCCTTAGGCTGTTCTGTCATTTCTGTCTCTTATTACCACCTACATTCCATCTCATTTTTCTATTCTCTGGCATCTGTCTTGCTGTGACTTGACTCTAAAAATTTTCAGGAGGTATTCAACTTGTGCACATAGGCTGTATTATTAGTAGGTGTCAAATCTTTATTCATTAGATTCATTTGGCTTTCTGATTATTTATATGATCCTTTAGCCTCCTGTAGCTGATTATACAGCATTCTTTCTTGAATTTTAACTCTACCTTCCCCATTATGAATATTTAAGTTCTAATGTATTCAAAAATATTCTTTTTCTGCTTGAGCAGGAGGGGAAAAAAACATCTCTTCTCTTCCTATAACCTTTATTTTAAAACAAACCACTGACTTTGTATTAAGGCTGGTATAAAAATAGGAGCACAATGGAGTTAAAAAGAGGTGAGCAAAAGATACTTCCGAGCAGGCATTGCCTACCCTTCAGATTTGTTTTGTTGGAAGTGTTGTTCTTACCTTCCTGATCCTCCTTCTTCGCCATCTATTCTTGGAGAACAGAGAATAAAATCCACAGAATGATTTTACAGGCAAGGGTGGCAGTTTTACCCTGCGAGCCATCTTTAAATCCAGCTATACAGCACACGGCTTACGATGGCTTTATTCAAATGACACTAGAACACTAGAACAGGCTGTAAATTCTTACAAATTCACATAAGGCTTGATTTGAAATTCTTCAGACACAGCTAACATAGGAAATGGCAAATGTACACAAGCAGATCCAGAGAAACAACAGAGCAATGTAACCCATAATAATAATAATAGCCTGAAGTACTTTGAATATTTATAGCATGATCCTCACTCCAGATGTCCTGAACGACATCTGGTTGAAGGACAAAAGGCTAACCCTTGTATAAATTTACACATTATGGAAAACAGTGTACTTTGAGGACAGAGATACACTTACCAAACACATTGGGCAAAGATAAATCCATGCTTACGAATGTAAAAGCAAGTTCAGAATCAAGCGAAACATTTCCCCCTAACAAGGACAGAAGAGTCCTTATTGAAGCCATGAAACAAGATCATATTCATGATGAACACTTCATTTAACAAGGGCAAATGACAACAGACATTTGTAGTTGGTAGCTGTTCCTACCAGGTAGTATTTTCAAAGATGCTTTTATGTTTCAGCAGTTTGGTGGGAATGAGACTTAATCATTAATGTAAATAAGTGCATGATAGCCCATATTCAATAACAGTTCTCCAGATCTCATTCATTAAAGAGTTGGTGGGTGGGTGTCCAGAAAGTAAGGCTATTAAATTGGGTCAGAAGGTTTGTCTCTTAGATTCACACACCAGCTCTTCAGCAATTTATCAATACAAAATAACAGGCAATTTATAAATACAAGTGTGTGTGTGTGTGTGTGTGTGTGTGTTCTAGAATATTACAATGTCAAAATATTAAAAGTCTTGATTTTAAAAAAATTGCAGTTAACCATAGCTATCATTTTGATATTAATTTCATTTCATTAATGTATCACCCTCCCTAAACAGCTCAGTTTTTTAATGTGGGGTTGTTATCATGAATAATATTCAATGTCATTGCTTGAAATATACACCTCTCTGGAGCAGAGTTTCCAGAATTTCATATTCCCACTGAAAATATAGCTATAAAATTTAAGGTTTCTTTTTCTAGATGGAGATTGTGCTATTATATTACTACCACTAAATTGCATGACTGTTTTATCTTTTAAAAATACAAATCGAAAAAAGAGATATTTCTCCTGTCTCTCTTGACAGCTATCTAGATGTAAAATGAAATCCTATTAATGTCATACACTCAAAAGTAAGGATGAATAAGTTTGAGAAAACTCATTTTCTTTTTAAAAAGATCAGTCCATTCCATTCTTTCCTTGCATCAGTTATCCAATTAATTTAAAGAAAGTCATCATGTGCATTTGAAAATGTTTTTGTTATAATTTTTATAAATAAAGCAATTTCTCATAATATAAAATCTTTTTGCATTTAATTTTTATAAAAAATATCTGTGTACATGTTTTTCTCTTATATAATAAAAGTTTGCATGTATATAAATCTATATACATGTAACCCGCCCAGAGTCCCTTGTATGGGAGATGGGCGGGGGATAAATTGAACAAATAAATAAATAAATAAATATATGTGGATATGTACAATTTCTTATTAGAAAAAAGTAATTTCATTTGTTTGTGTGTGTGTGTGTGATATTTATGGTACAGATTATTTTCAAACCTGTATCACAATATTGTGGGAAAATGTGACTATTCATTAATTGATTAATAATTGTCAATCAATTATTGAGGTTAGGTAAAGAAGTTTGGAAGTAAATGCACTGTGTTCAGAGTGGCCTCATCCAGCCAGCAGGTTCTCAAGAGCTTTCCCTGAAGCTCATACACTTTCTGAAGTCTTCTTCTCTTCTATTTTCCTGTCCCAGGATTCAACCATATGCAATAGACAGAAACATAGTTGGGGTACAGTTCAGAGTTCAGGTCAGGAGGATCCAGAATCATTGAGCTCAAGCAATAAAGTGCCATCAGAGATCTAGAAGTTATGAAATCCAGGTTGCTGAACAGGAACTATGTTCAGGGAACACAGTGTTCAACGTCAGGATGCTGTAGAAGATGTTCCAACCAGTGTTCCAAGAATTTCCCAGATAAAGCTGGCAATGATCAGAACTGATTGTAAAAGCTTAGCTTCATTGGACTCATACCATACAGTATTTTTAAGGAGGCAGTTACCCTGAAGTAAAGCATTACTCAGCCAATTTTATGCTACTCAATTTTTCTGCTTTCCCTCTTCCTCTCCCTTTCCCTCAATATGGACAACAATTTCAGACTCTGAAGCCTCACATTTCAGTTTAGAGATATGGTTTGTATATACTACTTCACATGCTTCATTTCGCTTTTTTCCTGTTTAATTATATTAATTGTATAACGTGATATGAGTATATACACAGAACAATATTTAACCTTGTGTTGGTTAATGACCACAATAACAGTTATTTCATTTCAAGTATTTAACAGAAAGCATGGGTGTTTTGTGGTTTGCACAGCTGAAGTCAGGGGAAGTTGATTCTAATAAAACCTCTGAGCTGGATTTACTGTAGGTCTTCAGGATCAGGCACATCCGACAGTTTAATCTGGCTCCTAGTGGTCGACTTCTTGGAGAGCAACATATCTGAGAGGGCCATGTCATTCATCCATGTCATTCATCCATGCTTTTCCATTCCTGTTCTATCCCAGTGCCTTTCCCCACTGGGAATACTTCCCTGAATATAGGAATACTTTTCAGTACTGTCTCCTTAATGCTTTACTATTTCTTGCCTTTCTTCTTGTGAAAATTGTATTTGGGAGAAGCTACCTCTGATACCTACTGCTTGAAGACCATTGTAGTTCAAGGTGGCTTCAAGAGGTCCCAGTACCTTTTGGAGTTGGAGAACAACCAAGCTGGATAACCACCAGCAGCATTTGTTGGAAATGCTTTCACAATAGTTAGACTATTTTACATCTGTGAAATGTTGATTCTTCTTCTTTTTCCTTAGGGACCACATCTAATTTTACTGTTAGTGAAAGCCTCTAAGATTTTATCATTTAACTCAATTATTTTGTTGTTTTTTTTAATTGTCCATAAAATGTCCATTCTTCTTCTCAGTGTCCACATTTGATTCTATGGTTTTGATAACCCATATGATTTTGTCAATTATCTGCATTATTTTTGCTGCTAAGGGCATAGTTGCCAAGTGAAATCATGTGACTGACCACAGCCAATAAAATTAAAAAGCAAGGTGGCTAAATAAAATCAAGGAAAGTGAGAGTAAAAATAATGGTACTAAAAGCCACAGTATTGAAAAACCAAAAATGTGCTGAAAAGCAAAGATACAAATAATGGGTGAGTTGAACAGGGACAAGAAAGAAAATGGTTAATTTTACAGTTTAACGAAATGTTATTTGATTGACATTCCCCAGATGCAGTCATGTGCTGATATTCTCCCTTAGCAAATATGTATAATTGTTTTATAAATGCACACCAAAATGCATATATTGGAAGAAATGGTATTATAAATCACTTGCAACAAGTTCATTATGAAAATTACACTGATAAAATAAAATAAAAAAATAATAATCCAAGAACGTGATGAAATCTACATAAAAATGTATATACATTTTTATAGTGACTTTTTTAATACAAAGAAATCTGAAAATTGATTAAAACAAACTTAAGAGAAAAATGAGACACTAACCGAAACTTAAATAAGTAGATTCATCCAAGCCTGAATCTTTGTGTTTTAGCTACACAGAAATGCTGCTTTTGAAGTGAATATACAAAACTAGACATTTAGCATAAGTGTGAAGAAAGTGATGGCACTGTGGGTTTTAAAGAAAGCCTGTTCAGTACTTACTGGGGAGATGGTAGAGAAGAACTAATTTTGGAATGTCTTTTCCCTCTAAATTACTTTGTTGTTCTTATTTGTCTGTCTCCTGCCAAACATGCTTTTGATTTCCTTGATGTTTTCTACTGTTCAGACTTGCTAAAGTGACTGGCTGAGTGAAGCAAAGTGGTAGTTAATAGTGTGAAAAGTCTGGTGTGCTGTCAGAAAAGGGCAGACGATTAACTTGTGAAAATTCTGCTTCCAATGTTCAGCAGGCTTGGTGGGAGCAAAATGAATCTTGCTGATGATTTACAGTTAAAATTACAAATGGCATTTGAATGTATGCCACTCAATAATTAAGCATGAAGGTGTTTGACTCCTGTCATCTTCAGGACTAGTGTGGGATTCAGAAGATGCTTAGTGCCATGTGGGGGAGGGGGCACAAATTGCATATTCAGATCAAAGCAGAGATAAACAAATCAGTCTATTTCCACTCCATATCAATTCTGCATGCATTCAGCCATAAACCCATTCTGTCCAATTTCTACATCCAGATGTATAGAATGGAGACATAACATTTTATACTCTTTCTCCAGAACATGCATTTTTATACCTTACTGTTCTTTAATATATGCCTTTTAACATGCAACCTGCCCCAATATAAACATTTTTATGCAAAATGTAATTATTTTGTGAAAATGTAGAGGTGAAACTACACCACAAATTATATATAAATGTATTAGGTAAAGGTTCCCCCCGCACATTTGTGCAGTCGTGTCTGACTCTAGGGGCCGGTGCTCATCTCCGTTTGTTAGCCGAAGAACCAGCACTGTCCGAAGACGCTTCTGCGGTCATGTGGCCGGCATGACGTGCGCGGAACGCTGTTACCTACCCACCAAAGTGGTACCTATTCATCTACTTGCATTTGCATGCTTTCGAATTGCTAGGTTGGCAAGAGCTGGGGCGAGTGCAGGAGCTAGCTCACTCTGTCACGCGGGGCTAGGGATTCGAACCTCCCAACTTGCAATCTTCCGATCGACAAGCCTGGCATCTTACCCGCTGATAAAAAAATTTTCTACTCTGTCAGTCAGAAAGGTATAAAATAGGTTGATTCACCTAAAAAAACATACCCCATTTCTCAGATTGAAGCTTATTCCCCTCACTATTAGCTTGTTTAGATTGCCCACATCTGCATATACAACCTGCAAATATTTGCTAAAGCTTTTATCACAATTACTTATGAATGTTGGGTTTCTACTGTGGAAAGAATGTATACAAATCTATTTTATAAGTTCAGAAACAGAATGAAGAAATGAGATGTACATGAAACAGATGAGCAAAAACTTTATCCACCTGACATACTGTATACTGTATGCATCAGCCAAGCAAATTAGCAGCAAGCTAACAGCCCCTAAGCCTCAGGTGATTGCAAAGAAAAGAGGTCCCCACTATCCGGTTGCCATGGGCAACGCCACTCTGACTCAAAGTGCCCAACTGTTCTGGCATGAAGATCTCATGGAGGCTATCTGAGTTCTTGTACAGTGCTTAAAATACACAGAATAGGTCTGGCCTCTGGTAGAAAAGAGGTACTGTCAGAACCTTGGAGAGTTCCATGAAGGATGCCACAGGCTCTGTTAAAAAGGTAAAGGTTCCCCCGCACATTTCTGCAGTCATGTCCGACTCTAGGGGCCGGTGCTCATCTCCGTTTGTTAGCCGAAGAGCCAGTGTTGTCTGAAGACGCTTCCACGGTCATGTGGCCAGCATGACGCATGCGGAACCCTTTTACCTTCCCACCAGAGTGGTATCTATTCATCTACTTGCATTTCCATGCTTTCGAATTGCTAGGTTGGCAAGAGCTGGGGCGAGTGCGGGAGCTCACTCCATCACGCGCAACTAGGGATTTGAACCTCCAAACTTGCGATCTTCCGATCGACAAGTCTGGCGTCTTACCCGCTGAGCCACCACACCCCTCCCCCAGGCTCTGTTACCTCTCAACATAAAGACTGTTGTTCCAGCATCTGTCTATACAGAACTGTGGCCTTAAAAAGGTGGAAAAGCCAGGTGGCATCTTAGCTTCACCACTACTTGCAGATTTGCCCCTGCCCCTCCCAAAAAACAACATTCAGTAAGGCTTCCAGAATCCTTCCAAAAGTGTTTTTTTAAAAACAATTCAAACCAGGAAATTATTAAACACCTTAATAATTAAGCCACATTAATGGCATTTAAATAAAGTAATTTATATATGTGAGCCAGTTTGGTCTAGTGGTTAAGGAGCTGGGCTAGAAACCAGAGTTCTAGTCCCGCCTTAGGCATGAAAGCCATCTGGGTGACCTTGGGCCAGTCACTCTCTCTCAGCCCTAGGAAGGAGCCAATGGGAAACCAGGAGCCTGAGAGTTCTAGTCCCGCCTTAGGCATGAAAGCTGGCTAGGTGACCTTGGGCCAGTCACTCTCTCTCTCAGCCCAACTCACCACACAGGGTTGTTTTGTGGGGAAAATAGGAGGAGGAAGGAGTATTTGGTATGTTCGCCGCCTTGAGTTATTTATAAAAATAATAAAGGCGGGATAGAAAATAAATAAATAAATAAATAAATAAATAAATAAATAAATAAATATTCAAAACAAATCACATCAAGTGTTCATTATGGCCTTATATGCTTCTTAGTGGGTGATCTATCACATACAACCCTGGCTAATAATAATAATAATAATAATAAAATAATAATAATAATAATAATTCTTAACTTGTAGATGCTGGAACTTTATTAAGATAAAGGTAGGTAGGTAGGTAGGTAGGTAGGTAGGTAGAGACAGACAGACAGACAGACAGACAGAGATCTCATTCATACAAAGGGGAATTTCAAATGATATACACACTGAGATCCCTTCACAGAGATGAAACACCTTTCAGATTATGGGATATGTTGCATTAGCTGTGTGGCTGGCATATGAGCTTCAACAAGCTCCTCTTGTATTTGATCTTAGACAATATTCCACAATCCTCCTTTGTTCTGTTTGAATCTCTACCATCTCTCCTTTCTTTTCCATCAACTGTTTATTTTAAAAGCATCAAACTGTTCTTCTGGGCTGTTTTCTCATGCTTCCACTGGGTAAGACTGTCAGATCTCAAGGTGACTTTAATTTTCAGCAAGCAGCTATTGACAGTCTCCAGCATGGCTACCACACTGTCTCATCAAATGTCAGTTGTACTTTTTATGACTCCAGAAATTATGTTGGTTGTTGGCATTTCTACAAAGAATGGAAAGAGATTCAGTTGTAGATAAATACCAAACCAGGAGTCTCATATCTGACAAGAAAATTCATTTTATACAATGGAGAATTCACAGTGTCATAGGAATCTCATTAGATGGTAAATAATCTGTAATGACAGTAATTACATATAATCCTTCATTCCTATAAACAACTGTGATATTGTTAGATCTAAAGCCCTGAAAATTACAAGGCAATAGTTCTGAATGTTATTTAGAACTTCCAAATATTTGTGAGATTTTATTTGTGTCAGTGCTTGGCATTGTGGCATGTGTGCAAATGAATGAAGACCCTATGAAATTGATGTGTGATTTAAATGTACTGGCTTGTGGAAGGATTTATTTATTTATTTATTTATTATTATTTCTAACTTATATCACCGCCCATCTCCCCCCACAAGGGGACTCTGGGCGGTTTACAATCAAGTCAGCAGTTAAAAACATATAAAATACTTTATACAATTATTAAAAATATAAAAATATAAAATCCAAGAGGCTGTATGTGATGTTTGCGAACCAAACTTTACGGTGCAAGCCATCCCCAGGAGGAGCTATTACTCATCCCGTCCCAAGCGAGGTGGCAGAGCCAGGTTTTCAGTTGCTTCCTGAAGGTCAGGAGTGTGGGGGCTAGCCTCACCTCAAGGGGCAGGATGTTCCCTATGGGTAATGTTTATGGGTAGTTGACTGGAAAAGGCACATGCTTGAACTACGTCAACTGCATCACCTTTTAGGTTTATGCTGCATTCTAAGGAAGGTCAGAGGTGGTCATTATTGGTTGACCTCTTGTGACCTAACACAGAAACGAAATGCTCATGACTCACTGAAGGTCCATGGATGAGACCACATTAAAAAAGTAATAGGAAATGAACCAGAGAAATACAGGACTAAGGATGGTGTTCAAAATAATTTTATTATTTGTAAGACCCATTCTTTATACTTGCCTCAATGTAATTATGTATGCATACTTACACACATACGATTTATATGGCTGCCTATCTCACAGCAATGACTCTGGACAGCATTTCTTGTTGTTGTTGTTCAGTCGTTTAGTCGTGTCCGACTCTTCGTGACCTCATGTACCACAGCACGCCAGGCCTTCCTGTCCTCCACTGTCTCCCAGAGTTTACTCAAATTCATATTCGTTACACTAGTGATGCTATCTAACCATCTCATCCTCTGCCGTCCCCTTCTCCTTTTGCCTTCAGTCTTTCCCAGCATCAGGGTCTTTTCCAGTGACTCCTCTCTTCGCATTAGGTGGCCAAAGTATTTGAGCTTCAGCTTCAGTACCTGTCCTTCCAATGAGCAGTCAGGGTTGATTTCCTTTAGGATTGACTGATTTGACCTCCTTGCAGTCCAAGGGACTCTCAAGAGTCTTCTCCAGCACCACAGTTTGAAAGCATCAATTCTTCGGCGCTCAGCCTTCCTTATGGTCCAACTCTCACAACCATACATTACTACTGGGAAAACCATAGCTTTAATTATACGGACCTTTGTCGGCAAGGTGATGTCTCTGCTTTTTAATACACTGTCTAGGTTTGCCATAGCTTTCCTCCCAAGGAGCAAGCATCTTTTAATTTCATGGCTGTAGTCACCATCTGCGGTGATCTTGGAGCCCAAGAAAATAAAATCTGTCACTGCTTCCATTTCTTCCCCTTCTATTTGCCAGGAAGTGATGGGACCAGATGCCATGATCTGAGTTTTTTTAATGTTGAGTTTCAAGCCAGCTTTTGCACTCTCCTCTTTCACCCTCATCAAGAGGCTCTTTAGTTCCTCTTCACTTTCTGCCATTAGGGTGGTATCGTCTGCATATCTGAGGCTGTTGATATTTCTCCCGGCAATCTTAACTCTGGCTTGTGATTCATCCAGCCCGGCATTTCTCATGATGTACTCTGCATATAAGTTAAATAAGCAGGGTGATAATATACAGCCTTGTCGTACTCCTTTCCCAATTTTGAACCAATCGGTTGTTCCATGTCTGGTTCTAACTGATGCTTCTTGACCCGCATACAGGTTTCTCAGGAGACAGGTAGGGTGGTCTGGAACTTCCATCTCTATAAGAATTTGCCAGAATTTGTTGTGATCCACACAATCAAAGGCTTTAGCGTAGTCAATGAAGCAGAAGTAGATGTTTTTCTGGAACTCTTGCTTTTTCCATGATCCAGCGAATGTTGGCAATCTGATCTCTAGTTCCTCTGCCTCTTCGAAACCCAGCTTGCACTTCTGGTAGTTCTCGGTTCACATACTGCTGAAGCCTAGCTTGTAGGATTTTGAGCATAACCTTGCTAGCATGTGAAATGAGCGCAATTGTACGGTAGTTTGAACATTCTTTGGCATTGCCCTTCTTTGGAATTGGAACGTAAACTGACCTTTTCCAATCCTGTGGCCACTGTTGAGTTTTCCAAATTTGTTGGCATATTGAGTGCAGCACTTTAACAGCATCATCTTTTAGGATCTTAAATAGCTCAGCTGGGATACTGTCTTCTCCGCTAGCTTTGTTGTTAGTAATGCTTCCTGAGGCCCACTTGACTTCACTCTCTAGGATGTCCGGCTTAAGGTGAGTGACCACACCATCGTATTTATCAGGGATATTAAGATCTTTCTTGTATAGTTCTTCTGTGTATTCTTGCCACCTCTTCTTAATCTCTTCTGCTTCTGTTAGGTCCCTGCCTTTTTTGTCCTTTATGATGCCCATCTTTGCACAAAACGTTCCCTTGATATCTCCGATTTTCTTGAAGAGATCTCTAGTCTTCCCCATTCTAATGTTTTCCTCGATTTCTTTGCATTGTTCATTTAAGAAGGCCTTATCTCTCCTTGCTATTCTCTGGAATTCTGCATTCAGTTGCTTATATCTTTCCCTTTCTCCCTTGACTTTTGCTTCCCTTCTTTCCTCAGCTATTTGTAAAGCTTCATCAGTCAGCCACTTTGCTTTCTTGCATTTCTTTTCCTTTGGGATGGTTTTAGTTGCTGCCTCCTGTACAATGTTACGAACCTCCATCCATAGTTCTTCAGGCACTCTGTCTACCAGATGTAATCCTTTAAATCTATTCCTCACCTCCACTGTATATTCATAAGGGATATGATTTAGGTCATACCTGAGTGGTCTAGTGGTTTTCTCTTCGTTCTTCAATTTAAGCCTAAATTTTGCGATAAGAAGCTCATGATCTGAGCAACAGTCAGCTCCAGGTCTTGTTTTTGCTGATTGTATAGAGCTTCTCCATCTTTGGCTGCAAAGTATATAATCAATCTGATTTCGGTATTGACCATCTGGTGATGTCCATGTGTAGAGTCGTCTCTTGTGTTGTTGGAAAAGAGTGTTTGCTATGACCAGCATACAAGGATTAAAATCAACAATCCAAATAACAAATATCCAAGGTTGCAGACATCATTCCAACTGCAGAAAAGAACAATAAAAACCAATTAACCAGCAGACCTTGCTCAACCTCCTGGCCCAAATGCCTGGGGGAACAGCCAGGTCTTCACAGAAGGCCAATAGGATTTAGGATTTGTCTTCCTTTAGGGGCCCTAATCCCCTAGAAAAGGTCATTTGCAACTATTTTTACCCAATTTGGTTCTTATTCATAATTTTGTTTCCTTTTTCCCTTAGGGGCCAAAGGGATGTCCATGAGAAACAGCTGAGCAAGGAATTAGGACACTAGCTCTTTCCTACCATTGTTACTCATCTTGGTTCCTTTGATTATTAACACGGTATTTAGCCACCATGATTTTTGGCTCTCCTTTTATATTGATTCTCCATAAATTTGTCTAATCACCTTTTAAAGTCTACTCAGTTGGTGATCTGAGATGATTTTCAAAGGCAATTAGGCAATTTCATGAAGGGTCAGCCTGTTGACTGATAACTACTTGTCTTGATGGCTGTATTTTCTGAACAACAACATCACATCATGTGGTAATAGAATCCTCTAATCTAACTGTGTATAATATAAAAAAGAACTTTGTTTTGTCTGTCCTGAATCTCCCATGATTTTATTTCACTGAATTACAGCGCTTTCCAAAATTCTGGGAACTGGAGAAAACCTTACACCATTTACATTTTCCACATTATATAAAATTGTGTGTGCTACTAAGAACTTTATGGGCGTGGTGGCTCAGCGGGTAAGACGCCAGGCTTGTCGATTGGAAGATCGCAAGTTCGGAGGTTCGAATCCCTAGCCCTGCGTGCAGAGTGAGCTCCTGCACTAGCTCCAGCTCTTGCCAACCTAGCAATTCGAAAGCATGTAAATGCAAGTAGATTAATAGGTACCACTTCAGTGGGAAGGTAACAGCGTTCCGCGGCGTCATGCGGCCACATGACCGTGGAAGTGTCTTCGGACAACGCTGGCTCTTCGGCTAACAAACGGAGATGAGCACCGGCCCCTAGAGTCGGACACGACTGCACAAATGTGCAGGGGGTACCTTTACCTTTACTTACTAAGAACTTGTTCACTTTTTCCCTAAACCAAATAGCCCAAAGAATTGATTTTTTAGTTCTGGAATACTATTTCCAAATATCATTTTGTATTCAAGTTAGATTCAATCACAGGCCTGCATGTAGATGTGTAACTACATCAGTTGGAGAAGCCATCAAAAAGAAAGCCAAAAGCCAAACAACTGTCTCTTTCCCCACCATATATCACATAAAAAGATTCAGTATCTTTTCTTTTTCCTCACAGCTATTCCCCTCTTCTTGGCTTTTGCTGCCTAGCTCTTAATGCTGTAGATTTTAGACACTTCAGATGCTGTTTGTTCCCGTGGGCAAAATTTCATCCAATGTTCTGATCTTTAGAGGACCTTTGAGAGCTATTCAAAAATACATAAGAAATGTCATGAGCACTAACTCATTGTAGGTGGTTACTGGGCTTCCTCCCCCCTGCCTTTCTTAAATCGCATTGGAGGGCAGTACTCCAACTCAAGATGGGAAAAGTATCTGAAAGAATGGCAAAAACTATCCAAATACTGATGATTAGCCTCATTTCACAGGGTGGAAATTTTGAAATTTGTGGAAGAGGAGATATACTGCCAATTCTAAATCGAAATCTGAATCACTATTCAGACAATGGAAGTCATATATCCATCATTCATACTTGGTTCTCTCTTGGATTTATCTTGAGTTTCTTTCTCATGCTTTCTGCTTTCCCAGGACTGAATATTTTTTTCTGAACCTCCGTCTGCCTTAGTGGTTCATTCATCAATTCCCCATGTGAACCAAAGCTAGGTTTACATTCCGTCACATCCAGGAGCTTCCACAGCAGAGCAAGGAGTTGAATCTCAGTCCACTTCGTCTTAGTTCAGCTCTTTAACTACTACACCTCATAATCGCTAACAATACCGAGATCCTTGCTAATATGAAATGTCACCGAAATTCACTTAAAATGAAATCTGCAATTAATTTTGAATGGAATTATAAAGATATAACATTAAACGAAGAGCTCATATTATTGTCCAGTCCTTAATAATACAGTGCAAATTGCAATCTATAATCAGTGTCAGTGTCAGGATACACAAATCTATCCAATTCAATGGGTAGAAAATCTGGGATGTTTGCTGGTCAAGCCAACCTATGAATAATTAACCTTGTTGCTCATCCAGCTATATTGCCAATTTCTTGCCATTCAAGGTAGACCAAACTAGGAAACCAAAGCCATGCAGAGAGAGAGAGAGACAGTTTGGTCTAGTGGTTAAGGTGCTGGGCTAGAAACCAGGAGACTGAGAGTTCTAGTCCCGCCTTAGGCATGAAAGCCAGCTGAGTGACCTTGGGCCAGTCACTCTCTCTCAGCCCTAGGAAGGAGCCAATGGCAAACCGGGAGTCTGTGAGTTCTAGTCCCGCCTTAGGCATGAAAGCCGGCTGGGTGACCAGTCCCTGTCTCTCAGCCCTAGGAAGGAGCCAATGGAAAACCAGGAGACTGAGAGTTCTAGTACCGCCTTAGGCATGAAAGCCAGCTGGGTGACCTTGGGCCAGTCACTCTCTCTCTCAGCCCTAGGAAGGAGCCAATAGCAAAGCAGGAGACTGAGAGATCTAGTCCCGCCTTAGGCATGAAAGCCGGCTGGGTGACCTTTGGCCAGTCCCTGTCTCTCAGCCCTAGGAAGGAGCCAATGGCAAGCCAGGAGACTGAGAGTTCTAGTCCCGCCTCAGGCATGAAAGCTGGCTGGGTGACCTTGGGCCAGTCCCTGTCTCTCAGCCTTAGGAAAGAGCCAATGGCAAGCCAGGAGACTGAGAGTTCTAGTCCCACCTTAGTCATGAAAGCCGGCTGGGTGACCTTGGGCCAGTCAGTCTCTCTCAGCCCAACTCACCTCACAGGGTTGTTGTTGTGGGGAAAATAGGAGGAGGAAGGAGTATGTTCACTGCCTTGAGTTATTTATAAAAATAATAAAGGCGGGATAAATAAATAAATAAAAATACTTTTATTATAAGGTTATAGTAACAGAATCTTGCAAGTCTGAATGTGCTTCCCTCCTCGCTCCCTGCATCTTTGTGGGAACTAGAGAGGGCTGTGTCTGAGATGCTTTCTCAGGCTATAGTTCTTCCCCCGACTCTTGTTTCTTTTATTTGACTGTTGTCTTCCTGCTGTTCCTCTAGGTAATTCCTTCTACCCATTACAATTTCATTATGAACATGAATAGTCCCTGAGATGATGAGCAACCCCTCCCGAAAAGACAAGAAAATAACATGTTAGCATTTTACAACCCACCCATCCTCCTGCAATACAATGAAAGCTTTTAGATCCAATGACCTTTGAAAAATGGGAGAACAGAGAAAAACAGAATGAAATGATAATCTGAGTCAATGAATCACTTTCTTTCTATCAATACTTAGGGAAGTATATTTTACCTTTTTTGGGGGAGGAGGGGATTATTACATGTCTTACACCACCAACTACCATGAATTTCAATGATTGACTGATTGATTTTGTGCCATCAAGTCCTTTTCTACTCCTAGCAACTGCATAGATAGATCTTCTCCATGATGATTTGACGGTAACCTGGTCTTTCAGGTCTTCCAACGGTGCATTCATCACCACTGTAACTGAGTCCATCCACCTTGCTGCTAATCACCCTATTCTCTTTTCTTCCACCTTTCCCAGCATTACAGCCTTTTCCAGAGAGCTTAAAAATAAAATAATCAACAATTAAAAGACAATTTAAAATAAGATATATTTAGAGCATTTTGAGAAGAAGATCAGATAAACACAATTAATAAACACAATTAAAAGACAATTTAAAATAAGATATATTTAGAGCATTTTGAGAAGAAGATCAGATAAACACAATAGTGATACAAGGTGGCTAGAGAACAGCCATCACCCAGTTATTTCAAGTTAAGCCTGCAATATTTGGATGTAGGAACTTCCTCATACAATCTCAAGAAGTCAGAAAGAGAAGATGGAGATACTATACAAGAAAGGAATCCTTTCGGTAACCTGCAGTTGGTTGTAAAGGTAAAGGTTCCCCCACACAGTTGCGTCCGACTCTAGGAGCTGGTGCTCATTTCTGTTTCTTAGCCGAAGAGCCAGCATTGTCCGAAGATGCTTCCATGGTCATGTGGCTGGCGTGACACACGCGGAACGCTGTTACCTTCCCACCAAAGTGGTACCTATTTATCTACTTGCATTTGCATGCTTTCGAATTGCTAGGTTGGCAAAAGCTGGGGCGAGTGCAGGAAGTCATTCCGTTACGCGGCGCTCAGGTCTCGAACCGCCGACCTTCTGATCGACAAGCCTGGCATCTTAACCGCTGAGCCACTGCACCCCCTTAGTTTGTTGTATAGTGCTTTAAATGTACTAACCAGCACTTTGGAGTTTGCCCAGAAACCAGGTTGCAACTAATCTCATGCCTTTAGCTCAGATACTGCAGGGTGTTTTTGAATTCTTCCAGTCAACCTGGCTGTTGAGTTCTGTATTAATTAAAATAGCTTGACTAGACTCCAAGACAGGTTGATTGATCTGTTCTTCTGTGGAGAGAGACAACATTTGCTCTCTCCCAATCATCTGGCATTTCACATATTCTCCAGAATCAGAAATAATACAAAAAGGTTCAACCAGACCATCAGAAGTTCCTTTAGTACCCTAGGACACAACTCAGCTGGTCCCAGGAAATTGAATGAGATTCAGAGTAAATGGGTTTTACCTGACCCTTGTTTTATGCATCTCAAGCTTCAGTCCGGCTCCTTTGTTCTGTTCTTCACAATTACTGGGCAAACCACAGACCCTCTACTAGAAAACACTGAACCAAACAGCATTAAATACCTCTGTCTTTTCTTTATTACATTTTGCCTTCTTCATTAAGCAGCTAGTATGCCAATTCTTTTCCTTTCCTTTTATTTTGAACTTATCTAAAGAACAAAGTAGTCAGTACTAAATGAAGGAAAACAGTCTGGTCACTGGAAGCACTAATAATGAAACTAAAACTTAAATGTTTTAGACACGTAATGTGAAGGCAAGAGTCATTGAAGGAGATCCTGATGTTCGGAAAAACTGAAGGCAATAGATATGTCGATGAACTTAGGCAATAGAGGACGAGGCCAATAGAAAATAAGGAAGCTTGATAGTACCACTGATGGCACAAGCAGGAACTTATCGGAACTCAAAGAAACAGGTCCTGTCAGAAAATCCTAGTGAAATTATGCCTAATGACTGAACATCTGAACAATAATAACAACAGAAGCCCCTTTTGTTGTTGTTAACATCCTTCATCATTCTCAGATCACTGAGTTTTATTTTCCCTCATGTTATCTCTATTGTCTTCTAGGCTATCAGTCTGTACTTCTTAATCCCGCTTTCTATTTTCTATGTGGACCCAATGTGCAAGTCCATCTTCCAGATCCTGGAAGCTATATCTTTTCCACCAACATTTGTGTAACTAATCTCTTGTTGGGGTTTTGAATATACCCAAGAATTTACAGTTAGATATAAATTATACAGAGAGGCTTGATATCTAGGTGAGAGGGGAAATATTCTGCAAGTCACCCAGTTAGCAGCCATTGTTGTAGTGATGATATGTCAGTGTGTGACTCATACAACAGGTGCTAAGAGTTAAGTTGGGTGTGGTGGATAATGAGAGTGACCTATACTGTGATTGGTCAGTTTGTATATATAAGCAGATGAATTCTGTATTCTTTCTTCTCATTCTTCCTCTCGTATGCTGTATCGTTGGTGTATCATTTGTTACCCGTGTGGAAGTGATCTGTAAATAAGTATTTATATAAAGTAAATAGGCTATTTTATATAATCTCTGTGTGAGTGTCTATTTACTATACAGGCTAAGGATCACTGGTGCTAAGGGAAGGACCAGGCCACTCCATCCGCGCCCGCTCTGACATCTCTGACTTGCACTGTTCATACATTTTGATGGTTTGAATGTCTATGATCTGTGTGTGTGTGTGAATATACACAATAAAGTGTATATTGTGCATTATACATATGTGTAACAAGTGTTTTTAAACCATTTCTAGTTTCTAGATGACTATTGGTTGTAAAAAGCTGTAACTTGAACAGTGTAAATTAATACATGTACTAAGTCGATGAAGGTTCTCAGTCAACCAGGTGGAACAGTCTGTGGCTTGAATCATGTCAACTGGATTTCTATTTTCTCAGTAGAAACGTTTCACTCCTTATCCAAGGAGCTTCTTCAGTCTGAGTAAAGTTAGTAAGGGAATCCTTAAATATGTTTCTAGGGTGGCTGTGTGACCTTGCACCTGGGGCTAGGTCATGGTTATTGTCGTGTGTAGATGCAGAAATAACACGCCGAGGCCAGGAATCTAGTCTCTAGTGTTTATTGCATACCTACAAGCAGAAATCCTGCTAAACTAACAGTGCCTGAAGATTCCAAAGTATATCAGCCCAACCTAGGGCGGAGCTTTATTCTGACACTTGGGGAAACAGGCGAGGCTCTCTGAGCTGCGTGCTCGCTTCTTATCTATCGCCCAGCCCTCTTCTCTGCTCTCTTGAGTCTCCCTGACAGTTATTTTGAGATGTTTATTTCTAAGTCCCTTTATCATCTAAAGGAGGATCGTTAAGATTACCCTGCTGCTGTTGAGCTTGCGAAATGGCCTTAATCTTCCTAGGCACAGAAGACAAAGCAGGAAGGAAGATAGGGGAAAGATTGTGCCTGAGGCCCCCACCTCTATTCAAGGAAGGATTTTCCACGTTGGCATAAATGGATTCCTTGACCCCTCTCTCAAACCACCTATCTTCTCTGTCTAAAATGTGAACATTAATGTCCTCAAATGAGTGTCCTTTTTCCTTTAGATGAAGATAAACTTCTGACTCTGGTCCTGTGGTGTTACTTCTCCTGTGTTGGGCCATCCTCCTGTACAAAGGTTGTTTGGTTTCTCCAATGTAGAGTTCAGAGCACTCATCACTGCACTGGATTGCATACACTACATTGCTTTCCTTGTGTTTTGGAGTTTGATCTTTGGGGTGTACAAGCCTCTGTCTCAGTGTGTTGGTGGGTTTGAAATATACAGGTATGTGGTGTTTGCCAAATATCCGTTTTATCTTTTCAGACACGCCAGCCATGTAAGGAATGACCAGGTTCTTCTGTTTACTCTGAGTCTCAGCCCTATCTGTCGCTGTTTTAGGTCTGGTAGACTTAGATTTAGTGAAGGCCCAATTTGGGTATCCACAGGCCTTCAGAGCTGTTCTCAGGTGCTGCTTTTCATTCTTTTTGGAATCCATGGAGGTGGGGATGGTTTCTGCTCTGTGTGATAATGTCCTGATGACTCCTAGTTTGTGCTGCAGTGGATGGTGGGAGTCAAACATCAGGTATTGATCTGTGTGTGTGGGTTTCCTGTAGATCCCTATTTCTAGCTTGCTAACGGTCCCAATGAGGACTTCACAGTCTAAGAATGCCAGTCTGTTGTCCTTGGTGTCTTCTCTGGTGAACCTAATGTTGGCATCTATAGTGTTTATATGGTCTGTGAAGGCCTGTACTTCCTGGGCCTTGATTTTGACCCATGTGTCATCCACATACCTAAACCAGTGGGTGGGCACCGTTCCCTGGAAAGTGTTGAGTGCTTTCTTCTCCACTTCTTCCATGTATAAATTGGCCACAATGGGTGACACAGGAGAACCCATGGCACAGCCGTGTTTTTGTCTGTAAAAGTCACCTCTGTATTAGAAATAAGTGGTGTTAAGACACAGGTCCAGAAGATGGCAGATCTGGTTTGGGTTGAGATGGTTTCTCCTTTCAAGGGTGCTGTCCTCTTCTAGTCTCTTCCTGACAGCAGATAGAGCATGAGTGGTGGGGATGCTGGTGAAAAGGGAGGACACCTCGAAGGAGACCATAGTTTCATCTGTATCCAGTTTCAGGATCTTTGCTTTGGAAACAAATTCTTCCGAATTTTGGATGTGGTGTTCAGAGTGTCCAACTAGAGGTGCTAGTATGGTAGAGAGGTGTTTGGCAATGTTGTATGTTACCGAATTAATGCTGCTGACTATGGGTCGGAGGGGTGTTCCTTCCTTGTGGATCTTAGGAAGTCCGTAGATGCAAGGGATGGCTTCTCCAGGATACAGACGGTGGTAGGTAATCCTATCGATGAAGCCATCATGTTCCAATTGTTTCAAACTGTCTATTACCTTTTTCTTGTAATTGCTGGTGGGGTCTCTTTTCAGTTTTTCCTATGTATGGTGATCCTCCAAAAGTGAGGTAATTTTATTGTGGTAGTCTGCAGTGTTTAGAACCACTGTACATCTTCCTTTGTCAGCAGGTAAAATGGTGATGGTTTCATCTTTGCTAAGGGTTGTCAGGGCTGTCCTCTCTTGGACGGTAATGTTGGGGGGAGGAGGCTGAGCACTGGACAGAGCTGCAGATATTTTAAGCCGGAGTTGTTCCGCTTCCTCAAAAGGTAGGTGGTTGTTGTGGATGGCCGATTCTGTGGCTGTAATGAGCTCCACCACCGGAACTTGCTTGGGAGTGATGGCAAAATTAAGACCTTTAACTTTACTCAGACTGAAGAAGCTCCTTGGATAAGGAGTGAAACCTTTCTACTGAGAAAATAGAAATCCAGTTGACATGATTCAAGCCACAGACAATACATGTACTAACCATTTTTGTTTCTGTTTCTGTACAAATGTATTTTACAGCTTTGAACAACTTCCATCATTGTTTGCATTGTGTCGAAATCCAATTTGGAGGGGTGTCAGATTTCTCATATGAGATTATCAAATTGGGTTTCTCTACAAAGCAAAAGTGTTTTGGCAAATTGCATCCTTTACAAAGCAAAGGCTTCTCATGGTGACGTGAAGTGCAGGTGCAAGATAACAATTGTCACGTATTGTTATGGCTAGCGCTTATACAAGCAATGGGACCTTCCCATGAGAACAAACCCTCAGACTGATTCCGTCTGTGGACAGCCTTGCTCAGTTTAGAGCAAGGGAGGGAGGAAATCACGTGCTCGCTTAGATGCAGCACTGCTACCCAATAGCAGGTCATGCTATGTGCTTTAGGCCTAATGCTTCAGGCCTGGTGTGTGTCACAGCTAACTTCCAGCCAATCAGAAAGCTAGAAGAACTGAATATCTAACCATGCAAAATGGTGTTCTATGCTTCTAGATTTTTGTGTCTTTAGCCATGTAGTTCTTCACGTGTATTCTACTTCTGAGGACTGGGCAGTGTGGGCTATGCCTGGCTTTGGGTATAGGCCGTGGCAGGAACTCTGGCCCTGGGATCAATGCACGGAACTCTGCTTATAAGTTTGTTTTTGTTTTCCTTTTACAATGCTGTACCATGTATATTCAACTTTCCTTTTTGCGATAATGTACTGTATATACATTATTGCATTATGCTACAAGTAAAATACTTTTAGCCCTAAACACTGCACTCTTGTCTGTTTACTTCTCAAGCCTCGAGTTTTTCCCCTTTAAGCCAGTGTATATCCCATCAGTGTGTGTGTGTGTGTGTGTGTGAGAGAGAGAGAGAGTCATAGTTACTAAAAAAAAGTCCTAAATAGGGCAACAGATATCTGAATATTTACCAGATAGTTGCAAATAGAAAGTTGTTAAGTGAAACGGTATTGAATATGAGCATAATGCCCATAAAATGTATAAGTGTTTGAGATGTATTGTATGCATTTCTTTATTGTTTTGGAGAAAAAACCTTCACAAAACTGGCTTAAAAATAGCATAATTGTGCTTAATGGATTGCAGTTCTATACACATCCACCTGAGAGTAACTTCTATTGAACTAAGTGAGACTTAATTCTGAGTTGGTATGCGGGTGATTCTACCCATCGTGTTTGTTTGCTTGCTTGCTTGCTTGCATTGTATTAAGCTTAAAATCCTTGCAGGGGCTCTGATTTCAAAGGCTCCAATTTTAGATTCTCCTTCCTTTAAAACTGATTATTTCTGACATTATGGAAGTCCAAACCTGAAATTACCCCAAAGAGGCCTGGTCAGAGATAGAAAGGCACATGGATCCATGGATCCTGTCCTTGATATGAACTATTTCTGTCCCATTGCTGTGGAAGAGGATTGTTTTTTTAAAAAAAAAGCACAGGAAAAAAACACTCAAGAACAATAGTTAACTGTTTCTTGCATCTCTGCTTCACTAGTGAGATGCCAGAAAAACTTTGAGTTTGTTTTATTATTTGTTTGTACAAAAATGTTCATACTCTGCACTTCAGAGACTCTAGGTCAAGGGTCGGAAATGGCGGCTCGCGAGCCAGATGCGGCTCTTTGGCCCCTTGAATGTGGCTCTTCCGCAGCTCACCCCTGCCCCTTCCACGCGATTGGCCCCCGCCCTCAAACCCCGCCCCCTGGCTCTCGCACTGAGTGAGGCCCGGCGCGGCAGGGAGGCGCTGCTGGCCCAGGACGCGGCACTATCGGAGGCGGCGCAGGAGTGGCTGCAGGGGCTGCTGCAGCTGGAGATGGCGCTGCTCCGCGGCATCCAGGTGCTGGGCGAGGGCGCAGGCCCGGGACACGAGTGGCAGGGCGGCGCAGGGCGAAGAGCCGCCTGCTCTCCCCTTGGCCGCCTCCGGTCCGAGCCTGGCTCGGCTCCCCCGGCCGCCGCAGGGCTCGGGTTAGCAGGGGGAGAGGACGCCGAACGGTGGGGTGGGGGATTGATGGGGCGGGAGGGTGCACCCGGAGGGCCTCCCGCGGCCGCTTCTCCATGGGAATGCCTGGTCCCTCCGCTCCCTCCAGCTCCACCACCAGCCCCAGCAGCGCCGCCCGCCCTGTCCTGCCGCCTGGAAAACCTCCTCCAGCTCCGTCCCCCCACTGCCACCACCAATGCCCCGGCCAGGCCCCCTGCGCTGCCCTGCCGCTCGCGTCCCGGGCCTGCGCCCTCGCCCAGCACCTGGATGCCGCGGAGCAGTGCCATCTCCAGCCATGGCAGCCCCTGCAGCCGCTCCTGCGCCGCCTCCAACAGCGCCACGTCCCGGGCCAGCAGCGCCTCCCTGCCACACCGGGCCTCGCAGAGACGGGCCTGAAGGGGCACAGAGGCCGGAGAGGGAGCCCCTCCATCTCCCCTTCTCTCCCTGCCTCGCCCACCCGCCAGGCGCGGAAGCACAGCCGCCTTGACGTCAGGCGCTGGCGGCGCGCGGCATCTTCCGTGCGGGGTCCCGGCTGGTGTCTGTGCTTGGGCGCCGGCAGGGAAGGAGGCGCGGGTCCCGCCCGGTGGAGAGGGCGCAGCCTTCCACTCTCCCGCGCCTGTCCTGCCGGCCGGAGGGTGGCAGCTCTTTCTCCGCCACTCCCGGTGGGGCGGCCAGGCCGGGTTCGCGGAGCCGCTGGCTGCACCCCCTCCCTCCGTGAGCCCCCCGCCCCCTTCCACATGATTGGCTCCCGCCCCCAAACCCCACTCCCTTCCGCACGATTGGCTCCCGCCCGCAAACCCTGCCCCCTTCCACGTGATTGGCCCCACCTGCAAACCCCGCCCCCTTCCACGTGATTGGCCCCCGCCCACAAACCCCGCCCCCTGGCTCTCGAGCATTTCAAAATGTGCACGAGCATGTCAAAATGGCTCCAGGCATAAAAAGTTTGCCGACCCCTGCTCTAGGTGGTTTACAAAGACCAGAAGAATCCCCATGCAATAAACAAAACCATTCTCTTTGGATGATGATGATGATGATGATGATGATGATGATGGTGGTGACAACTTTGACTTAGAACCATGAGAGTCTCTGGAGACTTCTTGCAGAAGCCTGGGAAAAGATATGGCCATCTCCTGGTTATTTATTTATTTATTTATTTAATTAAATTTATATAACCGCCCATCTCCCCCAACGGGGAACTCTGGGCGGTTTACAATAAAATAGATTAAAACAGGATAAAACATCAATGTACAATATATAAAATTAATAAATAATTATAAATCCAGATGGAGATGGAATTAAACGAAGGACAATAAATTAAGGAATTAACCACCCCCATGAGGAACTATCCCTTCCTCCTTCCCATGCCAGGCGGCAGAACCAGGTCTTCAGCTCTTTCCTAAAGGTCGGGAGGGAGGAGATCTGCCTCAACTCTGGGGGCAAGATGTTCCACAGTGTGGGCGCTACCACAGAGGAGGCCCGCCTCCTAGACCCCATGCGATTACATTCTTTAATTGATGGGGTTCGTAACAGGCCCTCTCTGAATGACCTGGTGGGGCGGGTCGATAAAATGGGGATAAGACGGTCCTTCAGGTATTCTGGCCCCATGCCATGTAGGGATTTAAAGGTAATAACCAACACCTTGAATTGTACCCGGAAGCAGACCGGCACCCAATGCAGCTCGCGGAGCAGAGGTGTTATGTGTGCAGATTTTGGTGCACCCAAAATTGCTCGCGCGGCCGCATTCTGCACTAGCTGAAGCTTCCGGATAGTCTTCAAGGGTAGCCCCATGTAGAGCGCATTGCAATAATCTACCTGGGAGATGACGAGAGCATGAGTGACTGTTCGGAGGGCGTCGCGATCCAGGAATGGGCGCAACTGGCGCACCAACCGAAGTTGTGCGAAAGACCTCGTAGCCACGACTGCCACCTGCTGTTCGAGCAGGAGTCGTGAGTCTAGAAGGACCCCCAAGTTGCGCACCGGTTCCGAATGGGGAAGTGCTACCCCATCAAGAACCAAATATGATAATTTCCCAGAAGACGCTAGGCCATCAATCCACAGCCACTCGGTCTTGCTAGGGTTCAATTGTAGCCTGTTGTTCCCCATCCAGGCCCTCACAGCCCCCAGGCACTGGGACAGGGTTGTCACTGCATCACTTACTTCACCAGGGATGGAGATATAAAATTAAGTATCATCCGCATACTGATGATACCTCTTCCCATGGTGTCGGATGACCTCACCCAGTGGTTTCATGTAGATGTTAAATAGGAGAGGAGAGAGAACCGAACCCTGCGGCACCCCACACAAGAGGGGCCGAGGGTCAGATCTCTCCTCTCCTATTACCACCGACTGGGATTGGCCTCGGAGGAAGGAGGTGAACCAGCGCAAAACTACGCCGCCCACCCCAAACTCCCTAAGCCGCCCCAACAGGATACCATGTTTGATGGTATCGAATGCCACTGAGAGATCCAAGAGAGCAAGGATGGATGCACTACAACCATCCCGCTCCCACCAGAGATAATCCGTAAGCGCAACCAATGCAGTCTCCATCCCATATCCCGGCCTGAAACCTGACTGAAATGGGTATAGATAATCCGCTTCATCCAGGGTCCTTTGAAGTTGCAATGCCACCACTTTCTCAACCACCTTTCTCAAAAAGGGGAGGTGGGAGACTGGACGAAAATTGTCCAGGATGGTAGGGTCCAGGGATGCCTTCTTGAGGAGGGGGTGCACCAGTGCCTCTTTAAAGGCAGTTGGAACCACCCCCTCCGCCAAGGATGTATTAATCATGGCCTGGACCCATCCACATGTCACCTCCCTGGCTGATTTCACCAGCCAGGAAGGGCAGGGATCTAAATCACATGTGGTGGAATTAACAATTCGAAAGATCCTGTCCACTTCCTCAGGTCCAACAGGATCAAATCGTTCCCAGATACCAGGGCAAGACCATTCTCCCGGCATCTCCCCAGACTGCATTTCACGCATGGAGTCCAACTTAGACCGAATCCAAGCGATTTTATCCTGCAGATGCTTAGCAAATTCTTCCGCACGGCCCTGCAGGTGGGTGGTCGATACCACCCTACCCAAGAGAGATCGAGTAATCTTGAACAGGGCCGTCGGACGGCATTCTGCGGATGCAATAAGGGCGGAGAAATATTCACGTTTCGCCGCTCTTACCGCCACAAGGTAGGCCTTAATAGCGGCTCTAGATTGTGTTCGGTCCGATTCCGCCTTCGTTTTTCTCCAGCAGCGCTCTAGACGTCTCTTCACCCTCTTAAAGGCCCTCAACTCCTCCGTAAACCACGGGGATTGATGGGTCGAATGGGGTTGGAGAGGTCGCATCGGCGTGGTCCTGTCCAAGGCACTGGCCACCTCCCTGTTCCAGGCTGCAGCCAATGCCTCCACTGGACCATGCAGCAGATCTTCAGGTATTACCCCCAGCTCCCTCTGAAACCTCATTGGGTCCATAAGTCGCCGGGGGCGGACCAATCGAATAGGTCCTGCCTCCCTGCGGAGTGGGGTGGCATAAGAGAATCTTAAGGAAATCAGGACGTGATCTGACCATGACAACGGGGATAGTTCTAACTTTCCCCTCAGGTCACTTTGCCATTGCTCTGACAAGAAAACCAAATCTGGGGTGAGTCCACTTTCACAAGTCGGGTCCCGAATAATCTGGGACAGGCCCATGGCTGCCATGGTAGCCATGAACTCCCGAGCTGCTTCCGAGGCACGTCCCAGGGACGGCAGGTTAAAATCCCCCAAGACCATAAGCCTGCGGAACTCCACCGCCAACCCCGAGACGGCCTCCAGCAGCTCAGGCAGGGAGGTTGCTACGCAGCAGGGAGGCTGGTACAATAGCAACACTCCCAACTGTTCACGGGCACCCAACTTGAAAAACAGGGTCTCACATCCGGATACTTGTAGAGCAAGGCCCCTGAAAGCCATCAAAGACTCTCTGATGATAACTGCCACCCCTCCTCCCCTGCCCCGGTCTCTCGGCTGGTGCCACACCTGAAATCCGGCTGGGCACATTTCTGAGAGGGTTACCCCTCCCTCTGGGCCCAGCCAGGTCTCAGTAATACACGCCAGGTCGGCCCCTCTCTCCGTGATTAATTCACTTATGAGAGGGGCTTTTTTGTTTACTGACCTGGCATTGAGTAGCAGCAGCCGAAAACCAGAGCCCTCGAGGATCTGCTGTCCAGAGCCTGGGGTTGAACTGAGAGGACCGGAACGCGCCACCGATACTAAACATCGGGGGCGCCTTCCCCGAAGATGGCCTGTCCTCTGGTTCCCGTCATAATATCTCCTGCCCGTCACCACCTCGATTGCATTACCCACATTACCGTCCCCAGAGTTCCCTGGCCCGGTCGCCTCCACTCCCGGAACCCTCGAAAACCTGGATCTAAGCGGGGATCTCTTCCATCTATCCATCCTTTCACTCTCAATCTTCCTGGGGAGTCGTAGGCCACCAGCGCAACAAGCGAAAGCTCTCGGCACTGGAAAGCCTCAACCACCCCATTCCATTCTCCAATCCAATCACTCACTATGCCCCCTGTAGCCTCTCTCACTAGCCACAAAGGGGCAAACAGTCACTCTTACCTACCCTGTCTCTCACTCAGGTTAGGTACTCTCTCAGTCCCATACAATCCTGGACCCCCTCCCGCCACTCTCACTTGCGGGGGGGAACCACACTCACACAAGAGACCCCGCAATTTCATGCCGCCCTGGCAGTGGGGGTGGTTGTCCTTCAGTAACCAACAAGCTAACGCTATTGGGAAGATCTTCATTAATCCCAATAGTGGAGTCCAAATATAAAGTATGTAAAAATATACAAGTCCATTCAGTCTCGGGAGCACCCCAGTTCCAGTTCATTAATCTTTGGGGAGCTGCTTCGCACTCCACACACCCCGCAGTCGTCTCGGTGCCGGTGCCGTTTCTAGCTGGTCTTCACCGGCCACCATAAATGTCCCTTCTCTGGCTGCTGGGCCACAGTCTCCACAGCCACCCATTCCTCGCTGGGGTCCCCCCAAGTCCGCCGGACCCGTCGGACTCCACCACGCTGTGTCGCTCCGTCTGGGAGGGCTACCAGGCTCCAAGCTCCATCAAGCTCTGCTGGGCCCTGCTAGGCCGCGACTCCGGCAACTCCGGCAACTCCGCTGCGCTTCTGGGCCACCCCTCCCAGTTCTATTGGGCCTACCAGCTCCACAGATTCTGCTGAATTCCGTCTGGCCGCCTCCGAGTTCTCCCAGGCCGAAGGCTCCAGCACCTCGTAGCCCTAACCGCTGGACTCTGCCGCCAGATTCTACCGGACTTTGCCACGGCCGCGTCCCCCAGCCGCCGAACTCCGCTCCGCCCGCTGCTCACCGCTCCCTCTGGAGACGTCCACTCACCCCCGGCCCCGATGCAACCTCTCCAAAAACCCCAAGGTGGAATTTATGGGTATAAGGAGGGTTTTTTGGGGCTTTGGGGTTTAATTCTCCCGGAGCCGCAGCCGGCGTCCGCTCGCGGCCGCCATCTTGGATTTCCTTTCGTTTTTTATATAACGATGATTGTGGGTTTTCTCGGCTGCTGAGTATTTTAATTTATGTATATGTATTTCTTTTATTTTTTTTAGTGTTCACCACCCAAAGTCATTGTTGGGATGGACAGCAATATAAATTGATTAAATAAAAAAATAATGAGAAACTGAGAGGTGTTGCACTTATGCAAGTTCTGAAGCATTTCTGAATTGTTTCCGAAGCACGCACAGCCCTACAGTAGTTAACGTTTTGGCTTTGATCTAGCAAAGTTATCCACATGTAGCACACAAGTCTTAAACCCAGGGTTAGGTGTTCATGCATGTACATGTAGTACATAATAACCTTCTCCAGACTGGCCACAAGCTGCCTAAATAAGTTCCTTAGCCTACTAAAGGGAGGTCACTGTACATTTCCATTCCATTTCTGTTGATGTGCCCAGATGCACATGAGCTCTTGGTAGAAGTTCTGTAACTTTCACTTTCATAACATCACTTTAGCAATTACCCTGGTATGTGCCTATTGTTCTTGAATCCTAGAACCTATTTGTCACCACTGGCCAACAGTGCCACAATAGTTTCTCCAACAGTTAGACTTGGGGCACTTCACTTCCAGTGGTCATCTCTATTCAAGTTCTGATGAAGTAATGCCTCTCTTCATGGATTTGTAGACCATTAACTTTCCCATTGTAAAGTGAGAGTCTCACAGATTAACAGTACATTCTTTTTATGTGCATAAAGAATTTTTACAGACTCTTCACCTGTTATACCTAGCAGCTAGAGGGGACTGAGTGAAGTTATGGAACTTCACTTCTTTCCAAGATGTAGAATGATCTAAATTACTGAGAGTAGAGCTAGTTTTGTCTAGCAGGAAGCCAAATTTTAAAACAAACACATAGGCATAAGTCAGAAAGTTACCAACTTGTTGCAAAAAAATGTATTATAGCAGTGATATTAGAACTTTAGAAACATAAAAGGCAGGTAAATTTTGGAAATATTTAATAGACCTCAGTTCCTTCATTGCCCTATTTGGGAAATCCATTAGCAAGCAATCCTCTTTATGGCTGTAAAAGTTTCTAGGAATGCAATATATGCGGTATATGTGCAACACATATGCAGAATGATGGTCGTTGTTGCCATTTTCAAAGTGCATGAAGCACAGAATCTTATTTCTCAGTTGGGAAGCTCTGCATCAGGAAATATTGCCTTTTCATACTATGTTTCTCAATTAATCAATCTCTCTTTAAAAAGAGCCAGTTTTTATTGGCTTCAGCACAAGAAGCTAAGACGCAAACAAAAAACAGCAGGCAAAGAAAAATGGTTAAGATATCAGGGCTTGTTAACACAGGAAAATGGAGAACTTAACTTAATGGAGAACAATTGGCTAAAGAGGGATTTACTTTTCAATAGTTTTCATATGCAAAAATAAAAGAGAGGACAAAAAGTTACTGGGGATAGGACAACATGTAATGGAGTTTGAAACAGAATTATGTACAAATAATGAACATGTAATTGCTAAGATGTATAAACTCTTGTTGAGATTTGAAATGGAAGATGAACAAGTTAAATATTGCATGATAAAATGGGCTAAGGATTTTGGTTACAATATATAGTTGGATCAGTGGGAAAGAATGTGGTTAAAAGGAGTGAAATTCACATTGTCTTACAATTTAAAAGAGAACTTTTATAAAATGATGTATATGTCACCAGAGAAGTTGTCTAAGATGTACAAGGGTACTTCAAATCATTGTTGGAAGTGTGAAAAGCATGAAAGACCATTTTACCATGCATGGTGGACTTGTGAAAAAGTGAAAAAATATTGGACACAAATACATATGATGATGCAGAGAATTTTAAAAATTAACATCCAGATGAAACCAGAATTCTTTCTATTGGGACTTATGGATATTCAATTAAAAAGACTTATGGATGATTGATTTTATATATGATAATGGCAGCAAGGTTATTATATGCACAAAAATGGAAGAATATACAAATACTGTACCAATAATGGAGGAATAGACAGTGAAGATGGCTGAATTTACAGAAATGGCTAAACTGACTTGCTTGATTAGAGAGGGAACAAATACTACTTTTATAAAAGACTAGAAACCCTTTATGGGCTTTTTTTTATGAACTTGCTTAATAGGAGTGGATAATTTGTCTAATGTTAATAAAGACTCCCTTTAGTTGAGCTTGATTTCTGATGCTACAAGAACATGTCCATGAATTTTGTTTGGCAGCAATTCAGAAGTGGATTGCCATTGCCTTCTTCAAAGATGTGAGTCTGTGTCTGTTTTAATTTCTGAATCCAGCTTATAGAGAGCCAATTTGCTGTAGTGGTTAAGGGCGCTGGGCTAGAAACTAGGCATGAAGCTAGCTAGGTAATTTTGGGCCAGTCACTTTCTCTAAGTCCTAGGAAGAAGACAACAGCAAACCACTTCCAAAAAAAAAGTCTGTATACACACACACACACACACACACAGAGAGAGAGAGAGAGACATATTCCTGATGGTCTTTCATCCAGGTACTAAACATGTCCAACTCTGGATAATGGTGGCTCACCCCCGCGCAACGAGGTGAGCTCTCGTTGCTCATCCCAGCTCCTGTCAACCCAACAGTTTGAAAGCTTAGCAAGTAGATAAATTGGGTTCCACCTTAAGTGGGAGAATTTGCTGGCGTCCTTTTGGGAGTCGGCCACTGAACGGAAGACCTCTTGAATGGCGGCAACAACAGATCCTGAAGCAGCAATGTCTACAGGACGTCAGCAGCCGGCTCCGATGCAAGGCATCGTGGGACATGTAGTCCAGTAGCCATGGAAGAGTCGGTTCCCTTACTCCTTTCCTTAGCGTGCAATTTAAATTGTATGGAATGTATAAAAATGTATACGATGTATGTAAGCCGCCTAGAGTCCTCCGTTAGGGAGGTGATAGGCGGGGTATAAATATAAGTATAAATAAATAAAATAAATAAATACATAAATAACATTTGTGATCAGCCAAGTTTAGCCAGGTACTGCCTAGAATTGAAATGTGGCTTTCAATAACATTGTATGGCTTGTAACAGAATACGACACAAAAATCTTAATTCCTAACATTTAGTTTAAAACATGATCTATTCCTTCCAAAACCATACTCCTTTTAAAAAAATCCAATTTTGCATTCATATTTCAATTATAAGCCGATATAGAGCATCACTGAAGTGGGAAGAAGAGCAGTTAATATAAATGAGATAGGGATATAAGTGGATAAGAGCAATTGCTGAGAAACTTGGGTTAATTAATATAGCGATATTAAAATCTATTCTTTATGTGCAAGCTGCATGAAGGATGTTTGACTGTTTCTGGTGTGACAATCATTCTTTTAATGTAACTGCATAATGTGGGATGCACAATAAGGTACTCTGACTTGGGGGGGGGGAAGAAATTATTTTATCATTATGCCTTAATCAGAATCCCACCAAGAGTGAGTCTCATTTGCGGTCCCTTGGACAGAAGAGGGCTTTGCAACATTTTTGTGCCAGCAACTGAGGGCTGAAGGAGGTATGATGAGCCATTGGGACTTAATATTCTTCCTCTTTGCGTGGTTTGGAAGATTGGTTTTACTCTAAATATTTCCTCTAAATAGCTATGTTCAGCCTCTTAGAAGTCAGCTGGCCGGTTGTAGCTAACATCTGTGATTTTACAGTACCTGAACTGATGGCAACTAGATGGTAGCAAGATTAATATACTGTAAGTCCAGACTTGCTGTGATAGCAGAATAATCAACCTGTAGGGTCAAGAAAAAGGGGTACGATGGCTCAGCGGTTAAGATGTCAGGCTTGTTGATCGGAAGGTCGCAAGTTCAGAGGTTCGAATCCCTAGCCCCGCGTGACGGAGTGAGCTCCCGCACTCGCCCCAGCTCTTGCCAACCTAGCAATTCGAAAGCATGCAAATGTAAGTACATTAATAGGTACCACTTCGGTGGGTAGGTAACAGCATTCCACGCGTGTCATGCAGCCACATGACCATGGAAGCATCTTCGGACAACGCGGCTCTTCGGCTAACAAACAGAGATGAGCACCGGCCCCTGGAGTCAGACACGACTGCATAAATGTTCAGGGGGAACCTTTACCTTTACCTTTTTAGGGTCAAGAAAGTATAACAGGCAGCCAGCTCTGAAGTCTGGGAGAGAATAGAACTCACTATGCTGATGAACACTATTGGTAGATTTTAACACATTTCTTTATTTCTGCAAAAGTATTTAACTGTCCTCCTTGAATTCATATTCACCCAACTCCTGTCAGATCACCTGACTGAACTCCAACTTACGATTCTTCCTTTTGATATCATGGATCAGATGTGCCAAGCTGGTTAGGCAGTGTTCATGTTAGTTACAAAACTAAAATGAAGCATGATCATAACATGAAGTATGACTTACACCGAAAGTACTATAGTTTTATACCTGAAAATTACATCTGATACACATTTGAAATGCTAGAGCCTATGATACAAGTGAATAATTTTGAAAAGGCATAATATCACCCAAATTCTGGAGTAAATCAAGGCTTTTCCAGAAATTGCTTGAACCTAGTTAAATGCAATAAGCATTGAAACTGTCCATATATTCTGTGTTTTTCAAATTCCAGATATTTCCCCCATCAGAATGGTCATGCAACTTTATCGTGAACCTCACCCAGCATGGAGAAAATGCCTGTCCATCTTAGGAAGCTTCTTGGCGGACTTCAAAGGTTAGGGTCAGTTGCTTCACCTTCTGTTGGACCAAGTTAGGAAAAGTAATTAGCAGATAATAAAAATGCATAATTAATCTCAATGTGATAATACTTAGTCAACAGTAATCATTTAAGCACAGTCTGGGAAGGAGATTGCCAATGCATTTGCAATTAACATCAGACCTTCAGTTCATGTAATGTCAAATGTGTAATGAATGTCTTGTTTTAAGAAATTGCTTTGGGGTGATGTCTTTAGTTTACACACACACACAAGCACAAGTCTGAAGTAGACTTAGTTTAGTTGAAGTTGAAAGGGTCAGGCATAAATCTGTACCATCTTATAATCTCTACTTGTAGCATAGGCCCTTTCCAAGAGCAAAAAAACTGATTGGCTGGTCAATATCTTTGCACCTAGCCAACTGTCTTGAACTTATTGTCCATTCCTCATTTCTACCTTCAAATGAAAGATGATAAAGTTCTAGCAGTATATTCTCTAACAGCTTGGACTACAGGATGCATAGATGCCATATCAGTATATAGTCTTCCCTACCATAACTTTTTCTTACTATTGTTAACAAATGATATTTTGTGAATAAAGTAATGGTTCAAGGACCCAGGGAATATACAGCTATGGTGTGTGTGTGTGTGTGTGTGTGTGTGTGTGTGTGTGTGTGTTGCCCTACTATTTCCCCTAAAGCAAAATCTGAAACTCCAATATTTGTACTGATATCCCATCTTTCTTCCATAATAGAATACAAGGCAATCCATATTTAAGAAATCTAGGCAGTCTCCCATAAAGGAACTACCAAAACAATAGTAATCAGAGAATTTAATTCATGTTCAAACAAACTGACCTAATTTTCACTTCACTGGCAGCTATGAGCAGTAGAACATTTATTCTCACAAGTCCATTTTTTATTAGATTTGGCATTTAACTAAAATGCTTCACACAACGTGCATTAAACTGTAGGTATTATGAAACAATTATGGAAGAAAAAATGCATATATTAGGAAGTAAAAGGGACACTTTCTTGTATGACAAGAAAGTAGTATACAAAAAAAGGGGAGCAATTTCTTCAAAAGAAATATTCTTAGTATGATATGAAAATGTGACTTACATTTAAGTGCATGCAAAACTGAAATAGATCAAATAGATGTATTTACTGAGTAGCTGTTTTCTCTGGCTTCAGGCCATCAATACCCAGATATTGATCAGAGGATTTTTGCAGATTTTTCACCCCATTTTCCACTGAGGCTTCCAGCCTAACCCAGACCAAAGCTGGTTAGTTACAACAACGATGGAGTCTCGTGTGACTTCAGAGCCTAATTTTAGCATTTTTCCTTAAGCAAAATCCCTAAGGAATATAAAAGAAAGTTGGGAGGGGGGGAGCAAGATCCATTTCCTTACTGGCAAGTGGTCTGTAGCATTTCCCCCCCCCCTCTTCTACTCAAACCAGGAACATGCTTTGGCAGCCAGACTTGGGAGCAAACGTTCATCTCCCACTATAAAACCCCTCACCTAGAAGTAAAGGAATCCCCACCATTAGCTTCCAAGATACTTCCTTGACTTCCCATACCAAGCAAATATACCATCCATTCTTCTCCTCTCCCAATGCCTTTGGTATACTGATATATTACTATTTTATATTTACTGTACATGCAACACTGAAGCTTTTTAACTAATCCCCCTGCTCTACATGCTTTTATTGCATAACATTGAACAACAAGAAAGAAAGAAAGAAAGAAAGAAAGAAAGAAAGAAAGAAAGAAAGAAAGAAAGAAAGAAAGAAAGAAAGAAAGAAAGGGAGGGAGGGAGGGAAGGAGGGAGGGAGGGAGGGAGGGAGGGAGGGAGGGAGGGATAGAATATAGCAAATGCACAAAATAAATTCAGCTATAATAAGCAGCCTATAAAGGGAAATACAATATAAATAGATGAGTTTCCATGAAAAGCAATCTTGCACAGAGATACTGTATGGTGAGATGACAAAAGACTAAAGGGAATTAAAAACTTTTAATTGTGGCTTGCCAGAGTGGTGGCGATGTGTTCATCCATTTCAAACATTGCACATGGGCAGGAGGGAGACCATTGTTTAATACAATTTTGGACTCTGAAGATCTTACAATAAGAGATGTATTAATTGCAAAAAAAATGTGGTCCTGTTGTGGGATCAGAGACATTCTACAATAGGCAATTAGAACCATAGCTGCATGGTAGGTACTCCAGAATAGTTATTGATCAGCAGCTTTGAATGGAGGCCATAGTTTAGTTTCATCAGGAGGAAGTTAGCTTTGTAGATGGATGGATTGATAGATGGTGTCTACCCTGATAGTTCACTGTGCTACTTTCAACCCCATGCTCACTAGCTTCTGGCATTGTAAGAGCCAGGCTCAAGATGACTACTTTTAGTATGTTGTTTATATTGTAGTTGTTGTGGATTGTTTTGGGGTATCTACCCCTTAATGATAATATTTTGTTGCTCATTTCTTGATGTGGCATTATAACTTTGCTTTATCACAAGGAAGGAAGGAAGGAAGGAAGGAAGGAAGGAAGGAAGGAAGGAAGGAAGGAAGGAAGGAAGGAAGGAAGGAAGGAAGGAAGGAAGGAGCAACAACGAATCAAATAACATAATGGTAGCTTGCATAATTCTAGATGAGTTTATTCTAATTATGAACTGTTTTCTGGAGATAAAATCAACATAATTATAGGAATCTTGTCATATTACACATTGTTGTAATAGTATACACTTTTATAGGGTTTCCCACTGAGACATGAATAGGGAAGATGCTATTTCAAAATCAAATGAGTTTTGTGAAAAGATTCATGAGGAAGTTATTGGATTTCTCCTAACTCTGATCAAGACATTTTCCTGTTCAATTCCTGTAGATTTTCCATTTCGTTATCATTTTAGTGTACCTTGTTTGCTCTGGGAGTAGTAGCGGACCTATCTTGCCTTTTTTACAGCTTCATTACATATGTCAGATTCTGACCTCTTCTGCTGGGATTTAATGTGTTCCCCTGGCAAGAGGTACACATTCAGCACTAAAATGTCATGGAAAAAGCTAGGCTATACCATGTCTCTGAAATGTTTATATCCAGGTTTTAAGAAAAGATAGCAAGAAGATTCAAACTATTTAATCCTTCACCTGTGTCAATTATAAATGAGAACAGTTTTAACAAACAACTCCTTGAAAAAGAGGATTTCCTTGCTTTCAAGTCATTTGTTCCTTCTATATTGTCACTCCATACTACTTTTGGTCTCAGCAGATGGCCACCACCAGACCACCAGACCACCCCTACTCTGGACTCAGAAGCTAAGCATGAGAGTTACTTTTTGTATGAGGGACCACCAGGGAATTACAACAAGTAACAGCTTTATAGACACTCTGGAAGAAGACAATGGAAAATTACAGTACTTATCATTTTAGTTGCCAAAATTTGCCAAACTGTATGGATATGTCCATGACGTCACCTAGATTGAAGGTCAACTCAGAGGAGACTTTACTTACTTTTATAGTACTGTTTACTTTGGATACTAACCTTTGTTTCTCCTGGTTCTATTTTTCAATCTATTGAAGGAGTTCTATTTTTCAATCTATTCAGGTTTGGGTGAATTTCCCTCAATGCAATATCACTTCTGCCCACCTTCTTTCTCTCTGTTATCATTATATATTTAGTTTGCATTAATGTTCATTATGTGGAATAGAATGATATGGTCCCATTTTTATCAGTTTTAGCTGCAATGCTCGTGACATTCACCCAAATCTGGATAGATTGATTTTACCCCTTGAAACTTCTCACACCAGCGTTGACACTATTCACTTGCTGTCTAAGCCTGGTGTGACATTGCCCAACTTCTTTCAACTCAACAGTCACACCAGGCTTAGACAGCAAGTGAATAGTGTCAACGCTGGTGTGAGAAGTTTCAAGGGGTAAAATTTGTGTCTTATATATTTTCAAGTTTTGAGAGATTCCTTTTGCCTTTTAAATCCCCCAGTATTAAAAAAAGAGAGAGAGATTAAATGTTTATCCCAAAACTGGGGGCTTTAAAGCCACAATAGTGAAGTTTTCGGCACCCATCATTTAATTTAATTGCAGCATACCATCACTCCATAAAAACATAAAGTTAGTGATGGGTGATAAGATCCATTAAAATAAACAAAGTGACTGCAGGAAAGAATAATCCCTATGGTGAGATCAACTTCTTTGTTATGCCTTTTCATAATTTATCACAAACTGAAAAAATAGCTAATGCGAAATGCACGTTGATGCATCTGCTTCCACATCCTTGGCCTTGAGCATTTAGCCAAGCTTCTGTCTTGGTATCGTCTGCAGGAGAGCCAAACGGAGTTTGTGGAACCGTAATATTGGAAAGAATGCCAGGCATTTGAGGGGAAGCTTCTGGGAAGCCATGATAATGGGTTCAAGGATGCACATCCAAACGGGCATACCCATGCAGAGACTCGCATGCCATGGGCTGCCAAAGCCTAATAATCAATTAAATAACTCGAATCATTTTCTAATGCATATCCTCCCATCATTTCCTTTTAATGAAGCTCCTGATCCATCTAACAAAGGAACTGGGCAAGGGAGAAAAACGAGACAGAACACTTAAATTAAGCTGCTGTTCTCTCTCTGTCTCCCCCAGCCAGATAAAGTGTTCTACAGTATGTAGGGAGGTTACTGCTACACAAGTAAAAAAAAGTGTCACAGAGGTGTTGGGAAAGAGCTTTTCAGCAAATATGAAGAGAAAAAACAAACCCCAAAGTATATGTGCTCATCCTGTACTTTCTTGAGAACAGAAAAAAGGAGTCCTTTGCCTATAGGCACATCAGTATTTTTATTTGTAAAATATTGGTGGTGCAATAAATGTACCATAATCCCACACATGAACCAGTTTTGGTATAGTGGTTAAGGCACCAGGCTAGAAATTGGGAGACCACGAGTTCTAGTCCCGTCTTAGGCACAAAGCCACCTTGGGCCAGTCCCTCTCTCTCAGCTCTAGAAAGCAGGCAAGGGCAAACTACCTCTGAAATCTTGCCAAGAAAACTGCAGGGACTTGTTCAGGAAGTCACCAGGATTCAATGCAGACATCTATTCAACATCTAAAAGCAAGCTAGAGCAAGCCAGATTGGTGTAGTGGTTAAGGCATCAGGCTAGCAACTGGGAGACTGTGAATTCGAGTCCTGCCTTAGGCAGAAAGCCAGTTGAGTGACCTTGGGCCAGTCACTCACTCTCAGCCCTGGGAAAGATGCAATGGCAAACCATTTCTGAAAAACCTTGCCATGAAAACTGCAGGGATTCTTTCTCTGAGAATCGGACATGATTGAATGGATAAAAAAAATGTATATTAACAAATAATGCCCATTGTGTTTGATGTGACTTTCTTCCAAGTATGTGTGGATGATATAAAAAAATTGTACAAATCAATCAATCAACAGGCACATACAGTATATACACACATAAATGCATACATACATGTTAGCCTCCTCCTCCTCCTCCTCCTCCTCCTCCTCCTCCTCCTCCTCCTCCTCCTCCTCCTCCTCCTCATCTTCCCCTCTCCCTCTCCCTCTTCTAATTTGATCTTCCATGAAAACAAGCATAAACATTTTGTCTCCTTGCTATAATATTCTTCCACAGGTAGGAAGCAGTTAAAGGTGTTTGGAAGTGTATTTTGTTTCATTTTTTTTCATTATCATATATCTAAGCAAGCCTACATGTATTAGAGGCATATTTGAAAATGCATGTTTTTCTTGGAATAAAATTACAGCAAATGGGCAACATATGCTTTGATTGCACACCGACGTAATTGTGGAAATGCACTGAGGCTTTTTTTTTTTAATCTCTCAACTCCCTGTTGATTCTTCATTGCTGATTATATGAACCAACCAAAACCATTTAAAATATCAGGAGAAGTGAAGGTGGGAAGAGATTACATTTAAAAGAAAAAGAGGGTAGGGACTTCATTGCTCTTTTCATAAACACTAAGATGCCATCATATTTATTTATTTATCAAATTTCGCCACCGCCCATCTCCCCGAAAAGAGGGACTCTGGGCGGTTTTGGTGAGTCTCTTATTATTGTATTTCTTCTGGTCTTCACATGAATAGCACTACTTTTGAAAAATAAGCATTGTCTTCTTGGAATAGCAGGGTCCATCAACTTGATTCCTGAACAACATATAGAATGGGAACTGTAGTCAAATGCCAGGTGGGGAAAGAATAATTAAATCTTATGATACCACCCAAAAGAACTTCCCATGGTGCCTTGTAAAGAGTTCTATACAACTATTTGCCAAACTGTGATGAACTGATACAAAGATATTAACTCAGTGGTAAAACATTGTAATGGTATGTGGGCATGACCTTGGGAGACAGAGGGAAGAGCCGCAGCCAGGGCAATGGCCGGATAAGAAGCAGCTTAACTCACAGCAGGAATGTGGGTATGGGAAACGTCTCAGAAGGGACCCTCCCAAGTTTCTTGTAAAGGTGATGGGGGAGAAATGAACTTTCAGACGTGCAAGACTCTGTTAATATAATCATACGATAAAGTTAGAGCTAGTACTTCTGGGTGTGCTTCTGGTCTGGACTACCTCACAAGGCTGACATATATTGACTATGTCAGTTTTGTGTTCTAAGATCCTAGACAGGATTGGATGGACTTTTTTCTCCTCTTGCCTTTCAAAATGGAAGCAATATATATATATATATATATATATATATATATATATATATATATATATATATTATATATATATATAAAAAAGTCCATCCAATCCTGTCTAGGATCTTAGAACACAAAACTGACATAGTCAATATATGTCAGCCTTGTTCTAATTGACATTGATATATATATATATATATATATATATATATATATATATATATATATATATATATATTATAAAGTAGCATCCAGTCCTGTGGAGTTCACACCTAGCCTTTGAGCTGATGTATTGGACTGACAGGATGGTAACTTCTAGCAAAAAATCCTTGGCAACTGCCTTGTCTAAGATAGACCTTAGACAAGCCCATCACATTCTTTGAGGATGATGGAGAACTCGGGTGTGGAGGGGATGTGCACTGCCCCATAGTTGAACAGTACAACAATGTCAATTAGAACAGAGATGTGGAAGAATAATATGCCGAAGAAAGATGGTTGTGTCCTGACTTCGAGTGAAGGAAACACGCTGAGACTTGGTGTACAGGCTCTAGTGTTTTATTGTTCTACTCTACTAGACAGAATCCAGCTAAACTAAAATGAACTAGTAATGCTCAGAGAAAAGGCCCAAGAAACTAGGGCGGGGCCTTCTTTAGCCTCTTGGGAGGAAAGCAAAGCGATTCAGTACTGCGCATGCGTTTATCCCCCTGGAGGGATCCCCCTCCTTCTCCACCAGTTATCTCCCTGATGGGTTGAGAAATTTGCAGAATGGCATAAAACTTGGGCTGGCTAAATTGGAAAAACACTCCAGTGTTTGCTTTGTAAGCATTTCACTGAGAGAGAAGTAAATACATTGATAGGGTTTTCTTAGAACATTTCAGATGGGGTGGGGTTGCTCTTAATAGGTATGGATATAGTCGTCACTCTGCATAAAAAATACATGAAAAGAAGCTGAGCATTTTAAATGGCATATGGAAAGCATTACTCATCAGCGGGCTGCATTTCACATTTCAGTGGTCTGATTCTTGCCAGTTTCTAAAAAGTGGTTGCTCCGGAACATTTATCTCCAGGGAAAAATGGATTGGCATAAATTATCATCGATCCTCATTATTGTTATATGAGGGCATCCCAAGTTCACAGTAAAATCCCAAATTTGCACTCATGGGCTACACAAGGATGGGTCAAACTGTGGGTTGCAAAGCCTTGCAAGGGGGAATGAGGAATTTAAAAAGGGGTGGTAACCATTTTTGTTTTAAAGCCGATCAGGCTTGGGGAGATGAGGCAAAACTTGCTCAGACAAAATTGGGAGGAAGGCCTAATTTTAAGAAGATGCTATCCCCCTCTCAAAATCATCTGTCAGCCATAGCAATGTTATTATTTAGTTATTTATTATTGATGTGCTATTTAGTTATCTATTATTTAGTTTCATTTGTTTACAAAGCCATTGTACTACCAACCCTTCTGTACGCCTGTGAAACATGGACCCTCTACAAATGCCACCAACTTCTTGAAAGATTCCATCAACGCTGCCTCCGAAAAATTCTGCAAATTACTTGGGAAGAAAGGCGGACTAATGTTAGCGTATTAGAATAAGCGAAAACCACCATCATTGAAACAATGATCATCCAACATCAACTTCGCTGGACCGGCCATTTTGTTCGAATGCCTGACCATCGTCTTCCAAAGCAGCTACTTTACTCCCAACTTAAGAATGGAAAACGGAATATTGGTGGACAGCAAAAGAGATGCAAAGACACTCTCAAAGCTAATTTAAAAAAATGTAATACTGTATCAGCATTGAGAACTGGGAAGCCCTAACTCATGAGCGTTTCAATTGGAGGTCAGCCTTTATTAAAGGCGCTACGGACTTTGAAGAAGCACGAGTACAGGGAGAAAGGGAGAAATGAGCTAAGAGGAAGGCACGTCAGGCAAACCCTCATCAAGACTGTCTTCCACCCGGAAACTTATGCCCTCATTGTGGGAGGTTGTGTGGATCCAGAATTGGCCTTTACAGCCCCTTACGGATCCACTGTAAAAATTTTACCCTTGGAAGACAATCTTACTCGGCTACGAGTGATCGCCAATGATTTAGTTTCATATACTCGAGGGGAGGGGTATTGCATAAATTCATTTATCATTTAAAGGAGGTGCCTGATTGCAAACTTTGTCACTTAATCTGGCATAGAGATCTAGCTCTGGGCCACAGGCCCCACTGAAGCATCAGAGTTTTCCCAGTCCAAACTCCTTTGAGCAATGGGTTATATCTATTTCCATGAATTGCACTATAACACTGTCATATCCACAAAAATATGGATTCAGGACACACATCCTAATGAAGCCAGTCAACATACTTAACCAAGTCAATGCATTTTTGACAATGTGCTAAACTTGGTTAGTATTAATCATGGTTATTGCTGTTGCTTTTGTTGTTGTTATCATTTAACATGATGTATGAACCCAGCCTGGTTGTGTAGTTAATGGCTTATCACATTGTACAACTGCAAGATGTTCACAAATTTATCAGGGCATCCAATTTTCAGAAGGATGGTCCAGAGAGCAGTACAATTTACAGTATCAAAAGCTTTAGTCAGATCAATAAACGCCATGTACAGAGGGTGGTTTTGCTCCTTGCATTTTTCTTGAAGCTGTCGTGCAGTGAAGATCATATCCACTGTTCCCCTGGAAGGGCGGAAGCCATTTTGCGTTTCAGGGAGGATGTCTTCTGATACAGATAGGAGACGGTTTGCGATGATCTTTGCCAGGATTTTGCCTGCTGTGGCTAGAAGGGAGATGCCTCGATAGTTTCCACAGTCTGTTCTATCACCCTTTTTAAAGAGAGTGATAATTATGGCATCCCTAAAGTCTGCTGGAATCTCCTTCCTCATCCAGATTTTTTCGATGAGCTTATGAAGTTGTTGTGTAAGTTCAGGCCCGCCTTCTTTAAAGACTTCAGCAGGAATCCCATCAGGTCCACTAGCTTTGTTATTTTTCATTTGTTTAGTGGCTTTACTGACTTCCTCCAAACTAGGGGGTACTGCAAGCTCATTTCTTATTTGTTTTTGCGGGATTTGCAAGAAGACTTCATCAGCCACAGTAGAGTGACGATTAAGGAGATTGTAGTAATGCTCTTCCCAGTGCAGTGCAATAGACTCTTTGTTCTTTAGAAATTTAGCACCATCTACTGAGCGTAAGGGATTTGTACCATGGTTTGTTGGTCCATAGATGGCCTTTATGGCATTAAAAAAGCCCCGTGCATCATGAGCATCTGCTCATGTTGGGTTTCTTGGGCTTTTTTTATCCACCATATGTTCTTAAGTTCTCTAGTTCTTCTTTGGACTTCTGCCTTTGCACTGGCATAGATTTTTTTCTTAACAGCACAGTTAATATCTTTTTGCCCTATCTGGAAGGCTTTCCTTTTCTTGTCAATAATATGTTCAATCTCATTATCGTTCTCATCAAACCAGTCCTGATGTCTCTTAGTCTGGTATCCGATAGTTTGTTCACAGGCTGAAATAATAGAAGTCTTCAATTTAGTCCAATGTTCCTCAACATTTTCAGGAAGTTCCATAGGCAGATGTTCCTTGAGAGTTGATTGAAAACAAGCTCGTTTAATAGAACCTTGAAGGGCCAGTGTTTGTCCATGACGACATGATGGCAACAATCCTGAATAACAATGGCTCTCAAAGCGATCCATTTAAAGTGGAATCCGGCGTTAAACAGGGATGTGTTATTGCTCCAACCTTATTCGCTATCTTCATCGCTATGATTATACACCTTGTTGAAGAGAAACTTGCTACTGGTGTAGAAATTATATATCGAACAGATGGAAAGTTTTTAATCTTAGTAGGCTGAAAGCAAAAAATAAGGTAATTGCAACTTCTGTTATAGAACTTCAATATGCTGATGATAACGTAGTCTGTGCACACTCCGAGGAAGATCTTCAAACTATCCTAAACATCTTTGCAGAAGCATATGAAAAGCTCGGCCTCTCGATTAACATTAAAAAAACCAAAGTGCTTTACCAGCAAGTTCGAACCAATCCCTCTGCAGCGCCATCAATCCAGCTTAAAGGTGTGTCACTAGAAAATGTCGACCACTTTTCTTATCTCGGCAGCCATCTATCTACAAAAGCCGACATCGATGCTGAAATTCAGCATCGCCTGAGCTCTGCGAGTGTAGCTTTCTCCCGAATGAAGCGTAGAGTGTTTGAGGATCGGGACATTCGCAGGGAGACCAAAATGCTTGTTTACAAAGCCATTGTACTACCAACCCTTCTGTACGCCTGTGAAACATGGACCCTCTACAAACGCCACCTCCAACTTCTTGAAAGATTCCATCAACGCTGCCTCCGAAAAATTCTGCAAATTACTTGGGAAGATAGGCAGACTAATGTTAGCGTATTAGAATAAGCGAAAACCACCATCATTGAAACAATGATCATCCAACATCAACTTCGCTGGACCGGCCATTTTGTTCGAATGCCTGACCATCGTCTTCCAAAGCAGCTACTTTACTCCCAACTTAAGAATGGAAAACGGAATATTGGTGGACAGCAAAAGAGATTCAAAGATACACTCAAAGCTAATTTAAAAAAATGTAATATCAGCATTGAGAACTGGGAAGCCCTAACTCCTGAGCGTTTTAATTGGAGGTCATCCTTTATTAATGGCGCTATGGACTTTGAAGAAGCACGAGTACAGGGCGAAAGGGAGAAAAGAGCTAAAAGGAAGGCACGTCAGGCAAACCCTCATCATGACCGTCTCCCACCCGGAATCCTATGCCCTCATTGTGGGAGGTTGTGCAGATCCAGAATTGGCCTTTATAGCTACTTACGGATCCACCGTTAAAATTTTACCTTTGGAAGACAATCTTACTCGGCTACGAGTGATTGCCAATGATGAATGACATTGTACAAACCCTGAAAGTGGGTTAAGTCAGTTGTCACGTTAAGTGTGTTGTGTGAATATAGTTCTTGTACACTCATACTATTTTATCCATAGGCTGAGGAGCTAAGAATGGTAATTTATGCTTTGAACCCATATTTTGGGGCCAAGATTGAATCTGATATTCACAAGGCTATTAGATATACTTACGTAGTGCATGTTTTGTCTGTTTGCTTGCATATAAAGCCATAATTCAGAAGATTCTTACCATTTATATTAAATGTGATTTTTATTCATGCCCTCTAATCTACTCTGTTTATTTCAGCTTTCTCTCAAGGGTGAAATCAATTTTTTTTAATCTGTAGCTTTAACATAAAGGAATCAGCTGGTACTTTCCTCAAAGCTTGGTTTTTCACCTGTGTTATTTATATATATGGATTTTTAACCAGCTGTATATATCTTAACGTTTGTTGGTTTGGTCTTGGATCATAAATTAATAAATAATACTAATAATGATTGAAGCCCCACCCCCTTTTTATGTACAACATGCATTAAAAGGAGTATGGCTTCAGTCAAGAGGTTGCGGCCACCACCTTGATATTTTGATCCCCTCCCCATCAGACTTTCAGGGTGCTGACAACAACAAACTTTGCTGAGAAAAAGTGACTAGTCCAGAGTCACATAGGGACTTCCAAGGCTGTACGGTTATTTCAATTAGGGTTCTACACTAATTAACTACACAATTCATATCCATATCTATTCCTATAACCATTCCAGTCCACTAACTCTTACGGCTTATGTTATAGTTCTGAAAAACTTGGGCTGAAGATCTGTAAAAGGCAAACAAGTCAGAAAGGGAGAATAAATAAATGTTCTCAGGTTCCATGGTGCCTTTCCTTTGGGCTGTTAACTCTGCGGACATATTATCTTCTTGATATCTAGACACTTTCCTCTTGGTTCCAAGTGGATCCCCTGCTAACTGTGCTATTACATCCTTGAATAGAAAAATGATCTTCTACATACATTGTCCAAAAGGACCCGAATATTTGAAAAAGCATTTAGAATGGAAATGAGTCACCCAAACATCTTTCCTTGAAAGCTTGGAAGTTGGGAGTATTATCTGGCTGAAGACGTTCAAGACAAAGTGCCACCACGCTTTAAATCTCTACTTCGATAGTAAGCAAAGAGGAAATCTTTTGGTAGTCTGTAGGTAACTTAGATTAGCAATTTTCTTTCGCATGCCAAAATTGCTTTATAAAAGAGCAAATGTCATTTATGTTCCATCCAAATAGCCTTGTCATGTTAGAGGATGTTAGCCAGCCCTCTTTCATGGTTCCCTCGAGCAACTCCCCAGGGTGATTCATAGATTTAATTGTGTATGGGGCTCGCTTTCCTTTCTTCATTGTACCTTGTGTATAAATAGTGTAATTATAGCACTTCCTTCCTCATTTAGAGATTCCTTTTGTTATGGAAAATAAAATGCAATGATAGAAAAATTACCTCCAATGAGCCCAAGCAGTGTGAATAGATGCAGAATTGCCCTGTAGATTGAGGTTTTAGCATCCATATCCATATCCATAGAGAGCCAGTTTGGTCTAGTGGTTAAAGTGCTGGGCTAGAAACCAGGAGTCTGTGAGTTCTAGTCCCGCCTTAGGCACGAAAGCCGGCTGGATGACCTTGGGCCAGTCCCTGTCTCTCAGCCCTAGGAAGGACCCAATGGCAAACCAGGAGACTGAGAGCTCAAGTCCCGCCTTAGGCATGAAAGCCGGCTGGGTGACCTTGGGCCACTCACTCTCTCTCAGCCCAAATCAACTCACAGGGTTGTTGTTGTGGGGAAAATAGGAGGAGGAAGGAGTATTAGGTATGTTCGCCGGCTTGAGTTACTTATAAAAATAATGAAAGCGGGATAAAAATTAAATAAATAAATAAATATAGCAAGGCACATGATTTTTAAAGAGTTAATCCAACACTTACTGTAGATATTTTATCAGTGTAATCTAGTGGTTGAGATTGAATTGTGGATCAGGAACTACTTAATTTAGCTTTTATTTAGTTTACTTGAGTGACAGGGCCAAGGGGCTGAATAGCAATCGACATTCCCAAGGTTGCATGCTTCTTTTGGACTGAGAACCTTGTGTTATTCTGTGTGTCACTCCATCTTCTTTAATCCATCTTTCCATCCCTAGCATTGGTTACCTTATTCAGGTTAATGGATCTAACCACTCACTTCACAGCCAAATCCTAAAATTCTTTACCATTTATCCAACCCTGGGCACAATGTGGTTCCAAAGTTTCCCATAAAAACTAGATATATGGGAACCATCCACTAGAAGATGTGATCACCAGGCACCAACTGGATGTTAAAGTTGCTAAAGAATCACAACCCTTTTTACATTATCATTCCTTACAAGCTACCTATCATCTCATCATCCCGTCCTTCTCCAAAATCAGAATTTGATGTGATCTGAAAGAATATTCATTTAGACTGTTCCCTGAGTTCATCCTTTTAATTTGCCCTTACTATAAAACAATAAATTTATTCTAGACTGTAAGAAAACACTGGGATGGTATGAGTCTGCTGTTTGTTCAATGGAGAGAGAGAGAGAGAAAGAATGAGAATGGAGAACAGATTAATCTTGTAAAAATATATTGTTTTAATAGGTATTGACTAGTATTGCATGGTGTGTTTGTTGATCTATTTTTTTTTTAATGTACTTCTCTTAGTGTCTTTCAGAAGGGGGTATAAATAATACTCTAAATAATAACTAAATACATTAATCAATTAAGGACAATTCCAGGAAATGAACTTCTATGTGTCAATGAACTATCCCAAATCAAGTATTCCAGGTCTTTCAGCTAGACCAAGGGTCGGAAATGGCGGCTCGCGAGCCAGATCTGGCTCTTTGGCCCCTCGGCTCTGGCTCTCTCTCTCCGTCTGCCACCCGACATCCGGAAAGCCGGTCTCCGGAAGCAGCGCAAACCCTGGGGAAGAAGTAGATGCTGATTGGTGGAGGCTCAGAAGGAAGGACGCCTCCACCAATCAGCGCGTGCCAAAGGGGAGCAGAGAGGCGGGCTGAACAAGGTGAAGCCCGATTGGCCCTGCTTCCCAGAGGCGCAAAAAAAAGACTGGTGTGGGGCCTCGCTCAGCTGCGCGAGGAAGCGCTCCAAAAAGACCGGCGCAGGGCCTCGCTCAGCTGCGCTGGGCTGTTGCCCCACTCCAATTCTTGGCCCTGACAACCCGCCTGGGGCTGCTGGGAGATGTGGTTCAGCCGCTTCCGGAGAGCTGCGGCTTCGCCAACCACGCCCTCCGGCAAGCCCGGCAGGTGGCTGCCCACCATTTGCTAAAACGCCTCCAGCGAAGAAGACCTCCCCCCGCGCGCCTGCAGCAACGCGGGCAAAAGGGGAGCGGGCATGTGCGCGTGTGCAAAAGGGTTGAGGAGGTGTAGAGGTGTGCGCGCGCATGCAAAAGGGCTGAGAAGGGCTCCCCTCTCCCCGCCACGCTTGCAAGGTCTCACCTACCGCTTCTCCCCGGGGCATCTGCAAAGGGGCGCGCCACTCGCCCCACACCCGTCGCTGCAAACGGCATCTCCCCCGCCGTTTACCCGGACGTTCAGGCGCCACAGCAAGAGCGGTGGGGGGGTGATGACTACAAACTTCCAGCAGCTTGAGCCAGAATAGGCAACGGTGGCTGGTTTCGGTCTTTAGTCCCACATCTCTGAAGGGCACCATATTGAGAACTTGCTTCAATCCAATCCTTTTTGGAAGCGCTCCAAAAAGACCGGCGCGGGGCCTCGCTCAGCTGCACTGGGCTGTGAAGCTGGACGAGCCGCCAGACCTGGAGCGCTTCCGCGCACAGCTGAGCGAGGCCCCGCGCCGGTCTTTTTGGAGCGCTTCCGCGCACAGCTGAGCACTGGGCTGTGGAAATGCGCTCCAAAAAGACCAGTGCGGGGCCTCGCTCAGCTGCGCGCAGAAGCGCTCCAGGTCCGGCGGCTCGTCCAGCTTCACAGCCCAGCGCTGCTGAGCGAGGCAAACCCGCCCCCTTCCACGCGATTGGCCCCCGCCTGCAAACCCCGCCCCTTCCACGCGATCGGCCCCCGCCCGCAAACCCTGCCCCCTGGCTCTCGAGCATTTCAAAATGTGCACGAGCATGTCAAAATGGCTCCTGGCATAAAAAGTTTGCCGACCCCTGAGCTAGACTCAAGACTATACTTCACAGCAAAGTCCACTTACTCATCCATGACTGCATGATACCTACTCTTTAAGAATCATAGGATGTAACCAGGTTAGCTGGTTAAAAAGTGAGGTGGAAGAAGATGGAAATAGAGTAAATAAATACAGCCTTAGGAAAGCTACAGCTAACATGACACTCTAAGACAGTTGGAAGTCAACAATTACTTGGAGAAGAAATGGAAAGGGGAAAAGGCTGGAAAGAAAATGAAGAGGAGGAGGAGGAGGAGGAGGAGGAGGAGGAGGAGGAGGAGGAGGAGGAGGAGGAGGAGGAGGAGGAGGGAGGGAGGGAGGGAGGAGCAAAGGAAGAGATGAAGGTGGGCAAGAAGCCGAAATAGCTCTACAAATGCAGGCATGACCTTAGAATAGGTCTCAGTGCAGAAGCTGCATCAGATTTTAAAGGCAGGCTTCCCCTTGTCCTCATTCCAACAGCAAGCAGATCTTTAACTACTTGTTAAGCCAAATATCTACTGATATTTATTGGCATCTCAACTCTTATTATAGATAAAATTTAATCAGTGTATCAACTGTTTCTTTACTTAGGGTGAATATAAAATAAACATGTTGGTCTTTTAATGGGAACTAGAGAAAGTGTTTCAACATTTCCCTCCCCCAAGTTAGCTGCCCCAGGAGCACAACTGAGGAAAATTACCCCCTTAATAAGGTAACAATATCATACAGTCTAAGGGGGCATGGTGGCTCAGCGGGTAAGATGCCAGACTTGTAGATCAGAAGATCGCAAGTTTGGAGGTTTGAATCCCTAGCCCCACATGACAGAGTGAGCTCCCGCACCAGCTCCAGCTCTTGCCAACCTAGCAATTCGAAAGCATGCAAATGCAAGTAGATGAATAGGCACCACTTCGGTGGGAAGGTAACAGTGTTCCGCGCACGTCATGCCAGCCACATGACCGCGGAAGTGTCTTTGGACAGCGCTGGCTCTTCGGCTAACAAACGGAGATGAGCACCGCCCCCTAGAGTCGGACACGACTGCACAAATGTGTGGGGGGACACTTTACCTATCATACAGTCTACTTTGCAAGGATTGCCAGCAAGTTACTGAGATCATGTATATGAGCTTGTTTGAATATATTATCACACTGTCCTAAAAGTTGAACTCGGAGTCCCACATATAAATTTTATCCCAGCCAATGAATTAGCAGGCTTGTTACCACTCCCTCTTCTTGTTTATCCCACTATGTCTAGCACTGGAACTGGAGGGATATTAGCCTAATATCAGGATTGAGATCAGAATAACCATCTGTGGGTCTGTCTAGTCTTCTTGAAAATTAGGGATCCCTACCTCCTTGGTGTTTGGGAGAGTGAGTTCCCCCATAATACTAGTTCTGACCCATCCTGGACAGATACACACAGCTATACTAAAGGATATTGGTTGGTTTCCTTCTTGCAAGGAGGAACAGGTTTTTATCATCTAGGTTGGGTGAGTATTTACAAAATCCCTTGATTTTGTGAAGAGCCAAGGAATTACTGCAAAAGCTGTCTGGTTTGTAGGGGAACTATTTGGTCTGTCCAGGTAAAATGGGGTGATTTTAAATGTCTACAATAGAAAAAGAACAATTGTACTTTATTTCAGATCGCCATAAAATAGTGGCCTTCTCCTAAACATACTGTACAACTAAAGTTCGATGCATCATGGATACTCTAAATCAGTGTTTGTCAAACTTGGCAACTTTAAGACATGTGGACTTCAACTCCCAAAATTCCCCAGCCAGCAGGCACTGCTGCTCTAACACTGCTCAAACACTGCTCTGTATGAAGGCTTATACATTGAATGGCTTCTCAAACAATATTTCTACAAAATAAAAACATCAGCCTCAACATTACTTTGCTTGGCAGATGGCAGTCTGTAGTTGACCTTGGTAGATCTAGAAATCTAAGTAAATCAGCCCTCATAAGGACTTGAATGGGGAACTGCCTCAAAGTTGTGAGCTGTAGACTAGTTTTGGGAGTAAAAAAAATCCATAAGAAAGACAAAGGCAAACCACGTATGCATTATGTATGTAAAGAAAACTCCATGGCCACTTTCACTACCAAACCTTAGCTTATGTGCATGCTGTACTATTCAAGCATACTTCTGCTACAGATGTTAAATCACACCCTATCATGCTACTGTACCATACCATAATCCTCAAGAGAAGTACTATTCCTCTGCTACTAACTATTTCTGTTTTCCTCTCCTGGGAGGTATAGAAAGAACCATAGTTTCATCCTTGCATTACGAACTCTCTGCAGTATCTTTTTTTCCTGTTCAATCATGTCCAGTTCTCGGAAACTTCCTGGACAAGTCCCTGCCGTTTCCTCGGCAAGTTTTTCAGAAGTGGTTTGCCATTGCCTCCTTCCTAGGGCTGAGAGAGAGTGACTGGCCCAAGGTCACCCAGCTGGCTTTGTGCTAAGGCAGGACTAGAACTCAAGGCCTCCCGGTTTCTAGCCTGGTGCCTTAACCACTATACCAAACTGGTTCTCTGCAGTATTTTACTCCTATCCAACTCAGTTTAGAATTCAATGGAACTGTAATAAAACATTCAAAAAGATCTGTATTTCCATATCCATAAATACTAATGTGAAGAAATACAATTTCCTGTGTCAGTACCATAAGTATTCTGCCTGGAGGCATACTCGCTTTGGATCAAATTGTTTTATTACCCAGAACAATAAGTGTCCACATAAAAGCTTTCTGTATTCCTTGATCATGCCCTGTGGATGTCCGCTATAACCCTGAGACACAATGATGCAGGTGTAAATGTATTAACACCAAAGAAAAGTACTTTAAGATGATTTTAACAATGTCTGATTTCTAAAGCATCTGACAACTGTGCCTGAGATGATATCATATGAAATCTAGCAATAACTTTAACCACTTTTTTATATATACAGAGAAACCTTGTCTGAAGTGTCTGTTGGGGCATTGTTCTCTCTAGAAAGAATTGGAGATGGGAAAGAATACACCCTTGAGAGAACTTGTTATTCTTTGGAAATGTTTACCCATTTCTGAAGCCAAGGATCTGTTGATCCTTACAATGTAGTTTGGTTTTAATTGTTTCAGCCAGGTATGGGAAACTGCCAAAGTTTTGCTGATCCTGTCTGTAGTTTTGCTTCAAGTAAGAAAAAGCCAAGGTATTGGTACTAGGACAGAAGAGAGAGATTGTACTTGGCCTTAACTATAGATGCTTACTGAAGATTTTGTTTAAAGTATAGCCCCACACTGTAGTTAGCAAGAATTGTGCTCTAACTGAGCATCAAGATTGCTACTTCATTTCTTCCTAGCTTCTGATTAGGACCTTGATCTGTAACTTGCTTTCTCCTACAAACTCAACATCACTACAAAACAAGCTAACATTGTGTCACAGACTCCATTGAAAAAAAAGAGAAAGTCCTCTTTAGCATCAGTATCAAACATAAAGGGAAAAATTTTATGAGTACTTTCTTTAAAAGAAATACCAATTTTAGAAGGGAAATGGTTTTAAAATCCCTGCTTGAACTTCCCTTTTTATGAATTTGGAGTTTGGTTTAGTTTTTTGCAAAGCTTATCACATTCAGCTAAAAAAATAAGATCAACAACAGCAGTGGAAGGAAAATGAGTAGGAACTGTTTGAATTTTCCCATAAAACTGTAAAAAGATGAGGTCCATTTTTCTGGATCTTGTCCCAGAACTGAAGCAGAATGGCTCAAGTCACTTTTGGAGTTCTGGATCCATCCCTTTTCTCATTAACAGGAAGTTGGAAATGTGAGATTCTGAAAGCACATTGTAGGTACTGTCACAAAATGTCTGTTCCTGCAGGTGGGGCCAATCACAAAATACCAGGGAAAAAAAACCAGTGAAGTTTTTTGGTGAGGCTCTGGTATTCTTTGCAGGAAGAAGAAGTTGCATACTTTATGGGCTAGGCTTCCAAAAAGTCATCATTAAGGAATACTGATATGGTAAATAGGGCTTCTGCCTGTTGATGAATTTATTGGGCCTCGCTTAACAGAAACAAAAGAAAGCTGTCCAGCCTACCTAATATATTTACATAGTAAATGAAGTAAGAGATCAGAATTGTGCAAGCCATGGTATTCCCTGGAAGCAAAAGTTGGACTTTGAAGAAGCAGGATAGGAAGAGTATTGATGCTTTTGAAGTTTGGGGTTAGAGAAGACTCCTGAGAATATTATGGACAACCAAGAAAACAAACAAATGGAGACTTCTGCTGGGGACATGGCGGTCTGAATAGCTGGATCCACGGACAGAAAAGACAACGTGGCAATTTTTTCGGGCTCAGGCAGGTTTTTCCTGAAGCCCAGGAGCATTTTTCAGGAGAAAGGAAAACACTTGGAATCACCCCATCTGTCCTCCAGACAGCTGCTTGCAGCCAGAAGATCGCAAACAGAGTTCACGTTCAACTGGTAAGAGCAACCTGGAGGCTGGGGCTTCACCATTTCCAAGCCACACTGTAGCCTTTAAGGGACATTAAGACTGGCCACCCCATTTCTAAATCATCCAATTTATTTTTCTTTTAAGGATGTGTACCCTTAGAGAGGCTTTCTATAGCAAGGAGAAATGGCTCTCTTGGTGCTTATTGTTATATTTGTAATTAATCCTTTTTTTAAAAAAAATATTTTTAAGCTTTGGATTTTGCTTTCCATCCAAATATTAAGGAGGGTTGAGACTATGTAATCATCTCCCTGTTATTATTTTTGTACTAGATTTGAAGATTTTAGCATTTTCCTACACGTTGAATCTGCTGTTTTGAACTTTCAGCTTTCTGCTGCTACTTTCCCTGAGGAATTGCCTGTTAGCTTACTTTCACTTGTGTAAACACATTCTAGAAATTCTTCTATTATCTCTCACTTTCACTGGTTAAGTACCTAGGGGGCGTCATAATCTACTGCGTGAGATATGGAGGATTTTAAAGAGACTTTTTCCAACTTTCACCGAGACTTTAAACAGATGCTTTCTGATTCCTGCCAAGCTTTTATGCAAGGTATTCAGGACATTGTGGAAAACATGTGGTTTAAAATGTGTGATCTGGCTGGGGATGTTGTGGAAGAAATTGAAGAGCTCAACAGCGATAGAAATGTCTCTTTTAATAGTGAGATCGGGGCTTCTGCTGAAATTTTATTTATTTATTTGTTTGTTTGTTTGTTTATTTATTTATTTATTTATTTATTTATTTATTAAATTTATCCCCACCCATCTCCCGGAATACGGGACTCTGGGCGGTTTACAAGATAAAATACTTAAAAACTATACATAAAAACTACAAACTGTATAAATAATTATAAATTATGAATCCAGATGTATGAGATATTCAATTAAAGAAGGACAGGGAACTCAAGGGATTAGCCATCTCCATGATGAACTATCCCTTCCTCCATCCCATGCCAGGCGGCAGAACCAGGTCTTCAGCTCTTTCCTAAAGGTCGGGAGGGAGGAGATCTTTCTTAACTCTGGGGGTAAAGCTGTTCCATAGCATGGGCGCTGTCACGGAGAAGGCCTGCCTCCTAGACCCCATCAGGTGACATTCTTTAATTGATGGGGTACGTAGCAGGGCCTCTCTGGATGACCGGGTGGGGCGGGTCGATAACATGGGGATAAGACGGTCCCTCAGGTATTCTGGTCCCATGCCATGCAGAGCTTTAAAGGTGATAACCAACACCTTGAATTGTACCCAGAAGCAAACCGGCACCCAATGCAGCTCGCAGAGCAACAGTGTTACATGTGCAGATCTTGAAGCACCCAATACTGCTCGCGCGGTCGCATTCTGCACCAGCTGAAGCTTCCGGATAGTCTTCAAGGGTAGCCCCATGTAGAGCGCATTGCAATAATCTACATGGGAGATGACGAGAGCATGAGTGACTGTACGGAGGGCATCGCGTTCCAGGAATGGGCGAAACTGGCGCACCAACCGAAGTTGCGCAAAAGCCCTCCTAGCCACGACTGCCACCTGCTCTTCAAGCAGGAGTCGTGAATCTAGAAGGACCCCCAGATTATGCACCAGTTCTGAATGGGGAAGTGCTACCCCATCGAGAACCAAAGATGATAATTTCCCAGAAGACGCTGAGCCATCAATCCACAGCCACTCGGTCTTACCAGGGTTCAACTGAAGCCTGTTGTTCCCCATCCAGGCCCTCACAGCCTCCAGGCACTGGGACAGGGTGGACACTGCATCACTTACTTCACCAGGGATGGAGATATACAGTTGAGTATCACCCGCATACTGATGATACCTAATCCCATGGTGTCGGATGACCTCACCCAGCGGTTTCATGTAGATGTTTAATAGGAGAGGAGAACCGAACCCTGCGGCACCCCACATGGGAGCAACCGTGGGCTGGATCTCTCCTCCCCTATCACCACCGACTGAGAGTGGCCCCGGAGGAAGGAGGTGAACCAGCGCAAAACTACGCCGCCCACCCCCAACTCCCTAAGCCGCCCCAAAAGGATACCATGGTCGATGGTATCGAAAGCTGCTGAGAGATCCAAGAGAGCCAGGATGGATGCACTACCTCCATCCCGCTCCCGCCAGAGGTCATCCGTAAGCACGACCAATGCAGTCTCTGTCCCATATCCTGGCCTGAAACCTGACTGAAAAGGGTCAAGATAATCCGCTTCATCCAGGGTCCTTTGAAGTTGCAACGCCACCACTTTCTCAACCACCTTTCCCAAAAAGGGGAGGTGGGAGACTGGACGAAAATTGTCCAGGATGGTAGGGTCCAGGGATGCCTTCTTGAGGAGGGGGTGCACCAGTGCCTCCTTAAAGGCAGTTGGGACCACCCCCTCCAACAAGGATGTATTAATCATGGCCCAGACCCATCCACCTGTCACCTCCCTGGCCAATTTCACCAACCAGGAAGGGCAGGGATCTAAATAGCATGTGGTGGGATTAACAATTCGAAGGATCCTGTCCGCTTCCTCAGGTCCAACAGGATCAAATTGTTCCCAGATAATAGGGTAAGACCGCTCTCCTGGCATCTCCCCAGACTGCAATCCAGGCATGGAGTCCAATTTAGACCCGAATCCGAGCGGTTTTATCCTGCAGATGCTCAGAAAATTCCTCCGCACGGCCCTGCAGGTAGGTGGTCGAAACCACCCTACCCAAGAGAGATCGAGTAATCTTAAACAGGGTCATCGGGCGGCATTCTGCGGATGCAATAAGAGCGGAGAAATATTCACGTTTCGCCGCTCTTACCGCCACAAGGTAGGCCTTAATAGCGGCTCTAGATTGTGTTCGGTCGAATTCCAGCGGCGCTCTAGATGTCTCTTCACCCTCTTCAAGACCCTCAACTCCTCCGTAAACCACGGGGAGTGACGGGTCGAATGGGGCTTGAGAGGTCGCATCGGCGCGATCCTGTCCAAGGCACCGGCCGCCTCCCTATTCCAGGTTGCGGCCAGTGTCTCCACTAGACCGTGCAGCAGATCCTCGGGTATTACCCCCAGCTCCCTCTGAAACCTCAATGGGTCCATAAGTCGCCGGGGGCGGACCAATCGAATAGGTCCAGAAATGCTGGATGGAGATCGATTAGTCAATTAGAAGAAATTAAGCGGAGGGATCGAGTGCAAGCTATAACTGAAATTGACTTTCTGATGGAACGCCATGGAAAAGAAGGGGTTATTATGTATGGAAGGTTTTCTGAAGAGAAGTCAGAGTTTTTAAGGGGGGCAGTTGGGCTTTTTGATCTCTTTATGAAAAATGCTCTGTGTGTATTGTGGAGATATGTACAGTAAATGCTTTGGATTATTTTGAAGTGGGGTAAGGGTTTTAGAATATTTATCTGGATTGCTTTTAAAGTTTGGTTGACTTCACTTATCTTTAATGATTTGGATTAAGATTATTAAGGTATATAAAAAAAGAAATAATAAATAAATGTTTGGTTTTAGGCTCAATATGATTAAGATTATTATAATTGTACTATTAATTACAATGGCAGACAATTTACATGTTTTTTAGTTTGATCTTTATTATAGTAGACAGGAATGTACAGAATAGTAGTAGGAAGGAAGTAATTAAATAAATGTTAACCTTGTGGGGGGGAAGTTGATTAGGAGGTTTATATATTTTTTCTTTTTCTTTTCTTTTTTTAACATAAGAGGAGGGAGCAATTGTATTTAGTGATTTTTATATTGTACCAATGGAATGATTTATAGAAATAATGTGATTGTGGTTTAATATAGAGTAAGGGATTGATTATGGAGATTGTTGTATATCCTTGCTGTTAAAAGTCGGAAGTCAACTCTTTCTGTAACCTTAAAAAAAAAAAATTCCTGTGTTTTCACTCTTTTTTAGTTTTTTTATTCACTGTATTTTTTTTTATTTTTTGGTAGTTTTTATCTTTATCTGAAATCTAATAAAATTCTTACTGAAAAAAGAAAAGAAAACAAATAAATGGATCATCAAGCAAATCAACCCAGAGTTCTCACTCAAGGCACAAATGACCAGGCATAAATTATCCTACTTCAGACACATTATGTGAGGGTCCAGCTCTCTGGAAAAGGCTCTAATGCTGGGAAAGGTGGAAGGAAAGAGAAGACGACAACCTGCAGCAAGATGGATGGACTCAGAGTGGCGATGAAGTCCTGAATGTTGGAACACCTGGAAGACCAGATTAGGTATGGATCATCATGGAGAAAATGTGGTCACTAAGAGTCAACAACAATTTGGTGGCACATAATCAATCAATCAATCAATCAATCAAAGGTGAAGTAATTCCCATTTACCATTTCTACCATACAGTATAAGCGAATTCCTTCTTAGAAGACAACCCTAATTATATATATTTTTATATATGCTGAGTAAACCCATCAAAAGACCAACAGCTCTGTCCATTGACAATAAGGGTCCCTCCTTGTGGGGGAGATAGGTGGGATATAAATATGACAAATAAATAAATAAATAAGGAAGGAAGGAAGGAAGGAAGGAAGGAAGGAAGGAAGGAAGGAAGGAAGGAAGGAAGGAAGGTCATTTTATGGTCAGAATGAGTATTTTGAGAATGATTTAGGAGTTGCAGAGATTCTTTTCTTCTCTCTCTTTCTCTATCTGCCCATGTCCCATAGGCCCTTGTCCCAAAGCTTGGCAGGTTTCACAGGCCTAACCTATATGTCATCCTTTCTGATTTCAAAACCTAAGCATTTACAGATCTGGATATTTTTTAGATATAGGTTAGATTGGAAAATCAAACCTATGTCTGTAGGCTGGACAATAGGTTAGGAACTGTATGACCCTTGGCTACACTTAGAACTCCCCCCCAAAAAAATGGCATTCTGAAAGAAGGCAATGGCAAACAGTTCCATACTGCTACCAACATACTGCTACATAAATGAGATCCTCAAGTCACCTGGAGTCTCACCTGCATTAAAGGAGACTTCACTTTCCCCTATTATGTTTCATGCATTGTGTGCTTCTGAAGCTGCTCAGCTTGACACTGGTTAGGAACCACAGCAAAATAACATGCTTTGGTATGAGCTCGGAAAAACATACCAAAAGTCCCTGGAAACCTTCTCCTCAAAATTGCTACACCATTAAAGAAGCTTGGCAGTAAAAACAGGAAACCATTTTCATATCTTCGATATCCCTTGGCGTAGCGAAGGAATGCAGGGAACCCATGTTCTTTTAAAACGATAATATTTCTTAAGATGGGCCTTGGCTATTCCTTATGTTCATACGGCAGCTGTTCTTGAGTCCTACCTATTTGGAGAAAACATTTTGCAGATCACCATCTTAATTAGAAGCCGGGAAGGACTGGAGTAGAAATCTTCACTATAAAGTTGCTCCTTTGGGGCCTAATTCTAATGCGTTTTTATGAAATTTGCTTTCTGCTTTTTCTTTCTATAAGCATTTTTTTTCTTTTTTGCTTTGTTTGCCTGGGTCCAAATGCTTTTTTCTTGAAGACAACCTATATTTGATTCACTAATATTCCCATCCAATTTAATTGTGCAGGTGCTGTTTCCTCTATCATAGTCTTTATTCTGCTTGGAAGAATCTGGGCAGGGGTGATTTTATGTTAAACACCTTTGTTTCTCACATTTCCATGCTTCTAGGCATAGTATCCTTTCTTAAAAATGAATTGCTTTCAAATGTTCAAATTTACTGTTTGTTTATTTATTACACAGTTTAGTAAGTCACACATTTCCATATGACTCAAGGCAATTTACAACAACAAAAGGATGCATATAATAAAAACAAACAAAAAGAGCAAAGCTTCCATCCATCATATCCCCCTCCCCCCATAAAAATCACCAAAATGAGCAGATGCTGGAGAAACTTCACCATGCCTGAAAGCTAAACCACCCTAGACCTACAAGGATATTTGCATTCAGGATGGTATGCACTTAGATAATTCATTTAAATATGAATACTTAGTTCACCAATTTATGAACTAGGCCATTAAGATTGTCACTTCTGTTTTAATTTTAGAAAATGGTTTTATAAGATGTACGGTAGCAAAAAAGATTATTAAGAAGGCAATTATCATAAAATATCTGTTTAGAGTATGTTAGCTGTGTGTATTGATAATTATGACTCTGTGTGTATGAGTGAATGTGAGAGAGATAAAATATACATTATATATCTATTCTGTGTGTTTAATCTGAATAGATGATTTTCTTAGGAAAAAGAAGGGAAATGGCTAAGGACAACAAAGGAAATGGCTGGTTCTTGAGAACCAGCGGATATAAGATTAAACAAGTGTAAGGTGAAAAAGTGGTGAATGCTCCTCTGTGGGAGAGGGTGGTTCCATCCATCTTGAAGGAGGTGATTATCCACCCCTCCTTAAGAGACCATTTCTGAATCCAACAGCTCTGGATAATTTTCATTCCATCTCCAACCTCCTTTTTTTAGGAAAGGTTGCCGAGAAAGTGGTTGGTTTATAGCTCTAGAGGGCCCTGGAACAAGCAGATCATCTGGACCTTCTCCCGTCAGGATTAAGGCCTGTTGATAGTATTGATACAGCATTGATTGTCTTGTTGATCACCTCTGGTGGGCTCAGGATGGGGGTAGTGCATCCATCTTGGCTGTCCTTGATATCTCCGGGGCTTTCAATACCATCAATCGTGGTATCTTTCTGGGCTGTCTTAAGGGATTTGGAGTGGGAAGCACTATGTTACAGTGGTTCTACTCCATTCTTCAGGGCCAGGGCCAGTTAGTGTTGGACTGGGGGATTAGTCAAACTTGAGGTCTCTACTCTCTCGCCACTCCTCTTTGACATCTACATGAAGCTGCTGGGTAGGTCATCAGGTGTGATATCTTCAGTATGCTGATGATACCCAATTGTACATCTCCACCCTGGGCCATCTAAGCAATGCTGCTGTGGTCCTTTCTCAGTTCCCGGAGGCTATGAAAGTTTGGATGGGGGGAGAAGAAGCTTTGGCTCAACCTCAGCAAGACTGAGTGGGTATGGGTTTTAAGGCCCCCCGGTTCTAGAGATGCCTTCTCTGTGTCAGCATCTGCCCTGTGGAACAGCATCTTCCTGGAAATTCAGATGGCTCCAATGCTGTTAATTAAGGCTCTGAAGACCAGGATGCTTCCCCAGGCATTCGGGCCAGGAAGTTAGGCAAGCTGTGCTGCTGATGTGATCTTTATGGTTGGGATGTATCGTTTACCTCGGGCATCATGGGCTGTTGCTTGTAGCTGTTGTTTTAATCCTTGTATGCCATCCAGAATCACTGTTGTGAGATGGGCAGCCATATAAATTATTTAAATAAATAAATAATTGTGTGAACAAAGTTCTCACCTCTCTAAGAAGAAGATGGGTCTAGATAGATAGATAAATATTTTGAATATGCAGTACTGCACACAAAATTTGCAAGCTAAGCAATGCCACATTCATCCTACCTTATTTGGGAAGAGAGGTACATGTGATTTTATCCGAAAGAGGAAACTGAGTCTAGTGCATGTTAATTCCAGCACTTTGTCATGCTTCCAAAAGCTTCACTGTGAATACCTTCATCAAACCTGAACACAAAATATTATTTTCCAGTGCAATGCAACTTCTTTGGAAGAAATCGTCTCTAGTAGTGAAACACCCCACCCCCCAAAATATCTTCAAATGAGGAAAAACACCTAAAACAATAATGTATTCAAATATTGATCTCTGAATAACACAGCTGACATCTTTTACTTTGGATTATTATTATTTCCAGCTCAGGTAAACAAAAAACAAGCAAAAACCAAATTATAAAGATAGAATCTTAGGTAGATAATGAAACAAAGATGTGCTTGTACAAAAAATACATTCAGTGCATTGGAACTTTCCCATATCTAAAGCATAGATGAAAACAGGAAATATTGATTCTTATTTTCAGATCTTACAAGAATGATCTGTACAGGATCTAATCTTCATCAAATAATGGTATTTAATTCTATGTCAGATTGCTTGGAAACAGCTGTATGAAGCATGTTTGGATGTTTTTGAAGGTACATCTTGTTGGAGATCCTGGCAAATCCAGCATGCCTCATCAGCATATGGATGGCTGCTCTAAGATACAAGTTCTCCATGCTTTTGAGGAAGCTGTTTGTGGCCACTCCCACTTCCTCTCTCTCTCTCTCTCTCTCTCTCTCCTCCTTGGACCAGGAGCAAGCACATGACTATGTGCTGCCCCATCCTAGGCTATGGATGGGCCTAGGAGATTTCCCCCCCTTTCTACATGCATCTCTTTCAGCAAGCAGGGCAAGAGGTATTAAGTTTAGGGAAACAAAGAAGAAATGGAACATCATTTATTTACCGAAAATGCTGTACCTGCAATGAATAAACATAAGGACTCTTTTGTACTTACTTTTCATACCTGCCATGCCTAAGTGTGTGTTTCTTTATGCTTGGGTGGGCTAAGGGTGTAAGATTGACCTAGATCTCTCTAATATGCTCATGGACTCTGTTTTTAAACAATATTCTTTTTCTGCACACGAACTTTGCAGCTCTGCTCCATTTCAGTAGTTCTAACAGACTGCTGAATGGACTTCACATCTGAGCTATTCTTTCTTGACAACATGATCTGGTAGACGTTTGCAAGAAACAAGTCAAAACACTTTAGCAGCTGATTACCATGCAAAGATTTGTGGAGGCTGTTGTTCTCTTTTCATTTTTGGTTTTCAGTTTCAGTTTCAGGCAAAGGGTCTGCAAAGGTGTATAAATGTTTGCCAATTCTTACATCTATCCTCTTGTCACTTCTCACAGTTTTGTGACTAAAAATATAGGATAAACCTGAAATGGGTATATAAGGCATGTGTTCCTGCTTCTCAGTTTTAGTCTATAGAGAGCCAAATGTTTAAGAAAAGGTGGCAGATGGAAAATGCAGTCATAATTTGACTTACCCTTTCTTGCCAAAGAGAGCTATCAAGCAAAGGATAAAATCTTCCCGTAGATAATTGTATCAGGCTTTAATTATAATTTTCTCTTACAAGTGAGGAATTTTCAGCAGCAGCAGATTACAGTAAGCACATAGATGTCTTGGCAATGTATACTGGAAATAAAAGCTTCAGTTTAGCAGAATTCTGAATTCTGAAGATAACACAATATGTTATTTGGATGTTCATCTGGAAGGTGTGCACTTCATGGATGTAAATTTAGAGAGAGGGGTTCAAATATAATTGTACTTATAGCTGCTGTGAAGAATATTGGAAGCCACTTTTTTGTATTTTTTCTTTCTTTTCTATTTTTCTTCAACTTTTTTTCTTTTCTTGCACTTTTTGCTTTCTCTTTGATTCCTTTCTTTTTCTTTTTTCTTCCATACTTTATATTAATTTGTATTATTTTTTATCTTCTTTTTTAAAAGTTTCAATATAAATCATATGGAAGGTGTGCACTCCATCATTCCGTCTCTTGACATCAATGGCTGACACTGAGAGTATAAGAATCCTCAGAAGATGCTGCCTTGGACTTTGATCAGACCAGAAGCTTACTGTATTCTAGAAATCAGAAGCTTACTATTTTCTAGAAATCATATGTGTCAAATCATGATATGTTTGCAAGATCAGAATGGAATTTATTAAGCTTTCTGTTTTGTCACAGACTCATTACTTTAAGTTGCTGCCCCTTCTGTGGCTGAAATGCTAACACTTGGAACTGAGTTTGCTTTAAAATAATGTATATCCTTCAGTCAAAATAGCTAAGACTGTATCTAGACACTAGCCTGCTTTCACAGAATATTTTGCTTTATTTGGCTGCAGGACTACAGTGTCACATTCACTAGGCTACTATATCTGGGTCACATAGCCACTAGAAGGCAGGATAGAAGTATAGAAAAATCTAACTCTTTGTTGCCATCTAGGGAACATCTGCATTTTACAGCCTATATATCTAGTAGCCCTAATGTCTGTACTATTAATCCCTTAGAAATGTTTTATTGCAAAGAAACCCACTATATCTAGTCCATGCCAGTGGGAAGATGAAGAGAAAGTTGATTTTACATATTTATCTTGCCCACCATAGTCTCTTCTGTTCACACCCTCAAAGTGTAGTGGTAGTTGTGAGCATGTGCATAAGACTGAATACATCTGCAGGTGCACATTTTCAAAAAGAAACTGGACATTCAAAATGCCCCAACTATTAAGATGAGCACTCCAATCAGATTAGGATTTTTGAGCTTTACAACATTAAAAGAATTATAATGCTTTATACTGAAACTTTTAATAATGTGATTCACAACGTCATCTTCTCAGATTTAACGTGTATAGGCATTGACCTTAGAGATAAATGTTTTGAGACTTAGCTGCTAGAAAACATGCACATTTCCTCCCTCTCAGAATCAATATTTTCATAGAAAAATATATAAGTATGTGTACATATATACATAAATGATGTTTGCAAGAAGATTGACAGCATGTATGCATACACAGACAATAAACTTTTGTATTCTGAATAGAAAAGACAAAAAGACAGCTAGAGAATAGGTGTGGAACACATTTCAAAATTGCAACCGTTTTCATTTTTTAAAAGAATGTGCACGCTAATTACAAATGGTGTTTAGGAGAATAAATGACAAAGAGGATGGGAAGAAGGGACGGAAGGAAGCAAGAGCATCAGTGGAGATCTCAAAGCTACTGTCTCCATGATAAACCTTTATAAAACCCTTTGGTAAGTTTACATCTTTGAAGAATCATTCTCCAATTTTAATATTCTATTTGTTACAGGGTTTTATTCTTACTGTTGTAACCACTTGATGTCAGTTAAATGAAAAGCAGTACACAATCTTTAAATTATTAACAATGTTACTGTTGTCACCATCACAGTCATTATCAACAGCCCTTGATGATGAAGTCATCTAGATGCCTTTTGACATTATGTACTATGCCAATTCCAGGGGACCTTAAATTCCATCTGGAAGCAAATAAGGTTAACTTATTTATGATGATATGCATGACTAATATTATGAATGCTTACTTGGGTTAAGTAACAATAAAGTTACAATTGTGGATGAAAGTATAATGTAATATTATAATGTACGATACAACATAATGCAATATGGGAAGACATGAAAGACATATCATATATATTTTTAAAGAAATCATGCATAGCACAGAAAAGTTAATCTTTTCCTTTTCTCCTGCCACAATATTAGAAGGGCCTTGACTACAGTTAAATGTGTGGATATTCAAGTTGGAGGGGAGGAAATATTTGTACAACACCTAGTGTAAAAAATGAGAATTCACTGCTTCCTGATATGGTGAAGACCATAACTTTAGATCTTTTTTAAAGAGAGGATGAACACATTCATAAAATAGGTATATCAATGGTCAGAAATATTATCAGTTGTATATCACTAAGTCAGCATGTCCTAAACACAAGTTGTTGTGAGCAATACTGAAAGAAGGATATTACCCTCCATACTTGTGATCTTATGGACGCAGCTGGGTGATCTCCATGAAAAACAGAATGCTGGTGTATATAGGCTTTTGACATGTCCATCTGTTCCTTTCTTATGAGTTAAATTTTGTATTTATTCTAATTGGAGAGGACAATACTAGTCAAAGATTAACTAGAGGAAACTCTAGAAGAAAGAAGAAGAGAAGATACCGCAAAGTGCTAGCTACAATCCTCTTCAGTGAACTGCTCTTAACTTCTTTCATTAATGACTCTAGGGCATGTCACACATGTCATACCATCTTATAACTTCCCTGAAACAGTGTCATCTGATGGGGCCCATAAGGCAAGCCTTTTCTGCAGTACTGTCTGCCTTTTGGAAAGGCAACTCTCCCCCTGCCCAATGTTTGGTTGACCCCATCCCTGCAGGACTTCAAAAACTTGCCAATCTCCTGGGTGTTGGGGCCAGGTCACATTATTCTTATTGACCATTGTTTTTACCTTAGTTTATTTTATGTTCTCAGCCACCCAAAGTTGTATTGTTCCAGTTCGGTTGTGGTATAAATGTTTTAAACAAGGTGTGATGTCCCGATCCGTTGACTATTAAATCAGAGTTCCTGACACAAGCCACTTAGGGATATGAAGGAATCTTTATTTAAAGCCAGTGATCCATTGCACATTAAAGACTCGAGTGAATCAAGCTTCCGTAACCAACAGTTTAAAAGTCTCCAGGTCCCCCACACACACACACAATTGGGATTTGTGGCTTGCCCACCCTTCCTTTCATCTCTCAGTTTTCAGGTCTTTCTAGGCCCGAATCAACTAATATGCCAGTATTGCCCTTTGATCTGTCCTGGGTGCTGAATCGCCCACCTTGAAACTTTGATTAACATAGTTTGCAGTTCTGCAAATACACCAAGTCTCCGCTTACATGTCTGGCGGTTTTACTTCGGAGCACCCCCCAACCGACCTTGTGAGTTTTATTAGAGTAGTGGGATGCTTCCCGGCACCATGGCAGGTTGGCATGGGTGACATCCTGACGCCATGGCAGGATGGCATGGGTGACATCCTGACGCCATGGCAGGATGGCATGGGTGACATCCTGACACAAGGAAACAAGTAAATAAATAAGTATTTAGTTACCTCAAGGATGCTGCTGATGGCAGACAAAAAGTGGTAATGGGCATGGGAAAGGATATGTTGGCATTGTTTGGTAAGCCAACATGTTTGGATGTAGGGTGACACCTTAAACAGATTAATTGATTGATTTATATTTATTATTCAAACTTTTATCACCACCCATCTCCCCCCTAAGGAGGGACTCTGGGCAGTTTACAATATAACAAGATTGCATTTCATGTAAAGAGTTTGCAGCATACCTTGGGGAAAAAATAACAGCTCCTTCTGTTTTGGATAAAAAAAGACAAATTGAAGTGGAAATGGACACATCTAAAGGGGATATGTTCAATCTTTGCCATCTTTTGTTGCTCATACGTCTTTATATTATTTCCAGATTTTGGTTGGTTTTGTGGTGTTCTAGTATTGATGATCTTACTTCTAGTACAAAGTGTTACTCCCTGTCCCAAGCAAAACAGCTGACAATAGGAATAATGAGTCTCTGGTCCATATTATCCTTATTTTCACAAAATCCTATTAAAATGTGGAGGACAAGAGAATACAAGGAAGACTTGTTAGTTTCCATCATTTAGCAGCTGCTTTTCAAATGCTAACTTATTTCCAACCTAGAACTGCTTCTGCCTTCCTGATACACCTTCATGCATCTATGTTATCACCAACCAAAGCTTTAAAGATATATACTAATCATTTCAAAACAAACTCTGTATTTACAGTAATTATACTGATGTTTGAGTTTTTCTTTTCTTTTTTTTTCATGTGGAATTTTTCTGTTTTGTAGCATCCAGTCTACAAATATCAGGGCTGATGTAGTATGGATCAAATCCGTGAAATCCTTTAATGAAACATCTTGAGTAAGCATTGTCTATGACCTTGGCCTTATGCTAGATATCAAAAGAACAAATATTTGATTTTTGGTGGTGGTGGTAGTAGCTTGTTTACTCCACACGTTATTTAGAGATGATTAGCCACAAATAGCTGGGCATGCCTATCTATGGGAGGTAAGCTATACATGTCTGTAGCTTGAATCATGTCAACTGGATTTCTATTTTCTCAGTGGAAACGTTTCGCTCCTTATCCAAGGAGCTTCTTCAGTCTGAGCAAAGCTCCTTGGATAAGGAGCGAAACGTTTCCACTGAGAAAATAGAAATCCAGTTGACATGATTCAAGCTACAGACAATTCCACCTGGATGACTGAGAACCTTCATAGACATAAGCTATACATGGTTGGGCCGGGTTAGTTAATTGGATGGCACATCTCCATGAAATCCCAGAGCTGTAGGATTAATCCTATCTTGTCTGATTTTGAAAACTTAAACAGGTTTAAATTTGGTTATTACTTAGCTGGGAGATTACCAGGAAATCCAAAGGTATCATCTTGAAGGGGGAAAAAATCTGGAAGAAGTCAAACAACCATGCTGTTTCCGAGAAAACTCCATGGTTGTGTCCATGCAGTCACATGGAATTGAACTCACCTCAAGGGCAGCTATACTTTTTATACATATCTGTGCTATTTTAAGACTAAGAGATCAGAGACAAAGAAAACACTGAACAAACAGGCTTACTAATAACAGCTGAAGGCTTAGGTCTGAAACTTTGATGAGCCTGGTGAAACCTTGGTTTTCGTCCGATGACAACTACTGACCTGAAAGCTTTTGAAATTAAGAGTTGGACAAGCTTGTGTTGTCCAGACATTTTGGACCATCATCCATACAATTCCTCATGCTGGCAAGAACTGATGTAATCTCAAATTATCCCAATTATCTTGCTTGGCTCTGTTCCAAATATTCAGGTATTATCATAAGGGTGCCACCACCAACCTAATCAGCATTTTTCTATGCAAGCTTTTAATCCATACAATATTAGCTTATTCACTGGAGTGTTTTTGGAAGCTGTCCTTGTAGAAATAAGCTTATGCTTAGTCAGAAGATCTCAAGTCTTGAAGCACATGCATCAATTCTTTGGACATAGTTGCTTTGAAGCTTCAAGGACCAGATCTAAGGAAGCACTTTACTCATGTACAAATGGTTTGGGCAACCCTAGAAGAGAGGGGGTTGCACATTTTAATTGGGAAACTGAGACATACAATCACACTTGTTTGCTGTCTGGTGACCTGTGATGAAGCATAAAATGTAAACGATGTCTATCTCTGTTAACAATGAATGGAAGCCTTTTTTATGAAATTAGGTTATTTCACATTACTTTCAAGAACACAAAGGAGCACTTACATTGAGGGTATGTTAATATGAACATTTGTTTAGCTGTAGTTAATTGATTAGTCAGTTGGAAAGGCAAAACATTATTCATTTAAGCATTCTTGAAATAATAGACAGCCCTAACAGACAAATATACATGTGCAATGGAGTGCGGAATGGAGTGTGGAACAACTGTTTTCTGAGTATGGCTTTCTTACAGAGTCTGTGTTTTTATTAAACCATTTTTGTTGTTGTTCAGTCGTTTAGTCGTGTCTGACTCTTGACCTCATGGACCATAGCACGCCAGGCCTTCCTGTCCTCCATGAACGTGGGCAAATAATATTTCGTATAAGAATTGCAGAACCTATAGTCAAAGGAGAATGCAATACTGTGGATTTTCCAGTGTATCTGAGTATAAGCACAACCACTTTTATGGTGGAGAATTCTGAACCATATATATCCATCCTTTGGGGAAGGTATAAACTCACTTAGGGATGACTAACTGCAATGACCCCATGAAAACAGATATTCAATGCTTTTTTTTTTTAACTTTTAGGGGCTCTTATGAACCAATCTTTTGATGTTGCCTCCAATCTCACAAGTAGGAATTTCTAAGTTCCAGAAAAAGCCTAAGCATTCTTTCCCCCTTGGGGGTGGGAAATGGGTGTGAGTACAAGCATTAGTCTCTGCTTACACACATATTACAATCCTTTCTCATGCTTACAATCACATGAATCATGGGGGAAAGGTTTATTTTGATCAATGTTTCTACAGCTCTGAAATCATGCCATCATCCATGAAAAGTCAATCGTTTTATAAAAAGTAAACTTTAGTTGCCTTTAAGTTGAAATTGACTCCTGAGGACCACACAGTTTTCTTGGCATGATGTAGGGGGTGGCTTGCCTTCTTCCAGGGTGTTCTTTGAACATCTCATTCTGGCTTGCAGCACTGGGCTTTACAATGCTGTAATTAGGCCTGGACATACTGAACAACAACAATAGTTAGTTTTCAAGGTCAGCTGAGGTTCTTCTATATAACTGGGTTCACTGGGATCCATGCTTTATGTCATGCTCTCAAAATAATCTCTCACTCTGTTTTGTTACTGTTAACATAACATCTTGCTGACCACATCATTCCTTTCTGGTAGGCTCTGCTTTTTAGTAAAGTCACTGCTCTGTGTTTGTTAATCTTTGTGGAATGACTCAGCTGCCACTGTTTAATAAATAGACATGCTAACTCCAAGTTTTATTGTTTTGGCCAACATGGTGGTATTATGACACTGCTCCACAAAAAACAGTAATAATTTATCCCAAGTTTGGGTTTCTCTTAACGTAAGGCTTTCATACAGTATCTAAACTTTTGCTAAATAAGGATGGAATTCTTACATCAGATAGAAGTCTTTGTAATTCTTCATTTTGACTTATGATTCTTATTATACTGGCTATCATAGTTACTTACTGCATACTGACTTGATTTTAAACATGTTCTGAAGTTCTCAATTGGTACAAGATACTTTAGTAGACAGCACTACTCTAACGTTGCTTTGACTTTTTAAATTTAATCTTAAAATGCTTGTCTCTTTTCTTTTTTTCTTACTTTATTTTCCATTTTTATTCTTGATTGTATTTTTAAATATCTAAAAATTAAAACCTGACATATTTTATGTATCTCATCTTAAGTTACTCATCCATTTTCTAATCTAAGGTAAAAGCATCGAACATTGTTTTCTCTGAGAAGTGTCACCCCACTGCTTTTGATCCCCATTTTGATCATTTTAGTCCCAATTCTCTCCTTCCAGCAATATAATATCCAAGATTAGCACAGGGGAAGGAAATAGCCAACTGCAAGCTGACTACATATTTTCTTTACTTCGTTAGGATTCTCATTTCATACTAGTAATGTCACAATTAACGCTGCTTGGTAAGAGTGTTTGCAGTTTTAAATAAAAGCCAAAAGATTGCAGGTCCATCCAACTGAAGATCTTTAACTAAATCCCAATGTGTTTTACAAGCTGAAGTCATTCAACCAGAAGGAAGAACCACTGAATTCAGTGCAACTAACGCTGTGGTCAAAAACCTAAGTCTGATATTTCTTTTATTAATTGGTCAGTTTGGTTTGGCTACCTGGGTGTAGGACTGAAGTTTTTAATCCCAGTATTAAGTAGCTGCAAATGTCATATGTGTAAGTTTGTTTCTTTTTTTATATATAAGAATTTTATTAAATTTAAAGCAAGGATGAAAACTAAAAAAAAGAAAAAAACTACAAAAAGAAAAAGAAAAAATAACTAAGAAGTGTGAAACACAAGAAGAACAGAATTTTAAAGATTACATAAAGAGTTAACTTCCGACTTTTAACAGCAAGAATATACAGCAATTTTCATAATCAAACCCTTTCTCTATATCAAACCAAAATCACATTATTTCTATAAATCATTCCATTAGCACATTATGAAAATCACTAAATACAATTGTTCCCTCTCCTTATATTAAAAGATGTATATGTATATGTATATGTATATGTATATGTATATGTATATGTATATGTATATGTATATGTATATGTATATGTATTTGTATATACATATGTATATGAAGTATACATATACATATACATATGTATATGAAGTATATTCATATGTATATGAAGTTGACCGGTTCTATGAAGACCTACAACACCTTCTAGAACTAACACCAAAAAAAGATGTCCATTTCATCATAGGGGACTGGAATGCTAAAGTAGGAAGTCAAAAAATAACCGGAATAACAGGCAAGTTCGGCCTCGGAGTACAAAATGAAGCAGCGCAAAGGCTAATAGAGTTTTGTCAAGAGAACACGCTGGTCATAGCAAACACTCTTTTCCAACAACACAAGAGACGACTCTACACATGGACATCACCAGATGGTCAATACCGAAATCAGATTGATTATATACTTTGCAGCCAAAGATGGAGAAGCTCTTTACAATCATCAAAAACAAGACCTGGAGCTGACTGTGGCTCAGATCATGAGCTTCTTATTGCAAAATTTAGGCTTAAATTGAAGAACGTAGAGAAAACCACTAGACCAATCAGGTATGACCTAAATCATATCCCTTATGAATATACAGTGGAGGTGAGGAATAGATTTAAAGGATTAGACCTGGTAGACAGAGTGCCTGAAGAACTATGGATGGAGGTTCGTAACATTGTACAGGAGGCAGCAACTAAAACCATCCCAAAGAAAAAGAAATGCAAGAAAGCAAAGCGGCTGACTGATGAGGCTTTACAAATAGCTGAGGAAAGAAGGGAAGCAAAAGTCAAGGGAGAAAGGGAAAGATATAAACAACTGAATGCAGAATTCCAGAGAATAGCAAGGAGAGATAAGAAGGCCTTCTTAAATGAACAATGCAAAGAAATCGAGGAAAACAATAGAATGGGGAAGACTAGAGATCTCTTCAAGAAAATTGGAGATATCAAGGGAACGTTTTGTGCAAAGATGGGCATGATAAAGGACAAAAAAGGCAGGGACCTAACAGAAGCAGAAGAGATTAAGAAGAGGTGGCAAGAATACATAGAAGAACTCTACAAGAAAGATCTTAATATCCCTGATAAATACGATGGTGTGGTCACTGACCTTGAGCCGGACATCCTAGAGAGTGAAGTCAAGTGGGCCTTAGGAAGCATTACTAACAACAAAGCTAGCGGAGAAGACAGTATCCCAGCTGAGCTATTTAAAATCCTAAAAGATGATGCTGTTAAAGTGCTGCACTCAATATGCCAACAAATTTGGAAAACTCAACAGTGGCCACAGGATTGGAAAAGGTCAGTTTACGTTCCAATTCCAAAGAAGGGCAATGCCAAAGAATGTTCAAACTACCGTACAATTGCGCTCATTTCACATGCTAGCAAGGTTATGTTCAAAATCCTACAAGCTAGGCTTCAGCAGTATGTGAACCGAGAACTACCAGAAGTGCAAGCTGGGTTTCGAAGAGGCAGAGGAACTAGAGATCAGATTGCCAACATTCGCTGGATCATGGAAAAAGCAAGAGAGTTCCAGAAAAACATCTACTTCTGCTTCATTGACTACGCTAAAACCTTTGATTGTGTGGATCACAACAAACTCTTGCAAATTCTTAAAGAGATGGGAGTACCAGACCACCTTACCTGTCTCCTGAGAAACCTGTATGCGGGTCAAGAAGCAACAGTTAGAACCGGACATGGAACAACCGATTGGTTCAAAATTGGGAAAGGAGTATGACAAGGCTGTATATTATCACTCTGCTTATTTAACTTATATGCAGAGTACATCATGAGAAATGCTGGGCTGGATGAATCACAAGCCGGAGTTAAGATTGCCGGGAGAAATATCAACAGCCTCAGATATGCAGACGATACCACCCTAATGGCAGAAAGTGAAGAGGAACTAAAGAGCCTCTTGATGAGGGTGAAAGAGGAGAGTGCAAAAGCTGGCTTGAAACTCAACATTAAAAAAACTCAGATCATGGCATCTGGTCCCATCACTTCCTGGCAAACAGAAGGGGAAGAAATGGAAGCAGTGACAGATTTTATTTTCTTCGGCTCCAAGATCACCGCAGACGGTGACTGCAGCCATGAAATTAAAAGACGCTTTCTCCTTGGGAGGAAAGCTATGGCTAACCTAGACAGCATATTAAAAAGCAGAGACATCACCTTGCCGACAAAGGTCCATATAGTTAAAGCTTTGTTTTTTCCAGTAGTAATGTATGGCTGTGAGAGTTGGACCATGACCATAAGGAAGGCTGAGCACCGAAGAATTGATGCTTTTGAACTGTGGTGCTGGAGAAGACTCTTGAGAGTCCCTTGGACTGTAAGGAGGTCAAACCAGTCAATCGTAAAGGAAATCAACCCTGACTGCTCATTGGAAGGACAGATGCTGAAGCTGAAGCTCAAATACTTTGGCCACCTAATGCGAAGAGAGGACTCACTGGAAAAGACCCTGATGCTGGGAAAGACTGAAGGCAAAAGGAGAAGGGGACGGCAGAGGATGAGATGGTTAGATAGCATCACTGATGTAATGAACATGAATTTGAGTAAACTCCGAGAGACAGTGGAGGACAGGAAGGCCTGGCGTGCTATGGTCCATGAGGTCACGAAGAGTCAGACATGACTAAACGACTGAACAACAACAACAATATGTATGTGTATGTGTATGTGTATGTGTATGTGTATGTGTATGTGTATGTGTATGTGTATGTGTATGTGTATGTATGTATATGTATACCTCCTAATCAACTTCCTCCCCCAAAGACAACATTTACTCAATTATTTCCTTCCTACCACTATTCTATACATTTCTGTCTACTATAATAGAAATCAAACTAAAAAATAACTTATAAATTGTCTACTTTTATAATTAATAATATTATAACAATCTTAACCCTATTAACCCTAAAAGCAAACAATTATTATTATACCTTATAAATCTTAACAAATCATTAAGAAGAAATAAAAACAAGCAAAGCTTAAAAACAATCCAATTAATCTTAATCCAAACTGTTAAAGGAAAATAGAATCATACAAGCCTTAAAAGCAGTCCAAAAAAACATTCTTAAATCTTTACCCCACTTCAAAATATACCAAAGCATTCACATATCTCCATATTACACACACAACATTTTTCATGAAAAAGTCAAACAGCCCAACTGCCCCCCACTAGAAACTTCTCAGCAGAAAACCTCCCACAGAGCAAAGTCTCTTCTTTCCCATAACATTCAACCAGAAAAACAATTCCATTTGTAATTTGTGATTCAGTCTGTGTCTTTAACTTCTTCAGCACCAGAATCTGGTCATCATCATCCGGCACAACAAATGCTTCAATTTCGCTGTCGGTAGAAAGATCTCCATCTTCACTAGAATCAACTTTTTCCACAACCTCCTCAGCCAGATGAAACAGTTTAAAGCTGATATTTTCTACAATGTCCCAAATATCTTGCATAATAGCATGACAGGAATCAGAGAAAATCTGTTTAATCTCACAACGAAGCTCTGAGAATGTCTGCTTAAAATTCTCCATGGTACAGGCAGTAGATTATGGTGCCAACTAGATACTTAACTGGCAAAAGTAAGAGTTAATAGAAGATTTCCAGCAATGTTTACAGAAGTAAAAGTGATAAGGGGCAACTTCCCAGAGAAAGTAGCAACAGAAAGCTAATGATTCGAAACAGCAGATTCAACATGTAGGGTAAAATCAAATTCTTCAAATTCAGTACTAAAGTAATAGCAGGGATGCACTTATTTATTTTCAGTCCTCTTTAATATTTAAATGGGGAAACAAGCCAAAACTTTGAATTTTTTTAAAAAAATAATCCAAAAAAATAACGATAAGCGCCAAGAGAGATCAATTCTCCTTGTTGTAGAAAGCCTCTCTTGGGGGTACATAAACTTAAAAAATATAAATTTGGTGATTTGGAAATGGGGTGGCTTAACTTAGTGTCCCTTTAAGGCTACAGCGCAGTTTGGAAATGGTGACATCCCAGCCTCCCGGTGTCTCTTACCAGATTATCGCTTACGCTGTTCACGATCCTCTGGCTGCGAGGCATCGTTCTGGAGTACAAATGGGATGATTCTGAGCGTTTTATGTCCATGAAAATGCTCTAGGTCAGGTAAAGCCTGCCTGAGCCCATAAAAATGTGCGTTGTAAGATTTGCCCGTGGAGCTCACGGGCACAGCTGTTCAGTCGGCCATGTTCCCACCGGAAGTCCATGTGTAAGTTTGTTTCAAAAGACTATTGAGTTTGGGTTTTCTTTAGAAGTCTAGCTATAGGGACTGTCTTTGTGTTCCTACAACATTTCCAAATCTATGAGTAGCTCAGTAAGTGTTGCTCCTCACATAAAGCCACACTGCCTTTCCCACTCTTTTCTCATTGCCACCTCCTGTATGTTTTCAATTAAAACTATTCCGAATATTTCCTGTGGCATACTAAACAAACTAATGTTTCTGTATTTTTTGCATTGATTGCCTACTGTCCCTTTTGTTGCCTATTGCCTACTGTTCCCCTTTACAAAGTAAAAGGGAACAATATTTGAAGCAGCCTATAAAGCCTATAATCAATTCTAGCTGGATTTGTCCACTCGTCAGATTAGATCATATACAGTGAACAAGTCACACAGCTACTCCATAAGCAAACCATATCCATATGTTAACATTTCTCCAGTTATACCATAAACACCTGCAGCCTTACCACTTTTCAATATTTTTGCAGCATGTACAACTTTTCATTAATTACTTCTTGGGCATTAAAATTATAGCACTCTTTTCAATTCTACTCCTCAATGTATTGCATCACTCCCATGCCCATAAAGTTCCTAAAATACTCTTTCCAGCATTCCCTAACTTCAGTTGCAACTCAAATTATTTCATGACTTTCATTCTTAATTGCATTAAAGGCTACTTGTTTAGCCATTTTGGCTCTTTCAAACATATTTATTTTCTCTGCTTCTTTTAATCTTAACCAGTTCTTGCTTTCTGATTACATTGTTTGCAACATTTTCTCCATATAAGCATTATGCAACATTTCCCTCTCATTCTTACTTCTCATGCTTTTTTTCCTTATCCAGAGCTTGTTTCATGCCATCATTCCACCAAGCATTGTTTTTCATACACCCATTGGCATTATTTATTTATTTATTTATTTATTTATTTAATTTCTATAACGCCCATCTCCCCCCATGGGGAACTCTTACTTTGCATGATTCTGTGACACTCTGTATCTTAATTCTTTTTACCTTTCTGTATATCAACTTCCCATACATTCTATTGGGAAATTAATCTAATATTTTGTTGTACAGAACACTCACTCTCTTTTCCTGCTGCCACTCTACTTTCTAGTTTATTTCTTTTACGTCTCTTTTAATACATGTCCATTTTCCCCGAATATCTACTCTTCACACTATTGAATAATGTTCTGTCCCCCATTCATAACCTTTTATCCTTCACAAATTCTCTCATTCATTCATCAGAAACAATGAAATCTATCATGTTCGTAGATTCATTCCTTCTCAATGCAGGGACATGAATAGACTTATGCTTATTTGAAACACGCAGGCTTTTCCCAAAACAGATACCCATCAAACACCATTTTATTCATTCTTACGCCATTTAAAAATGAAAAAAAAATATGAAAGGCCCCTCTCCCAGATTCTGAAAATCATTATTCCTTACCACCTATTGATGTTCCTGAGTCACATGGTTCTGTAGCCCTCAGAGGACTTTTTAAAAAATGCAACACACAAACACACACACACACACACACACACACACACAAACATCAACCAAAAAATATTCCTTCTCCCTGACCTTGTAGAAATTAGAAGCTACTATAGAAGTATTCTGAGGAATATTTGAAAGGATATTACCCTGGACATCTTAAGTGGTTGGCTCAGATTCATATGGAGTGGATTCATATGGAGGTGGAGGGGGGAGCTGAGTCCTGAATAATGGCATTGACCTTAAAGGCATTGATTATATATCTCTAGTCAACCGAAATTAATGTACGTGTCTCTATGAAAGAAAATGGAAGTCTGTTTTAGGAAGTTTTGCTTAGGCTATAGGTGAAAAAATGCATTTACATTTCAGGCGTAAATTTGCTCAGAGTCAAGGGAGAAAATGTTCCTGTGTTCATACAAATAGTTCACAAGTTGTATAAATTACCTGTCCCACCAGCCGCCCATTTATCTGTCATCTCAAGCTTCAATGAGGCTGCTCCTGAAAGCCTTTCAAAGATTTGGCTACATAAATGCCATGGATGCTGAATGCAGGAACTGTAAAATCAAAATATCGAGGTAACTGAAAATTTTTGCTAATTCATTCTAAACTGTTGTCCCATTTGGTTTTTCCATATTTCTAAAAGGAGACTTTTCAGAGTGTTTGTATATGTTGCTTATCAGCTGATGATTGTAATTCCTACTCATACTTTGCATGCCTGAATCAACTGCAAAAATGCAATGACAGAAACAGGAAAGAGATTTTTGTCCTATTATATAGACTAACATATTTACTATGAAATTGTTCTTGAAGCCAAGAGTCCATTTTGTAAGTTGCATGAGATTTTCTTATCAGATGCATTATGTATACTGTATTAAAGGTGCGGTGCAATTTGAAAAGTCAAATTATTTTGGACTTTCAAATCAGTTTAGAAAATGGATGAGGTCCTGATGCTCAAATAGAACCATAGAATCTATCTGATTTAGACTTCAGAACTGATTTGGGAAAAGTGTGTTGGTGCCTAGGCAAACAATTGCCAACTTTTCTGAACTGACTTGAAGGCTTCCAATTAGATTCAGCTCATCAAATTAATGCAATTATTCCATTCAGGGACTTGATTTGAATAGTGATTCTCTATCTCACAACCTTTGGTATGACAGTATTTTGCAGTATTTGAAATGTGCTATCAGATCAAATCCAGTATGATAAATTGAAGAGTGCTATCATATCCCAGATAAAGAAAACTTCCTAACAGTAAGGTCTGTAAAAGATTGGAACAGCCTACCTATAGAAGTTGTGGGTTCTCAATCTCTGGAGCTTTTTAAGTGGAGATTGGACAGCCACTCTTCAAGATAGCTTAATTGATTTTTCTGCACATTGAAGAGAGTTGAACTAGATGATCTTGGTGGTCCTTCTAACCCCACTATCCCATGATTCTATCAATCAAATCCTTGAATGGAATATTCACACATATTGCATGTAAGCAGTGAGGGTAGAAGAAACTGAAAGTTGAACAACGCAGAATTCAGTTAAAGTTTGCATCCAAAGTAGACACCATGGCTTTCACAACAGCAGTGATAAATAATAAATAATAAGAAAAACCTTAGTGATAATGAGTAAATTAAAAACTGTACTGGGACAAGAAATCCTGAGTGGAGTCTAATATGGAGTGAGGATAGTTATTCCCACCCAGGAGCATTTCCCTTCACTTTTCTCTCCCACCTAACCTCTCCATACCCTTAAAATCTGCTCTGCTGATTTCGGCAGCTCACAGAAATTCATCTGTAGATTCTGCCCCCTGTGTCTTTTCAGTCCCAAATGAATAGAAGTGACCTGCTTGATAAACTGTAATACAGCATTTTCACACTGGTACCTACTAAATTATCACCAAACAGCTAAATTACAGTCCATCAACTGATTGTTTTATAAACCATCAGTACTGTGGCAAAGGTCATTTTGCATGCATTTAAGCTCTAACTATTATCTGTCTTCCTTTTTACATTCCATTTCTTTCTAACCTCAATACTCAACATTCATTCCTCTTCCAGAAAAATGTATATTTATGCAATGCTTGTAACAAAGATTATCTGTGCAACTGATGAAGCAGACCACAATCCACCAAAGTTTGTATCATTGTAAAATTTGGTAGTATTTAAGGCACCACATTTTTTTCCCTACAAGACAGACTAACAAAGCAACTGGTCTGAAAATGAAAAGTCCATGTTATAAATCAGTAAGATGACTGAGTTCATATATTCCTTCAGAACATGTTCCCTGAACTATTCCCAGCAATAGTTCAATGTATGAACAGCACCTTGCTTCTAATACTAAGGGAATTTTATATATCAGGGAATCCCAATGTTACTGAATTGAGGCTCTCAGTATCCCTCTCTTTTTGTGCAGCTTCTAGGAGAAGTCCTGCTGTAAAATCTCCAGAGCTACATGTTCTGCACACCTGTATTATGTTAATAGAGGTCCATCCAGAAAGACTCTGGACCCTCAATGAGAACATGTGAAAATCATAGAAGCTGCAAGTAGCTCAATACTCCATGCTTTTATACATGAACTCTAAGGATGTAAAATTGTGGAATATCACTGCATAAACTATGCAAGTATTACTCTTATTTTTGTTTCATTTGTAGACCTTTGCCATCCAGCATGAGCAAGGGTCTCTAAGCATGAGGATAATTACAAAAGAAATAGTCTAATCAGGCTCATAACACATAAACCATAACCTTTAATAAACAGCAGCCAATATCAGTAGCATCTTGCACATTTGAAAATCAAATATAACCGATCACTTCCTTGAATGCTTTTCACTAGCCAACACATGCTAGACATTAAAGCTTTACCCATATTAGTTTTTTTGTGCAATTAAATTAGAATAGATTAGATGTCACTCATGAATTATCTCCTGTTCTTCTACTGTAATTCATTTAATTGATCTCAGTGATCAACTCTGAGCTTTCAGACCTCTGGTGAATTTGTTCTGCCCAGAATCAGACTTTTCAAGAGATATATCCAGTTTGAATTCTGTCTTACATACTGCTGACACCCTGGAGCCATTGTCTTCATGCCAAATTCTCACATAAATTTATGACAAGACACATGTAAGCGTTCAGTGGTAGCCACCAGAATATTTACTAGAGATTGATTAGAGTATCTATGCCGTTAGTTCCTTTCTTTTATTTGTGATCAGACCATTACATACATCTTTCAATTGTACAAAGTGAAAAAATGCGCAAAGCCAGTTGCAAAGTTGTGTAAATCAATTCTACTCACCAGAGAGTGACCTTCCCCTCATTGGATTAACATATAAGATAATATAAAAGATAAGACATAAAATGAGCTTTCTGCCCATAATGCATGCAGTCAGAATGCCTTGCTGCAAGCATCCATATGTAAGTAAAACCCATTCTTGGAAGTGTCCATTGGACTTCAGCAGAGGATGAGGATGGTAATGTTTAGAAAAAAATGAGATTCAGAGTTTTTCATTGACAGATGCGTAGGATTACTATAACTCCCCATAATGATGTTAAAACAAATTCCCTTTAAAGAAGGCTCAATACATAAAGAGAAAGCACAATCTCAATTCAAGACAAATGAAAGTATCTCTGGCTGAATTAAAAGGATATCATGGAATAGAACTAAGTATGAGAGAGAAAGGCAGTGCTTCCAGATGGATAGTTTCTAGTATCAAATGATATTGTGGAGCTCCTCTTCTTTAATATATTTCTGTAGAAGATGAGACAATAAGGTGGAAGAGAGAAAAGAAATGGGAAAAATTAGTAAGGGTACACATACCTGGAAAAAAAAAGTTAGGGCAAATAGAAAGCTGATCTCTGGGAGAGCTAGGTTTAGATTTTATTGCACAAAATTCATCAAACACTGAAACCCACTTGTAAGAACATATTGGACCACACAGTTAGGCATTAGTGAAGCAAGCTGATTACAGGCGTGTAGGAACTGATCCATATAGCCTTGCAGCAAAATCTCTACTTTGGCAAGGGCCCAATCCATTTTACACCAGCTCAGAGATTAACCTCTTCTGTCTTATTGGTGTAGGATGAATTGGGGAATAGAGTCTATGAAGGTTCTCAGTCATCCAGGTGGAATTGTCTGTAGCTTGAATCATGTCAACTGGATTTCTATTTTCTCAGTGGAAACGTTTCGCTCCTTATCCAAGGAGCTTCTTCAGTCTGAGCAAAGTTAGTAAGGGAATCCTAAATATGTTTCTAGGTAGCTGTGTGACCTTACACCTGGGGCTAGGTCATGGTTATATTGAGATGTTATTTTAAGTCCTTTTATCACCTAAAGGACGATCGTTAAGATCACCATGCTGCTGTTGAGCTTGTGAAATGGTCTTAATCTTCCTAGGCACAGAAGACAAAGCAGGGAGGAAAATGGGGGAAATATTGTGCCTGAGGCCCCCACCTCTATTCAAGGAAGGATTTTCCAAGTTGGCATAAATGGATTCCTTTGCCGAATATACTAATAGATACACACACTAGGGACAAAAGATTGGGGGTACTGCTTACAAAGGAAAAAAAAGAACAAAAGAAGGCTGGCACCGAACAGTTTTAAAGGTTTAAATAATAAAAAAGCTGATGAGTGAATAATTTCCAAGTGGGAGAAGGGAACAAGGGAGGAAAATTAAATAAAACTTGATGCAGTTGAAACACTGCTGCCTTTCAATAAATAAAACAAGGCAAGATGAAAAAGGGAGATGCACTGTATACACGAAAGATGAGGACAAAGCAAACGAGAAATGGAACTAACTGAAAGAGGATCCAGCAAGAATGGGAATGAAGATGATAAATGGAAAAATATGTCAGTCTATTGTTTACAAGAGAAGGCAGCACAAAGTCTAGGAACGAATAAGCTGTGATAATGGTGACAATGATATGCATCAATCTGCCTCTTCCCCCATCCACAATCTCTTTACCTTCCAAAATTTTAATTCCCTCCCATATTTATTTATTTTTTGTATATATTTTTTGTAGTTATATCCCACCTTTCATTCAAAAGTTCAAGGATTTATATGTAGTTTTAGACCTATAGCACTGCCCATTGTATTTGGCTCCTCAACTACACACCGTAGGCCAAGCGGTATGAAGGATTTTGAACCGGCACACAGGAGGCAGGGCCGCAACTAAGGGGGGCAAGCGGGGCATGTGTCCCGGGTGCCCCATGGGGGGGCACCAAAATGACACCCAGGGGACGCCAAAATGACAAAATAACCCATGGGGGGGCACGGAATCCATGTTTGCCCCGGGTGACACAGACCCTAGTTCCATCCCTGACAGGAGGCACATCTATTACACCTTGAATCAATCAAAACCCACCCCATGTTGCCCCATTCTAGTTCACCAAATCACAATACGGTCTTCATATTGATCTATTTCCCAGGGGCATTGCCAGGACTTTTAGCTAAAATGGTGGTAGCACTTTTTAGAGATGCAATAAGACAACTAAGACTAATTTGGGTCAATGGGGTTGTGCAGCTGAACTGCAGTCCACCTCCACACAGCATTCTGAATCATTCTGACTTAATGCAGATCTTTGCCTTGCAGAGTTAAGCCTTTAGTTTTTGCTGTCTCTAAGTGAAGTGTCTGTCAAAACCCATTGAATGAACACTGGCTCTGTTGTTTTGTCATATACTGTAGATTGAAGTGCTGTGCTTTGTAGCTTAGCTTTACCATTTTCTTCAGTGTTTCAAGGACATCATGGGATACCAAGTGGATTGCTTACATTGAAATGAAGGCCCAATTCTTTCCACTGTTGGTGTAGTATAAATACATTTCCAATAGACAACTTCACTTCAACTGTAGGGGGAAGTCTAACGGAAACTGTCTCTGTAGAGAAGAGGGTGGGGAGAGAAGAGATTTGGAAAGGCCCCTATCCTGGGCTTTTAGATGAACAGCAGTGGCCACAGCAGGAATGCTGGGCAGGACGCCCCTCTAGCAGATTCCTCATTCCACCCACCCATCCCACCTAGGAAGGGAAGAAACAGCAGCAGCAGGAAAGGCAGCAGGACATTTTCATGAGACCGAGAACAGGGATATAAAGTGTGTTCTTTTATGCACATGCAGACTCAGTCTGATGCGAGCACAGATGGGTTTGTTATCCAAAGAACTGGAAATGTTATCTCAGTTGCAGCCCAAGGAGGGGGAAAAAAGGTTCTCTTGGAATAGAGGCTGAAGCGCCTTTTGAAAAATGTAGTTCCATCAATTATGTATGTTGCCGTGTTCAATATGATGTAGAATGGTACACGTATGAACAAAATATCTCCAACATGGCTCCTACAATATATACAAATAGGAAAGTGTATTCTGTGTCCCCATGCATGTAAGGAGGTGGACAATTGCTAACAGAAGGCCAGTAGGTTGTTTTGATCTATGACAGGGAAGGGACCAATATACCTTTGGATGGCCAGGAGGAAGGTAAAAGCTTAGTTGAAAGCTATACCCAATTCCCCCTAGCAATCTTGGTGCCTTTTTGCCTAGGTACATCTGTGTACATTTGTACACAGCCTTGGAAACATCTAACTGTTCTTCTGAGGAGCTGTACCACCTGTCTCTCTTGAAGAAAATTAGAGGCCTGAAGAACCATAGAAGCAAGAGTTTCTGAGGGCAAACAGCTGAGAGATCTACCTTCATTCAGTCCTGACACAGGTCATCAATGAAAGTGATCAACGCCATCTTTATCCCATGTCTGTGCCTGATATGTGACAGAAAAGATTCCAGATAATCCACTCCATCCACGGTATGGCAAAGTGGTCTTCCACCACTATCTCAACACCACTTAAAAAGAAAAGGTTAGAGACCAGACAATAGTAGTTCAAAACACCTGGATCCAGAGTCAGCCTTTTCAGAGGGAGGCACACCTCCTTTGAGGCTGTTGGCAGTTCCCCTCCCAAAAGAGGCATTGACAATCTCCAGTAACCAGGTGGTTGTCTCTTCACTTGCTCCTCACCACATCCAGTCAGGGGTCTAAGAAGCAGTTCACAACCTAGATAACGTCTTATCCACTTCCTTGGAAATCACAGACCAAAAGGAGTCCCAGATGATGGGAGTCCCAGGGTGATGCTTCAGTCACCACCAAGTATTTTGACCTGTAGTCAGGACTATGGCTGAAATGTGATAAATGAATGAGTGATTGATTGATTGATTGATTGAGAAAACTATGTTTATTGAAAAATTAGAGAAATAATTTGGTGGAAAAGTAGTATAAAACACAATCAAATCAATACTTCATGTGAGCAACACATGTTAACACCAGTCTCTTTGGGGGACATTGAACTTTGTTTTTAATTCAGGAGAAACAAGGTATTTTGTTTTATGTATGAAGGTTTATTGAACTATTGCTGATTTAAATGTGCTGTAAGTTGTATTTTATTATGCTGCTTGAGCAATCCGTATGGAGAAGGGTAGGGGATAGGTGCATTAAATATGCATGAGTCAGATTAGAAATGGCTGCAGCTTTTATTGGCCACAGCTAGAGATGGAGACAGAATCTGTTTCTTTGCATTTTATTTTCTGAACTAATACAGAAACTGGATTTTTTTTAAAAAAAATGTTTCCTAAGGGGCAGGGTTCTTGCACATCTCAAAAGTTTGTGCATGCAGAATTGTATTCCTTGGGGAAAACTGGAGTTATAGGAAAATAATCTACAGAAAGAGATCTATTTGGAGAAAAAGTACGTTTATGCTCTGTTTTTTTTAAAAAATATGACTTTCCACTTTCATGATGGAATGTTATGGTTTTTATGGCTTTAATCCTATGTTGTACTCTCATACTGCTATTTTATGGTTTACAAAAAGGGGGGAAGGAAGGAAGGAAGGAAGGAAGGAAGGAAGGAAGGAAGGAAGGAAGGAAGGAAGGGAAGGAGGGAGGGAGGGAGGGAGGGAGGGAGGGAGGGAGGGAGGGAGGGAGGACGGACCACTTTGAGGGAAGAAATTCATGGTGAAACCAAACGTTCTTTGAAAAAAGTAAGATCATTCTTTTGGAGCAGAGTTCTAGGTAACAAGGCTGTCAATATGCCATTGATGGCACAAACATGAGCTTACAGGGACTTGAGAAGCACTTATGGACAAACAGTCCTGGCAAATCGATGTCCACTGGGTCACCAAGTGGAAAGGGGGTAGGTCACGCCTGCTAATTCTTGCCAAAGAACTTCCCCAATCACTTGAATGCTTAGAGCCAAAATGTAGAAGTAGATATAGTACCATTACCAATCAAAGAGAAAAGCCAGAAGACCAGAAGACCTCCTAGCCAGCAATCAATACCCAGATAGGCAAAGATTAACACCAAGAGTAGCACCAGAGGAGCAATCAAACAACACAATAGACCCTAATCAAGGAACTATTAACTCAGTCAATCAACCAAGCAGCAAACAACAACCCAATCAGGGTACTACCAAGGAGAGTACAACACCCCCACCAACACAGGCAGGACAAGCCCGGGTATATAAACAGAGAGCAAGTTCCACTCCCTTTTCTCACTGAAGATGTTGCCTAGCCTGGCAATGAAACGTCTGCAAGAAAACAACAAGGCTCAGAGAGCACCAAGGACTCCATAGTACCATTACACTATGCATTACCAGATGGAAGCCAAAAAAGCCTACACCATTGAGATCAAACATGAAGACAGATCCTTCATGCCAGTGGGCTGAGGTAATGGCATGTGAGAAAGACCTTGAGAAATGGGGTGAAGAGATGCTGCCTAGGGAATGGTCAGATAAGAGAGGTCATAGCCCACAGTTGCTCCCGACCTTCCGGAAAAACTTGTAGACCTGGTTCTGCCACCTTGCTTGGGATGGGAATGCCAACAGTTCCTCCTGGTGGTGGCTGGTGCCATGAAGCCCCCTTATTATTAACATCTATTGCACTTGGATTTTATATTTATTTGTTGATATTGTAATTTTATATTTATATTTTTAGCCTTGCTTTTATTGTGAACTGTCCAGAGTCCCCCGGTTGGGGGAGATGGGCGGTGATACAAATTTAAATAATAAATAAATAAATATTCTCCCCCAAACCTCGCTCACTGCCCCAAATATGTGTAATATGTGTAATGTCCCAGATTTTCTGGGAGTCAGGCAGCATATTTATTTTATTTTTTTGTATATTTGTCATATTTGTCTACTGCCCATCTCGCATGCAACGACTCTGGGTGGCTTACAGATAAATAAATAGATATATATACAGATATAGATTTAATAAATTATTGTTGTTTATTGTTATTAATTCTACCCATTTTGCAGTCTCTCAAGCACACCCAAAAATATATTGAATGCAGCCCCTGGCCAGCCAAAGGCTCAACACCTCTTTGGTAGATCCAGAGAGAGAAAGAAAGATTATTATATGCTGAAATATAGGATTTTTTCCCCAACAAGGCAGTCCCTCAAAACTAAGAAAAATATAAGAGCATCTTAACAAATCCATCCAAATTTCATTATGTTTTTCTTCTTGATTTTTTTAACATATTACGTTTTATGGACATCATCATATACATATACTTTATTATGGCCTTAGACTAGAATCCATGCATAAAATACCACCATAAAACAGAACAGATGTTATAGGACTTCAATAAGGATGTACATTAGTCTAAGGCCACTAGGAGTATTGCACCAGATGCTAAAAAGCAGTATTTTGCAGTTGCAAAATACTCTGGGGGGTTTGTCAGCCAAAAAGTAATGAATATATAATTCATTCAGGTGACCAAGCATCTTCATTGTTAGGAAATATAACAGACTTAACCCAAGATTGGTATAGAAATGTATTATAAAATCATACTGTTTGTACTGTCAATGCAACCTTCCATGATTCACAAGGACAAAGCCTCTGCATGGGTGGAATATTGTTAAATCTCCCCTTTAGGACTGTTAAGAGAATATGAATCTTCAACAAGGCAAAAAACAACAACAACAGAATTCCTCCTTGAAGCATTGAAGAAATTTTTGTTTTCATTTCCTCTGGACTGGAGTGGATCATGATGTTCTGGATTTGGTATTCTGGGTGGTGCCAAAGGTCTATTCTTCTTTATTTTCCATATAATACATTCAGAGTTTTCAGAGGTTCTGCTTTAAAGACCAAATCTAAAACTATAAGTGGCCCACTTTACACTGGGTTACTTTTCTCTCTGAGAAAGAAAAAAAATTCAGAAACTCAGACAAAACAATGTGGGGTTTTTGAATTGGATATGTGCACACCTAGATCAGCACATATTATCCCTCTGCTCCTTGAGCCGCATTGGTTACTAGTTTACTTCTGGGTTGAATTCAAGCTGCTAGTGATGACCTATAAAACCCTACATGGCAGGTTATTTGTGGAACTGCCTCTCCTCGATCACACCTACCCAACCCATCGGGTTTGGCAGAAGGGACATGTTGCTAGTCCCATCCATGAAGGACTGTCATCTGATGGGACCCAGGAGGGGAGCCTTTTCTCCCTTTGGAACATCATTCCCCCTGAGGTCAGATTGGCCCTTACTTTGTTGGCCTTCCGGAAGAGCCTGAAGACATGGCTCTGCCATCTAGCCTGGGGGTCAGGATAGTGGTGGTATTTATTTATTTATTTATTTATTTTTCAAATTTATTCCCCGCCCATCTCCCATGCAAGGGACTCTGGGCGGGTATAGAGCCTCCAGTGTGACTATACTGCTAGGGAAATGGATTGTGCTCTCCCACAGATTATGTTTTTATGGTTTTAATAGTTTCTTTTGTTGTTTTTAGTTTTCTTGTTGTTGTTATGTCCTTGGTTATTTTTTTTGTATTGTTTCTGTGTTTTTACATTTGTAAGCCACCCGGAGTCACATACTGTACGTATATGAGATGGGCAGCTGTATAAATTGAACAAAGGGCAAATAAATAAATATTATTTAAAGGACATCTAGACTATTACTCGAGAGAGCTAGTTTGGTGTAGTGGTTAAGACACCAGGCTAGAAGCCAGGAGACCGTTAGTTCTAGTCCTGCCTTGGGCACAAAGCCAGCTGGGTGACCTTGGCCCAGTCCCTGTCTCTCAGCCCTAGGAAGGAGCCAATGGCAAACCAGGAGACTGAGAATTCTAGTCCCGCCTTAGGCATGAAAGCCAGCTGGGTGACCTTGGGCCAGTCCCTGTCTCTCAGCCCTAGGAAGGAGCCAATGGGAAACCAGGAGACCGAGAGTTCTAGTCCCGCCTTAGGTACGAAATCCGGTTGGGTGACCTTGGGCCAGTCACTCTCTCTCAGCCCTAGGAAGGAACCAATAGCAAACCAGGAGACTGTGAGTTCTAGTCCCGCCTTAGGCATGAAAGCCGGCTGGGTGACCTCGGACCAGTCCCTCTCTCTCAGCCCTAGGAAGGAGCCAATGGGAAACCAGGAGACCGAGAGTTCTAGTCCCGCCTTAGGTATGAAATCTGGTTGGGTGACCTTGGGCCAGTCCCTGTTTCTCTCAACCCTAGGAAGGAACCAATAGCAAACCAGGAGACTGTGAGTTCTAATCCCGCCTTAGGCATGAAAGCCGGCTGGGTGACCTCGGACCAGTCCCTCTCTCTCAGCCCTAGGAAGGAGCCAATGGGAAACCAGGAGACTGAGAGTTCTAGTCCCTCTTTAGGCTCGAAAGCCGGCTGGGTGACCTTGGGCCAGTCCCTGTCTCTCAGCCCTAGGAAAGAGGTAATGGCAAACCCCTTCTAAAAAACCTTACCAAGAAAACTGAAGGGACTTGTTCAGGCAGTTGCCAGGAGTCAACTTTGACTTGAAAGTACAAAAAAAATCTTGTAATCACGAAATTCCATTTAAATTGAAGAAGTAGTTTTTAAACTTGCAACACTCTCTCTCTCTCTCTCTCTCTCTCTCTCTCTCTCTCTCTCTCTCTCTCTCTCTCTCTTAATTTAGGGACAAATTATTAGGACATTTGCGGTGAAGAAAGTCATTATGTTTAAGGTTAATTGACAAATTTCATAGCGGGTTTCTTGTGCCAAAGAAAGAGTTGGTGGGAAGAGATTATTATGCTTTTTCCAGAATGCAGTCATGCTGATTGTCAGGGCTGAAACAGAAATGTGAGAGATTTAACTCACCAATCTTTTCCACAAAATAAATCAGCCAGTAAACCAGACAGCTAGTGAAAGCAGGTCATAAAACATTAAAATATAACAATTCAGGATGAGAGACAAGGCAGCAGAGAAATAGAATGTGTGGTAAAACTTTCTATTTATTCCCCAAATTACCATTTAACTTTCAAAGCTTCCCCAAGGGATTGGGGCAATGGTGGTTTGATACAAAGAGTCATTCCTATTTGAGGGTGAAACCAGTACTATCCTTCTTGTCTCTATCACAGTTTTTTATATAAACAACCCTCTTTTTCTTCTGTTTCAGCATGACTGTGGCAGGATCGCCATTTTCAACACACCAGAACTCCAAGAAACAGCTGAGGCGTGAAGGTTCGTAAAAATCTGGAACTCAATGACAGCAGATTAGACTAATCCAGAACTTTCCAAACTTTTCATGTTGGTGACACACTTTTTAGACATGCATCATTTCGCGACACACTCTTACAGCAGGGCATCATTTCGCAACACACTCTTAGAGCAGGGCACAAGGCAGGCACTAGGACCTGTGCGGAATCACAGCAGATTTGGAGGCAGCAAGGCACAAGGCAGGCACTAGGACCTGCGCGGAATCCTGGCAGGGCTCAGAGGCTACAGCAGCCGCGACACACCCAGACACTGCAGCCGACACACTAATGTGTCCCCACACACAGTTTGGAAAGCTCTGGACTATTCTGTTCCGGATCGAATGAATGAAAATCTGTTCTGATCTTCTGTAAATAGTCTGAGAATGGGGCTTTGCATGGATCTGACTCATATTCCTAAAACACACTTTGTCACATCCATTGGAATATTTCTTTCCTTAGATTTGGCTTGGTTTGCACCCAACATGCATATTTTCAGGTCAGGGCTGTGTCATCTTGCCTAGCAAGAGAGTTTTAAACCACATTGTTGAGGTGTTTTGTCTTTTCTTTCTCCCCCCAAATATCCTTGAATGCATGGGCTTTTGAGACTCTTCAGTCTGATATTTTGGATTAATTCCTGGTTAGGAAAGATCACAGATTTTGGATAGCCCCTTTATGAATAATGATATGAACCTTAGGCCAAAATCCTTGGGTTAGCCTCTGGTCCAGGGGGTATTCCATTCTGGCTCTGCCTTGAATAGTTTGGAGACCTTGTCTTGACATCTGTCGTCAAATTATAGTGAATTCTTAGAGGAGGATATCTGCAAGGGTGGAGTTTTTATCCTATGCATATAGATATGCAGCTTCACTTTTCTGAGTTGAATTAATTTAACATTAAAAGCACCAATACATATGGAAAAGACAATAACTGTTTTTTCCTCTTCTTCTCCAAACCAATAGAAGTATTCACGCATGGAAAGCTGAGTGGAAGTTTAATGTTATCCTTATTTTTAGATCAGGTATATCCTTATTTATATTCCATATCAAACTAGGGTAACATTACTTCAGCCTGGCAGCATTTGTCTTAGATCCATGTCTGGTTGTGCTGACAGCCTTCTGAGGACTCAGCAACTTGCTGCAATTTCCATGTGCAAAGTGTTACAGGATATAAGTTGCTCAAAACTGACTCTGCATGATTATCAAGCCAAGAACTGTAGCATTAATCTTTGCTTAGAAAATGTTCCGAAAATATATTCCAAAAGTTCTACACCCTGTGAACTTCAAGGGCACATTGAATCTGGAATTAAATGCAGTCCCACAAACTTCTGCTTTCATGTTATAAAGCAGGGTGATTTGGAGGGGTATGTGTGTTTTAAATGTAGAACCATGATTCCTAGTTCCAGGAGCAATAAGTATGTGACGACCACCTCCTCCTCCTCCTCCTCCTCCTCATTTTTTTGCAATTAAAGATGTCATGTTTTCAAAACACATATAAACACAATGTTCGCCCTATGTACAGGAAGAAATTCAGGAAGAATTATACCTTGCAGTGATATAGAATATATATAGCTCAGGGATGGAATATTGGGTTGTAGGGATTCTGTGAGCTTGGTTTTTCATATGCAAATGTTTCACCACCCACCTAGCTAACATATTTGATGACTTGTTTTTGGAACAGGGAGGTTTGCTGGTTAGTTGTGGAATATAGTTAGTTGCCTGTCTTACCAACTTGCATGTGATTGAGTGTGTTGCTGGTGTTGTTGTTTTCTATGCAATTAACACATCATTATCTAGTTCTTGTTATGCGGGTGTGGTGCCATCTCTTGCTTATATTGATGTTGGCTAATAGTAAGGAGAAAATCTGCAATGTCCTCATCTCTGTTTGACCCTTTGTCTATTCCTCTTAAATGATTCATGGTTGTGGTCTAAGTCTATGTTTCTCTTGATTGCTAATTTGACTGTGCCCAAATACCTTATTTCAATGTTAGACAGTTCTTGATTGCCCTATGCTTAAATTGTCCACTATGGGGTCACAAAATGCACTTACAGTAGGGTGATTTGAGAATGATCTCTCCTTGCCTGAATGGATTCTTCTCCAATCTGGCAATGTTCCAATGTTAATTGGAACCATTAATACATACAAAGCAAGAGGTAAACTTAGGGGTTTGCTAAATCACATTAACCTATCTGAGCAAAAAAAAACCTTTGAAGAAGTTTTCTTAGACTTTTCTATGTCATTGAGAATAGATGAAATAACAACAAAGGTTATTAAACATTGTTGAGTGCTTTAAAAACATTGAAAAATAAGGAATAGAAAACCTATATTGAAATAATAAGTATTTCAAACTTATTCAGGTAGTAAGGCATGGTCTGGGCAACAAGCATCTCATCAGAGGAGCCTTAAAGTCTTTAACTTTGACTGACATCTGCCTAATGTTTCATTAACATGTTATGCAAATAGTCACTGAAATAACACTCCTAAAGTACAACAGTTCACTTAAGGAGTCTATATCGACCAGCTTGCAAGTAATGAGATTCTGTGACTGTTAACAGCTGTGAAGTAATGTAAAGCTCAATAGTATAACTAGAGTCTAAGAGTGTCAAAGAGGCATCAATAAAATATTTTGACAGTTATTAAAACCTCAAGAGTCTGAAATAAAAAAAGGCAACTCTTGATTTTAAAACAAATGGGTGATCATCCATCAATTACAGAAAATGCAATGAATGTATAAGAATACATGAAATATTGTCATCTATAAGATATGTACATATTCCCAAAACTGCAGCCAAAAGGTTTGTAATGCCATTATTTTAGTAGAAAAGATGGTAGATAAATGAGTTCTTCTAAAATGCACTCTTTGCATAATGACATAAAAGGATTCCTGATCTGCTGGCTTCCTTTGCATATCAAAGTTTTCTCCCTGGGACAATATCTTATTTGCTGTTGTTTTTTGGAAGGAATTTCAGAAATAACAGGATGGAGAGAACAGGAAAAATAACTGTGACTTTCTCCCTCTTTTAAAGTGTGCTATACAGGTGGAGCTTAGTTTATTTTATCATCACAACAATCATGTGGAGTAAATTAAAATCATGATTTTGTGGGAGTTCAAACTTGGTCCTCATCCTCCTGATTCAACACCTGACCAGCCTAATACATTATTTCCTATTAGAATTATTAAATAGATGAATCAGGGTAGCATAAACCAAGGAACATATAATTTATATTGCAAGGGGAAAACTCCAGCTTTATCTAAATATAAAATAAAAAATAAAACTGCCAATATTGTTAGCCTTACCAGGTAGACCAGACAGGGAACACAACCAGATGAGCCAATTCTACTTTATTGTAAGGCTACATTAACAGAATCTTGCAAGTCTGAAAGTACAATTCTCCTGCCATCTCCTTGACAGCCTGAGAAACCAGGGAGGGTCCCTTCTGAGTCTCTTGCCCCACCCACTATCCACCTTCAGGCTATGCTCCCTCTTATCTGACCGTTCCCTCGGCAGCATCACTGGGCCCAGCCTCCCAAGGTCTTTCCCACATACCACTACATTCATGTGGATGAGCCTACTTCTTGTTCTACCCTAATCACCACCTTTACTTATCACCAACTCTTTATTGTCTTTCCATGAAGGAAGGAAGGAAGGAAGGAAGGAAGGAAGGAAGGAAGGAAGGAAGGAAGGAAGGAAGGAAGGAAGGAAGGAAGGAAGGCACCTTCCAATTTCCCTTAAAGGGATGTTGTCAATGACTGCTTCTGAAAGGTTTATCTGATTGCATCATTTAGTTGTTTTTGAGGAGCACACCTATCTCATCTGTTCAACAGTTTTTAAATTGCTACTTCCAGGACCTTTATAGCTAGCATTACTATGTTGATCTGAAAACAACTGACTCCTGGTTAAGGAATGAAAATGATTTTACAGATTTTATCAATCTACCTGAGGGGTCCTCCACCTTCAAAAAGTATCCTAATAACTTTGACAGCTTTGCATTAAAAGAATGAATGCAGAACATGCATAGATGGCATCCATGCTCTGTGACTCTGGACGCCAGACATATGGAACGATTCTGTTGTAGTGTTAACTTCAAGTCCCCACAAATCACTAGGTCTGAGGTAGAACACAGATCTCAGAGGAGACCGGTTACAATTTTTTCCTGAATCTGTATTTGGGAAACATACAATTAAGCAAGAACACTAGTGGAGAAGATGTGGGTCCTCAGATGTCCTTGAATTACAATTTTAATATCCTTCACAATTGGCCATGATAGCCATTGCAACTGAAGATTGTCATTCAGCCACATTTGGAAAGTCCACTATGCTCCCTTCCATGCCTTTGAGATACAGTATGTCTATAAAGCTAAATTTTGAAATGTAATCTAAATCTGTATGTCTTTTCTAGGACAGGAAGAACAAGAAGATGGAGAAAATGCAGACCTGTGTAGTTAACAAGTCTACCAGAGTAGGAATAGAATTTTGCATCAAAAAGCTAAGTTAATTTGACAGCAGTATTTAGATCATTTGCTCCGGACTAAGCATTCTCAAATTCCTTTGACATTCTTAAGATTAATATAGAGCTAGTGGCTTGAAAAAGATACCTGGTGGTATTTAATAGGCACAATTGATATTCCTAAAAGAATAAGCATATAGTATGCCTGAGAGGATGTTAGCTTGCATCAACATACAGGTCTGAAGATACTATTCCTGTTTTCTTTTAAGATGCCTTAAACTTTTTTCCCATCCCAGTTCAAAGCTTAGAAAAGATTTATTCCTTAGCTAGCAGTTCTGTCTTAGCTCTGTCTGTAATTCTGACTAAAATCTAAGTTCGCTTTTCTCCCCATTGTAAAGGATATTATAACAGTAATCATGCTGAGGATTTCTTTTTGCCAGATGAAAGGTGACTGGCTAATGTTCCTGAAGGAAAATGCAGTGAAGTCTGGCATGCTTGATAAACCAAAATTATAGTTTTAATCAATTAATTGGTTCCCACAGGCTCAGAGAAAGAAGAGACATAATAAGGGATCCTCAGAATTAGAACTTGAGCTGTTCTTTCAAGCTGCATCAAGTGAGTCAGTTTTTGTACCACAAAATATTTAAAATCTCATGATGTTCTTCTGTAGCTCTATTGGGTTTGTTTTTCATTCTCCTTTTCCACAATGACATCAATTATTGTTATTCATGTCACTGAGTTCACACATTCACTAAATCATAATGTGATTTTGTTTGGGCTTGATGTGCAACCTCACCCATTTGGTTTGAACCCATATTTTCACTCTTGGAGTGGGTTTACACTAGGGCTGTGCCTACTTTGAAAATAATTCAGGAGGAGTGTTTCAAAACTGATGCAAAACACTGTACCCCCCTTTGATTTGTAACAGCATCCCCATCTTTTTTTCCAAAGTCCCTGACAATAGACATAGACATTGTTGCTTTAATGTATGGAAAGTAAACTCTGTTCTCACAATCATAAGCATTCCAAAGCATATCTTATACATCATGCTAAGCCAAAAAGTGAACTAATTATGGCATGGCAATATATTGTATAAATCTGAATCTTAGCAGTTCTTTGTGGTGTTACAATTATTTGTACATAAGGTTGGATTCGTAGTCAACTCAATCCAGTCCAAGATCCAATGAATACAGTATATTTAGGTCATATATTCATCCATAATACTATATCTGGTTCTTTTATAAAAACCAGAAATGTCAACATTGATAGGCAGTATTGTTAAATAAGTATGTCTATCCAAGGGTTTTGAATCTTCAGTACATGATTCAATACACAGCACACAACATTTCTTTGTGATTTCTTTCTATTTTTGGCTATTAAAAGAGTTTTTCAGTTTTGTTTTCAACTGTAAGAATCAATTCAGTTTTCAGCCAGTCTAGATAAACAAGCAGAGTGTCAAACCACCCCCCTGTTTCCTTTAGCAATGGAATGAGACTTGGATGTATGACTTACTCTTTTAGTGTAAGTAAGTAAACTACCCTCCCTCTTCTGCCTTCGTTAGACTTAAGTAAGGGTAATTGGCTGGCAATTTCCCAAGCACCTGGTCTTCACTCTTCAGCCTCCTCCTAGAATACTTCTGTACCAAGAAGATATGTCTTTGCTGGCATTGTTTAGTAGTCTTCTCTTGATCTTACTGAAGACCATTTCAGGAGTCCTGACCCAGGAACCTCCAGAACTGTCAGCCTTACAAGGTAGTCCAGACAAGAAGCACATCCAGAAGTTCTAGCTCTATCTTTACTGTAAGTTTACATTAACAGAATCTTGCAAGTCTGAAAGTACATCTCTCCTCCCTCACCTTTACAGTCCAAGAAACTAGGGAGGGTCCCTTCTGAGACCTTTGCCATGCCCACATTCCATCTGGAGACTCAGCTGCTGCTTGTCTGACTGTTGTCTAGTCTGCGGCTCTTCCTCCTGTCTACCAAGGACATTCCCACATATGATTACATGAACCAACAAACTTCAGCACCCAACACTACCTAGAATCCATTTTGGTTTACCAGCCATTCACACTTCTCCCCCATACCCCCAAAGTCTTTCCTCAAATCTAACCAGCTCCTTCCTTTTCTTTGCAAGCCCTTCCTTTTCTTTGCAAGTGGCTGCACGAGCAGTTATGGGTGCCAGGAGATTGGCACATGTGACACCTCTGCTACGCGAGCTGCATTGGGTGCCAGTTTGCTTCCGGGTCCAATTCAAGGTGTTGGTGATTACCTTTAAATCCCTACATGGCATAGGACCAGGGTACCTGAGGGACCGTCTCGTCCCAATAACGTCAGCCCGCCCCACCCGTGCTTGCAGAGAGGGCATGCTTCGGACCCCCTCAACAAGAGAATTCCACCTAGCGGGGTCCAGGAGGCGTGCCTTCTCTGCGATAGCGCCCGCCCTATGGAATATCTTGCCCCCGGAGGTGAGACTGGCCCCCTCCCTCCTGGCCTTTCGGAAGGCCCTTAAGACCTGGCTCTGCCACCTGGCCTGGGACGACGGAGGTGGTAGTGCCTCCTGGGGTTGGCTGGCCCCGTAGCTCCATGATCTATCTGCGGGTCCTAATCCATCTTGGATTTTATTTTATTTATTCTCTGCTGTGTTTTTAGATATTTTTGTATAGTTTTTAAATTGTATTTGTTGTAACCTGCCCAGAGTCCCTTGCATGGGAGATGGGCGGGGAATAAATTTGAAAAATAAAATAAATAAAATAAAATAAGCCCACCAGCCTCCTTTTCTGTGTGAGAAAGTTATCTGCCAGACTCTGCTAACGGAGAAGAAGAAAAGCTTGCTTTTCTGGGACTTGATGCGACAAGGTGGTGGACCGCAGAAAGAGAGCTTCACAGAAGTCAGTACCAACTCTTTCTGGGACTTTGAATCAGCTGGATTAGCTGGACCGCACTTGCACTCCAGCTATAAAAGGAAAATGCCTTATGCAAGTGTGTAAGTTAATTAATCAATTAAATTGCATCCATGTGTTGGAAAGCAGGAAAAGTGAACAGCTTAAGATTGGCAAGAACTCAGACAGAGGAGTTTCCCCACAATCCAGAGCTGGGAGAGCAGCCAAGGACTGGGTTGACTAAGTCTGGTAATTTATATACCTGTAGGTAATTCAAGGCTGCCTGTAAAGGAAAAGGGATAAAAGAGGAAAACGAGTTCATAGAAACTCATAAAAACTGGAGATAGGAATTCTGAGAATTAGATATAGTATATAGAAATTATAAATATAGGTATATGAGTAAATAATTACAGATATTGCAATAAGATTTAGAAATTAAGGGATATTATCCATTTTGCTTCAAAAAGAATTCTATTATTTTGTATAATAAGTCCTCCCTTGCAATAAAGGGAGGGAAAAAAGTGATACTCCTTGTCTGTGGTCTGTATCATTCCCTAAAAGAAACCCATCAGACAGGGAAAATAAGTAAGTCTTGTATTGCAGTTAAACACATATGTGATGAAAATTCAAATAGACTCATGCATATATGAAAGTGTACATTCATTTATTTTAAAACTGGGCACCACGTGTTTTAACAAAGCGTGTCCCAGTAGGCAAAAATAACTGTGAACTGCAAAATCATGACATAAAGCAGTCAGACAGTGAAACAAATGATAAAACGGATGGAGTTATACCATATTAAACCAATAAAATAATTTGATAGCATTTCACCAGCACTGGTATTCTCCATCTGTTTTGAACCCGATGCCATGTATCTTGAGCTAAAATTCTACCTACGGTATATAAATATAGATTTTGACTTTTAATTAACTTTCAACAGGAAAGGGAAAGGTTGGACAAATACATGAATTTTAAATGCTTTGCAGACTTAATGTATACTCATTTAACCTCTCGTACAGTTTCATCCTGTATTTGGAGAAGAAGGAAAGAATCAACCCAATTGCATTTCATTTTTTAACTCAAGATTTCTGCAAGTCCCAGTGATGCAACCAGCAACACAATATTACACTCTCATATAAAAGGTGAGAGATACTGGTGCTGTGGGGTGGATGAAGGTTGCTTTTGTTTATACTGTTCCTGAGTATAATGTGTGCCCTCCGGCATGGTAGAAAAAGTCCACCACAATGATCAAGCTTTTAAAAGATTTTTAAGAACCCACAAAATCACAGGTCAGGCTTCCTGATTTCTACAATTTTGGGACTGCGTGACAAGGTAATGGAACTAAGTATGCACTTTAGACTAATTTTTTAATTGTTTTATTTGAGGCAGGAGATTTATGCCCCACTTCAATTCCCCCAAAAGCCCACTAGGCAGCTTTCAATGTAAAATCAATAGCTCCATACAACAGTGTATGCATAAACTATTTAAATAACATATACATAAAACAATTTAAAAACCCTGATAGCTGTAATAAAACAAAGCTTAAATATGAGCTTCAGTGATATGAATAACACAGAAGTCAATCCTTGGCATCTCAATTCTTTTCCTTCAACTAGTTTTTACAATTTCCCTAATTTTTTCCCCTTCAACTAGTTTTTACAATTTCCCTAAATTTTTCGACAGAACGAGGGTGTTGGGTCTCTCATGGAGACAGAGACGATGTTCCATGATGAAAGCATGAAGGATGTCTTCTGGATGAAACCAACCTGGATCCATGTAAAAAAGGCGAGTGCAGGAGCTCACTCCGCACACATGGCTAGGGATTCGAACCGCCGACCTTCCGATCAAGAAGCCTGAAGTGACCTTTAAAAAGTAGTGGAAAGAAAAGGGAGAAAAATGGTGATGAAGGTCATGTGTTCTCATCATCCCAGATTCATGCCGATGGTAGGTGGGCTCAGAGAAAACATTGGCCTGAGTATTTCCTCTTCCTTCTTTTCTTCTCTATCTTCATATTTCAGAATTGCCACTTGATTAATTTATTTCACTAATGAACTACCTAAAAGGAATCCAACCCTCAATTTAAGATGATCTAGCCCATGAAGACGGGAGGGGGGGATGGTCTACTTTCATTACATATTCTCAATGAATCTAAGATGACCTTCCATTTTAAAAGACAATTATGGGAGGGGGGATACAAGTCTTCCTTTCAAGTAAATTCTGGATTGTGGCAGGATAGAAATATGGAGGATACGTGCATTCATACATACAAAGCCAGTAGGATGAATAGCCAGGTTGGCTGATGTGATTATTTTGCTAAATCCCCCCATTTGTCTGAAGACTATTGGCTGAATAAAGGTAAACACTGTTAGGTAGAAGGAATAGAATTAGCAACTGATGAATAACCAGAAAGCTAAAAGGGGCACTGTTCTCAACAATATCCTATATCCATTTTCCTGAGGCCCACATTTCTTTAGTCAGCCAAGGCAAACATCCATTCATCGTGCAGGAATTTCCCCACTCCATTTGAAAGGCTTCAATATCTGAGGACTTAATATATTCTTGTACTACTTTTCACACCAGAAAGCACATAGACCTATCTCCACCATTACCAATCTGCAAGTTCAGCCTTCTCCTTTCTCCAAGCTAATATGGCCTCGTGTCTCCTCTGCCATTTCTGATGGAGTACACATAATACTGAGGGGCATGGTGGCTCAGTGGGTAAGATGCCAGGCTTGTCAATCGGAAGATCACAAGTTCGGAGGTTCAAATCCCTAGCCCTGCGTGCGGAGTGAGCTCCCGCACTAGCTCCAGCTCTTGCCAACCTAGCAATTCGAAAGCATGCAAATGCAAGTAGATTAATAGGTACCACTTCGGTGGGTAGGTAACAGCGTTCCGCGTGCGTCATGCCAGCCACATGACCGTGGAAGCGTCTTCGGACAACGCTGGCTCTTCGGCTAACAAACGGAGATGAGCACCGGCCCCTAGAGTCGGACACGACTGCACAAATGTGCGGGGGGTACCTTTACCTTTACCTTTACACATAATAGCCTTTGTACCTGCTAGGCCTTTGGAGCTACAATCACCTGATAAGCAAGGAGATAAGTTTCCTCCATCCATCTCAAGCTTCAGATCTGGGCTACAGAATACTGTATACAGAACTTACATACTCTACCAATGTTTCCATGTTCTGCTACTGATTCTATGAGGAGCAATTACTATTTAAATATGGCTATTTTTGTGTAGAGATATAGAAAGGTAGAGAAGCGTCAAATGACACTGTGGGCTACAGGATTCCTATTTCCAAATTAACGGGTAATGAAATTGTAACAGTACAGCAATTACAGCATTACCATAAATCAGTTTCCCAAGCAACCGGATGGCTTGAGTTGTCTGTCCACCAAAGCAGTACCATCTTCAGTGCTGGAAGAGTTTGGATAATGTAGAGTTCATTAATGGTAGTCAAGGGAAGAAACCATTATTTTGATAGTCCTCGCTTTAAAATATACTTTTTTTAAAAAAAAAGAAAGAAAAGTGACAGTATACACACACACACATACATACAGGAACTGCAATCTATCAGTGGCTTTGCTGTAGAAACAGAAGTCTTCTGATTCACTGCAAGTCCCTATGTCTTTCAACATCTTATCTTTGAGAGGTACATAGGGGGAGGCTGTAGTTCACAACAGCATGACATGAACTGATGTCCTACATGGGGAGATTTCTGCAATTGCTCTTGCTTTCCTAACTGACACCTCTTTTCCTTCTGGGTTAATAATCAAGGAGCAATAATCAAGGGGCACATTCCGATTTGCAAGATTCTGTTACTATTACCTATCTCAATAAAATATAGTTCTAATCTTCCTGGGGAGTCGACTTTCCGATCTGGACTATCTAGTGGGGCTGACATCAATCTTGTAAGTCTGATTGTGCTATTGCCTCCCCTCCTTCCTATACCCAATGAATCAGGGAAGCATTTGCCTGATCCTCTTCCAAATATTATCTTACTTCTCAGGACTTAAATAATGTTTTAGCTCTCTTTGCCTAGGTAAGAGTTCTTTCATATTTCTGTCAAGATTATCTCCCTTACTCTCTACATTATCTCACCACACATTAGGGAAATTAAACAGTGCCTGTTTTCACCTCAGCAGGTGACACTTGGTGGAGAAGAAATGAAACTAGGGGAATCCACCAATTGCTTGACTTAATTTGTCCTGCATTAAACCAGGAAGGACAGCATCAAAACAGGGGTCAGCGATCAGGGCAGGACATTTGAGGTTTTATTTGTTTGTTTGTTAGTCTGTTTCTGGTACAAGGCCTGATGGAGAACACTTTAATATGTCTGTCTGATTGTGCCCCAACGTTTACATTGTCTTGCCCATGTCAAAGATCTTAACACATTAGTATCATTCGTAACGGGTGGAACAAGGAATATATCCATGATGTTCGTCTAATGCTTTTGTCCTATTCTTGCTCGACTACAAACCTAAGCAGTCTTTCAGACTGGCTGGTTTTTAGCTCATAATAATGAACCTTTCTTCTTAAAGGTCTTAAAGCCTACCTCTACAGCCCAAGAGAATATGCTTCGAAAAAGACCTATTATCTATTCAAACCTCTTGTGAGAGCTTCATTTTATTGTCTATTTTGACTTTTTCTTATCAGTGCTTTGCTCTGTTGTAACTTCGGCTATCCTTTCTGGCTTTGTTCAAGCTCATGTTTGTACAATATTCTTTACACTTGCTTGCATTTGGTGGCTTTGTCACTAGCTGTGGCCTTTACCATTTTCATGGTTTTTATCAGAAGGCATCATGCATCACCTTTAGACATACGTATGGGAAAGAAGTTTGGTAAGATTTTCTTTTCTTTTCCTACATGTCCATGCCTGCCGCTTTGCTCTTTTAATGTAAGGCAGATCCTCTATACCATCTTAGACTGGCTTCAATGAAACAGTGTCCTTTCTTATCTATTGTATTTTATTGTACTGTTGTTATTGCTTTTGCTATGATATACTTTTGGAGTGTTCAAAGTGCTTCTTGTGCATTAATTCTAAGAATCTTAAGAAATAAAAAAGCTGTTCTTTTTCTTTACTTCTTAAAATAATTTTGGTAGGCTCTTTACATGCACTGACACAATTAGTCCCTTGGGGCTGACCTGCTCTTTTCTTAGCTACTTTGCAAAAGCCCATTGCCCTGTGTAGGAGTGTTATGACTCCTGCTCATGGCAGCATCATTCCTCCCAGAACCTGGTGCATTGCTGTTCTAAGTTGTATAAGCTGACCTTGATTTTAAGATACAGGCAAGAAACGTTTCCTTCTGTCCATCACACTAAAATGCACATTCACTGGGAGCTCACTCATTCACTCATGTAGAGACTTTCTTGGTAGTTGCTTTCAGATTTTGGAACTCCCTGCTTGGGCATCACCATCAGAGAGAGGAAGAAAAAGCTCAGAGCATTTGGAGAAACAAATAAATAAATAGGGCCAGTTTGGTCTAGTGGTTAAGGCACCAGGCTAAAAACCAGGAGACTGTGAATTGTAGTCCAGACTTAGGCACAAAGCCAGCTGGGTAACCTTGGACAGTCATTCTCTTTCAGCCTTAGGAAGAAGGCAATGGCCAACCACTTCCAAAATCTTGCCAAGAAGACAGCAAGGACTTGTCTGTCTGTCTGTCTGTCTGTCTGTCTGTCTGTATTTATTGTTTGTTTGTTTGTTTGTTTGTTTGTTTTCCAAGGCCAAAGTAGAGCAGAGCCAGACAGGACCATGAGAAAAGAAGGAAGGAAGCTTGCATTTTCAGCAGTAAATTATATAGAGTCGTTAACTGCTGGAGCATTTTAAGCCAGAGGGTACCATGCCATCTTTCCCCAGAGCCATCAGAGATTAGTCTCAAAGAAGAATATTGAGTTAGGTTTCCAAGACTAGAGATTATCCGATGGAACTGTAAATCCTACAGTTTCCAAGATGACTGATTATATGATGGAACCCCCACTTCACAAATGAAAGGAAAGGCTGAATAGTTTGATGCATTTGTCCTTATCTCAACACTGGTTGCTAGATTAGACATCAGATTATTACATTTTATTCCAAGTTGAAAAGTTGTAGATGATCTTAGGGCTCTGCTATAGTCAACAACTCCTAGCTTCATTAGGATGTAGAATAATTTGGCCTTTGCCTAGCCAAGCCATGTATGTCATAGCCCAACACATTGAATATCAGAATCTTGACTTTTTGATGCAACTAGGGGTACAACTACTTCTAAAATCAATTTCTTTGCTTGGCTAGCCTTTGCTAGTTAGGATATTGGGACAATACGGAGGTCAACCAGTGTTCTCTGATCACACCAAACTAAACTTCCACTGCCCTGCTCATTAGGCAAAATGGCAAAACTTGGGGGTCTGCAAGGTTATCAAAATAGTTCAAGATATATGTATTCAGGAAAGACAGTCTGCATAGCAATGTCTTGTTGCTACAGTTTCATAATTTAGAGACTCCTACTTAAGTAATCATCCAAGCAATTTTGAAGGAGGTGAAAAATAAAACAAGTTTGAATAGTATGACTTAAAATTCTCAGGGGAAATTCTGCACATTCCTAACTGATCTCATATACTGTAGCAAAGTTTGCTCCAACAGTCTGTCAGTGATAAAGTTCTCTCCATCTTGGAGCTGATGCCTGAGAATTACAAAAATTATAGTCCACAAGATTTGGAGTTTGACAGTTTGAGGAAGGCTAAAGAAAAGTAACGTATACTTCCTAGATTTCTAAAAGGATTAACGTTCATCCAGTTCTATCTTTATGCTAAAATGATAGTCCAATATTGCTTCATAAGTCAGTCATGAATAGTTTTTAACTTGTTATGGTGTAAATATTCAGAAACTCTCAAATGTGATGATTAAGTATTTCAAAGGCAGTTTTTAGTTTGATCAACGGAATGCATGAATAGCAGGCATTTGATAGAATCAGCTGAAAAGGATTACGTGAGCCAACGTGTCTGTCAGCAGGGGTGAAAAATTTATGCAGCACCTAAATGCAGCTTGATTACTATATTCATCAAATTAGGCCTCACAAGCAACCTTCAGTAAGCTAGGACTTGAACAGAACTGCAATGTGTGGTGGCTTTTAGAACATTTGTGGTTAATTCACATTTCATCATTCTGCATCCTAGGTCAAGCATTTACCAATTATGGCAGCTTGATCACTCACTTTTAAAAGCCTCTCCTGCAAGCCATTATATCAAGGAAAAACACCCAACAGATTAAGATCTACTTACGCCTTTTCACAGCAAATGGTATCTACCATACTACAATATTGGAATTTACAGTATCTCCTTTTACAGGAAAAGAATGACCATCCTAGGCTGAACCTCTTTGTCCTAAAACATGCACAACATTTCAGAAAGTAAAGCAAATCTTCATCAATGGCTGGCTAAGAATAGCATATATAAGAAACAACAAAATTAAAGCACGCAAACAGGAAATTTAAGTTAAAATTCCAATATAGGATTATTCTCCTGCTGTGCAAGATGCTGCCTTTAGTCTTCTAAAACCTCTTTCCAAATTAAACATGGGATGGAAATGGTATTGGTCGCACTTTTGGATGATCTCTGGTGAGGGTGGGATGGGGGTTGTGCATCCATCCTTGCCTTTCTTGACCTCTCTGCAGTTTTCGACACCATCAACCATGGTATCCTTCTGAAATGGCTCAGAGGATTTGGGGGTGGGTGGCACTGTGTTATTTATTATTTATTTTCTTTATTAGTCAAATTTATCACTGCCCACAGCAGTAGACTCTGGGCGGTTTACAATAATAATATTAAAATTAAAAACCTATACGTCTTAAAACACAATATAATAATAAATAGAAAAAATCCAGAGGATGGTGAGATCTTAAAAGGAGGATATTACTAAGCTAACCACCCCCAGGAGGAACTATTACTTCCTTCATCCCAAGCAAGGCGGCAGAACCAGGTCTTTAAAGACCTCCGGAAGGCTAGGAGCGAGGGCGCCTGCCTCATCTCTGGGGGCAAGATATTCCACAGGGCGGGTGCTATCGCAGAGAAGGCACGCCTCCTTCTTATGCTGGTTTGCCTCCTTTCTCTGGGGTCAATTGCAGTCGGTGGTGATTGGGAAGGAGAGATCCCACCCTTGGACCTACTCTGTGGGTGCTGCAGGGTTTGGTGCTCTCTCCTCTCCTATCCAACATTTACACTGGGTGAGCTCATCTGTCACCATTGGGTGAGGTATCATCAGTATGCTGATAATACCCAATTACATCTCTGCCCTTGGCAAATTAAGCAATCTTATCCCAGTGCCTGGAGGCTGTGAGGGTCTGGATGGGGAACAAATGGCTTCAGATGAACCCTGGCAAGACTGAATGGCTTTGGGTTTTGGGGCCTGCCAATTCTAGGACTAGCCATATGTGGTGGATTTTGGCAGTGCCGCTGGTTCTCAGGAAGGAGGGAGCACATTCCAAGGCGGTGGAGGAGATAAGCAGAGGCACAGTCTGGGAGGCAATGGTGGGAAAACAAAGAGGTTCAGGATAGCCACGCCCTAGAGTCTCCCAGGTTATTTCCCCTTAGGGTAGTTAGAGTAGCTTTAGTCTGGCAAGATTCTGTCTATACGGTGTGAGCAAATAAAGAACTGGAGTGTGAATGGACTGACTCGTTGTTGTTCTTGGGCTGGGCCTGACATCATATTTGGTGCTGGATGGGTTTGTACTGCCCCAAACAGACCTGGTATGCAGCCTATAATTTTTTATAATAATTGCCTTTTATATATTAACATTATTAGAGTTTTGTTTCTATGCTACCCAGAGTCACCTTGTGTGAGATGGGCAGTCCTATAAATTTGACAAATAAGTAAGTAAGTAAATAAATAAATTATTTGGGCTTTTTAGTGGTTAGCTGGATTCTTGCTGGCCAGATATGGTAGCCCCACTATAGATAAATCAAATTATTTCTTGTCTCCCATAGTTTAATAAACAAATGGTCTCCTTTGAAGGAGTGCTGAATATATAAAATTGGGGGGGGTATAAAGTTGAGATCAAGAAAAGCTCACCTATAATGTGAGTTCCCACTTAAAGCAAGCATGTCAGTCAGCCCTATGTAGAGTGCATTGCAGTAACCCAACCAGAAAGTGTCCAGGGCGTGAGTGACTATGATCAAGCCCTTCTAGCCCAGGGATGGGTGCAATTGGCACACAAGAGGAATCTGTGCAACGGCCTCCCTAGCCACTTCTGCTACCTACCCCTCAAAGAGGATCCGTGAGTCCAGGAGGACTCCCAAATTGTGCACCAACTCTGTCCAGGGGAGTGCCCCTGGCAAGAATCAAAGAGGACACCTCACCAGACCCAGGGGGGTCACAAACCCACAGCCATGGTTTGCTAGGGTTGAGTCAGAGCTGGTCTACCCATCCAGATCTTACAGCTCCAGGCACTGGGGCAACACCTGAACAGCATTGCCTGTTTGGCAAGGGGTGGAGATGTATAACTGGGTATCATCAGAATAATAATATGCTGATAATTTAATATGATAATGTACGTTAATAACTGCCTTCCCCCCCCCCCTCTTCTCTCAAAATGTATTGTACATTTAGTTTATGAAGAGCCCTATTATTTATTTCTGAAATACCACAAGGGACAAAGTTTCTTCCATTCTGTTTGAGTGTTAAATTTTTAAACGCTTTTCCATAATGTTCCCCCCTGACTACCACCTAAAATCCAAGATAAGAACTGGTTCAGAACTAGGTCACATTGCAAAACAGCTAGAATCTGCAGAACAGCATTTCCTCAAGCAGCCACAAATGTAATTAGATATTTTCTAAAAGAAAAAAAAACCCAATGATCTATAGGTGCTTAATGTTTCTTTCCATTTGCTTTTGTGAATTAAAAGGGTGGTAAAGAAAAACAATATTTCATTAAGTTTGAAAATACAAGAGAGGAAATGAAAAGTTGTGGCACTGCCTGTTCTTGAGACTGAAATGATTTCCTTAAAACTGAAAACACAGTCTGCTAGTTTTCTTAGAGCCAATCTCCAGCATGAAATGTCACAAGGAGATGTTTATACCTTCTTTCTAAACACTCATTTTCTTTCTATGTATACAAAGAATAAGTATTCATCACTAGTAATCTTTTGCTGTCTTTGTTTTAATTTGGAAAAAAAAATGAAATAAGGTTATAACTGAACTTGGAATTTATCCATCCACCCATCCATGAATCCATCTAAAACATTTAATTTAATAGTGTTTCAACTTCCCACACAGAAGAAAAAGAAGAAACTTATTTTCAGTCAATGACCAGCATTTCAAGCTTCCCATTTCCTTAATGGCCAGAAATCTTTGGCCATCTTGACAGGATTAGGCCACTTGTAAGGAGAAACTCCTGAAGACTTCTAGGTTTTTATAATGTCTTGAAAATATAATGGCTAAGTGGTAGTGGAGCAGGAAGACCGTGCCAATCTTATGGAAATGTCATTCCTCACCTCCAAAACAATCTCACACATTTATAGCTTCCAAGGTTGTTTCTTATCCAACAACTCCAAATGGTAACTGTTTCTTTTAAGGTTCAAATTTCATGACCATAGGAAGGGCCTCCACAGTATCTTCCAACTTAGCAATTCAAAATCAACAAAGCAATTAAATCAATAGAGCAGCAATGCAAAGGGAAGATAAAACAGCTAGATCAATTAAAAAAGCATATCTCTGTAGCAAGTTGTTAAAAATAATGCAGGTCAGTTTTGGAGCTGACCTCCAAAAGTGAAAGGAGAAGAACCTCATGCAAGATCCATTGTGAGTCATTGGGGACCAGGTGATTCTCATAAGTGTTTTATCAAAGAAGTGATTTATCAAAGAAGTAAACTAAACTAAACTAAACTAAACTAAACTAAACTAAACTAAACTAAACTAAACTAAACTAAACTAAACTAAACTAAACTAAACTAAACTAAACTAAACAAGACTTAGGATAGGAAAAGTTGCAGTTGAGATCTGGAACTTAAATCTTTCTTCAATCAAGATATCCCACCATGCTTCAGCATAGGTTGGGATACTATAATGTGGATTCTTGAAATGGGCAGAGAGTTGACCACGCTCAATGCCTCTGTGGTTGATTTCCTCCATCCAGATAGGGCTTTATCTGTCTGAGTTTCAGAACTCTGCCTCCATAAACTTACAGGGCACTCTGAGCTGCTTACATTAAAGGCAGCTCCCTTATGTACAGAGCTCACTGGACTCACTATTGCTGTCCATTCCAGCAATTCAGGCTGGGAGGAAAGTTTAGGTTGCTTTGTTTTTTAAGAGATGAGGAATCTGACTGTTTGTCTATGTTGTTTATTCGTTCAGTCGCTTCCGACTCTTCGTGACTTCATGGACCAGCCCACGCCAGAGCTTCCTGTTGGCCGTCACCATCCCCAGCTCCCCCATGGTTGAGTCTGTCACCTCCAGAATATCATCCATCCATCTTGCCCTTGGTCGGCCCCTCTTCCTTTTGCCTTCCACTTTCCCCAGCATCAGCTTCTTCTCCAGGGTATCCTGTCTTCTCATTATGTGGCCAAAGTACTTCAGTTTTGCCTTTAATATCATTCCCTCAAGTGAGCAGTCTGGCTTTATTTCCTGGAGTATGGACTGTTTTGATCTTCTTGCAGTCCAAGGCACTCTCAGAATTTTCCTCCAACACCACAGTTTGTCTATACCTTTCCACAAATGCATCTCTACAAAATTAAATGCAGTATTCTGACACTGCAGACTGAAATTGTTGTTTGTTTTTCTATACCAAATAGATTGTGTGATTGGTTTTAATTACACATCCTGTTCAACCTTCCATGAGTCATTAATGAACAGGATGTGGACCTTGGGCTCTCCATTTCCAGGGATTCTGGGACAAACTCTCATTGTCTTAGCTGAGCAAGGCATATCTGCTAACGTATGGATGGGCACTAGATGGCAAATATAGAGAAAACTAATTCTGTCCCTGACCTCTGGATTGTTGTACCCCAGATATGATATACCTGGATTCCAATCATTCTTAGAAGACCAGAAGGAACAAAATGTTCTATGATGCATGAATCCATCTTAATTTAAGGATTGTCTTCTGCTTAATCCAACTTTCTCCAACCTTTGTCCACCAAATGTCTGCAATACTCATCAGGCCTAACCAGGACAGCTGAGTCACATATGATTAGAATCATACGGAGTTAACAGTTGAAGGAAGATTGCCTTAACCAATCCAATTGAACAGGGTGTGACATCCAAATATATAATTTTATTTTAATGCTCCCAAATAGATTTTTAAATCTTACTGAAAATATTTTTCTTCTTCTTTATATTCCCCTAGCATTTTTCCCAATATATGGATTACGAAAGGTGTTGAACTGCATGTATATAGGACTAACAAATGCCTCTCTATCCCCTGTGCAAATCATTGCATTCATGGCACCTTGCTAAGATCATAGGGTGACGTAGCATGGATGATATGAAAATCTATAGAGAGTTTATAAGCATCTTTGACTGCAAGCCCTTACTGAGCTATGGAGTAGCTCAGTTAGAATGCTAAGCATGTTCTTTAAATGTCCTTTTAATCCCCTTTCAAATTTTCATGACAAACACAAGAAGGTCTTTCTAAGCGGCTGTGTATAAAAGGATGAAGGAAGTGGGGGTCTCAAACCCTATTTAGCTTTACAATGTGCAGGTAAGGATGTTACTCCTCCTTGCAATTTCATGCTATGTGAACTTTGGTGACTACTCTACTCTGCATATTGTACAGTTTTGACCCAAGAAAGAAAAGAACCACTAAGTTAAGATAACTGCCATGGAGCATCATTTAGCTCTTACTAGTTGCCATGGTTGCTGTCTACAACCTTAATCATTTTCTTTAAGTATTTTGAACAATGTTCTAAACAGTTGTCTGGGCATGCAGCCAGTTGGAAGGATATTATGAGATCTTCAACTTGTTCACCAGGGGTTTTCCACTCTGTCTATCCAACTGGCAACTTGCCCTGCTAAATAAACTCTGTTCCCCCATAAGAGCAAAATAGGGACCAATTGCAAGGAGATATACTCACTGCCCACAGACAGAGCTCATGCAGGAAAAATAAATAAACATTTTCTTCAAGCTCTAAATCCTGGACACTGGACCATTTCTCTTTTGGGGAGTGGGGTGGGTGGGAGGAAGAAAAGCTGTGTTGTATAGTTGAGGATAGATTAATTCTCTCTTTTTTTTTAAATGAAACTTTATTATATAAAATTGTTTCAACGTACAGCATATATACATACACATACACATATTACTGTACATATATACATACACACAAATCATATATACATACACATAAAAAGAGGGGGAAAATAAAAATAAAATTAAATAAAATTAAAAAATAAATATAGGTGTCCGATTCCCGATTATCTTTACAGTGACTAACATATCAATATAATTTTTTTCTTACTTGTCTTAGTTACATTTTGATACATTTCTATTTCTAATATAATTAATCGTTAAATCCTATATTAATTATATTATTTTTTTGTACATTTTTCATATAGACAAGGAATGGTTGCCAATCATTTTTAAATTGGTCTATATTTTTATCCTTTAACATTTCTGTTAACTTTGCCATCTGTGCAAGGTCCATTATTTTGATGATCCAGTCTTCTATTTTAGGGATGTTATTTTCTTTCCATTTTTGTGCATATGTGAGTCTGGCTGCCGTAATCATGTACAATAACAGTTTTCCATGTTTTTTTCCCAGTTCATCGTCCATGAGGCCAAGTAAATATAATTCCGGTTTTATTTGTATATCCATTAATATAATTTCTTTAATAGTTTTATGTATTAGTTCCCAAAATTTCTTTGCTTTCTTGCATGTCCACCATAGATGATAAAATGTTCCTTTTTCTTTGTTACATTTCCAACATTTGTTTGATACATTTTTATAAATTTTTGATAGTTTCTCTGGAGTTATATACCAACGGTACATCATTTTGTAAAAGTTTTCTTTCAAATTATAATTTAATGTAAATTTTAGTCCTTTTGTCCACATTTTTTCCCATTGATCATACATAATATTGTATCCAAAATTTCTAGCCCAATTTATCATACATGCTTTGGTTTGTTCGTCTTCTAATTTTATTTGTAATAACATTTTGTAAAATTTCGTTATGGTATGTTCATTACTAGAATATAATTGGTTTTCTAACCACGTTGGTTCTTTTGTAAATTTATATTTCTTTTTATCTAATTTGAATTGTTCTTTTAACTGTAGGTATATGAACCAATTACATTGATAATCCTTCTTTTTTTCCAATTCTTCTCTTGTTTTTATTTCTAATTTGTCACCTTCATAATATAGTAAATCTTTATATCTGAACCATTTACATCTGTCAGCACTTTCTTTTCTAGTGAAGGCTTCTTGGGAAGATAGCCAATAAGGTGTGTTTGGTAGTAATCTTTTCTTATATTTATTCCAGGTTTTTATCAATGCTCTTCTTATACAATGATTATTAAACATTCTATTTACTTTAATTTTGTTGTACCAAAGATATGCATGCCAACCGAATCTTAAATCATGACCTTCCAAAAGTAATAGTTTATAATTTTCTAGTGTAGTCCATTCTTTTATCCACATGAGACTAGATGCTTCGTGATATAGTTTTAAATCTGGGAGTCCTAGTCCTCCTCTTTCTTTGGCATCTTGTAATAGTTTATATTTTATTCTTGGCTTTTTTCCTTGCCATATAAATTTTGATAATTCTTTTTGCCAGGATTGAAAGGTATTATCCGAAATTAGTATTGGTATTGTTTGGAATAGAAATAAAAATCTAGGTAATAGAGTATATTCATTTTAATTGTTGAAATTTTTCCCATCAAAGATAAATGTAACTTTCCCCATCTTATCAAGTCTTGTTTAATCTCCTTCCACAGTTTTACATAATTATTTTGAAATAAATCGTTTTTTGCTGATACTATTATTCCTAGATATTTTGTACTTTTGACATTTTTAAATCCTGTTTTGTTTTCTAGTATTTCTTGATTTTTTTGATTCATATTTATATTTATCATGTTAGTTTTATCTGTAGCTTGAATCATGTCAACTGGATTTCTATTTTCTCAGTGGAAACGTTTCGCTCAGCGAAACGTTTCCACTGAGAAAATAGAAATCCAGTTGACATGATTCAAGCTACAGACAATTCCACCTGGATGACTGAGAACCTTCATAGACATGTTAGTTTTATGTTTATTTATTTTGAAACCTGCCAATTTTACAAATTCTTTTATATTTTTCATTAAGTATTCAATAGATTCTATTGGATTTTGTATTGTTAGTGCAATATCATCTGCAAAAGCTCTTAGTTTGAAACTTTCTTTTTTGATCCTGATCCCTTCTATTTTTTTTTCGTCTCTGATATCTTTAAGGAGAATTTCCAGTATTAATATAAACAATAAAGGAGAAAGTGGACATCCTTATCTTGTTCCTTTTTCAATTTTAAATACTTTTGTAAATTCGTCGTTAACTATAATTTTCGCTTTCTGGGTTCTATATATTGCTTTCACTGCTGTTTTAAAGGGAGTACCAAATTCCATATATTCTAAGGTTTTAAACATGAAGTCCCAATTTAAATTGTCGAACGCTTTTTCTGCATCTAGAAATAATAAAGTTATTTCTTTTTCGTTATGAGTTTGAGCATATTCTATTACAGTACATTTAAGATATTTCTAATATTATCCTTTATTTGTCTTTTTGGGAGAAAACCACTTTGTTCTTGTTTTATTATTTCTTGCATAACTCTTTTCCGTCTTTCTGTCAAAATTAGTGTGAATAATTTATAATCATTATTTAATAATGATATAGGTCTATAATTTTGGCAGAGTGTTGTATCATGACCTTCTTTAGGAATTAGAATAATGTTGGCTTCCGTCCATGATTTTGGTATCAAACTTCCGGTCAAAATTAAATTTCCCAATTCTTTAAATGGAGAAATAATTTGATCAATAAAACATTTATAGTATCCTGTTGTAATTCCATCTGGACCTGGAGCTTTTCCTAATTTCATTTTTTTTATTGCTTCTACTATTTCTTGTGTTGATACAGCCCCATTGAGAATTAATTTCTGATTATGAGTCAATTTAATAATCTTGTGTTTCATCAGATACTCATCTATCTTCTCTGGTGCAATTTCTTGCTTTTCATAAAATTTAGAAAAATAGTTTTGAAATGCTTTTTGAATTTTTGTGTTATCAACCATATCCATATTATTTTCTCGAATCTTAGTAATTATTATTTTTTCCTTATCTTTTCTTAATTTATAGGCCAGCCATCTACCTGTCTTATTTGCGTATTCAAAGTTCTTTTGTTTAGCATATCTCAATTTCATCTCGATTTCTTTAAATGTGATCATATTTACTTGTTGTTGTAATATTTTAATTTGATGGGTTATTTTCTTTTCTGAAGGTTTATCTTGTAATTCTTTTTCCTTTAATTTAATTTGTTCCAAAACAGTTTGCAAATTCTGTTGATTTATCTTTTTCATTTTTCTGCTTAAATACATAAAATATCCTCTCATATATGCTTTACTAGTATCCCAAACAGTGCTAGCATCAACTTCATTATTTAAATTTATTTGAAAAAACTCCTTAAGTTTTTGTTTACAGTCTTCTACCAATTCTTCTTTTTTTAAAATATCTTCATTTAGTTTCCATTTGTAACGTTTTTGATTTAATTTTATTGCAATATTAACTGGATTATGGTCCGAGAAAGTTTTAGGCAGGATATTAACATTTGTAATTTTATTAGCTAAATTTAATGAAATCCAAATCATATCAATTATCGAGAATGACTTATATCTATCTGAATAAAAAATGAAATCTTTTGCTTTTCCATTTTTATGCCTCCAAGCATCTACAAGTGTTAAGTTATCAATTAGATTAAAGAATGATTGGGGTAACTTCCCTTGATTATTTTTGATTGATTTTGCAGATTTTCTATCTATAATTGGGGTGGTCACCCCATTCCAATCTCCTAATATACACCAATGGCTATATGAAAAGGTAGATAATTCATTCAAAAAATCTTTGTAGAATTTGTTTTGGTTTTCGTTTGGTGCATAAATACCCACTATTAGCATTTTCATTCCATGTAGTTCTATTTCAATTAACATATATCTACCATTTTCTTCTGATTTTATTAATTTAGGATTTAGATGAGACTTTGCATATATTACTACTCCATTTGTTTTTTTTTTCATTTGCAGATATAAATTCAATACCCAATTTTTTATTCACCAAATATTTGATGTCTTTTTTCTTGATATGAGTTTCTTGAATACATATTATGTCTTGTTTTAATTTATATAAGTAATGAAAAATTTTCTGCCTTTTAGTGAGAGCATTTAAACCATTAACATTCCATGTTAAGCATTTTAGTTCATGCATTCATTTCAGGTTCCTTAGAGCTCGATGGTATTTCCTCTTTAGTACTCTCTCTTTCTTTTGTTTCTGAATTTCCATTTTGTTCTAAATCCCTTTTGTATTTTCTGAAAAATTCCTTAGCTTTCATGAGAGATGTTAATTTGTATCTTTCCCTTCAAAATGTAAAACTTATTCCCTCTAATCTTTCCCATCTAAATGGAATTTCATTTTTCTTTAATATATCAGTTAAGAAAGTATATTCTTTTCTTTTCTTTAATATTCTTAGGGGAATTTCTTTTAGTACCAGTATGTCTTTACCTTCTATGTTAATCTTTTTATCATAGTTTGCCTGTAAAATCAGGTCTCTGATTCTTTTTCTGGAGAATTCTATCAGTAAATATCTTGGTTTATTGTGGATTTTAGCGTATTTTGAATTTATACGATACATTTTTTCTATTTCTTCCTCCAGTCTATCTTCTTCCCAACTAATTAGGTTTGCAAGCATTTGGATTACTATTTCCTCTATATCATCGTTCTCTTTTTTATCAGGTATACCTCTCAATCTTAAACAGAAGTCTTTTTCTTTTAATTCTAATAACGTAATTCTATCTAATTCTTGTTCCTTGTCATGTTCTAGTCTATCAATCCTTTCATTAACTTTTTTAGTCTCAATTTCTATTTTCTTTTCCATTTTTTCTAATTTTTGCTCTATGCTTCTTTCTAAATTGTCTAATTTTTTGTCCAACATACTTATATTTTGAGTAATACTTTGTGTTATTTTCGCTGTATATTCTTCAAACATCCCTTTTAGCCAATCTCCTTCCCCCATCCCTGGTCCTGTTCCAGACCCTCTTCATGTTTGTTTTCTTTTATTCATCTCTTTTGATTTCTTATAAATTTATTAAATTATCTTTAATTATACTTTTGTACTTTTATACTGTTCACTAGCCCAGTTTTTCTTTTTCCAAAAATAGCCACAGAGTTCAGTATAGCATTAAGAAAATATGGCCGACCAAAATAATTAATTAATTGATAAATCCGTTTCTTGTCCGTTTCTCCAAGTTCGTGAAATAGAGGAGACTCACCAAGCTGAAATGTTTTTTCACCGCTTCAGATAACCTCTTTTTTTGTAGAAATAGTACTTTTCTTTTGTTCTTCTTCTAAGAGTGAAGAGGCAGTAGTTTTGCCTTCGGATGGCTGCAACCACGATTCCCACCAAGCTCTCTCTCCGCTTCCCAGCTGATTGATGCTGACAGTCTCCGCTCACAAAAATGAAGCCGTGCTGCTTTCTCCAATCACTCAGCTGTCCGGAAGCTTTCTGAGTCAAGTGCTGAGGTCTCTCCCCTTCCCGGAGTCGCCTCTTTGTCTCCGCAAAATCTGCGGAGCACTCTATTAAATCGGGTTGCAAACTCTGGAACTTCTGGAGCTGCTCCAGAATTCAACCTGCCACCATCTTCACCGGAACCGGAACCTCCCAAGGAGGATAGATTAATTCTCAATCAGAACTGCGAGAAGAAAATGAAACAGTCTGAAATCACTGTCTTATCACCAACAGCTGATGTTACCAGAAAGTTATTGTGGCTACCCGAGCATTTTGAATTAACTGGATATGAAGAGTTACAGAAGAGATCTATATTTTAACAGCATCATCTTCTGATGAAACAAAAGGGATGCCTTCCTGCATCTCTGTACCTTCCCACTTTTCTGGTCAGCCGGGATTAGAGTCTTTTGCCAGCGCAGACTATTTTTCCCCACAATCAAGAATTGTCCTTTGCCAAAGTACCAACGCTGGCATGTTTGCCCGCTCTTCTTGCAGGATGAAGCAAGGCGCTCCAATGAAAGCATTTAGACCCACAAAAAAAAAAATAAGAACAGCAGCAGCAACAAAAGATCTAGACAGGATAATCTGAATAAAACTAAAACTATTTTTTGTATACATTTTTAACACTCCGCCAGTGCAGATAAAACAACCATTATACCCATACATAAACTGGTGTTGTGCTAAGGAAGGGTTACATTTGTCAGGTATATTAAACTGTGTTTATCTAACCTCCTAATGGCTTATTGCTGCTGAAAGAAAATATAGTAATATAGGGGCTATGAAGCTGGGATACATAGGAGGCAGAAGGAAAAAGGAAGGAATGCAAATCTATAAGGTATATTTCTATTATCTCTCTCCTGAGAGTCAAGCCTTGTTCAGGTGTGAATATTATATCTTAGAATATTATTAATGTGATTTGGGGAAGTAACCTGAATACCACTGCAATTATTTCTATGAAACTGAAATTGTTTGTTGGTTTGTTGGTTTGTTTAAAAAAATTATATGGCTACCATCTAGCAGAGGAACTCTGGGTGGAGAACAAGTTTAAAACATAATGCAATCTCCAAATCAATGGAAGGAAGGAAGGAAGGAAGGAAGGAAGGAAGGAAGGAAGGAAGGAAGGGAGGGAGGGAGGGAGGGAGGGAGGGAGGGAGGGAGGGAAGGAAGGAAGGAAGGAAGGAAGGAAGGAAGGAAGGAAGGAAGGAAGGAAGGAAGGAAGGAAGGAAGGAAGGAAGGAAGGAAGGTTGGGTGAGTCAAGGCCCCAATAAAAATTTCACACCCATAGATTACACAGAATAATTAACATCCTGGCTTCAGTGCCTGGGGAAAAGCCTTTTTTTGTATTTTTATTTTAATATAAGGGAAGGGAGCAACTGTATTTAGTGATTTTTATAATGTGCCAATGGAATGATTTATAGAAATAATGTGATTTTGGTTTAATATAGAGTAATGGATTGATTATGGAAAATTGTTGTATATCCTTGCTGTTAAAAGTCAAAAGTCACCACTTTTTGTAATTTTGAAAAAAAATTCTCTTGTGTTTCTACACTTTTTTAGTTTTTTCTTTTTTTTCTTTGTAGTTTTTTGTTTTTCTGTAGCTTTTATCTTTGCTTGAAATGTAATAAAATTCTTATAAACAAAAAACAAAAAACAAAATGGAAGAACTTTCATTTTTCCCAACTCACACTTTAAAAGCAGCAATAAGTCCGAACAGGCTACCCTCTGAGACAAAAGCAGAAAGAGAGAACGAGAAAGGGAGTATGAGGAAGTGAAAGAGAGCAGGATTTGCTACTTCTGAAACCAAGGATGCAACCCCAGATCAATTTCCATCCCCAACTTTTATATTTTACTCTGGCAGCTTGGTTTAAATTCAGAAACGTCTATCAAAATAATCACATTGAAATATTCAGTCAACACTTCGTTTCAGTTGAAAAAAAATGGGCAATAATTAATAATAAATTAATATTTCACCCCATTTATTAGTCAGATGGCTTAATATCAGAAATTCATTTCTGTAATAATCAAGCTTGTTAATGTGATCAGCCTGGGAATTCTTCATCTTGCTTTGCATAGCGCTGCATCAATTATAAGCACATTAACTTAAGAAGGAAATAATTAAGACAGTGCAACTTTCAATCATCCATTATGTCCTCACACAATATCTTTGCCTACTGTTCTTGGGGCTCTGCAGTGCTTAAATTTGGTTCCCCAATGGTACTTCAGGGCCCATAGGAGCATGGAAGTAGCTGCAGCCTGCAACTGTTTATTAAAGCAGCTACATCTTTTTCTAGTATTTATTTCTTAGATTTCTCTCCCACCTTTATTTTTGATCAGCAAAAAGGGGTGTACATATCTAGTGCTTCTGCTTCTTATTTTCCTCACAACAAGGCTGTGAGGTGGATTGGGCTGTGACAAAGTGAGTAGCCCAAAGTCACCCAGCTAGCTTTCATCCGTAATGGAGGACTAGAACTCAGTCTCCCAGTTTCTAGACCAGCATAATAGCCACTTCACCTAACTGTCTGTCTGTCTGTCTATTTATATTTCTCTCTCTCTACAATTGTCATGACATCCAGACCACACTTACCTACCTTGCTAATCAGAATGTCACAGGATGCTTTGTCAAATGCAGAAATCAAAGTATACAGTATCTCAGGATTTCTGTAGCTTGAATCATGTCAACTGGATTTCTATTTTCTCAGTGGAAATGTTTCACTCCTTATCCAAGGAGCTGCTTCAGTCTGAGCAAAGTTAGTAAGGGAATCATTAAATATGTTTCTAGGGTGGCTGTGTGACCTTGCACCTGGGGGTCTACATCTCAAAATAACCATGACCTAGCCCCAGGTGCAAGGTCACACAGACACCCTAGAAACATATTTAAGGATTCCCTTACTAACTTTGCTCAGACTGAAGAAGCTCCTTGGATAAGGAGCGAAACGTTTCCACTGAGAAAATAGAAATCCAGTTGACATGATTCAAGCTACAGACTGTTCCACCTGGATGACTGAGAACCTTCATCGACAGTATCTCAGGGTGTGATATCCTGCCATGGAGGCAGGGGGTGACATCGTGCCAGTCTATCGATGGGCATACCTGCAGGGTCGGGGGGAGTGCTTTGTAGTGGAAACTTGCCAGACTTGTAGAATAGGTGAGAATGCTTGTGATGGGGTCTTGGTATAGTCGCAGGACTGCAAATTATGCTGATTCGAGTACTGTGTTAAACAGTTCAGCACCAAAGACAGATCAAAGAATGCTATCATTGTGTTGGTTGATTCGGAATTGGGAAGATCTAGAGATGCGAGACGATGGGAGGGGGTCAAGCCACGGATCCCCGGTGGGGGGGAATCCTGAAGATTTTAACTGTTGGTTTGCGCGGGCTCCCCTCATTCGAGTCTTTAAAGTGTAATGGATTGCTAGCTTTAATAAAGAACTCTTCATATCCTTAATGGCTTGTGTTGAGAGTTTCCAATTTAATAGCTAAAGGATCATGAGCATGACAGTATATCACATCTGTGGCTACCCCACAACTTTCCTAAAGTAGCTATCGGATTTTAAAAAATGAGATTTCAAAAAATTCAGAGTAAAGAGGTCCTCTGACCGTCTTCTGTCTGTCTCAGGAGTCAGTTATGCCTCTTTGCAATGGCCTGGTGGAACACATATTCTCTTGTTGGAGAAGATTGAGACAAAATAGAAGAAGGGCTTTGTTTTTTCTTTGATTCCTGTTAGCATTTTATTGTCTTCCCTTAGCAGCTGGTATACTGATTATTCCTTTTTCCTCCTTTTATTGAAATATATCTGAGGAAGCACTTTTTGTTGTTCTTAGCATTATTAATCTCACCTCATTCCAAGTTTTCACTTTCCCTACTTCTTCCCTACAGTTCCAGACATGGGGATCCAAAATGGGGCAGCAAGGGGTGAGAAGTAGATGTAGGAAGCCATCCTTCTTCTTGATATATAAAAAAGGTACATTGTGAGGTAGGAGAAGCAGCAGTTAAAATCTTTTTGTAAGTTCTCATGGATAAATTATTTCAGGCAGACCAAATTTATTTGACATTGGATAGCGACATCTTACAGGAATCTGGGCTTCAGAAGTCAGATGGAGCCATCACAGAACAGGAGTGGGACTTTCTCTGCAAGTTTGGGCTCCACTTAATTTTTGGTTACCCCATCCTATAATTCCTCCCAAAGTGAGATGGCCTCATTTCCCAACAAGCCCACTTTAGAGCATTTAGGACATGTATTTGCCAAATGACCCTCTTCTCCAGAACTCCAACATTTTCTTGATCCTTCAGGAACTCAACAGGGGGAGTCTGAAATGTCCAGCTTCTCAACAGTATAGCAGTATGGCTTATGTGTGTCAGAAGAGATGTATGCTTTTTAGAGGAGAAAATTATATTATAATCTAGCACCAGTGCAGAATGGGAAATTAATATCAGAATTACAGGTACTGTTTCTTCAGTAATTTATCAAGTATTTCTTGATATTACAGTGGGCACCAGCAGATAATTTTTGAATTATAGTATCCAAATAACCCAACAGCACACCCTTTTAGCCATACCAGCTAAGTTTATTCTAAATGTTTTCAGACTATCAGCTAATAATATATCTTTATAGTGACAAAGAATCTCCACTCATGCTTGTTATATCAATAAGCAATTGCTTCCAGTAATGTTCTAAAATGATGCACCCATACCACATATTTACTTGTTGTCAAAGAATGTTTGAAGGATTAACTTTACAAGCCTTAATGGAACAATAATTCAGAGACATCGTCAGATATAGAAGAATTTGAAGCTTCAGTCAGAATAAAGAAAGAATTGATTCTGAGGGCCCCTGGCAATGTCTAAGAACAATTACTGATGGCTGAAATCTAAAAGCATTCTTCTTGATGTTCAGTGCAAGGAATTTTAAAAAGTGTTCATTTTTCATGTACACATTGACTAATGGTACAGTTGTTGCTGACAAATCCAGGTAGGCTTTCGTGACTGCTATCAGGTTTTAGCATATGTTAAGTTGTACAGGGGATGTGGTGAAGGCAAAGAACAAATAAAGGTAAAAAAAATGTGAATATAATTCAATACTGCGTAGTTATGAAAAACCCTGTATTACAGCAGCTCAGTCTGTGGTTTTTTTAAAAAAAAAATTATTAATTCAACAACAAAAATCATTTATGTCTGTTGGACATCCACGGATCTTTTCAGAAAAGAATCAATGCATTCAGCTAATTGCTGGAGAGGTGGCATTCAGAATAGAACACTAATTCATATGATTCATGAACATTCCATATTCCTTTGGGATAGAAATTACTTCAGATATTAATTTCATTTTGTGAGTTGCATTGGTGTTTGAACATGCAGGTTCTTTCAAACTATGTACCAGTGGCTGGGAAATTAAGGGGAGGATTATGGGAATTGATACTATGTACTGTATTTTTATGATGGCAAAAGGGGAGCAAAAGATGTAACAAGACTGGAAAGTGAAACATTCTCTATCAGTCCTACAATAGCCTGCAAAACTTATTTCTTTTTCTATATTTTGTTTTTGAATTAGCATTTTATTGCAGACAGTCTTGGTTGGCAAACTGTTTAAAAATTTGGACTGCGTATATTAGCTCATAAATTTGAACTGCCATATTTTTTTCCTTAATAAGTACCTGAACCTAAATGTTAGTAGTTTAACTATATGATAGATGATAAGAATCAAAGAGCGTGAGTAGTTAGTTTATCTTAATGTTCCAAGACTTTCTGCATCATATGCTTGCTCTTGATAAAGATGTAGGAAGGATAAGGAATATGTACTTAATGTTGCTAATTCTGGAAACATGGCAAATGAACAGTCACTCATGCCCTGGTCATCTCCCATATAGACTATTGCAATGCGCTCTACATGGGGCTACCCTTGAAGAGTATCCGGAAGCTTCAGCTGGTCCAGAATGCGACTGCATGGGCAATTCTTGGTGCCCCAAGATCGGCACATGTGACACCATTGCTACGTGAGATGCAATGAGTGCCAGTTTGATTCCGGGTCCAATTCAAGGTGTTGGTGATCACCTTTAAAGCCCTACATGGCATGGGGCCAGGCTACCTGAGGGACTGTCTCATCCCCATGACATCGACCCATCCCCCCTGGTCATGCAGAGAGGGCATACTATGGACCCCGTCGGTTAGAGAATTTCACTTGGCAGAGTACAGGAAGCGGGCTTTTTTTGCAATGGCTCCCACTCTCTGGAACACTCTGCCCCCAGAGGTGAGACAGTCCCCATCATTCCTGACCTTCCGGAAGAACCTGAAGACTTGGCTCTGCCATCTCACCTGGGACTGGAAGGGGAGTAGTTATTCTTGGGGGTGGCTTGTGCCTTAGAGCTCTCCTCACTGAATTAGATCTTTTATGGCCACTTGGATTTTATATTTATATTTATTTTTACTTTTATATTTATATTTCGTAATTTTGTATTTATATTTTAGCTGTTATTTATGCTTATTGTTTCAATGTGCTTATTATTGTAAACCGCCCAGAGTACCTCTTTTTGGGGGAGATGGGCGGTGGCAAAATTTGAAAAATAAATAAATTAATAAATTAATAAATAAAATGTTCATGTTATTGTTACTAAATATAAAAATAAAGAAATAGCCAGGTGCTTTTGTTAAGTTTTGTTGCACACCACTCCACTAATCTGTTAAATAGGAGTTTTGATTTAACATAAAACAATTCCTACTTACATGCTAAAAAACTCCTGTTTGTCCTTTTATCTTAGCCTGAAGGTCCTCCACCGGTAAATCTCAGACATGTGGAACTTTCTTTCTTTCTGATATTTGAGATCGTAGAATCATTCTCAATCTGTAATCCAGTGTTACAAGATTATCATGTGGAGAGGCTGCTTGCATAATTCTCAAACCAAAAGGTCCTGGTCCTGATGCCTCTGTTTATCAAACATATGTAGAAACTTGATGAGATCACTCAGTTTGTAGAAACTGCAAAATGGCATCTGTATGGCACAAGCACATCGGTCATTGCACAAAGCCAAAATCTGGAAAAGTATGAGCTGCAGGACAGAGATAATTTCATCTGTGGAGTCAACTGCTATTTCATATCTCACTCAGTAGTCCCACCCAGATCTCCTATTTATGGTCTCCATACACCAAGGATGCACCACCACCCAGGATCCCTTTTGTGGGCCCCAATGTTGGTGAAGCCCCAAAAGGCCTCTCTTTCTGCATTTTTTAAACACATTTTCAAATTTATGCTGTTTGAGGGGCATACGTGCTTAATTTCCAGTTTCCTGTAGCTTACAAGGTGTATACCCACTGTAGGCGCATAAGCACCTAGTACAAAGTGTGATGATGGAAAACAAAACTAATAAAGCATGCCTTATGATGTCATAGTGCAAACCTGGCCTTACGCAAGTCTTAGGGTTTTGACCTCATGATGCACATCTTGTTATTTTCCCCCTTGTCCCCTCCACTCTTATCTATGAATAGTAAAGGTAAAGGTTCCCCCCGCACATTTGTGCAGTCGTGTCCGACTCTATGGGCCGGTGCTCATCTCTGTTTGTTAGCCGAAGAGCCAGAGCTGTCCGAAGATGCTTCCGTGGTCATGTGGCCGGCATGACACGCACCGAACGCTGTTACCTTCCCACCGAAGTGGTACCTATTAATCTACTTGCATTTGCATGCTTTTGAATTGCTAGGTTGGCAAGAGCTGGGGCGAGTGCGGGAGCTCACTCCATCACGCGGGGCTAGGGTCTCGAACCTCCGAACTTGCGATCTTCCAATTGACCAGCTTGGCGTCTTACCCGCTGAGCCACCACACCCCCTCCAATCTATGAATAGGTGGGCACTATTTAACCAAAGTTCCAAAAATAAAGTTAAGCTGGTATGACTGATTAGGACTTGGAAGGAAAACCACTAGGAAGTTCTAAGACTACAGTTTATTTTAGGAAGTTTTTAAGAATCCCGCAAAAGACAATGTCAGATTATTTCTGCACTGCTTTCAAGAAAAAAAATGGTCTGATGGATGTGTCGATGAACTCAATAGGAGTCAATCTTGACTCAGGGGAGCCTTTCCTGTTTAAGCAGTTGATATATGAACTGACAGTGGGCTAGATTCACAGTTCATTCAAAGCCATAATGTGGTTTGTTTGGTTTGGATTTATTGTTCATCATGATTTATGGCTTACTGCAATGAGTGAATAAATGGTTGTGTAATTTTAGAACCCCAAACAATAACCATTGCTCAGAAGATTAAGGATTTTCTGTACATTATGTTGTAATTAGTGGTGACTATTAATGGCTTATAGCTCATAGTAGCGAATGTATTATGTTAGCTAAGGATAAGCCATTGAGAACTGCAACTATTAATCTCAAAAATGGTGTCACAGTTATTGGTTTTCCACAATAATGTGTAATAGGGAATGGTCAGATAAGAGACATCATAGCCCACATATACATAGAGAGCAAGAGACACAGAAGGGACCCTCCCTAAGTTCTCAGGCTATAAAGATGACAGTGGTAAAATTGTACTTTCAGACTTGCAATAGCTTTACAATAAAGTAGAATTAGTTTCTGGTCATGTTTCCTGTCTGGTCTACCTGGTAAGGATGACATCAATCTGTTCCACCCACTCTGTCAGCTCTAGGAAGGAGGCACACACAAACACACACACATAGCCATAAACTATCAAACTTCAAAGGAAATAGAAATTAAACCAACTAAGCTTCTAATCCTATATACATTTTCCTTTAAGTCCCATTGAATTCAATGGGATTTACATTCCGGTTAAATTATTGTTGTTGTCGTTATACTTTAAGAGAGACAGTTGGAAATAGTCACCAAATTTTACTTAACTGCCTGAGGACTAGTTGCTCATCCCCATTAACTCTGAACTTAAGTGAAATGTCACTGATAATTCTGTTGCACTGATTTATAATTATGACAATTTTGACACCAATTTATTGAATTAGGGTAATGGTAGAGAATATCGACAAACATTCCAACAACAATGGGAGGAACTATCAGATAGCTTCCGTGAGAAAAATAAATTTGTCAGTCTGGCTAGGAGTAAACCTCATCTGGGACTAGGAGAAAGATGTTTTATGGGGCAGCTGAAAGTAGGAAGGCTCCCACTATGGCTTCAGCAGAAGAGGAAATCGAAGAATTCTATGCTGGCATTGAAGAAACCCTGAAACAAACAGCAAAGAAAGATATTGTCTATATCATTGGTGACTTCAATGCAAAAGTGGGAGCAATGGAATAATCAGGAATTGTAGGTAAGTTTGGCCTTGGAGAATGAAATAATTCAGGAGAACATCTGATTCAGCTATTCCAAGAACAGGAGTTAAGAATAATGAATATGTGGTTTGAGCAGCCCAAGTGACGATTATACACTTGGATCTCACCAAGGGGAGAATATTGTAATCAAATAGACTACATTTTATGCCAACAGAAGTGGAAAAGTGCCATCCTTGCTGTGAAAATTTTCCCTGGTGCAGATTGTGGATCAGACCATGAACTGCTAGTGGCCAAGGTGAAGCTAAGGTTCTGCAGTGTCAAACAACCACCTGTGACTCAAAAATTCGATGTCGAGAGGATTTCTTCTGCATATGCAGTTAAAGTTAGGAACAGATTCGAATTGCTTAACACCACAGAAAGACAACCAGATGAACTATGGGAGGAAATAAAATCAACTGTCAATGAAGTAGCACATCAACATATTGCTTACAAGAAACCAACAAAATTGGCTAAGTGGATATCAGAAGCAACATTAGAAACTGCAGTAAAAAGAAGAAAGGCAAAAGCTATTGGTGATAGGGAAGAAGTACGAAGATTAAATGCAAAGTTTCAGAGAGAAGTGAGGATAGACAAAGAAGAATTTTGGGTTGAGCAATGCAGGAAACTGGAGGAAGCAGCCCAGAAAGGACATACAAGAGAGTGTTTTGCTTAGGTGAAGAAGGTCAGAGCTCCTTTTATGGCAAGAAAGGCAATAGTCAGTGGACATGATGGGCAGGAATTACACGACCAACAAGCAGTAAGAGAAAGGTGGCGGGAATATGGTTCTGCCACCTTGCCTGGGACGGGGGAGGTAATAGTTCCTCCTGGGGGTGGCTGGCGCCATAGTGTTCCCCCTTTTATATGAAATTTTACCATCCCTTGGATCTTTATCTATTTATTATACTGGTTGGATTGTAATTTTATGGTTATAGGTTTTTAATGGTTGACTTTGTTGTAAACCGCCCAGAGTCTCCCGTTGGGGGAGATGGGTGGGGATAAATTTGAATAATAAATAAATAAATATACATAGAAAGTTTACACAAACGAAAATCAAAACCAAGGCACAGGAGAATAAAAACTGCCATAGCTGGAACCTGATATCTTGGAGGAGGAAGTAGAATGGGCACTCAATCAGATGTCAAACCACAAAGCCCCTGGAGTTGATGGAATACCAGCAGAGCTACTGAGACCACTGCCAACAAAAGCATTGACAGCATTATGTCAAAGTGTATGGAAGGCTGGTCAATGGCCAAAAGAGTGGAAAAGGTCAGTATTTATTCCAATACCAAAGAAAGGTGACATGAAAGTCTGGTCAAACTATTGCACCATCGCCTTAATACCACATGGAAGTAAAATTCTCTTGAAGATCATCCAACAACGTATGAACTCAACCATTGAAAGAGAGTTACCAGATGTACAAGCTGGATTCCGAAAAGGAAAAGGAACGTGTGATCACATTGCCAACCTTCGATGGATGATGGAAAAGGCAAGGGAATTCCAAAAAGACCTCTACATGTGCTTCATTGACTATACAAAAGCTTTTGACTGTGTTGATCATGACAAGGTCTGGAACTGCTTGAAAGAAATGAGAATATCATCACACCTCATCCAATTGATAAGATCTCTGTACTTTGATCAAGAAGCAACTGTAAGGACAGCATATGGAGACACAGAATGGTTCAAAATTGGAAAAGGCACTCATCAGGGTTGTATTCTATCACCTTCATTATTCAACATGTACGCAGAAGTGGTAATGAGAAAGGCACATCTAGAAGAATCTACTATTGGAGTAAAAATTGGCGGTAGGAACATCAACAACCTTCTTTATGCAGATGATACAACACTGCTGGTGGTTAGTAAAAAAGATCTAGAACGGCTAATCCTAATAGTCAAAGATGAAAGTGAAAAACTTGGATTGTGCCTTAACACAAAAAAAACAAAGATAATGACAACGGCAGAGAATGTGCAAGTCAGTGTTATGATCAACAATGAGGTAATTGAAGCAGTGAAGGAGTTTAATTTCCTTGGCTCTAAAATTGATCAAAAGGGTGACTGCAGCCTGGAGATTAGAAGATGTATAGTGCTTGGAAGAACAGCAATGACCAGCATAAATAACATCTGGAAGAATAAAGATATTAGCCTCCCAACCAAATGCAGACTAGTTAATATGATCATATTTCCAATAGCTATGTATGGTTGTGAAACTTGGACTTTGAGGAAGGCAGATAGGAGAAAGATAGATGCATTTGAATTGTGGTGCTGGAGACGACTACTACGCATCTCATGTACAGCAAAGATTACCAACAAGGAAGTCAAACCAAAAATATCCCTGGAAGCCAAGATCACCAAACAAAAACTGTCATACTTCGGTCATGTTATGCAAGTCGACTCACTCGAAAAGACAATTATGCTAGGACTGATCAGTGGTAAAAGAAGGACTCACTGGCTTGACACCATCAGAAGGGACACTGGAATGACTTTGATGGAACTAAGGAAGCTGTAAGAGATAGAAAGGCATGGAAAGCATCAATCCACAAAGTGACCGAGAGTCAGACACGACTGAACAGATAGACAGAATGTTGGAAGGAAGTTTTAGATGATTTGAACTGTCAATGATATATAAGAAGGAAACATGTCATGCAGCTGTACAGGAAGCCATAGAGAAGGTTTCTAGAATGACTATCTAGCCCAGGGTTTCTTAACCTAGGTATCTTTAAGACGTGTGGACGTCAAATCCCAGAATTCCCCAACCAGCACATGCTGGCTGGGGAATTCTTGGAGTTGAAGTCCACTTGTCTTAAAGCTGCCAAGGTTGAGAAACACTGATCTAGCCACTTCCTGTTCTGAAAATTCTAATAATTACTGATAAAACACTGGCATTATAGAAACAAAAGGATTACCAGATGTAATTGTGACTCTCAATCTAGAGAGCACCAATGTCTGCAGGGGGGTGTCAAAATAGGCAAGATGGTAATCGCGGCATCACAATTAAAGTCCTGCCATTTGTGCATCCCTGCCACATTGTCATATTTCAAAAGGGGCGGGGCCTAGATCATGATGCTGTGACTGCCATCTTGCATGTTTTGATCCCCCTCTGTGGACACCACTTCTAGAGAGGCTTTGAGTGTGACAACACTTGCAGTTATTGCCCATAATGTGCAAGGGACCCAGATAAAGGAAAAGTCAAAGGGAGGAATATAAGAAAGGGAGAATGTGGACGAGATGAGTGGAGAGAACAGGACTTTCATGGTTTGGAACTACAACAGTGATTAATGACGTATTGACATAAAATCGTGAAACCTATCACCTCTCTAACTGAAGTCCACTAATCTGTCTTTAATCCCCAATCCCCAAATATAGATGGGGAAGTAAATATTTTAGGATTTATGACTACAAGTGAAATATAACATGAGCCAGGTGGTTGCAATGAATTTGCATATTTGTGTACATAATTAACATGTAGTGTTACAGAAGTCCACCAGCTTTATGATCCATCACCCTAGACGTTATTAGATAGATATGAAAATATAAAGGAGTGCCTTCTGCTTACCAAACATTGGGGCAGTTCCACCCTATCTATTTTTAGCTCATAATACTGTATAAGCAGGCTGAGTAGATGAAGCCTGATCAGTTTGAGACTGAAATCTGTACTTGCATATTCAAGTGCTATATATGAATATTCCAAAAGAGCCTAATAAATGAGTGGATCAATTTGATATGCAAATTCCATATATAAACCTCTATATAAGCATGAGAAGTCCTTATATAATTTATCTTGTATTTGTATTGTTTTCCTCTCTCTTTTCCTTGCTTTTTTAGATTTTTTCTCTTATTTTTTTCCTCTCTCTGTTCTGTTTTATTAAATAAATAAAGCAAAACAATAAAAATAAACAGTGGTGTGCAAAACAATTCAAAAGCCAAATGTCCCATATGGAGTTCACAATACTCCTTTATGAGTTTGAAACAGATATTCTGACCTTAGCAGAAGTGACCTGATGCCTGTCTGAGCTTGAACCATGTCTGAGTTTGAAAAGCCCGATTCAAATTTGAAATGGGGCTGTTTCAAGCTCAGAATGTTTCCAACACAGTCAGAACAACATCAGGACGTTTCTTGTGCACCTGGAATGCATCCTTCAGTCTGAAAACGGGGCGTTTTGAATGTCAAGTTTCATTAACAATGAGCATCTTTGAAATTTAATCTTTTTATAGCCATCAGAAGGTCTGCATCTGTGGTGGCATTAAGGAGCAGAATGTGTTTCCTTGCTCTCCAAAAGAACTTTAGTTTATTCCTCTCTCTCATTTTCCCGATATTCCTTTATATCTGTTGCGTTTAGGTCTCCAAAAACCACTCCATCATATCCCTGGAGCTCCTCAGTATCCTGCCTTTATCTTCTGCTGCTCTGTCACAGATATTAAGGTAAGGTAAGGTTTCCCCTTCCAGTCGTATCCGGCTCTAGGGGACAGCGCTCATCTCCGATTCTCGGCCAAGGGAGCCAGCGTTGTCCGTAGACGCTTCCGTGGTCATGTGGCCAGCATGACTAAACGCCAAGGCGCACGGAATGCTGTTACCTTCCCACCAGAGTGGTACCTATTTATCTACTTGCATTTTTACGTGCTTTCGAACTGCTAGGTTGGCAGGAGCTGGGCGAGAACGGGAGCTCACCCCGTTACGCGGTGCTTCCGGGTCTCGATCTGCCAACCTTCTGTCCTTTCGTTCGACAGTCGGTCGTCTTAAACGTTATGCCACCATGCCGCCTTGTCACAGATATTAAGGATCATAAAAGTCCAGAATTAAGTGTGAATATTTGAAGTAACTGTTTTTTTACTATCTGTACTATGCAGAAACATGCATTTCCTTGCCAGACTTCCTACTTTGGTAAGGTAGCTTTGAAAAACGTAGAAACCTATGATCTTATTTCCATCCTTTCATATCTGAATGCATCTTCTAAAAAGCTTCCTGGCACAAACCCCACAAGCTTTGTTATATTATAATAATCTTCATGCAGAAATTCTTTTCCTCCCAGCCACCTGTCAGTTATCTTGCAAGCCAGACAAGAGTTGGCTGAATTTGGTGGTGTATCTGATCAGTATTCAGTGTTGCCACTCAGGCACAAGGCAATGAATGAAATATTGTACTTATGGGATCTGCAGCTGTCCCATAATTTTTTTAAGGGGAGGGATGATGGTTTAAACTAATAGATTTTAGAGGTTTGGAAATAGGTTCACTTTTCCTTAGATGAAAAGAGGTACAATGGGAAAAAGGAACATTAATATTAGTTCTTGTGACATAAATGCACTGTTTGTGTCAAGGAGTACACAAAATAGGAGCAGAGGTGATAATTCCTCCTCCTTGAAGTCACAGAAAATTGGCCACAGTTCCAAATAACTACACACTTACTCACTTTGCACCCTCACATTTTCTTTTCAGCATAATCTTACACTCCATTTGTGAAAGAAGGATGACCAATAGTTGAGTATCAACCTGACTAGAGATGGACATCCCTGGATATCAATCTGAGGAACTTGCAAGGCTCACCTCAAATCTCCACAAATTGTTCTCCAGCTTGAATTAGTCTCCAATAGAGAAGAACTCATCTTCCAGCCCCAAATCTTTTTTGCTTTGCATCACTAACCCAACTGCTTCAGGACAAGAGTTGATGCTTTCCCCCCCACTCCTGCCTTTGAGTGATATACTAGTGAATGCACATAAAAATAGCAAGTGGAGAAAGGATAAAAACTAAAATTCATTACAACTAAATTAAATAGAGTTAATAGAGTTACTCTCAAGCATGCAGTTAATATTTTCCCCTTTATCATATTAAACATAATAGTTTGGTAACACATTCCCAATCACATGGAAGCGACAGTGCCTTTTCTCCTCCTCACTAGCTTTCCTCTGCCCCTGGATCAACTTGTCATCCTCTAGGTCGCTTCACACAATTCCCTCTTTGGTCCACCAAGCTTATTTAGGAAGACCTGGAGAATTTTTTCCCCTTTGTTTTGGATAGCTGTCTAAAAGGAAGGAAGGAAGGAAGGAAGGAAGGAAGGAAGGAAGGAAGGAAGGAAGGAAGGAAGGAAGGAAGGAAGGAAGGAAGGAAGGGGGAGGGGAGGGGAGGGGAGGGGAGGGGAGGGGAGGGGAGGGGAAGGAAGGAAGGAAGGAAGGAAGGAAGGAAGGAAGGAAGGAAGGAAGGAAGGAAGGAAGGAAAGGATGGAAGGGAGGGGCCTGGTGTTCTGTATAATTCGCATAATTTGCATAATACTCTCTTTGTTCCACCAAGCTTATTTAGGAAGATAACTGCATAGGGTTATCCTGGAGATTTTTTCCCCTTTGTTTGGATAGCTGTCTAAAAGGAAGGAAGGAAGGAAGGAAGGAAGGAAGGAAGGAAGGAAGGAAGGGAGGGAGGGAGGGAGGGAGGGAGGGAGGGAGGGAGGAGGGAAGGAGGGAAGGAGGGAAGGAGGGAAGGAGGTACCTGGTGTTCTGTACGTCTACTTTAAAAATATGCTTTTGGCTCACATGGAAGCCAAATCATTCTGAGTCAAGGAAAGAAGGGAGGAAGGAAAGTGGAACATCACAGCTTCACAGCTTTCAAGCCCATGGCATTTCATTTCATTACTAATGGTAAATTTAAAAAAATGAATCTATTGCCTTGTCAGGAAGTTGTCCGGTGTACTTCTGAATTTTCATCGTATTAGCCTCAGTTTAAATTCCTTGCTTTACATTTTCCAGATGGTTACCCCCCCCAACCCCCAACCCTTTGATGTGGAGAGAGGGTTCATAATTTTCACTGACCTGAGAATGATGCCAGCAGAAGCTTCTGGTAGGGACACTTTGGTGGTAAAGTCAAAAGGAAAAGGATGATTCTAAGAGTGAACAAGGGCAGGTAGGCTAGGCAGATATCAGAGAAGCTCATCCACATTGGAGAAGAAACCCTCAAATCAAACTCAGAAGGCAGTAGCTAGCCACTACCATATTGCTGGCAAGACAAGAGGATGAACAAGGCTAAAATATTTAAACAAACTTGGGTGCTAGATGATGAGACCCACAGGTTGGAAGGCACAACTCTAGTTTCTGAAGAAAAACACTGAACTTTCACAAGTTTCAATATCTTTCATCATAGCATTTGTAGTAGGGCCATGCACTTGTATATATGCCCGTACTACAGATGCTACGGTGAAAAATGTTGAAGAATTCTATAGCACATAGCTTTCCAAACTGTGTGTCGCAACACTTTAGTGTGTCACAACACACAGTTTAGTGTGTCGCAAAGCGGTGGTGTGGGGGTGCGCGCAGTGGCGGTGTGTGCGGCGGCGGCATGCCATCAGCGCTTCCGCGTTTTAGCGAGGCCGCCGCTGCCGCCATGCACGCGCGTGCCACCGTGCGCCCCCCCCCCACGCCGCCGCTGTGCGTCTTTGGACAACGCTGGCTCTTTGGCTAACAAATGGAGATGAGCACCGGCCCCTAGAGTCGGACACAACTGCACAAATGTACGGGGGGAACCTTTACCTTTATCTTTACATAATAGAAAACAAACAATTGGGAACAGCAATTCTATTAATTATACTTCCTGGTGCAAATTTTGGAACAAAACATGAATCATTGGTATCAAATTTAAATATAAAATAATTAAAAATTAAAGAGAATGTGTGTGACTTGACCTGGAGGATATATAGTCATTATATAAGATCAGATTAATCTAAGGAATGTATTTAATGCACCTAATTTGCAAAAGCAAACCTGAGAAATTATAGGAAGAGATAAGAGACATAATGATAACTTTAGTGGAAAAAATAATCCCCAAGTTTCAAAGATGAAAAGAACCAAGTGGCATTGACCACAAGCTATCTTGATAGCCAGGGAAAGATGGAGGATGAAAGCCTTGGGCAACAAGAAAAATGCATGATGTCTGAATGCAGACTTTCGATGTCAAGTAAGAAATGACAAGGAAATATATCTTAGTCAAAAATACAAAGAAACTGAGGAAAAACAGTAAGGAAATAAATATAAGTGATTTTTTAAGGAAGATCAAAGAAATCACAGGAAATGTATAGCTAACTTAGAATTGCTCAAGACCAATCATGTTAGAGATCTAATAGAGGGAAATTAGGTTAAAGAAAGATGGAGGGGCCATACCAAAACCTTTACAAATAGAATTATAGAATGACAAAAGCATATGGATAAAGAATATGTTCGGGAATATATTCCACTGGAAAGTAAGATATGAAAAGCAATAAGCTATCAAATAGGCATACATGAAATATCCACTGAACTGTTTAAAGCTGAAGGAGAACAGGCAGTTAGAATGCTAACAGATCCATGTCATCAAATACAGAAGAACACTGTATGGGCTAGAGATTGGAAACTGAAAACTCTACACAGAAAACAGGAAATACAAGAGCATATGCAAATTACCGAACCATTTCACCAATTGTCACATCAATAACGTTTTGCTTAAGTTCTTTCAAAGAAGAATCAAGTCTTACATGAAGAGGCAAATGCCAAATACAACAGGAAGACTTGAGATCAGACAACTAACAGAAGGTAGGTAATGGAAAAAGCACAATAAATTTGTTTAATAAATAAACAAATAAATAATTTAAGAAGGAGACCTACCTTTCCATTGTTGACTACAGCAATAATTTTGATTATGTAGCTTATTCCACAAGGTAGAAGATATTCAAGCTGATTGAGAAACTTTTATAATGAACAGAAAGGTAGTATAAGAATTGTGTTTGACAGAAACCGTATGATTCAGAGAGGGAGGCAAGGTGGCATATTGTTCCCTTATCAGTATAACATATTCAGTAATTATATTGTAAGAGTGGCAAGACTAGAAAAAATGACAGCTGGAATAAAATTGGAGGCCAAAGCACATGCAATTTGCAATAGACAGATCACACCTCTTGGTCAGATAAAATTAAGAAAGGCTCATTATACAAGAAGAAAATGGAAGCTGAAAAATCTGGGTTAATGTTAAATATTAAGAAGACGAAAGCAATGTCAACCAGCATGCTTAGTGAATGTATAGTTCAGAGCTTTCCAAACTGTGTGTCGCAACACAAAAGTGTGTCACCACACACAGTCTGGTGTGTCGCAACACAACCTGGAAGCGCTGATCATCATCAGCGCTTCCGGGTTTTCCCGCGGTGACACACCAACGGCGGCATGCAAAAACTGAAAGTGGCAGCAGCACTTCCGGGTTTTTGCGCGCTGCCGCAACGGCGGCACTTCCGGGTTTTCCCGCAGCGACACACCAACGGCGGTTGGTGTGTCGCCGCGGAAAAACTTTGGAAAGCCCTGGTATAGTTCATGGCAAAGAGGTTCAGGTGGTAGATAGGTTTGTTTTCTTGGGCTCAGTAATATATAAAGATGAACAGAGGGGCAGAGATGTGCAGAGGTGGTTAATCCTAATGAGTTAGGCAACCCAGAACAGATCATTATGATGCCAAAAGGATGATATGTGTGCATTGCACCAATATGCAAATACTGTCATTCCATACTGATGCAAGTGCATAAGTCATGGCAGTTGCATGTTGACCCTTGATGGACTTTTGGAACCCCTATAGATGCCCATGAAGGAAATGGCAAACTTAAATACAACCATGAAGGATAAGGATGTTTTTATAACAAGAAAGATCAGAAGACCATAAGCAATAGCTGTTCCAGTGGTAATGTAAAGCTATGAAAGCTGGGCACTGATAAACAGCAGAAGAAAGAATACCAATGCCTTGAAAAGTTGGATTTGGTTCCCAATACTGCTCTGGACTGCAAAAAATAAACCAATCAGCTGGTCTTGGGTAAACTGGATATGGGCTGCTCCATCTGAGGATCATCAAGCAGACATCCACATACTTTGAATATGTGGTTTCAGTTCATGATGCATTAAGAAAAAATGACTATGGCTTGATTGTGGGATGTAGACAAAGGGTAAGACAAGGTGAATGGAGTTGATCAAGGAGATCATTGAAATGACCCTGGAAGAACTATAGTATGTACCAGGGGAAGAGTTGAGAAGTTGGCCATTTGTCCATTGAATCACCAGGGGTCAGGCCCAATTGAGTGGTGCCTAATTAACTATCTAAAGCAGGGCTTTCCAAACTGTGTGTCGTGACACAATACTGTGTCACCTGGGGGCCCCAAGTGTGTCGCGTGACAACCTGGAAGCGCTGATGAAAATGCCCTTGGTTCCGGCAGGGAGGCGAAAATCACATGCGCACGCTGCCGGGCCACTTCCCTGCTGCACAGATGATTGGCGCGGGGGGGGGGGGAAATTCTCTGCGCTGATCAGCTGTGCGGCGGGAAGCGGCCCGGAAGCATGCACGCGTGCGGCAAGGCTTTTTGCCTCCCTGCCGGAACCAAGGGCATTTTCAGGGTCCCAGGATGCCACTGCTGCCCCGGCAGCAACCAGGAAGTTTTTGTGCACTGCAGCGGCAGCAGTGCTTCTGGGTTTTTGCGCACCGGCCATTGGTGTGTCACCAACGGCAAAAGTTTGGAAAGCCCTGATCTAAAGCATCCAGGGACTATAACTGCATATTTTCTGAAATGCTACCTTATTTGCCTTTCTAACTTTAATAATATTTAATCCAACAAAGTTACACATTTTACAGACTACTACAGCTCACTGTCAATATGGTCCTTTCCTTAACTCAAGTCCATAATTCCTCATTATGGCCTCTTTTATTGTACTATATGTCACCACTTTTTCTGGTATCCCTCTCACTGCTGTTTATTCATGCTACACTTATTTAACACATGTTGCTTTTTATTGGTAAGTCAGACTTTTCCAGCTATTTAATCATTTTAACTCTCTTCTGAGCAGCTCCCAATTTGTAGCATTTCTCTAGAAATCTCTTGTTATCAAACAGCACATTTCTGGCCAGCTACTTCTCTTGAGCTAATGTTCCTTTTATGTACAAACCAAAAGCAAAATCACTTTTATATTTGGCACCAAGAGTGTTCTCAGATGGGTGGAAATTGCAAAGCTGTCTGATCTGTGTGAACTTCAGAAAGATCCATGGGCTCCTATGATCTTTCCACATAGTCCCTGCATGGACATTTTGCTCTCTGCACTGAAGGACAAGGTGACCCAATCCACAGTATGTGTGGAAGCCAATTAAAGTGACAACTGACTTTTATTTCAACAGTGTTCAGAAGTTGCAAGTTCAATGAGAGGTTTGCTCAGGTTATATTTTCTGCTGTTTGTTCATTGATGCTTCTGATGTCATTTTGCTGTCCATTCAACAAACTCCCTAATAGGGTAATTCCAATCCTCGTATTTTTCAATACAAACTGTATTCTGGGTAGGTCATTTTCTAGACCTTGGTCATTCTCATGCATTTGAGTTTAGGTTATTCCCATCCTCACATCTTGGCAGTGATTATGGTTGCTGATAGCTAGCCTCAGCTAACTGCCTCTTTGCTTGCTAATTCTAAGCCTGTTTCCAGTGACACTAATGGTAAAATTTTGGAGAAGATGACTAGGCAACACAGTTACACACAGTCATCAACATTGTGAGAAACTCAGCTCAAGACTATGTGAAAGTCCTCATCAGTACCCAAAAAGAGTGCTATCATACCGCCCACCAGCATCTGTTCCGTGAATCACTTTTTTTTTCTTTCTAAAAGAGGAGTTTGTGATTGGAGTGGGAACAAAAAAGACATATCTGCTTCTCATGACAATAAAAACTGACCAAAAGCTAACACCCCCCCCCAACAAGTAAATCATGCAAATGTAGGACTGATCAAGATTGGGCACCATCGAATGGAAAGGGATTATATTGTGGAACAGCAACGACACTCACAATGAGCCCCTTCTATGAGAATAAATCTTTCTGTGGATGGAAGTACATTTATCTATCTATCTATCTATCTATCTATCTATCTATCTATCTATCTATCCATCCATCCATCCATCCATCCATCCATCCATCCATCCATCCATCCATCCATCCATCTATCTATCTATCTATCTATCTATCTATCTATCTATCTATCAATCTATCATACTTATATCACCACCCATCTCCCCCCACAGAGGGGACTCTGGGCGGTTTACACAAAGTTAACAATTAAAACATATAAAAGCATATAAAATACCGTACATAATGTATATCTATCTAAATTAATTAAATATATAAAACCCAAGAGGCTCTGATGTTAAGTTTAAAAGAACTCTACGGAGCCAGCCATCCCCAAGAGGAGCTATTACTCCTCCCATCCCAAGCGAGGTGGCAGAGCCAGGTCTTCAGTTGTTTTCGGAAGGTCATCAGTGTGGGGGCTTGCCTCACCTCCAGGGGCAGAATATTCCAGAGGGCGGGTGCCACTGCAGAGAATGCCCGCCTCCTGGACCCCGTCTGATGGAATTCTCTTGTAGACGGGGTCCGTAGCAAGCCCTCTCTGCATAGCATCCCATGAAGGAGATACAATATTTGATTGTATGTGAAAATGGGATCAAAACAGCTGGACTATATAATCGTGGCAGAATTAAATAGCATTAAAAAGTAGAAACTCAGGTTAAAACACATCATATTATGGAACTCAGGGTATGCACCGAAAGCCCATGCAAATTTAATAATGGCCTTGGGGGAAAATGGTACTTGATAACCAATCACTTGATGTATTTTCTATTAAAAGTTAAATATATGTGAAGGTGGGTGCCAGGGACAAGTTGTAAGTCTTGCTGAGGTGCTAAACCCATAATGCCCAGGTACCTCCCTGTCCAAGCTCTTTGACTCATCTCTGGGCTGGTGATAGATTCCCCCAAGATCCCCCAGAATCCAAGTATTGGGGGAGTTAAATCTCAATCCCTTGGGGTGGAGGGTTCAGGAGGAGCTTAAGGGGTTTTATAGCCATCATGACAACCTTAGGCTTGTCCCAAGTCCTCATTGAATATTTGGGGGGGGGGGAAGGCACTGCATCTGATTTTTGCCGTGGAGAAACTTAAATGTGATCAGAAGATGGAAGGCATTAAAACACAAGCCACCACCAACCTTCACAAGGGGGATAGTCCAACTAGAATGGTCCACTCCAGGCACTTTATGGATCCTCCTGATTTCCAGAAAGCCTATGAAATCCCCATACAGCTTGTGTCCTCATCAATGTTGATCTGTCTTCTCCAGCTACAATCTGCCCACTGCACAGTCTAACAGGGAGAGAATGCTTTGAGTGTTCATCTTAGGAAAGATTGAATACAATGACAATGATCAGGAACAGCCCTATCTCACTGACCCAGCATGCCACTGACCCTTATGACCTTTAGAAAAATGGTAAAGACAATTCTCTTTCAGAGGACATTCAGGGAAGATCTTCTAATGGCCACAATCACTTTAACCTATTTGACACTTTTACTTATTAATTTTTATCGTATTTTTAATGTACAATGTAGTTTTTATAGATTGTAAACCACCTCAAATCACAAGGGGGAGGTGCCATAAAATGGGAGTGTATCAATAAACATAATAAATAAATAAACTGTGAGGCTGAATCAAGCCAAAGGCCCATCTAAATCAGGATTCTGCATCATAGAGTGGCTAGAAAAGAAGCTTGCAAATATGAATGGAAAGCCAGACACAGTAGATTCATAGGTAATGGGCACCATTAAATATCTAGGGCAAAGTAGATATCCTTCCATTATTAGAACACTATTTATTTGGTAATGGTGGGAGAAAGGAAATCTGGTTTCAATGGGTGCTGTGTCATACCAAATCAGTGACTCAAAATGGTCTCAGGGCTTTCCCTGACTAAAAGTTTTAGATTATTTATTGGGCAAAGGGGATGTTCTCTCCTGAGTGGATGCGTTCTAACAACAATGAACCAAGCACATTGGTTTTTATTGCCCTCTGTATCTACATCCTTTCCTTTGCCAAACATGAATCAAGCAGGCAGCCAAATACCCATTAACTTCTCTTTGGATTCTTTATATGAGCTCCTGATGCTAAATACTTGAAATCATCTATCTATATCTTCTGGATGGTACCATTGGAAAACAACCCACTGTAAATACAGGCATGAGGCACTGGGGATAGGGGCATCCACAGGGTGGTAAAAAAAGTCAAGATGGAAGCTGTGGCTGCAGGTTCAAAGCCTTTTTCTTACATGTCATGTGCACCATGCAGGTTAAAATATCAAGCAGAATTTTGATTGCATGATCGTGGCCACTGTCTTGACTCTTTTAAACCCTCCCCCCATGTGAATGCCCCTGATTGGAAGTGTAACAGGATCCTTTTGTGTGTTTATCAGTAAACACCAACAGAAAGAAAATGCAATATAAAACCTTCACCAGATGCTACATTGCCAGGTTACATCTAATGCAACTAAATTCCCAGTGTTTTTAAAGCATTGCAGTCAGATTGTTCATATTTTCACCTTCAATAGGAATGAGGAATTTTCAACAGGATGGTAACTGTGGAATATGTATCTGTTCATAACTGTCTGGAAATATTCCTGCTAGCCACTGCTAACCTTTGGATCACATTGAGCCTAATGACCCTGCGTTCCTACGGAAAAACTAGGCAATTTGAAGTTTTGATTTGAAGGCCATTTTGATTGACTCTCTCCATTGAATCCAACCTTAACCATCAGATCAACAAATCAAGTTTCAGGTGCGGTTGAATCCATTCAAAGATTTGATGGACTTCTCTGCTCTTGAATGAATCAGTGCAAAGAGGCAAGTTGACAATCGGTTTGACTCTTCAAATTGCAAGTTCAATATTGTTTTTGGCTCATTCACATATCCTAATAAGAACCTCCTTGAGCAATTGAAGGCTTTCTGTCATTGTCCAACAGTATAATTTGGTAGAATTTTAATTGTAGTTAAATTCAGTCAGCAAGTATGATAAAGAAAGAGCTCAAATTTCTACTTTTGAAAAAAGAACCTTTCAAAATGATCAAATTTCAATCAAGTACAGATGCTTATGTCATTTTTAGATGAGGTATAGTATATAAAACTATTTCACTCAGCTATCCAATCTAAGATTGCCCTTAAGCTGTTTTACCCTAGTTATCCCATACATCTATTATATCCAAGGATTATAATCAGTTAGTTTATTTCTTTAGTGACCTTCTTATATTGTTCTGAGTATTGCCTCTGAAACCTTATTTCAGAATAAAAGAGAATTCCACAAGGAGTAAAATAAATTAAAACTGGACTATTACAGACTCCATACATTTGTGTGTGTTTAAGCAAGACCATGGACCTAGCTTCTGAAGGCCAGAAAGAGAAGGGGGAAAAAGTTTTCAGACAGACTTTATTTCAGATAAAAAATGTTTTTGAGTCCAAAGGACTACAACAAAATATCATCTGGGGTAGGACTTTATTCCCATGTATCCTTATGCTCAATTTCTGGAAAATCTTTCTGAAAAAGAAAAAACAAAACAAATATAAACTATAGAGCTGAATTCAAGATGCATGCTTCTTCAAGAAGCAGCCAAGGTAATAATTATTGCAGCGGGGAGACCAATCCTCCACTGTTTAACAAATGCAAATATTTTCAAGTGAGCATGGCTTTCTCCCAAAGAAACAGGGGATTGAATCTTCCTCCTTCTAAAGTCTATGACACCCAGATAGTATCTGAAATATTCACCTATAGGAAATGAGAGGTATCTCACGAACTCCATGTTCTATGTCTTCTACCAGTTTTGCTTGAAAGTAAACAAGGGCCTCCTACTCCTGCAAGGCCTGCTGGGTGCTTGGATGGACATTTTCCTGAAGTCCAACAAGTAGCTGAAAAGCTGTTATTTTAACCATCTTTTGCTCAATCTTTTACTTTTTCCCTTCTTGCCTTCTGTCATTCCATCCAAAATATGTCTGAAATTTGTCAAAGCATCCTGGATTAATTTCAGAAGTATTGCAAGACAGAAAGGAAGGATATTGGTTGTCCTGCCCTCCCTTAACTTACAAACAGATGGACAAATGTCCTTCTCCTTAGCTTCTCAGTATGGCATCTTGCCTTCAGAAAAGTGGTCATGTTTGCACTGACTTCATCGCTGGTGACAATGAGAGGGCTTGGTTCTCATTTGGATAAGTGTCTTGCATCTTCTGGAAATAAAGCACTTCTGAATTGATTTTTTTTTTCACAGCAGGCTTCAAAAATTCTTATTTAGTTCACCACTTATATTCATACATCAGATGCCATACAACCACTTTGCCTCTTCTAAGTATCCACCAGTTTACACTATGAAATTCTGCATAGGTGAACCCAGTCATATTTAGGGCAGAGTTTCAATTAAAAAATGTATACAATATTCCATGTATGGTCATGCCATAGATTTGTACAACAGCATTACAAATTGGGCAGTTTTATTTTTGATTCCAGTTCTAGGAAGTCTCAGTATGAAATGTGTATTTTCAGTTTTAACTACCGTTTCCACCACCTTTTGTGAAATGAATATTAAGAAAAATAGTTTGCAATGCCATGAACCAGTTCTCAAACTTACAGCCGTCACAGCACCCTTGTGGTCATGTGACCATGATCCAGGCACTTGGCGACCGGCTTGCAATTATGAAGTCGCAGCATTCCATGGTCACGTGATTTCCATTTGCAATTTTCACTGCCGGCTTCCAACAAGCAAAGTCAACGGGGGAGCCAGCAGGAAGTTGCAAATGGCGACCACATGAGATTTTGCTTAACAATGGCATGGGTTTTGCTTAATGACAGCAACTGGACGTGCTGGAACTGCCATCGCTAAGTGGTGTAGTCACGTGATGTTGCGCTTTACAACTGCATCATTTAGCAACAATTCTTCTTGGTGTTTTGAAGGAGAAAATAGCAGTGTTTCACCTGGAATTGAACTGAACTGGAAAAGGGAATTATGTTTATAATGTGTTCTTGAATGGCTGATTGAACTGCAAAAAGGTTGACCAACAGTTCATCTGTTATAATGTAAACTTCCTTTCATACAAGTGTTGCAGCTTTTCTTTCATGTAGCCAGCTTCAAACTACCTAGATTTCTGATCAGTAATATCATGACACTTCACATATAAAATAAATTACAGTTGAGCCCAGAGAATCAAAGGTCAAATCTCATAATTCTGTAATGTGTGTGTGTGTAACATTTCCCTTATATTTCAGGGTTTTGTTTTGTTTTTCTTTTAATGGGGGTCAGGGGATACATGTTGTCATAGCTTTAGTTAAAGGAATCGTTCCACTGTTCAGAGTTAAAATGTCCTATGTGTACGTACAAGTGTTCTTGCTTTCAAAATGGATGTCCAAGGCCATGATTTTTATGACTGATATATAGCTTTCCAGCATTTCACAGCTGAAAATAAAGCTGTCTGTGTGCATTTATAATATGATTTAAAGCAGGAATCCGGGGATCGCTACCTGAATCAGAGTCAATCCTCTAGTAGTAGAGAGCAGGGAAGGGCCTCATTTATTTATTTATTTATTTATTTATTTATTTATTTATTTATTTATTTATATATTATTGTATCTATACCCCGCCTATCCCCTCCCTAAGCGGAGGGCTCTAGGCGGCTTACATTCATTGACATCATACATATTATATTATACAGCATATATATATATATATATATATATATATATGCTGTATAAACAATGATTTTACCCATGCATTAGGGAGGGGGTGAGGGAACCGGCTTTTCATCCGCAGGTCGGACTACATGTCCCAGAAACCTTTGTTTCTGAGCCGGCTGCTGACGTCCAGGAAGTTGTTATTTCGGGATCAGCCATCCTCTGCCGTCCTCCGCCGCCATCTACAGGAATCACCAGCTCTTCTTGGTCCGAGGGCGACCCTCCGAAAGGACACCAGCAAATTGGCCCATGTGAGTGGTCCCCATTCATCTACTTGCCATTAGCTTTCGATCTGCTGGGTAGGCAGAAGCTGGGGCTAGTGACGGGAGCTCACCTCGCCACGCGGATTCGAACTGCCGACCTTATGGTCGGCAGACTAACGGCTCAGCAGTTTAACCCGCTGAGCCACCGCGCCCCTTCTTACAATACCTTCCTTCTTTGAGCCAAGAGTAAAATAGGTAAACAAGAATAATGGTTTATCAGATATATGTCCCAGAAAATAGGATCTGTCGCTTAATCATTGGATGCATTATAGTCTATAGTAATGCATTCTTTTCCCACCCCCCTCAAATTGCAAGTCCATAATTCCTGATAGATCATTTAGTTGATTGGTATCCAAGCAACTTTTCAGCTATCTTTTTGTTTCTACCTGTTGGAATGCATAGTCCTTTTAAGGCATTATCAGATGAAATTATTCAAACAATAAACACCATGTTGAAGGATCCACATGTTTTTCTTCTAAAAACAGTATCTTGTCACTGGGAAATGTTCATATTTCTACTGTGCTAGCAGCAGCATTGCAGTTTCTATTAATTTTTGATATTCATCTCTTTAGCTGAGAAGAGGTCAGCACATGATTGCACCAATTTTCTTGAAAGTAATTGGTATAGGTGCCTGACCATGTCTTCTACAGAGAAAATTCTAGATGAATATCCCGCATTCTTCTCTGAAAGATCAGAGACAGTCTCTCAGTTAGTGTGCATGATATTAGAGAGATTAAGTCAAGCAGATTTCCATTAAGTTTTTTTCCAGAACTTCAGAATGGTCAAAGTATAAAACCACTTGTCTACCATAGGAATCATCCTAGTCAGGCAAAGAAACTACCAGCCCATCCATGGCTGTGTTAAAAGAAATGACTCTAAAACAGTGTTTGCATCTTCTAAGTGTGGGTTTAGATTTTTTATTCTATACCTGTGAGGATAAACATTTATTTTAAAGAAATAAAGTGGAGAGAGACAGAGACAGAGACAGAGACGGAGACAGAGACAGAGACAGAGTCCTAGTCCCACCTTAGGCACAAAGCCAGCTGGGTGACCTTGGCCCAGTCCCTCTCTCTCAGCCCTGGGAAGAAGGCAATGGCAAACCACTTCAGAAAAACCTTGCCAAGAAAAGTGCAGGGACTTATCCAGGCAGTAGCCAGGAGTCAAATACTGACTGGAAGGCAAAAAAAAAAGTGGAAAGGGTTGGTTCAAGGTACTAAATGATGGCCAAACTGCACACTGTATTATAGAAGGAAAAATCTCTCTCTCTCTTTCTCTCTCTCTCTAATTTTTATTAAGAATTTTTATTATAATAGTAAAATCTAATGCAAACTAAACTTGAGGAAGGAAAAAAGAATAGAAAGAAGGAGTAAAAAGTGCAAGGAAAATGAAAAAAGAAAGAGAAAAGAATATAAGAGAAAAGAAATATATAAAGAAGTGACTAACAAGCTTCATCACAAATTTAGTGACTCTTCACCCTCTCTAAGGTTACCAACATTTATCTCTTCATCCCATATCCCATCTCTTATCTAAAAACAAATCCATAAAACATCATCTTTTCAGTCCTGGTGTTAGCAGAAAAGCCATAAAGGGTTGCCAGAAGTAACAACCTATTTTGTTTTAACCTTGATCAAATAAACTAATTTTATATTCCTTCCTTTTACTCCTATCAGTCTTAATCTTTAGTTCATTCAAATATTGTTGTATGATTTGATTTCTGTCCTGTGTAGGTGCAGGAATAACACGCCGAGGCTGGGGATCTAGTCTCTAGTGTTTATTGGTACCTACATACAGAATCCTGCTAAACTGATAGTGCTCAAAGAATCCCAAAGATATGAGTCCAACCTAGGGCGGAGCTTCCCTGAGGCATTTCCGAGCTACGTGCTCGCTTCCCTCTCAGGGGCAAGCTGCCCCCTCTGCTCTCCTGTGTCTCCCTGACACCACCACCCCCTCTCCAGCAAAACACTCCATAGCAACCCCCTCCCCTCCTTCGTCCTTGGTGTCAGGTACAATCCCGTGAGAGGCTGAGTCCATCTCCTCCTCCTCCTCCTGAGAACTAGGCAGAGGAGGGAGTTCGTCCACGGGAAGAATGTCAGGGGAGGAAACCTCACTGTCTGTGTGATCAGATAACATCTCGGTTGCAGCTGGTGGTGTCTGAAAAACATCTATATGGTTAGTATAGCTCTCCCCCACCCCCCCGCCTGGGAACTGCAACCCAGAAGTGGACAGGCGGGAATCTTCCTCTGCCCCCCTCATTAGCCTCTGCTCCTGGAGTTGAGGTGGCTGCTGGTAACTTACGAACACCTCAGGCTGGCCGGCTTCGTCGTCTTCAGCCAAGGGCTGTAGTTCTGGCAGTCGAGGTGGCCGTGGCTTGTGAGGGAAAAGCTGATGAAACTTGTGTACAAGCAAGGGAGCATGTACATCCTTGGCATTCTCCCAGGAGCGCTCTGTTTGAGAATACCCCTTCCAGTGTATTAAATACTGAATTCCGCCGCTTGGAGCAGGATGGTGGCGATTGCCCAGTTAGAAGCGTCACAATGGACATGGAACTGCCTTTGTGGATCTGGATGCCTCAGGAGAGGAGGGGAGGCAAACAGCTGCTTAAACTCTTGGAATGCAGCCTGCTGCTGTTCTCCCCAGCAAAAGCGTGTGCCTTTCTTTTAAAGCTGAGTAAGGGGTCATGCCCTCTCTGCATAGCCGGTAATAAATTTGTGAAAGAAATTTGCGTACCCTAAAAATTGCTGTACCTCCCTGACGTTGCGGGGAGGTTTCCAAGACAGAATTGTTTGGACCTTTGCAGGATCCATGGCAATGCCTTCTGTGGAAATCCTGTAGCCCAGATAGTCCAATTGAGTTAAATCAAAGGCACACTTCTCTAGCTTGGCGAAAAGTTTGTTCTCTCTCAGCCTCTGCAGAACATTGCGTACATGAGTTATGTGGGACGTGGGGTCCTCAGAAAATATCAGAATGTCATTGAGATAAATGACTACATACTTATCTAACAAATCTGAAAAAATGTGGTTCATAAATCTGGAAAATACAGCCCCACAATTACTTAGTCCGAACGGCATGACCAAATATTCAAATTTACCATACCTGGTGTCAAAGGCTGTAAGATATTCATGGCCTTCTTTCATTCTGATCAAATTGTAGGCATTCCTGAGGTCTAACTTGGTAAAAATGCATGCCTTTTGTAGGCGATTTAGCAAATCCGATATAAGTGGAAGGGGGTAGTGGTCCCTAACGGTGACTGCGTTGAGTGCGCTGTAGTCATGCACCATGCGCATGGGAGCCCCCTTTCCACCAGCCTGTGCCGCAGGGGCGAAGGGATCTGGCTTCTTTGGTACGAAGAAGGTGGGGGCAGATGCAGGCGATTTCGATGGCCGAATGAATCCCTTCTTGAGATTGGTATCCACATATTCTTTCAGGGTAGCTAGTTCCTTTGGTGACATGGCATAATGCTTTGCCGCTGGAATCTTGGCTCCGGGCTTTAGGTCCACCGTGCAGTCGAAAGGTCTGTGGGGTGGCATCGCTGAGCCTCCTGTTGGCCAAAAATGTCTGCATAGTCTCCATACTTTGCTGGTAGGTGAGCCCTCCCTGCTTCCAAGGTTGCAACTGTCGGTTGGGAGTGGATGGTTGCCTATAATTTGTGGTGCAGACAGTCCTGAGCGGGGAAGGAAACTGCCCCAGTCATCCAGTCCAAATTGGGGTTATGAAGTTTTAACCACGGAGTGCCCAGGATGATAGGAACTTGCAATGAAGCTGTGACATAAAGTTGAATCCACTCCGTGTGATCTGCGACAGAGAGTTGAATTGGCTGGGTGCAGTGTGTAATTGCACCTGCCTTGAGAGGTTGCCCGTTGATGGCTTCAACCTGTATGGGGCTTGGTAGGGCAATCGTTGGAATCTGAAACTTTCCCACTGCTTCCACATCTATAAAATTTGTCGTTGCACCGGAGTCGATCATCACTTCTACAGGTAATGGTTGCTTGGAATCTGTTGTCAGCGTGGCTGGAACAAGGTAAAAATCTTGGCTGCAATTTGCCGTCTGAGCCCTTCTTAATTGCTGAATGGCCTCCCTACGGGGCTCTGGCGAGGGGGGCCATTGGAGTTTAACTGCTGGGAAGAGGTGGCTGGAATTTGTGCCTGCTCTGTCTCCTGGGTTGTAAATCTTACTGGAGCTGCTTGGCATCTGGCCGGGCAAGCCCTTGCTATGTGTCCTGGCCCCCCGCAATAGAAACAAAGTGCATTCTCCCTTCTCCTTTGCCTCGCAGCTTCAGAAATCACCCTCCGTGCAGCCCCAATTTGCATTGGTTCCTCTGCGCCCAGAGGGACAGCTGCGTTAGGGAGGGTAGCAAAACTTGGAAACGCCGGCCGGGTTCCTGCCCTGCTTCTCCCTGGCCGGAGCTGCCTTAACTCTTCTAGCCAAGCATCTATGACCACTGCCAACTGATACAAGTCTTCCAACATAACTGGCGTGCCCTGACGCACTAATTCCATTTTAATCTCTTCGTCAAGTCCTTGTTTAAACTGATCCTTCAATGCCACCTCATTCCAACCCAAGTCCCTGCTAGCAGTTTGAAATCTGCGATGTACGCTCCTACTCTCCTGTTCCCCTGTCGGAGCCGTCGGATCTCTCTCCTAGCAGAGACTTCTCTGATTGGGTCACCAAAATGGGCTCTGAAACAGGCCATAAAATTCTGGTAGTTGTCTAGAATTGGGTCATTGGCTTCCACCATAGGGATGGACCATCTGGCAGCTGAGCCTTTCAACAAACTTAAAATGAAGGTGACCCTGGACCTTTCCGTCGGGAACTCAGCTGGTCGGCTGTCGAAAAACATGGTGCACTGGGCGACGAAGGTCCTGAGCTGCGCTGTCTCTCCTCCAAATTTCTCTGGCAAACACCCTGGGTACCACAGAACAACTGGTGGGGGTGCTGCTGCTGGGGCCGGCTGCTGGACGACTGGAGCTGGTTGTTGCATTTGTTGTAGCATAGCTGCTTGCAAATTGTTAATCTGGTCGTCGACTTGCTGTTGGTGTTGTGTTAATGCTGCCGCGAGCTGTATTATTGCCTGCTGCAATTCTTGTGTCTGAGAAGCCATTCTCCTGGTTTGTTCTTCCTCCCTCTTCCGATGGGAGTTGTGGTTTAGCAGGATTGATGTCCTGTGTAGGTGCAGGAATAACACGCCGAGGCTGGGTATCTAGTCTCTAGTGTTTATTGGTACCTACATACAGAATCCTGCTAAACTGAGGGGGGAGGGGGGAGCTTCCCTCCCATGGGCAAGCTCCCCCCTCCGCTCTCCTGTGTCTCCCTGACAATTTCTCTTCATTTCTTCTTTGCCCCATTGCACAGAGTTCTTCAAGGCTTTAACAAGCCTCTTTTGTAAATTGAATATGAAAAAAAATATATCCAGGTCACTCTCTTGGTTTCTCATTTGTATTTCCCTTTTAAATTTTAAAACCTCAGTTTCTTTGTAGATCCAGTGAAACATCCTTTTTTCTCTTGTCGTGCCAGATGTAAATCCACTTTCAATACTAGCTCTATCTTATGAGATAAAATTTGTTCTACATCTGTCATTTCTTCAATAAAATCTTTTGGACTATCCATAGAAGCAGACATCATTACTGATATTGTTGATATTTTGGCTTAATTCTTCAAAAATAACTTTCAGTATTTTTATTGTTATAATGTTTTGCATCATTTTATAGGCTTATAAATCTTTTCTCTATCTAAAATCTTTAGTCTTCTCTAGTGTCCAATTTTTGAAATCCTGAAATTGCTTATCTTTATATCTTGTAAAAACTAAAACAGGATCTATTTCCCGTGAGAAGTTGTTTGTTCTTTATAATTAATTCCAAAATCTTATTGTAAAAGTTTCAATATTCCAATTTTATCTGGAGCCTTAGTCTGTTTATAACTTTCTAAAAATCAAAATCTTATTTAGCTTTTTGCTGTTTATTTCAGATTCTTTAAATTCTTAAGCTTACAATTAAAATTTTCTTTCATTTCACTCACCTGGCATTTTCAAACTTGTCTTTCTGAAGGTCTTTAATAGCTTAGATGTACTGTAGTTAATGAGCAATTTCCAAAAGTGATTAGAAAGTGAGGTTTGCTAACTTAGTGTCCTTTAAAAGTCTCTGCTGTGGTTGTGAGCAAGATGGCTAATCCTGTCATCTCCTGGTGCTCAAACCCATAGAAAACTGATGTACTGCAGTCTCCTCATGAGGAGTAGCCATCCAGAGCACATGTGGGCAAACTCCTGTCCTCTTCTTATCCAGAGAAGTTCCAAGGAACTGCTCTACTCACTGGTTCCTTGGTCTTTGCCACATTGGCAGCTCTGCTTTTGCAGAGCCGACTTCACTTCGCCATACCTCCCCTGGAAGTTGCAAATCAACAGACTTCCAGAACAAAAATCCAAAGATTTGGTGGGATGTTTTGCTTTACTGGTTCCAATCATTGTAGACTGGAACTGAAATTTCCTCTTCAGGCTGAGTCAAAGATTTGAATCAAATCTATGTTCTGATTTGAATAGCAAACAGACTGGTTACCTAGAATGAATGAATGAATGAATGAATGAATGAATGAATGAATGAATGAATGAATGCCTATTTGTTCCATATCACCAGCATTACCTATATTCAGTATCATAAGCTGGATAGGTAGGTGTCCAGCTGACAATATAGAAACTTGGAGCTGATAGATTTTATACTGTGTTATGATATACTATTAGGGGCGTGGTGGCTCAGCGGGTAAGATGCCAGGCTTGTCGATTGGAAGATTGCAAGTTCGGAGGTTCAAATCCCAAGTCCTGCGTGATGGAGTGAGCTCCCACACTAGCCCCAGCTCTTGCCAACCTAGCAATTCGAAAGCATGCAAATGCAAGTAGATTAATAGGTACCACTTTGGTGGGATGGTAACAGCGTTCCACGTGTGTCATGCCGGCCACATGACCGTGGAAGCATCTTCCAACAACGCTGGCTCTTCGGCTAACAAACGGAAGTCTTTGGACAACGCTGGCTCTTCAGCTAACAAACGGATGGTGAATATAGGTAAAAAGCCCACACAGGATACATACTGTGTAAAAGTGGAAAATCTCCCTCCTCCCTCAGAAGGATGGTGGAAGTCACATAAAACCTTGTACATAGAGGCTTGAAATAATACAACAACATCTGTATATATCTGTGTCTGAAAGCTTAAGAGAAGATGGACTGTATATACCATTCTGATAGAAACAAAGGATTTGAGGTTAATGTTGCCTGGGCCTTCAAAATACCCATCTTAAGGTCAACTTCCCAGGCAAGTGACAGCTCCAATTTTCTGGGACATGTGAATTAATCCCTGGAGTATGAAAGTAGCCATGCTGACAGTATTTACATGAGATTTGTTCTTAATTGTTATTTGCCACGACTAAGTGACAAATGTGCATTGTGAACTTGTCCATGTTGGATGTACAGTATATGGTAAGGATGGTTCTTCAAGGGAAATATGTCTGTCTAAACCTAAGGTATCTGGCTAAGTAAATTCTGCATGTAATGTATGAAATAGTGAAATATTTAGCCTTTGGTACCCCATTCCAGGAAGACAGAAGGTAAGAAAGTTGCTGCATTGTTCATAATGCTTCCAGCAGTATTTCTAATACTTCTTATGATAATTTTGAGATATAGTGTTCATCTTTTCTTGTTGTTTATTTCTATATGCTTCACAGACTTTGAGCTGCATGTTCAGAGAAACTAATGCATGAAAGAAAAGGCTTGAATAATTTCTAGTACCTGCAGCCTGTTCCAGACCTCTTGACTCATCTTGGTTAAGCTTCTAGAAGAACCATGTTGTCATATTTAACAGATCACAGTGAAAAGCATCTCCATGTTCCTTAATAGTTCACTGTTTGGATGAGTTTTTCTTCCCCATTAAGAAAGGGCTTTAGCCAGCGAAGGAAAAGTCTTGATTAAATTCTCTTGATTGAACAGGAAAAGTGCCATACAAGGGAGCAAGAACTTCTAAACACCTAATTAGTGTCCTGCTGATTTAAGCTGCCAATTTAAAATAGTGTAAAGTAGTGTATATGGAGGACAAAACATCTGTGATGACACTGTCATGCAAATGCTGTGACATAGGCACTTGTGTCAGACATTGGAACACCAGTACATAATTTGCATTATTATGTTATTCCGTGCATCCCGTCATTTTGACATCAGTGTAGTTTGCCTTGGATGCTGCTGGGCTGAATGATGATGACTTAACCAAAGACACTTAATGAGCTGAGTGAAGAGCCTTCCTCCAATTCTGTTCTGAGTTGAATACACAACCAATTCTGTCCGGTCATTATCCTTTCCCATAAAAATTGAGAAATGTTACTCAGTAATAAATTACTGATAACTCAATCACAATGAAAAACATATGAAATGGATTCATGTTTTCCATTTCTTTTAAAATGTCTGCTTAATGTAATCTGGGGTATCTATGCCAATGCTCAAACGAGCTTCCCAATTTTTACGTCCTATTTGTTTTATTTATTTATTTATTAATCAAATTTATCACCGCCCATCTCTACAGCAGTAGACTCCGGGCGGTTTACAATAAAATATTAAAATTAAAAACCTATAAATCATTAAAATACAATATCATAATAAATAGAAAAAATCCAGAGGATGGTGAGATCTTAAAAGGAGGTTATTACTAAGCTAACCACCCCCAGGAGGAATTTGTTGATGTGGTATTAGGGAAGACTGTTTTCTTAAAGGACATGGAGGTGGACAAGCAAGAATAAACAAAACTTTGCTTCATCTACTAGAAGTTTTCAAACTAGTTCAAGAAGAAGGGTGGGAGTGAAAGAACACCAGCACAGTTAGAGTTTCCATTCCTGAAGCATTTCAGCTGCAAAACCTTTCCAAAATAGAAGACTACAATAGAAAAGCCACCAAATTTGGAGGAAGAAGTCAATAAAGCTATTTTAGCAACAGATGTTCCAGATATCACAAAAGTGATAAATATATTGAAGATATGGTGCAAACCAATTGTGAATGGCAAACACAAACAAAGCGAAACAAGCAACAACAACAACAACAAAGAGCATATTAGAAATAGAGAGAAGCTGAACATTTCACTTCATCCTTTAGGTTAAGAGCAAGAGATTTGAAAGGCAGCCTGTCAGATGGTACTGTAGAGGGACCAAGATTACAGCAGAGAAATGAGGAAAAAGAAATATACTTTTTCCATTTCCAAGATTTAGAAAAAAAATAAAGTTATCTTTAGATTTCATGAACTGAAGTTTTGTCTTGATATCCCATTGAAATAGTGGACATGTTGCTGATTTAATGGACATTTGAGAGTAATAGATACCGCTCCCCATAACAGATCTATTGAATTAGGGTTTCACTGTATCTAACTCTCTCATTGAATGCAATTCAAATATCATGCTAAGACATAGATGTGCCACCAATTATCACTCAAACATAGAAAGATAAACCATAATTTAGATTTCTATTCATTTATTCATTCAATTTATATGCCTCCCTACTTGCATGTTTAATTTGGTCCCTACATCTCAGCCTTATCAGTTCCACCTTCTACTCCTATATCTATGCCATAACATAGCAGCCTTTGGACATGCAATGGCCCTTTTTCTTTTATTAATTTATAAAGGTAAAGGCTCCCCCCACATGTTTGTGCAGTCGTGTCTGACTCTAGAGGCCGGTGCTCATCTCCGTTTGTTAGCCGAAGAGCCAGCGTTGTTGGAAGATGCTTCCATGGTCATGTGGCCAGCATGACGCACGTGGAACGCTGTTACCTTCCCACTGAAGTGGTACCTATTCATCTACTTGCATTTGCATGCTTTCGAATTGCTAGGTTGGCAACAGCTGGGGCTGGTGCGGGAGCTCCCTCCGTCATGCAGGGCTAGGGATTCGAACCTCCGAACTTGCGATCTTCCGATCGACAAGCCTGGTGTCTTACCCGCTGAGCCACCACGCCCCTACCTTATTAATTTATACAACATACCAAAACATGATTAAACATGACATGGTTTAAAAACACACTTTATGTATTTTTTATATTTGTTGACAGTTACGACTTCTCCAAGTTAAGGTTCCTGAAGTTTCTTAAGCTGCTTTTTACTAAGTCAGAATGTGGGTTCATATAGCTCAGCTTTATCTTCAGGGGCTAGATGGAGGCTGGCCAGGATCTAAAGTCTAACCCAGATCTATCTAGAGATGCCAGTATTTTGGGCCTATGATCTTTTCTGGGGAAGCCAGGTGTTCCATTCAGCTGCAGCCTTCTCTCAAACAATATTGTGAATATTGTGATTGGTCACTTATTGCAACACAATAGTGTGCTTATTGATATACTACACATTTCTTTTTGTGAGAGCAGAGCTTGAAAGCATATCTCCACCATCTTTCCTCAAGCAAAGGGACTTAGCTCTGGTTGTTCATGCAAAGATAAGCTAACTACAAACCCTATTAGAATGTGAAAAGAGGACAAATAATTCTTAGTGTGCAACTTCCTCACTACCCTAATCCTCAAACAAATTTCAGGAGTAATCTGATTTGTATATGCCTCTCCCTCCCCCATATGCTGTTTTACAGTAACACCATCATCAATACCCAAGTTGGGGATAAGAGAGTATAAAAAGCTAGAGGACAAATCATCTTTTTCAGCTCTCTGCAAACAATGGGCACAGACAGATCTAGAGCAGAGCATAATGGGATGCTATAAAAAGAACTCTGAGGTATTGCTGACATTAAATACGTCCTGGGAAAATAAAACTATAGGAATGAAAGATTAGGAAGAATGGAAATTGCACGCCAGAAGCAAACTATGTGTATGCCATAAGCACATTTGTATTATTCATGAATGGTAGAGGTTCTGAATTAGCTCCAGTCCTATACGTATATGGGTATTCATACCTAAGTGCAATTAAATTCAGTGAGATTATTCCTTAAGGCTTAAGTGATTAAAGATCATAAAATGGAACTGTACACATGCACATGTCCTTCAATTTATTTGCTTGTTATAAAATAATAGGTAAAATCATCTCTCCCACTTGAGGCCCAAATGACCAGGCTCACCTTTTCATACTTTGGGCACATTATATGAAGATGTAGCTCTCTGGAGAAGGCTCTGATGCTGGGAAAGGTGGAAGGAAAGAGAAGAAAAGGACGATTAGCAGCAAGGTGGATGGACTCAGTTACAGTGGCAATGGGGGCACCATTGGAAGACCTGAAGACCAGGTTAGGGATAGATCATCATGGGAGGAAAAATCTATCTATGTGGTCATTAAGAGTCAACATCAACTTGATGACATGTAATCAATCAATCAATCAATCAATCAATAAAAATCACTTCACTAAAAAGTATGTTTTTATCAACTTTTCACCGTAGTAGCCTGCATGGTGGTAGAATTTCCTAGATTCTGATTCCCAATTCTTGGCTTGCTTTGTGGCCAACTAATTATCTGGGGACAATTTTAAAGTATCAGATAAAGGTTTATCAATTGCATACCATGATTAATGAATAAAAATGTATGGTATTCATCATACCATACATTAGTAAACTATAGTACTCTACATGTTGCATTAGCAGAACCCAAAGTATTTCTGTAAAGAACAAATGAATCAGCAAATTATTACACATAATTAGAGACATTCAAGGAAATACAGAATATCCAAGCAATGTGATGTTTGTAGAACTGAGAAAATATTTGTTTGATGTGATTTTTTGAAAGAAGAATCTTTAACTATTCTTGAAATAATGTGAAATATTTTTTCTTTTTTTCACAATGTCTTAAAATGGGGCGGTGATAAAAATCAAAAGAATGAATGAATGAATGAATGAATGAATGAATGAATGAATGAATAAATAAATGTGAATAATAACTTAAATTCTTACCCAGCATATTCAGCATTGGCCACTTGAAACAATACTGCATGTTTCTAACATGTAGTGACCTATTGGTTATGGCTTAACATTAAAAAAAGAAAAGATTACAGCTCATTTACCTGTGAAATAAGATAATATAGATGGCAAAGAGAAGAACTGTGCAGATAGTAGATTTGGATCCAGTTTGATTGAATCTAAAAATTATAGCAACTTCTGAATTGAATTAAAGAGCTGAATCAAATAATCAAATCAGATGCTTTCAAATCAATCTGGTGCTTTAAATTGACTCTACTTTGTAGATCAAATTGAACTGTCGAAATAGGATCAGATAGATGACAATTTGAAATGGATCAGAGCCAATTCACATACCCCACAGACAAAATGACCTTAAATACTCTCTAAAATAGAGGGTAGGTACATAACTGTACCTTGGAGCCAATGGGCATATGTGGAATTTTGAAAGCATGCTGGTGGGCACTCTCATAAAATGGTTGCCATAGTGGGTGTAGTTAAAATGCCTGTGTATTTGGCAGTAGACAAATAAGCATGCAATATTCATCATTTTATGCTGTAAGAATGCTTTCTTGGGTTTAAATGGGATTGAAAAGAAGAGGATGTTTTACACTGAATACAGTGCAAAATTATACCAACTGATCACAAAAAAGGCATTTTGAGTGGGAAGATATTACACGGCATTTATGTAAAAAGTATGAGTTCACAGTCAATAAGAATTACTGGAGAGAGGCAGTTTAGTGTAGTAGTTAAGGCACTAGGCTAGAAGCTGGGAGACTATGAGTTCTAGTCCTGCCTTGGGCACAAAGCCAGCTGGGTGACCTTGGGCCAGTTACTTTCTCTCAGCCCTAGGAAGAAGGCAATGGCAAACCACTTCTGAAATCTTGACAAGAAAACTGCAGGGATTAATCCAGGCAGTCACCAGGAATCAACACTGACTTGAAGGCATAAAAACAAACAGACAAACAAAAATTAATTACTGGAAACATGAAATCACAGATAAAGTTATTGAAAACAACAGAGCAAAAACCTTTATGGGATTTAAAAATTCAGATTAATCAATACCTGTGATATAACACACCAGGCATTGAGAAGAACCATGCCTGGCTCATTTATGTAGGCATTCCAAGAGACAGCGATGTTGAAGACAAGGAAATGGAAAAGATTACAAAATACTGAGGTTTGCAAATAGAGATTGCAAAAATTTGGATGAAGAAGTTGACAGCTGGGTAAGAATTTAAGTTATCATTCATTCATTCATTCATTCATTCATTCATTCATTCATTCATTCATTCTTTTGATTTTTATCACCGCCCTATTTTAAGACATTGTGAAAAAAAGAAAAAATATTTCACATTATTTCAAGAATAGTTAAAGATTCTTCTTTTCTTTCAAAAAATCACATCAAACAAATATTTTCTCAGTTCTACAAACATCACATTGCTTGGATTCTGTATTTCCTTGAATGTCTCTAATTATGTGTAATAATTTGCTGATCCATTTGTTCTTTACAGAAATACTTTGGGTTCTGCTAATGCAACATGTAGAGTACTATAGTTTACTAATGTATAGTATGATGAATACCATACATTTTTATTCATTAATCATGGTATGCAATTGATAAACCTTTATCTGATACTTTAAAATTGTCCCCAGATAATTAGTTGGCCACAAAGCAAGCCAAGAATTGGGAATCAGAATCTAGGAAATTCTACCACCATGCAGGCTACTACGGTGAAAAGTTGATAAAAACATACTTTTTAGTGAAGTGATTTTTATTTAGCTATTGGGCAACAGGTGCATTGCCATGAAAGAATTTGGAGTGCCTACATTTGGGAACAAATTTTGACAACCCAACTACAAATAACAACACTATTGGGACATCTCATAGATAATTAGACCCTACCTTTGCTATTCCATGATTTGAGTAGGGCTCAAATCATGGAGAAAACCAGCCAACATTGGCTGTGAATAATAGCTATATTGGCAGGGACATTGTCACATCACAATGGAATCCCAGAAACACAAGGATCTGTTTTCTACTGAGTTTGTCTATTGGCCCATCTAGCACATGATTGACGGTAGTACCAGGCAGTGGCTATTTAGAACTTGAAAAAATTACTGAGGATTAACTTAACACTCTCTGCAGGCAAAACATGTTATTCTGCCAGTAATCTCAGCACATCATAAATACATAAATACTATTTAGATCTGGCTATTCAGAAATAAGATAGAAAATACTGTCACCTCTTTGTTTCTTGGAATACTTACACTGGTGACATTTCAGAAGACCTTCGCATAGGGCAATGTGGTCCCTTTTTAGTTGGGTTTCTGGGTTTGGAATGTGTTGTCCAGACAGATGTTGGTTTTTTATGTATTTCATATTATATATTACATTTTTTATATTGTGAGCTGCCCAGAGTCACCTTGGAGTTGGGTGGCCTCTAAATTTAAAATAACAACTGCCCCAAGAAACTTCCACATATATATGAGACAGTCCTGAGGGACCGTCTCATCCCCATAACATCGACCAGCCCCACCCGGTCATGCAGAGAGGGCATGCTATGGACCCCATCAGCAAAGGAATACCACCTGGCAGGGTCCAGGAGGTAAGCCTTCTCAGTAGTGGCTCCCGACCTTTGAAATATTCTGCCCCTGGAGGTGAGGTGGGTCACTGCACTCCCGGACTTCCAGAAGAATCTGAAGACCTGGCTCTGCCGCCTTGCTTGGGATAGGAAGGGCAATAGCTCTTCCTGGGGGTGGCTGGTGCCATAGTGTCCTCCCTACTTAATGAAATCTTATCACCACTGGATTTTGTATTTATTTATTTTCTATTTATATTGATGGTTTGATTGTATTTTAGGTCTGGATGGTTTTAATTGTTGATTTTATTGTAAACCGTCCAGAGTCCCCCTTTTGGGGGAGATGGGCGGTGATAGAAATATGAATGAATGAATGATAAATAAATAAATAAATAAATAAATAAATAAATAAATAAATAAATCTGTGACTTTAACATATAACAAACAAAATGTAGTTATGGGTTTATAGTGTCTCGTAAATATGTACTTCTGATTTCAGATATCCTTGAGAACAGACACACATAACACGGTGTTTTATAAAGCTTTTCAGCTCTCAAGAATTTAAGTGTCCACTCATCCCTTTTTATCTGAAGGAAATACTGAATGTTATGTATCAATGCTGTGATGGAAATAATCATGCTATTTTATTACATTTTAATAAATCTTAACTTTTCTGATGTACAGACAATAATTTACTGTGGTTTATAACCAGCTTGGTGTAGTGGTTAAGGCATCAGGCTAGAAACCGGGAGACAGTGAGTTCTAGTCCTGCCTTAGGCACAAAGTCAGCTGGGTGACTCTGGGCTAGTCACTCTCTCTCAGCCCTAGGAAGGAGGCAATGGCAAACCACTTCTGAAAAACTTTGCCAAGAAAACTGCAGGGACTTGTCCAGGCAGTCACCAAGAATCAGACATCATTGAATGGATTTTTTTAAAAAAAGTTTGGAAATCTAAGTATTAGTCTGTAGCTTGAATCATGTCAACTGGATTTCTATTTTCTCAGTGGAAACGTTTCCACTGAGAAAAAATAGAAATCCAGTTGACATGATTCAAGCTACAGACAATTCCACCTGGATGACTGAGAACCTTCATAGACATCTAAGTATGAGGTATTCCCTCTTTTCAGCCATGAAACCATCTAACATACTGTAGATATGGAGAAGAAATGAACAATGAAATATTATGAAGAACTGAACAGTCAAGACTCCAGGGTAATTGGACAGCCAAGTCAATCACCTTTCCACACTTTTATTCAGTAAATTTAATCCACAGATGGGCCGTCATTTTCCCTAGCTTTAGCTAGATCAGCTTTGATTGTGTGCACTTTAAGTAATTAGATGGAAGTCTTTGTTTGCTTGTTTGGAATTCTGAATAACTGTTGTCTTCTACACTGACACTATAAACACAATAAGTTCATTGGATCTGATCTTCTTAATCTAGGTCCAGTCAATATTCTTTCTATGTCAAGGAGATAATTATTTAGAAATAGGATAACAAAAAACCCACTCATAATCTGAGTGATTCAGATGTAAAGATAGATGCTGGTGGGAAAGAGGGGGGGGGGCAAGGAATAACTATTGTAACAGGAGAAGGTACAGTAGATGAAACTAAAGAGTCAGTATTGACAGTATGGGGAGAAATTGGAACATTATAGGATATGGGAATGTTGCATTGTTTGTTCCCAATTATCTGATATGGAGTAAGTCTTCCATATGACTACGTCAGGGCTTTCCAAAGTTTTTCCCGCGGTGACACACCAACCGGTGTTGGTGTGTCGCCACGGGAAAACCCGGAAGTGCCGTCCTTGCAGCAGCGCGCAAAAACCCAGAAGCGCTGCTGCCGCTTTCGGGTTTTGTGCGCTGCAGTTGGTGTGTCGTTGTGGGAAAACCCGGAATCGCTGATGATCAGTGCTTCCGGGTTGTGTGGCGACACACCAGACTGTGTGTGGCGACACACTTTTGTGTCCCGACACACAGTTTGGAAAGCTCTGGACTACGTATACATGTTGTTTCCTTTTTTAATTTTAAGCTGCCCAGAGTAATTGAGTAAAATTCCAAATTTTGAATTCTTTTCGGATTCCAAAAAGAATGAAAATCAGCACCTGAGAACAGCTCTGAAGGCCTGTGGATATCCAAATTGGGCCTTCACTAAATCTAAGTCTACCAGACCTAAAACAGTGGCAGATAGGGCTGAGACTCAGAGTAAATGGAAGAAGCTGGTCATTCCTTACATGGCTGGCGTGTCTGAAAAGATAAAACGGATATTTGGCAAACACCACATACCTGTATATTTCAAACCCACCAACACACTGAGACAGAGGCTTGTACACCCCAAAGATCAAACTCCAAAACACAAGAAAAGCAATGTAGTGTATGCAATCCAGTGCAGTGAGGAGTGCTCTGAACTCTACATTGGAGAAACCAAACAACCTTTGTACAGGAGGATGGCCCAACACAGGAGAAGTAACACCACAGGACCAGAGTCAGCAGTTTATCTTCATCTACAAGAAAAAGGACACTCATTTGAGGACATTAATGTTCACATTTTAGACAGAGAAGATAGGTGGTTTGAGAGAGGGGTCAAGGAGTCCATTTATGCCAACTTGGAAAATCCTTCCTTGAATAGAGGTGGGGGCCTCAGGCACAATCTTTCCCCTATTTTCCTCCCTGCTTTGTCTTCTGTGCCTAGGAAGATTAAGACCATTTCGCAAGCTCAACAGCAGCATGGTGATCTTAACGATCCTCCTTTAGATGATAAAGGGACTTAGAAATAACATCTCAATATAACCATGACCTAGCCCCAGGTGTAAGGTCACACAGCTACCTAGAAACATATTTAAGGATTCCCTTACTAACTTTGCTCAGACTGAAGAAGCTTCTTGGATAAGGAGCGAAACGTTTCCACTGAAAAAATAGAAATCCAGTTGACATGATTCAAGCTACAGACTGTTCCACCTGGATGACTGAGAACCTTCATCGACATATTAAATAAATAAATAAATAAATAAATAAATAAATAAATAAATAAATAAATAATATCTCATACTGTCTAAGGGTTATGGAAGTTGATGTTTGGAGGGCGCAAGATTGGGAAAAGTGATCTAATTCAATTTCATCTGACTCCTAGCCAGGTTATGATATGGGAACTGCTTTGGTCAGTCATTGTCAGCCTTGCAAGGTAGTCCAGACAAACAGCACACCCAGAAGAACTAGCTCTACTTTATTATAAGGTTACATTAACAGAATCTTTCAAGTCTCAAAGTACTTATCTCCCCCCCTCACCTTTACAGTCCAAGAAACTAGGGAGGTCCTTTCTGAGATGTTTGCCATGCCCAAGAGGTTAAGCTGCCTCTTATCTGACCACTGCTGTGGCTGTGGCTCCTCCCCCTGACTCCTAAGGTCGTTCCCACATACCATTGCAGTCATCTTGATGAATGATCTACACTGAAAATTGCTCATGGGGAGTGAGCCCTCATCAGTTCTTCCTAGATTTTTCACAGCCTGGTTATAACTTTTAATGGATTGTCGAACAAATGAACACATAGTCGTTATTTGTGCCTGGTCACTTGAGGCACAAATGGTCTGGCTCATATACTCCTACTTTGGACCATTATGTGAAAACCTAATTCTCTGGAGAAGGCTGTAATGCTGGGAAAGGTGGAAGGAAAGAGAAAAAGTGGATGACCAACAGCAAGGTGGATGGACTCAGTTACAGTGGTGATGGTACACTGTTGGAAGACCTGAAGGTTAGGGACAGATCATCAGGGAGAAAATCTATCTATGTGGTTGTTAAAAGTCAACACTAACACATAATCAATCAATCAATTGGACTTATAAGGCCCCATACAGCATGGTGCTAGGGTATATCAACGACCATCCTTCGAAGTATGATTACCGACTGAGCATCTAGAGAAGTTCTTCTGAAGGTCCAACACTCATGACAGATGGGGTGTGTGAGCCAGAAAGTAGGCCTTTTTGAGAAACATTTTGGAACATGTTCCCCCCTGGGATGAACTTAGCTCTTATCCTTCTCTTGCTCCAGAAGGTCCTGAGAAACATCTTGTTTCAATGGACCTTTGGCCCATAGTGTGATTGTGGTGAATCATCTAATTATTATCTTGGTTTGTTTTAATATTGATTTGAGGTATTGCATTTTTTCTGTGTGCGTTTTTTCAGAGTCGATACTGAGACAGGAATAGAATATAAGTACTTTAAAGAAGCAAACAAACACACTGTAGAAGGGATGACAGACCACTTTGAGGATATTAACCCTGCCAAGATTTAGCTGGAGATCTTCAAGGGTGTCACTGCAATAAAGTTTTCAAAAATTCCCCTTCCACCTCTTTTAAACAGAGGTAGTGGGGATAAGGAAAGGACAGCCAATATCCTTCAGACTCTCTGGAAAAGTTCCTAAATCTTGATGAATCAATGCAACAGGTGTTCTACTCCAACTTAAAAACAAACAAAAATGGTTAAAATAATTCAAAAAAATAAGGGTGTTTTTTTGTACATTTGACATGACATTCAAGAGTGATCAGTGGCTTGTTCCTATGGGATGAGATGGCTTGCGGCTTTTGATTGCTGGAATTTCCAGGACACCAGAGGGTTGGCATATTGGTTGGCAAGCTTGGCCTATGAGTCTATGGCAGGACTCATGAGAGTTGTGGCTTGCTGAACTGTCCTCTATGTTACTTAATTAGCAGAGACAGAAGCTGGCTAGCACAGGGAATGCATGCCACAGAGAAAGGCAACCCACAGAGGAAAAGGCTGGCTCTGAAAAGTCACAGTTGTGGCTATATATGCCTTATAATAAACATTTGGGCCCGTGTGTATGATTTTTAGCCTGATTCATTCATTGTCAAGAGACTTAAACCTGTGTCGATCATGCAGAATTTCAAAGTAAAGTTTGACCCATTGGGCTATTCAACCTTGATCCATTTCCAGAATGTTGAGAATGCTGAGTTGAGTTCCCAGTTGCGTTGGCTGGACCAACAAAGCATATCATTCCATTAACACAACAGGGAGTCAAGTTTGGATTGCAGTTGGCCACAATGAAAGAGTTGAAAGATGAGAAGGTGAATGAAGTCCAAAGTGATGCTAGCCTTGCACTCTAAAATAGCTCTGTTTAAAAGAGAGTCAGTGGGAGAATAAATTTCATGGGCTAAGTGCTCATGTCAATGTCAAAGATGCCAATATTACACAATTCAAACCCCCTCGGATATGAAAACGAAGTTGCAGTATATTGTCCATGCAAAAAGTATGAAGTCCCATTTTCACCGTTGCACTGAATTACTGTTTGTAATGTGGCCAAAAACGAGCCATCCAGTTCAGGTTCATTTACAGCTTTTCTTGAGTTATGTTCTTTGTACAGAATAGCACACATCTGGAGGCTTTTTGGTTCATTCAGAAGCCTCGACATTATGTTATTGAGATTATTTTCAAAACAGATTTCGTACTTAGATTTAGAAAGCGTTCACATACAGTTCTGTGAAACATTCACCCCCTTTGAGATTTTCTGAGTTTTTGCATATCTTTGTCACTTAATATTATTAAAGTGTCATGCAAATTCTTGTGGACTCTGAAGGAACAAATCATGCCAAGGTTTGGTGTTTGTCAGTAACAATTACAAATGCTGTCTGTAATTGTTGATCACTCTCTCAAATTGTGTGTAGGAATTCTGGCCATTGCTCCATGGCGAACTGCTTCAGCTGAGGAACATTAGAGGGTATTCTAGCTTGAACTGCTTGATTCAGATCCTGCCACAACCTCTGTGTGATATTAGGTCTGGGGTTTGAATTGGCTATTCCAAAATGTTGAATTTGTTCTTCTCCATCCATTCTCTTGTAGATTTTCTTGTATGTTTGAGATGATTGCCTTGCTGCATGAACACTGGTGCTTCAGCTTCAACTGATGACAGATGCCCCAATGAATAATTCTTTGATACAATGCAGAATCCATGTATTCTTTGATGACAGGAAATCATCCAAATCCTAAGACAGCAAATCATCCCCAAACCATGACATCTTCAGTTTCGTGCTTGACGGACGGTATGAGGTGCTTACTGTGGCATGCACCGTTTGGTTTCCACCAGACATAATGATTTTGTAGCCTGAACAAATCACTTTTGACTCATCTTCCTATAGAACATTCTTCAACAAGTCTGGAAGGTCATCCAGGTGTTTTCTGGCAAACATGAGATAAGCATCAGTGTTCTTCTTAGTGAACAAGGTTTGCTGCTTACTATTCTCTCATGAGCTCATTTTTATTTTGTGATTTCTGATGGTACGGTCAGAAACACTAAATTTAGCCAAGGTGAGGCCTCCGGATTCCTGGATGTTGTTCTGGTGTTGTGACGTCCTGGACAATTTTATGCTATGCTCTTTAAGTGGTTGTGACAGGGCTGCTACTCATGGCAAGGTTAACTCTTCTTTCAGATTTTCTACTTTTCAAGGCTATGTCTCTGACTGTGGGTTGGTAGAGCCCCAGAACTTCAAAAATGATTTTGTAACTTTTTCTGTAACATAGGCATCCCTGACTTTTTAATGGAAGTCTTCAGTATTTGTAGAGCAAGAACTTCATTATGAAGAGGAGAGCTAAAGTCTGTGAGATCTATACAGGCAAGGCTGGCCAAAATAAGAGCTTATTGTTTAAGTGGCCTTTTTAATCTCTTTAATTGCATTGACTGCAGGGCAGGACAATTACTTTTTCAGACTGAAACATCACAAATGGAATGACTTTGTTTATAAAATAAATGAAACAAACTTCAAAACTTGGCAGCCTTTGTTCACTCAGAGTTTATGAGTATCCACGTGAAGCTCTGATAGCATTTGGTGGCAAAGTTATGCAAAAACTCAAAAGATCCAAAAGGGCGCAAATGCTTTTTCACAGAGTGATATAATGAACATTGAATTACTTTCTTCCTAGATCTATTTCTTTTCTATTTCTGACCACATAGTTTGTAAGACTAAGGTGAGGCTTCTTGCCTCGATTGGTTTAACTGTCCTGCTGTTGCAGAGAGGCAGAATAGGAATATAATTCTTTGACTTCCATTGGCAGAGCCATCCCATTCCTACACAAGCTATAGCAGAAGAGCCTTAAGGAAGGTTAAAGGAACAAGTGCCTGGAAAGCACAGTCTAAGATTGCTTATAACTGTAGATGTGCCAGAAACAGAACTGGCAATGAAGCTGTACCTAAATGTTGCCAGCAACCTAGCTGAGTTGCCAATTGTCTAGTTAATTTTTTTACTAGACATGTTTCCTAGCAACACTGAAGATTACAAAACACAATTTCTGCTTGATTTCACGGCCTTCTAGTGGTACAGCTTTCTGCCAAGCTTCCGAGAATAGCATCTCACATTAGATCACAGATCCCAATGCCCTGAATCTAAATCGGTGTTTCTCAACCAGGGTTCCGTGGAACCCTAGGGTTCCATGAAAGGACATTAGGGGTTCCCTGGGAGATCACAATTTATTTTAAAAATTATTTCAAATTGGGCAACTTCACATTAAAGAGGTAAGTTTCATTCTATATTTTAATTTTAAGGACACTGTTAATCATATATACTGTACAGGCCTACCCATGAAACAAATATAATAATTTTGCAACTCCTGGCCTATATTTGAGCCTGAACGTGCAGGAGTTCCCTGAGGACTGAAAAATATTTCAAGGGTTCCTCCAGGATCAAAAGGTTGAGAAAAGCTGGTCCTGGTTAAAAGGAATATCTATGCTTGTCTTCCAGAAAATATGAATAGTAGATTAATCTATTATGTTCCTATTTTATTGCATACCTAACCAATTCAAAATTGAAACATAAAGCAGTGCCCGGTTATCTGAGGATGTCCACATATACTGCAATAAAGTTTATGTTAGAGATAACGGGTTTCAACCAAGCACGTCTCACACAAGCTTGAAGGAGGAGGCAGCCTCTGCTGTAACCTAATCTTAATTGCTTTGTGTGGGAGGGGCTGAACCCCGATTTCCTGTTCCTGTTCCCTTCGTCTTCCCTCTTTCCTGCTTGAATCCCCACCTGGGAGGATGGTCATCCATGGCTGTCCAAGTTGCTCATACATGCATTCAGCAAGGCCACATTAAGAAGACTGTGGGTTTGGTCAGAACCTATCGCTTGCACGCATGAACCATCCTCTGCTACCATGAAACTGATCTACAATAAAACTGTAAGCCATTTTTCTGTAACTTTACATTAACGTGTGAAGTGTGTTTATTTTGTGTTTTGAACTGATTAAGCTTTGTGCAAGTTTATTGGTATGCTTCTGCTCTGCTAAACTAGATAAAACTGTGTGGACTTCTGTTACTAGCATTCCAGAATTCCTACAGTTTACAACTGAAAACCAAAAACAAAAAGATTATGCATGCATGATTGTATTAGAAAAGAGTGTGCGCGCACACACAAATGCATTATATTAGGGAAAGGTAGCTGCAGAAAATGCATATACCAGCCACAATATATACATTCATATATTAGAACTGCACACTAATATGTGTATACAGTTTTCTTAGTGATCTTTAAAGAAGTTGAAAACTGATGGTAAAAAACTGAAGCTGGAAAAATGAGGCATTATATATATAAAGTTGAACTTGTGTTCTCACTTCTTAGTCTTGCACAAAACAAGGCTATTTCAAAATGCAACGTTGTCAAGAGATCAAGGTCAGGACATAAATGAGCCACAGTAGAGAAAGAATAGATTGTAGAGCAGATCAAAATGTTAGGAGTAGTGTCAGAATGTAAGTATGAGGCCATGGGTCAAATACATAAAGTTCCTCTGGCCATGACAAAGCCACAAAGCCAACAAACCTGGAGATGGAAGACATTCATTTGTCTAATAGACAGAAAGTCTTCCAAAAACTCTACAAAGGTTCAACAGAAAATAACTAGTGCTGTTTTTAGGGAGAGAGAGATAGACACACACGCATACACAATCATACACACAAGGACAGATTTTCTTCTGAGTAACCATTAATTCAAAGTAATATTTTCTGGGCCCTTAGGTTGACATTCTTTCCCAGGTGGTAGCCTGAATTAGAATATTGAGTTAAGAGACGACTCTATTTATCTCTTTATGAATTCCTTGTAGCAAGTGATCTATCAGTTAAAGTCCCTTTCTCCAGACCAAGTAAATCTTATTTGACCTCATCATTACTGGTCTGTCTTCCAGGTTCTCCTAGTTCAGGAGGATCTGAATCCTCAACCCAAGAAAAGCCTTTCAGAGAGAGCAGATAATGTAATCAATGTTGCCACCTCTATTAGAATGAATGTTTCCCTCAAAGCAGAGTGAGAAGGTAAAACTTTCATTGGTATGATGGAAAAAAATCAAGGAAACCGGAGAACAGCCTATTTTTTGCCAGTTTCCAGAGTCTAATTAACTGTAGATGAATTAGATCACTGTGTGATAAAAAGGTGGGAGGAGAAGAAAATAACTTGGAGGTGAGCCTAAATGGAAGTGGGGAAACTCACTCTATCAAAAAGAGTGAAACACAGCAAAGGGAATGAATTAAAACAGGCAAAGATATGAAAGGAATGGAGAAGGAAAGTTCAGTGTAAACGTTCAATTTAAAGAGGGATGGAAGAATTCTGGACGTGATGGGTTCAGATATCTTCAGCACTGATTTATTTGCACCTGGCAATATGCAGGAATTGAGAACCAGTTTGGTGTAGTGGTCAAGGCACCAGGCTAGAAACCAGGAGACTGTGATTTCTAGTCCTGCCTTAGGCACAAATCCAGTTGTGTGACCTTGGGCCAGTCTTTCCCTTTCAGCCCTGGGAAGCAGGCAATGGCAAAACACTTCCAAAATCTTGCCAAGAAAACTGCAAGGACTTGTCCAGACAGTCACCAGGAGTCAACACTGACTCAAACAAACAAACACACAGCAGGAAGGAGAGAAAGTTTTATGATCTATAGCCCCTAGGCTTTGCAGCAAGTGGTAAAAGATACAGGTGGGAAGTCTCTGGGGAAAGTTTCCATATTCAAGATCCTCTTGGCCAAAAGAGACAGCTTGGTAGATGGACTCCCAATCATTAGACCCTCCATCTCTCCCACCTCACAGAAGTCTGGATCCATAGGTTCAGTCAAAGACCCTTAGACTATCCAGACAGAGGGAAGTGAATGAGTATGAGGGAGGGAAGGGGGGGCTTTAGCTCTTGACATGAAAAATACATGTTCCAGCAACTATAAAAAGAACTTGAAAATCAGAAGTTTTGCTAAGTGTGGACAGAAGCATAAATACTGGCAAAACAATTGCGTGTTGAAGATAACACAAACAGGGGAAAAAACCCAAAGAAGCAAGCAAAGCTGTATTTAAGACCATCCTATACAAAAGCACAAATATGAAAATGAATATTAAAAATGTGTTTAAATGCATCAGAAACAGGATGCCAAATAAGTGTTGGGCTCCGAGATGACAACGAGTGCCAAGAATTGCAAAGTCACTTCATTCTTTCCCTGCGGAAAGCAAAAGACAGATACCTTGATCTAATTGATTTGGGAGGTGAACCACCACCAGGGAAGTGTGAAAAACATTGCTTTGTCATTTTTCTCTTTAATTAGCAAATGGGACTGGACTATACTGCTTCAAAACACATCATGGTCTGGGACCATTGTACTGATCCAGATGGTTCTTTAAGTGCATCAACATGAAATGGTTGCTCTTTGAAGAACAATATGCAACTTGTCACTAAAATTGGTCTCTTCAGCAATGGATTGGAAAGTAGCCAACAGAGTATTAGTTTTTAAAAAGCATTTGGGAAGAAGGCTGGCAATATTCATGTTTCCTTGGGAACCAAACAAATGTTGATAGGGTACAGAGGGACTGGCATTAATGTGGAAGACTCATCTCGATTTCTTCAAGGAGAAAGCACCATTGTTTAGTGACAGAGCAGGTTTTAATGTAGAAAGTTTTAAGTACTCCTCCATCTGGTAACACATTATGCTAAAGAAATCTAGTTTAGATTTTTAGAAAGTTCCTGCTATTCCACACAGATAACATTAAGCTAACAAATAATCTGACTGACCACCTCATTATATTCCTTATTATACTCCTTTACTCCTCTGAGAAGTTATTTGTGAGTATTAACAAACATGAAGATGCAGGCAAGTTATGACCAGGGATGAGGAAGCATTATAGAATTTACCGAACTATAGTTTCCAGCATCCTTCAATCTTTGCTAAGCTGCTTGGAGCTGCTGGAAGTCAGCAATCTTGTGATTTTGCTTCTGTGGTAGACATTATATTCCTTGTAATTCAAAAAGCTTTTTGGCAAAGTTCCTTCTCAAAGGCATCGGGTAAACCGGGGAAGGATAGAGTATCAAATATTCTGCATTGAGCTCACTGCAGAAAAGGCAGAATATAAATGCAATAAACAAAGAAGGCAAGGAGCTGGACAGGTCCTGTTAGACTTAACAATGGGAACCAGCTAAACAGCTCTTGCAGTGGAGGGATGTAAGACCCAGGCAGTGAGATGGTTATCGGTGCATGTAATCAAGATTTTGAAGTCTAAAGCAGACTGTGAAGAATTCCAGATGGATTAAGTGAATGGGCAACAAAATAGCAAAGATTATTCAACATAAAAAATGTCAAGTTATCTACATTGGGGGTGGGGGGTGGAGAGTTCCTTTTAGAGAAAGGAAAGCAAAGGATATGCAAGGCTGACATTTACTCTTCTTTAGTCTTGGTCCTGAAAAATGTAAACTTGAAACTTAAAGCATCTTGCTCTTAAAAAAATAATAATACTAAAAAATCAGTCAGTGCCCAGTTGCATTGTTATTGTGCTTGCTATAAGCACAGCACCAACCTTCATTTTTTACAATACCTAATGGTGATACTGGCCCACAAGTGTCCATTTAGCTGCCCTATTAATTGGTCCTTTTTGAATGAGTTGAACTATAAAATTGATTGCCTTAATATGATGATGACTGTTCTCAAGAGAAAACACTAGAATGAAATTAATTATAAGCTTTCATGCTTTACAGATACTGTGGACGTACGTAAGTCCTCCATACATTCATCCAACTCATCCCATATAGTATTACCATCACACTGTTTTAAACCAGCGGTCCCCACCCAAACTTTCTGGCACCAGGGACCGGTCATGGAAGAAATTTTTTTCCACAGAGCAGGGGGGTGAGGTTTACAGGCGGGAGCCAATCGCGCTCACTGGGGGCGGGGTAATTGCGTGCACTGGGTGGCGGGGTTTGCAGGAGGGAGCCCCGTGGCCCACAGGTCGGGGACCCCTGTTTTAAACCACCGAGTTGTTGTCATTTCATTTTCCATGAGAGATATTTTCGAAGATAGAGGTACATTATAGATTAACACTGAAGATAAGCTCTATTAAGTTCAGTGGAACTCAGTCTCAGATGACTTTGCGTAGAATTGCATTGTAAACTGTTCCTTCCAGGAAAGTGGGAGAATTTCCCCTTTTAATTAGCACATGCAATTGGACTATGCTATTTCAAAATGCACCCAACAGTAGAAATAGGTAGCAATGGGAGGTTTCTAAGCATAGGGTATGCCAATGTTCAATCCAAACCAAGATGATGAAGCAGAATGCCATATTTTCATGTTAATCAGGGAACCAATGGCAGAGGCTACATTCTGCCTTTTTTTTTCTCCTTGTCCAAATGGATGCTAACCCTCAACACATTCTCTAAAGCAGTGTTTCTCAACCTTGGCAACTTCAAGAGGTGTGGCCTTCAACTCCCAGAATTCCCCAGTATGCATGAAGTCCATACCTCTTAAAGTTGCTAAGGTTGAGAAACACTGCTCTAGAGGAAAGGGGAAGAGGAAGAAACTTGTAAGAAGAAATAGAATCTGTAGGGGTAAAACCTGAGGGATTTTGGAGAAAGTTAGGTATATGGTAAAAAGAAGGCAACAGGAGGGAGGGAATATAGAGAAGAAAAATCAGCCAGGAGTAGTCATTTTTTTTTCCTTCCCCAGGCAACATCACATAATCTTGCATTATAATCAAATACAAAATTGCAAATCATGAGACTTAGGATATCTCATGTGAATCCAGTGGACATCATATTGTCAATTCCCTGAAAATGGGGAAACAGCCAGAGAAAGACAGAGAAGGAGGAGCACAAATGTTGCATGTATGGTAAGAGAAAAAGGGAACCCCCACAACATTATATGATTGGTCATTCCTCCAAGGGCCCCTAGGTGGTGTGTAGGGTACTTTTCACAGACCCGTATTGGTTAATACAGTTTTTTGTTCGATGTACCTAGCAATAACAGTGCCATATGGATAACAATAGCTTGCCTAAAAAAAAGTGCAATGATTTCTCTGGAGGCTATTTCAAATGGATAGAAGGATACCAAATTCTAATAAGTGAGTTTGCATCACTGCCATATTTTATTTATTTATTTATTTTATTTATTATTTCAATTTATTCCCCGCCCATCTCCCTTGCAAGGGACTCTGGGCAGGTTACAACAATTGAAAGTTTAAAAAACTATACAAAAATATTATCTAAAAATATACAATAATAATAATATACAATAATAATAATAATAAATTACATAAATCCAAGATGGATTGGGGACTGTAGTATCGGTTGTATTACTACGGGGCCAGCCAACCCCAGGAGGCACTGCTACCTCTGTCATCCCAGGCCCGGTGGCAAAGCCAGGTCTTGAGGGCCTTCCGGAAGGCCAGGAGTGAGGGGGCCAATCTCACCTCCGGGGGCAAGATGTTCCATAAGGCGGGCGCTATCGCAGAGAAGGCACGTCTCCTGGACCCCGCTAGATGGAATTCACGTGTTGAGGGGGTCCGAAGCATGCCCTCCCTGCATGTACGGGTGGGGCGGGCCGACGTTATCGGGACGAGACGGTCCCTCAGGTACCCTGGCCCTATGCCATATAGGGCTTTAAAGGTAATCACCAACACCTTGAATTGGACCCGGAAGCAAACTGGTAGCCAATGCAGCTCACGTAGCACAGGTGTTACAGGTGCCGATCTCATGGCACCCATAACTGCTCGCACCGCGGCATTCTGAACCAGCTGAAGCTTCCGGATACTCTTCAGGGGTAGCCCCATGTAGAGCGCATTACAGTAATCTATACGGGAGATGACAAGGGCGTGAGTGACTGTTCGGAGGGCCTCCCGATCCAGGAAAGGGCGTAACTGGCGCACAACACGGAGTTGTGCAAAGGCCCTCCTGGCCGTGACTGCCACCTGCTCTTTGAGCAGGAGTCGCAAGTCCAGGAGGACCCCCAGATTCCGCACTGGATCCGAGCGAGGTAGTGCCACCCTACCCAGAACCAAAGATGACAACTTCCCGGATCTAGGGGGGCCATCAATCCACAGCCACTCCGTCTTACCAGGGTTCAGTTGAAGCCTGTTGTTCCCCATCCAGGCCCCCACAGCCTCCAGACACTGAGATAAGGCATCGACCGCATCACTTACTTCACCTGGGATGGTTGTTTGTTTTATTTGTTTATTTGTTTTCTGCATATACGATTGTAGTGGTGCTAACCCAGGATACATCTGCAGAACTCAGATATTTATTTATTTATTTTTATTTATTTATTACATTTATATCCCGCCCATCTCCCCCACAAGGAGGGACCCTGGGTGGTTCACAACAATTTAAAAGAATTAAAACAATAAATATCAATAATAACAATATAAAATTACATATATATATATATATATATATATATATATATATACACATACATACATACATACACACACACACACACACATACATACACACAGAGACACACAGAGAGACACGTATATATATATATATATATATATATATATATATATATATATATATACACACACACCTACAGCATCATATAATTTGATCCAAAGGTGGTAGATCTTATTTCACTGATCAACAAGGCTGGTCGAAACAGATCTAAGGGGCCAGCCAACCCCAAGACTGGCTATTCCCCTCCCCTCCCCACGCCTGATGACATAGCCAGGTCTTCAGGTTTTTTCTAAAGTCCAGGAGAGAGGGAGCCAATCTTATTTCCCGGGGGAGAATATTCCAAAGGGCAGGGGCTACTGCAGAGAAGGCCCGCCTCCTAGACCCCGTCAGGTGGAACTCTCTTGCAGACGGGGTTCGTAGCATGCCCTCTGTGCAGGACCGGGTGGGACGGGTCGATTGAACGGGGATGAGCCGGTCCTTCAGGTAACCTGGACCCATGCCATGTAGGGCTTTAAAGGTAATAACCAACACCTTGAATTGAATCCGGAAGCAAACTGGGACCCAATGCAGCTCACGGAGCAAAGGTGTTATATGTGCCGATCTTGAGGCACCTAAAATGGCTCGCGCGGCCGCATTTTGAACCAGCTGAAGCTTCTGGACGCTCCTCAAGGGTAGCCCCATGTAGAGCGCATTACAATAGTCTATCTGGGAGATGACCAGGGCATGAGTGACTGTTCGAAGGGCCTCTCGCTCCAGGAAAGGGCATAATTGGCGCACCACACGAAGTTGTGCAAAGGCCCTTCTGGCCACGACTGCCACCTGCTCTTCGAGCAGGAGTCGTGAGTCCAGGAGGACCCCCAAATTACGCACCGGGTCTGTTTGAGGTAGTGCAACCCCATCCAGAACTAAAGATGATAAATTCCTAGATATCGAGGGGCCATTAATCCACAGCCACTCCATCTTACCAGGGTTCAGCTGAAGCCTGTTGTTCCCCATCCAGACCCCTACAGCCCCCAGGCACTTGGACAGGGTAGTCACAGCATCACTTATTTCTCCCGGGATGGAGATGTATAACTGTATATCATCAGCATATTGATGATATCTCATCCCATGGAGATGGATGATCTCGCCCAGCGGTTTCATGTAGATGTTAAATAGGAGAGGAGAGAGCACTGAGCCCTGCGGCACTCCACGAAGGAGGGGCCGTGGACCCGATCTCTCCTCCCCTATCAACACCGATTGGGAGCGGCCCTGGAGGAAGGAGGCGAACCAGCGCAAAACCATGCTGCCCACCCCCAACTCCCTGAGCCGCTCCAGAAGGATACCATGGTCGATGGTATCGAAAGCTGCTGAGAGGTCAAGGAGAGCCAGGATGGATGCACTGCCTCCATCCCGCTCCCACCAAAGATCATCCATAAGCGCGACCAATGCTGTTTCCGTCCCATATCCCGGCCTGAAACCTGGCTGAAAGGGGTCTAGATAATCCGTTTCATCAAGAATCCTCTGGAGCTGCAACGCCACCACTTTCTCAACCACCTTCCCCATAAAGGGAAGAGACTGGACGAAAATTGTCCAGTACAACAGGGTCCAGCGATGGTTTCTTGAGGAGGGGGTGCACCAACGCCTCCTTGAAGACAGTCGGAAACACCCCCTCCTGCAAGGATGCATTTATCATCGACTGGGCCCCGCCACACGTCACCTCCCGAGCTGATTGCACCAGCCAGGAGGGACATGGATCTAAATCGCACGTGGTGGCATTTACAGTCCGGAGGATCCTATCCACTTCCTCGGGACCAACAGGATCAAACCGTTCCCAGATAACAAGGTAAGTACGTTCCTCAGGCATCTCCCCAGACGATGTTCCACGCTTAGAGTCTAACTTAGAGCGAATACGAGCAATTTTATCCTGCAGGTGCCTGGAAAATTCCTCAGCACGTCCCTGCAGGTGATTTTCCAAATCACCTTTCCCCAAAAGGGATCAGGTGATCCTGAACAGGGCTGCTGGGCGGCATTCTGCGGACGCAATAAGAGCGGAGAAATACTGACGTTTCGCCGCTCTTACCACCACAAGGTAGGCCTTAATCACCGCTCTAGCTTGTGTTCGGTCGGGTTCAGTCTTTGTCTTCCTCCAGCGGCGCTCTAGGCGTCTCTTAATCCTCTTCAGGACCCTTAACTCCTCCGTGAACCACGGGGAGTATCAGGTTCGATGGGACAAGAGAGGCCGCACAGGCGTGATCCTGTCCAAGGCCCCAGCCACCTCCCTATTCCAGGTGGCAGCCAGGACCTCCGCTGGACTGTGCAGCAGATCTCCGGGAACAACCCCCAGCTCCCTCTGAAACCGAATTGGGTCCATCAGTCTCCGGGGGCGGACCAATCGAATAGGTCCAGCCTCCCTGTGGAGTGGGGCGGCATAAGAGAATCTCAAGGCCACCAGGGCGTGATCTGACCATGACAAAGGGGAAAGATGTAACTCACCCCTCAGAGCACATTGCCACTGCTCCGACAAGAAAACTAAATCCGGTGTGAGACACTATCTCTAGTCGGGTCCCGAATAATCTGAGTCAAGCCCATGGCCACCATGGTGGCCATGAACTCCTGAGCCACCTCCGAAGACCATCCCAGGGATGGCAGATTGAAATCCCCCAGAACCATAAGTCTGGGGAATTCCACTGTCAGCCCCGAGACAGCCTCCTGCAGCTCAGGCAGGGAGGTTGCTACGCAGCAGGGAGGCTGGTACAGCAGCAACACTCCCAACTGCTCTCGGGCACCCAACTTGAAAAATAGGGTCTCACAACCGGCTACTTGTGGAGCAGTGCCCCTGAAGGCCACAAGAGACTCTCGGATGACAACTGCCACCCCTCCTCCCCTGCCCTGACATCTCGGCTGGTGCCACACTCGAAACCCAGCCGGGCAGATCTCTGACAAAGCCACTCCTCCCTCCGGGCCCAGCCAAGTTTCGGTAATGCATGCCAGGTCAGCCCCCTCAATAAGGGGGCCTTATTGTTAACTGACCTGGCATTAAGCAGCAGCAGCCGGAGGCCAGGGCTCCCATGAGTCTGCTGTCCAGGGCCTAGGTTCAAGTCTGGAGGGTCGGAACACGCTACAGATAAAAGACATCTGGGGCGTCTTCCTCGACGATGACTCGCCCTCCGGCTTCCGGCATAACATCCCCTGCCTGTCATCACCTCAATAAAATGCCCTGCCCTATATCCCCCAGGGTCTCCCGGCCCATTCGCCCCCAGTCCTGGACCTTTTGAATCCCTGGTTTGGAATAGGAATCCCTCCATCCTTTCATCCCACTCTGCATACAACCACACAACCACACGGAGATGGAGGACCACCAGTGCACCAGCTCTCGCTCTCGGTGCTGGTAAGATCGACCATCACCTACATACTTACCATGCCCCCCTCAGCCTCTCTCACTGGACAGTAGGGGGGGCATAACACTCACTACCTCTCACCCCCTGTCTCTCACTCAGAGGGCGAGTGCTCTATCAAACACCATACAAACCGAGGCACTCTCCCTCGTCTCTCACACTTGGGAGGGAGCCAATCATTCACTTTGGAGGGACCCTAAAACTCTGCTGTAATCAGCAAATTAGCAGGGCTGAGAGCAGATAGCCAAGTCTTAATTGCAAGTCCCACGTTTGTGCTCGTTGGTCTGTTGCACCTGGGCTCACGTCCAGCTGGTCCTCTTTGCCTGCCCGCCGTGTCGGGGGCTCACCGTCCCGTTGGTCCCCTATATCACTCTGCCCCACTGTGGGCTCGTCTTCCCACTGGTCCTCTGTGCTGGTCTGCTCCGTTTGGGACTCGTCGCCCTCTAATCTCCCGCACTGATTCCTCGTGTTAGAGTTTATTACTCTGCTGGGCCGTTGTGCTGAATCACTATAGCCAAGGCCCATCGTCCTGCCGGCCCGTTGCAACGGCCTGCCGTATCTAGGCTCAGTGAAACTAGGGCTCGTAGCCACGCCAGTCCATGTTGGAACTCGTCGCCACACCGTCACGCCCCCCCAGCCTGCCCCTTCTCCAAACTTGCCATGTCTGGGGCTCCGCTGTACCTGGGGCTCGTTGCTTTGACTGTCTATCGTGCTGGGGTTCATCTGCCGCGTCTGGGCTCGTTCTGTCGATGGTCCTCCGAGCCAGTCCACCATATCGAGGGGCCGCTCCAAAGGGCTGCTACACTACCAACCACGCCTCTGAGGACCATGCATTCAACCCCCACGCCGCCAAACCCACCAGGCCTCAAGCGACTGCTGAAGCTGATTGCGTCTGCCGGGGCTGTTACGTTTTCGTCGCGTTCTGCCGTTACTCCACCCCATCCAGGGAACTCCGACAAACTCCAGCAAACTCCGATAAACTCCAGCCAACTCTCCCCGAAACCCCCAAATAACAGATAAGTGGGGCTGGGGATATCAGGGCTCAAACTCTCCGAAAGCTCCAAAGGCCCTAGGGTTCCCTCAAAGCGGGAGCGGGAGCGGGAGTGGGAGCAGTCTGCGTCTGCTTCCGACCGCCATCTTGGAGCTGTTAACTATTAGCTGTTAGCTGTTAGCTGTTAATAATTAGCTAGTTAGCTGTTAACTAGCTGTTAAGGTCTAAAGATAATCCTAATCTTTAGACCTACCTTCCTTCCTTCCTTCCTTCCTTCCTCCCTCCCTCCCTCCCTCCTTTCATTTATTTATTTATTTATTTATTTATTTATTTATTTATTTATTAGATTTATATTACCGCCCATCTCCCCCAACGGAGGACCCTGGGCAGCTCACAATAAAAACAAGGTTAAAACACAATACAGATCAGAACATCAATAAACAAATATAAAATCCAAGTGCAAAGATGTTAATACTAAAAAGGGTTTCATGGGATCAACCAGCCCCAGGAGGAACTGTTAGCATTCCCCTCCCATGCAAGGCAGCAAAACCAGGTCTTTAAACTTTTCCAGAAGGTCGGGAGCGAGGAGACCTGCCTTAGCTCTGGGGGCAAGATGTTCCATAAAGTGGGCGCTATCGCAGAGAAGGCTCACCTCCTGGACCCCGCTAGGTGGAATTCTTTGATCGATGGGGTCTGTAGCATGCCCTCTCTGAATGACTGGGTGGGGCAGGTCGATGTTCTGGGGATGAGACGTTCCCTCAGGTAACCTAGCCCTATGCCATGTAGGGCTTTAAAGGTGATAACCAACACCTTGAATTGGACCCGGAAGCAAACTGGTACCCAATGCAGCTCGCGCATTGGGCGGATTTTCCTTCCTCGAAGTGGTGATTTTACCATTTGAATGAACCACTTCCACTCATTTTCAATGCTTGATATGCTTGGGCTATGCAACCAGAAGTCACATTAGCACACAGATCTCCCCATGTGTTTTGTGCTTTGCTCTTGTTTCAGCTTCATTTTGCTCTTGGCCCAGACATTTTCAAGCTTGCCTGTTTGTTTTAATCCCCCAGCATAATAGGTATCAAATGACTCTCAGCAGCTGCACTTCTAGAGCACTAAGAATAAACTCCCTATCCCTACAGGAAAAACTTGAGACACATTGAAAACCTGAGGCTTGGTAAAAGCACCTGGCTTCATACCTGCAGGCTCAAGGCATTCCAGTTCATCTCTTCCTTTCAGATGGGCAAAAACTCCCCATTGCTATAGAGAAAGCTGTTTGGTTATGTTTTTCTCATAGCCGTTATCATTGTTCTACTCACAGTGAATTAATTGAATTTTGATGTTGCATGTCCTCAGACGATCTGAACAGGAAAACAGAAAAATAGGAAAGAATTCCAGCTTAGAAACTTTCTTCCTAGAATTCCTATTTGTTACCTGCAGGCAACCATTCATACTGGATAATGACTAGCAAACGGATCTTTAGGATAAGGGAAGCTAGAGTTCCTGCATTCCCAACAAACAGAATTGGCTACTCTCCTACCCTGTGCAAGAGGAGAAGGAAAAGGACAGATGGGAAACAGTGAGTATGACATCAAAAATGTTACTGTCCCAATCGATTGTCATTGGTAGGACAACTTCCTCCAGAATTGGTAGCTTGGATTTCTTAGAAAGACATTTCAGCATTCAACTCCACTTTCTCCAAACTGATAAATGAATGTGTATTGTTTAGGAACTTCCCAGCATCTGCTTCAACTCTAGATCCACCCTTTAAGTAAGGGACTGAAAGGACTAAGCTGTGTGTATTTATGTATGTGGGAATGACCTTGGGAGACAGGAGGGAGAGCTGCAGATGGGACAACCAACACATAAAAGATATCTCAGCCACAGAAAGAGGGAGGGCATGGGAGACATTCCAGAAGGAACCCCCCCTAGTTTTCCAGAGAGTAAAAGAAAAGGAGGGGAGAAATACTTTCAGTCTTGCAAGATTCTGTTAATGTAACCTTACAATAAAGATGGAGCTAGTACTCCTGGTTATGCTTCTTGTCTGGACTATATCGCAGGGCTAACAGTGTACGTGTGAATATACAGTATGTGTATATACACACAGTAGGTAGGTAGGGAGGGAGGGAGGGAGGGAGGGAGGGAGGATATCCAACTGATTAATAGGAGAGGCAAGGATGATGGGAGTTAGGAATTAGAGAAAGATATCTGATGTTATTCCTTCAAGAGAGGAGTGAATGGGACTTTATGATTTTGGATAGAATACCCCTTTGCTAATCTGAAAAGAAATAAAAGTGAACTGCAGGCTCTGAAGACTATGATCATCAGTGAGGTAGGAGATTAGGAAATACTAACGTTTTCCAAAGTTTCAGGTTAAATAGGAAGGAGCTCAGTTTTCCTTAGAGAGCTGCAATGGCAACATTTGATGGCTGGGGGTGCGGGGTGGGGCAAAACAGTGGTCCAAGGGTCACGATACATAGTGTGTGGGCACACAGTTTGGGGGAGAGTTTTCTTGGTTGGGTGAGTTTGGGGATTTTTTCCCTTACAGGAAAAAAAAAGATTAGAAACTAGGTTTATACTGTAGTTTTTAATTTATTTATTTATTAAATTTATACACCACCCATCTCACTATAACAGTGGCTTTTAGCATTAAACAGTTTAAAATGGCACAAAATGGCAACAACCCCTGCTTTCAGTTTGCAGCTAGGATAGTTCTGAGGGCTGAGAGGAAATTCACTATTTATTGCGGATTCGTTGTTCCTTCCTGTTTACTTTTAGCTTAATGTTTTTTGAGATTAATGTTGTTAACTGTAAGCATCCTAGTTATGTGAAGCCTTGATAGAATAATGACCACCACCACGACCGCTGAAGAAATTCCTTCCCAATCTTAAGCAGTCAAATCCTACTAAAGGAGTAAATTAATTTATGTATTTGTTAGGTGTATATATTGCCTTTCTTCCAAGAGATCAAGGCAGTATACAAAGCACTCTCTCCTCATTTGTCCTGGTGACAACTCTACAAGATGGGTTGGTTTGAGAAGTTGTGACTGGCCCCTGGGCCAAGGAGATTTCTTAGCTGAGGGTGGATTTGAATCTGGGTCTCCACACTATACTGTATCCCACTATGCTATCCTCTTAACCACTATACCACATTGGCTCTTATTGCCATACCACTTGGCATTATTAAAGTGAATAATGTATACTTGTAGTTAGGTAAGTATACAGATAGGTAAAGGTAAAGATACCCCCCGCACATTTGTGCAGTCGTGTCTGACTCTAGGGGCCGGTGCTCATCTCCGTTTGTAAGCCGAAGAGCCAGCGTTGTCCGAAGACACTTCCACGGTCATATGGCCGGCATGACGCGCGCGGAATGCTGTTACCTACCCACCGAAGTGGTGCCTATTAATCTACTTGCATTTGCATGCTTTCGAATTGCTAGGTTGGCAAGAGCTGGGGCTAGTGCGGGAGCTCACTCCGTCACACAGGGCTAGGGATTCGAACCTCCGAACTTGCGACCTTCCGATCGACAAGCCTGGCGTCTTACCCGCTGATCTACCACACCCCTATACAGATAGGAGTGCATGGTAAACCACACTCACACCTTCATGTGTGACTTACCAGTAATTACTGGTAATAAGCAGCAGCCCCTACCTGTCCTTGGCTGACCTTGAAAAAGCTAAGCAGGGTCAGATCTGCTTAGAAATTGGGTATGAGATCACCGGGAAATCTGACGACTGTAGGCTATAATGGAAAATTGAGAAAGCATCTCCAGAAGAAGGCAATGGGAAGCCACATCCATATTGTTGCCAAAACAACAATAGCAACAGCTATAAAATATGGATGAGTTCACGTAGTTATCGGAAGCTGAACTTGATTCAAGGGAGTCTCTACTTTGTGTTTAATGTGATAGTTACACCAAGGTCTCCTTCTGGATAAAACAGTTGATTCAGAGCTTGGCATGAAGCTTTATCTCTAGAGACTTGCCCAAAAATATTGATCAAAATGCTTGGGCTAAATGCAGCACTGTGCCAAAAGTATAATTTTCTTCCTTTGGATGAAAAAAAATCAAAGGGGAAGATAATGTTGGTGAGATCCTTCTTTCTTGTACCTCCCTTAGCTAAATGTGTTCAAGGAGCGAAAGTCTCTCATTGTACAATTCACTTCTCAGTTTCCATCGCCTCTAGACTTTCCACACATCAAAGAAATCTCAAGTGAAGACATCCTGAGCTAACTCACATGGACAATGGACAGAGTTTTTTACCCCCTCCCCCCCAAAAAAAACCTGTTCATTGAATCAGAGAAGATTTTAAAGCACTTATGATTATGTGGAGGACAAATGGAAGTTTCTTTTGCAGAGTGGGAAAGGTAAATGCTGGAAACTTGGATGAAAAAATAATGTGGACTCTGACTTCAATGTCTCAAAAAGCAGATCTGTAACCTGCAGTAACCCCTTTATTTCAGATGTATGGGATTCTCATGAGGGAGACAGTGTTTACAGATAGAATGAGGTCCTTGGATTATGATGTTCAGCACCAGCCACATTACGGGGTTTGCCTCAGGCATAGGAGTAGCTGCCTCCAAGGCAATTCCATATGATGAATACTTCCAGTTGCACAGGGATTCAAAGCTTGTTTTTGACCACCTGATGACACATAAAGTCCCTAGCTTGCACCAGTAGAAATCTGTGGCTGTGTATGAATGTCCAAGGAACAAGGACATTCAATGACATGTCCAATATTAGGACACTGCAAGCAGTGTGTGTGTGTGTGTGTGTGTGTGTATGTGTGTGTGTGTGTGATACATATATACATACATACAAATAATGGCAGCTTCAGTACTAGTGAAAATAAATATTAGTTACATTGGGATGTGTTGGTTAATGTTCTCTCTTGATTTTTATGCTTATTGTAGCAAATTGCTTATTATCATATCATGAAAGCTGGCCGTTTTATTGCTTTACCTGGTCTAAGCCTAGCATACTTTCTACTGCAACATAAGTAGGCAAGCCATACAGCCCAACAGCCCTAATTATGTTGCTAGAACTCCCCGCACATCCAGGATGACACCAGTAAAAGTCAATGGAAAAATAATAAAAATCGAAGGTGCAATTTCCCACAACCTTTGCTGGGAGCAAAGGGGAATGAATGAGTTTGACAGGCTCTCCTAATCAAAAAGCCATCAAAAGCACAGGAAAATGGAACAAACATTTTAGCCCCACCCCTTTCAGTGACATCATTATATCGCTACCCCACTCTCTGGAATCCTTAACTATCCTTTTTTAATAAATGGAGATATGCTTTTTCCTGTTTCCTACCCAGAATTTTAGCATGCTGTCATATTTCTCCTTAATTAATGGAGCAATCTTTTCCACATTAAATTTAGATTATGCCCCAAAAATTAGCCTACAAATCAGGGTGCGTGGGGGGGGGGACATTCCAATATTTTAATATTGGAATAATGACTATTTTAAAAGCTTAATGACAGAGCTTTTTAGAATATGAATGGCTTTGGTACTTAAGGAGAAAAATGGATTTCAATAAATGTATCATATCAGTACTTTATTTTCCCTCTTCTGAAAGTTTGCATGAATCAGAAAGTTCTATTTGTAGCAGAAATGAGCCTTAGTTTCTTGAATACTTTTTTCAAATTGCTTCCAAATAACAAAGCTCTTTGACTCATTCTCCTTCCCCGTGTTGATTGCTGAAGTATTACTAATGTTTTTGTCTTCAAATTTTGCCTGTTGCTTCTTTTATTTAATGATCAACTTTGGCTTCAGGTATTATAGCCTCTAACATTTAATTACATTCTTACTATCAAAACTTTCTCTTTCCAGCCACTTTTCTCATGCATGAAGAAATTTTTAAGAAGCTAAAATTCTACAATTTTTTAAAGAAGCTAAAATGTCACTGCACTGACATTTTATCATTATCTCCACATATCACATATCTATCAGAAGAAGACAACATTGTCTCTGTGGTCAAGCTGTACTGGGGACAGTCTTTAACTTTATCTTTTAGCCACACTGAAAACAAGAAAAGAAAATAGGGAAAAAATGTTAAGAGGCAGTATGTTTATTGCATCAAATAAAATACAATAACACAATTGCAAGCTTTCAAGAACTTTTTATCAGGCATAATGGTTAAAAGCAAGACCAATTAAATCTGACTGTAATAGAAAAGTTGTTTCATATTTACATAATATCAGATGCTATGACAGACTAAATGCACCAATCTCCTCTCCGAAGCAGAACATCAGCTCAAATTCTTTAAGAAACAAGAAAACACCAGGTTTATCCTTTTCATTTTTGGGAAGGAAAACCTGGGCAAAACACCTGTAGATTTATACAGTGATGCTATTACACATATTTGTTTCTTTTCCTTATTGATCCCAGAATAAAGTCCAAAAATTGCTCCCTTTCTTCCGTCTTCCATTATTGAATATGGATTGTGCAATTTTATCTGCTATATTTGCATAGGACTCAAACATGTTATCTCTAAATGTATTATATTGGCGAGGTGGGATGGGTCTTTTTTAGTTATCCGTTAAGATCACTAGGGGAAAGAACAGGACAGAAACCTTATATATAGGCTGACCATATTTCCTTGAGACAAAAATGGGACATTGGGATGGCAAAACGGGATGGGGTCTTATGTAATATTCCATATTCATGAAAAAGACAGGGGTCCCCGCCCCCCGGTCTGTGCAATTGGCTCCCGCCTGCAAACCCCGCCCCCAGTCTGCGCAATTGGCTCCCGCCTGCAAACCCTGCGCCCCGGTCCCTTTCCCATGTGCTGATAGGCGGGAGGGCTTCCTCTTCCGGGCTGCCTCCAATTGGCAGCTCTGGCTCAGATCCTCCTTATGCACCATTCCCGCCGGGTTTAAAAAAACGGTACAAAATTGAGATTTTTATCAAAACAACGGGACGGTTGAAAAATGCTAAAAAAACTGGACTGTCCCATTAAGAACGAGACGTATGGTCAGCCTACTTATATAGAAGGGCAAATCCTCCAGGACATTCTGAGCTTTATCCCTGGTAAGCAGTGCATTTAGAAAGAGATTATTCAGCCCCACCACTCATATAAACTTCTTCTGCATTGGTAAACAGCCACCTAGCTTGTCTAATCCTGAGGATTTCCACTTTACTTTTTTGATGAGAGACATAATACACCTCATATTGTGCATTCACATTGGTGTCAACTTAGTGACTACATAGATAGAACTTCTCCAGGATGATCTATTCCCAACAAAGCATCTATCAGGTCTTCACACAGTGCATCAATCTCTGCTGTAATTGAATCTTTCCACCTTGCTGCTGTTCATCCTCTTCTTCTCTTTCCTTCCATCTTTCCCAGCATTATAGATTTCTCAGAAGAGCTGGATCTTTGCATATTGTGTTCAAAATACAGTAATTTGAGCTTGGTCACTTGTGCCTTGCCTGAGAACTCTGGATTGATTTGTTCTAATGATCCATTTGTTTGTTTTCTTGGCTATCCATAATATTCTCAGGAGTTTTCTCCAACACCAAAGTTCAAAAAGCATCAATACTCTTTCTATCCTGGTTCTTCAAAGACCAACTTTTGTTTCCATAAAGAGTCAGGAAGAAAACCATTGCCTGAATGATTCTGATCTTTAGTTCAGAACAATTGATTTTATTAAGCTGAGGGCCATTCTAATGTTGCTAACTATGATCTATTACAAAAATGCACTCTAGAATTTCATGGAGAGCCAGAAATTGGTCAGAATTTTCTTTCCAAGTCTTTGTGAGGGAATTGCAAGCATTTAAAACCCTTCAAACATTTACTACACTCAAGTTCTTTGTTTTGATTGCTTTCATTAGCTCATGCTCTATATTCTCCAAACTTTGTCTTCATAATTTGGAGTAGGTTCTAAAGCTCTTCTTCTGAATTCATGAAAAATGAGCCACACTCTGAGACCTGTCTGTAGCCTAGCTGTGATGTGAGAATAAAATAATCCCTCTGCTTTCTTCTCTCTTAAAAAAAAAGTCTTATTTTCACAGCTGTATTAGACATGAAGAAGGCGTGGTGACTCAGCGGTTAAGACACCAGGCTTGTCGATCGGAAGGTTGCAAGTTTGGAGGTTCAAGACCCTAGCCCCGCATGACGGAGTGAGCTCCTACACTCACCCCAGCTCTTGCCAACCTAGCAATTCAAAAGCATGCAAATGCAAGTAGATTAATAGGTACCACTTCGGTGGGAAGGTAACAGCGTTCCGCGCGCATCATGCGGCCACATGACCGCTGAAGCGTCTTTGGACAGCACTGGCTCTTCAGCTAACAAATGGAGATGAGCACCGGCCCCTAGAGTCAGACACGACTGTGCAGGGGAACCTTTTTTATTAGACATGGATGAGGTTTGTGCCCCTGCAATTCCAACCAGCATTTCTTTGGCAGTTGGTTGGACTGTCTGCTACCTTGCTATCAATATTTTCAAATAAGTCATTTTGGATCCTCCACATTGATTCTTCCCACCCTCTGAATATCCAGGTATAGGATGCTTAGAGTCTCAACCCTACAGATGGACAAGGAGCTGGGGGCAGTCCTTTTCTCCAAGATCCCCATGCTTTAGAATACTTGAACCCTGTACCTGTGTTTGGCATCCTCTTTAATGACTTTCCCCAAGACTGCTACAATTGTTTCATTTAAACAGCATTTAGACTGTGGTTTCTTGTGTTCTATGAAATTTGATTGTGACCCAGGTTGCCATTTTATGTAGGTTTCACTCTGGTTTTGGCCAGGGAACAGTTGCATTTTCTTTTATTATTTTGATATTATGCCAGTTTTGGCTTTGTTGTACCCAGTTTCAGGAGCTGAGAGAGATAGAAAGATAGAAAGATAGAAAGATAGAAAGATAGATAGAAAGATAGATAGATAGATAGAAAGAAAGAAAGAAAGAAAGAAAGAAAGATAGAAAGAAAGAAAGAAAGAAAGAAAGAAAGAAAGAAAGAAAGAAAGAAAGAAAGAAAGAAGAAAGAAAGAAAGAAAGAAAGAAAGAAAGAAAGAAAGAAAGAAAGAAAGAGAGACAGAGAGAGACAGAGAGAGATGGATAGAGATGGATAGAGATGAATGGATATAAACTGAAAGACTTTAACATTATATAGATGGCTGTTGATGTATTAATGAATAATGAGGCAATTTTGATGATATTTAAGATGATTGCAAGTGTAAGGGTTCTTATTACATTATTTTGCACAAAGTTCTATATCTCGGTTTTCTAATCTTCGCTGAACTAAAAACATCCTCAACAAAAAATACTGTTTCAGTTGCATACAGACACATTTAGAAGAGTTCTAAGATATGCATTAATTTTTTAAAAAATTCTAGTATGGTTGAGTGACTCCTTTTCTCTCTCTTTCTGTTTTCAGATGATGGGAGGGAAGTTAACATTTGAACTCTTAACTGTACTAAAATAGATATGGGAATCTGCAATTCTGAATATCCAGGTATAGGATTCTGGAAGGCGGCACAGGTCCACTTACTTGAAAATATTGCCAATATTGACAATCATGGAATTATGGAACTCACATCCAGAAAAATGAAAAACTGCCCAGAGTCACTCTTTGAGTGAGATGGGTGGTGACTAAATTCAAACAAACAAACAAACAAACAAATAAATAAAATGAAGCAGCTGCCCAGGAATAATTAGGCCTCAGGCATAATCTTTCCCCCATCTTCCTCCCTGCTTTGTTTTCTGTGCCTAGGAAGATTAAGACCATTTCACAAGCTCAACAGCAGCATGGTGATCTTAACGATCTTCCTTTAGATGATAAAAGGACTTAAAATAACATCTCAATATAACCATGACCTAGCCCCAGGTGTAAGGTCACACAGCTACCTAGAAACATATTTAGGATTCCCTTACTAACTTTGCTCAGACTGAAGAAGCTCCTTGGATAAGGAGCGAAACGTTTCCACTGAGAAAATGGAAATCCAGTTGACATGATTCAAGCTACAGACAATTCCACCTGGATGACTGAGAACCTTCATAGACAAGCTGCCCAGGAAGTGTTAACTATATCTGTTCAGGACAGCTTCACAAATGATTTTAAATAATTCTTGCAGATTTTCTGACTAGTGACACATAACTGTTGAGTTTAGTCAGCTGTTTCCTTCCTTCTTCATCTGAAAATGAGCACACTGTCCTGATGGAAGGCAGGAATAAATAATAAAGCTAACTTTAATATGAAATGAAAGCAGAATGAAGTGCAATGTTAGCAGTGCTTGGCTTTCTTGCTTGTGCGTCAATAACAAGATGTACTCTTTATAAGGTAATCCAAAAGGGCTGAAACATCACTGTAGTATTGTGTCCATCTTTCCATATAGTTTCTCAGTGCCATTATGCTGGGTGGATTCTTTCCAATCCTGGAAAGTTTCCCATATGCTCTTTCTTAAGTCTTTTCCATCCCATCCCAGCTTCTATTTGCAATGTTTAAAAAAAAATCTATGTGAAGATCAATAAGGACAATATGTCTTCCTTCCATCGTGAGCTACTTCACCTCTATCTTCTTCAGGATTTCTCAGAAATAACTAGTCAGAGCAAAATTATGTTCCTTCAGCAACTGAGGATGTAATCCATCTGGCCTGGCAAACTGAATTCATTCAAGATTTTGCCTGACCAAGTTTTTCATAGGTTGAGCAACCTTAGCGCCTGCCCTTCTTGCTCTAGAGATTATATAGTATTTTTGGAACCTCAGGTTTATACATGAATGGAAGACTGTAGAGCAGCCTTTCTCAACCTTTTGACCCTGGAAGAACCCTTGAAATATTTTTCAGGCCTCAGGGAACCTCTGCACATTCAGGCTCAAATATAGGCCAGAAGTTACAAAATTATTATATTTGTTTCATGTGTAGCCCTGTATATGTGCATTAACAGAGTTCTTAAACTAAAAATAAAGAATGAAACTTACCTCTTTAATGTGAAGTTGCCCAAATTTGAAATAATTTTTTAAATAAATTGTGATCTCCCAGGGAACCCCTAGTGACCTCTCGTGAAACCCTAGAGTTCCACGGAACCCTGGTTGAGAAACCCTGCTGTAGAGACTATGGAAGTATTGTTTGTTGAGTCTAATAAAGGGCAAGACACCTGGGAAGACACCAAATGGGTGTGCAACCAGCTTTCCTTAAATTGTAATGGGGTTCATTGTAGTCTTTTGGGTCTTGCTGAGCTTCTGATCTTGAAGACATGACAGCCCTAGCATCTTTGTAGACTTATCTGTCCCCTTCCAGCTCATTGCTGCTGAAGGAAAGAAAATGTCTATACCGATAGACCTCTTTATATAAGTTGAGCAATCATTGCAGAAAGGAATCAGAAGCTCTCAAGATACATCCCCTCTCCTTAAAATTCTTCCATTCTGTTAATGTGTAAGTTTTTCCCCATGCCCAATAAGGCAACTTTGAAGTTCTTAAAGGTGTTTCATCATGCTTTGTAGAAGCTTTACAGCAGCCCACACTTTGCTTACTGTCATTCATGACAATGCCTACTAGTCACGTGTTAACTTGTATATTCAGTCATTGTGGTTTTATTTGCTTCTTAATATTCTCTTGACTAGATAGCATCTCAGGCTCTGAAAACAAGTACATTCAGTATCACCAGCCAACTGATGCCAATTCTCTGGTGAAATAAAGAATGCAGAGTTCTTCCACTCTACTGGCATTTTCAGCACTAAACCTGCCCAGATCAAATTATATGGATCAAAGTCTTCATCTTTATTATGGCCTTACAGCCAGGAAACCCAATATACATCAAATATGTATATTAGATATATACAGAAATGCATACACCTAAAGTCTGTACTTATAAATAAAAAGTAAGCATACAATACAATTAAATAACATAAAATAATAATACACATAATAATGTCAATCACCAAGATTAATACCATTCTTCGGTCATAAGTGGGGCAAGTAGAACAAAGAAGTACAGAATTGAGCAACATAGGAAGATACATCAGCATCTAGGTCAGACAGAAGAAGTAACAAATAAGCTTCATAGTCTCTACCAGAGGGTGGTGGTGGTGGTGGTGGTGGTGGTGGTATTATTATTATTATTATTATTATTATTATTATTATTATTATTTTCAGAGCTGAATAGATCAGTGCTTCTCAATCTCAGAGCCTTTCAGATGTGTGGACTTCAACTCCCAGAATTCTGGAAGATTGATGCTTTTGAACTGTGGTGTTGGAGGAAAATTCTGAGAGTGCCATGGACTGCAAGAAGATCAAACTAGTCCATACTCCAGGAAATAAAGCCAGACTGCTCACTTGAGGGAATGATATTAAAGGCAAAACTGAAGTACTTTGGCCACATAATGAGAAGACAGGATACCCTGGAGAAGATGCTGATACTAGGGAAAGTGGAAGGCAAAAGGAAGAGGGGCCGACCAAGGGCAAGATGGATGGATGATATTCTGGAGGTGACGGACTCGACCGTGGGGGAGCTGGGGATGGCGACGGCCGACTGGAAGCTCTGGCGTGGGCTGGTCCATGAAGTCATGAAGAGTCGGAAGCGACTGAACAAATAAACAACAAACTCTCAGACAAAGCTCCCTGCAATCCCATCTGAACCTAAGAATAGAAGCCTAACTCACCTGCTCACCATACAGACCAGGGCAGCCTTAACAAAGGAATTGCACAGAGTAACAAGGTGAGAAACCACAACGTTCCATCCTCAATCAGAGACACACACACACCATTATCTCAACATTCTATTTCCTTAACAAGGGACTTCCTCAGCTCCGCTGCCCCTCCTTCTATTGTTATTTGCCTAACAATAGAAATAATCTCATGTACACTGACAAAGACCTGCCTAGTTTCCCCAAAGGTTGCCAACAAATCAGATCTCTAGGATTCCCTGCCTTGTGACCCTCAACTTCTATTAAAAATCTTTGCTTTCCCATTGTTCAGAGTGCCTTTTTCTTGTAAAGTGGTCAACCAACAATTGTTGCATAAACATAGTTCTTTCCCCACAGTGTTGTGCTTTGTACTTCTGAAATGTCCACGGCACATTTTACATCATTAAGCTTCTCTTTGCAGCATTTTTCCTCCTGCAAAAGAAAAAAAAAGTTATAATCCAGCCATCAAAGAATTGTCTTCTCTTCAAGAAAGGCTTCCACACCTGCATTAGACCTCAAAGAGTTATTCTCCTGTTCTAGTTTAAGGGAAGTAAACATCTATTTATCCAACTTCTATCACCTCCCATCTCCCCTCACAAGGGGGACTCATTCTAGTAATACTAAGAAATAACCCAGAGTTCATTTCCAGAAATAGTGGCAAATTGATCCAGGCAATACCATGAAATGGTTGGGAACTGAAGGCAGACACAAACTCTGAGAAGGGAACTGGCCTATGGCCAAAGACATATGACTCAAGGGATCCAAAGGTCCAAAGCTGACTACTGGGAACTCAGCCACTGAGCAACAAAGCCAAAATCAAGTATTGTTCTACTTCTGCATCTGCAAGATACTTGATTCCAGAGCTGAAGCTACTATAATCCTATCCTCTAAATCAGGTGTAGGTACTATCATGTAGACACCTGTACCTGAACCTGCAGCTCTGAAGATGCCCAATGTATGGATTTTGAAAGCCATCTGTTCTCAGAGGATATCTCCTTGGATTGAGGTCTGATTTGTCCTCAGTCCTCGGGGAAAACGTGACAGTTATCTAATAAAGGTAAAGCCCCCTCCAAATTTATTTATTTATTTTATTTTATTTATAATTCAATTTATATCACTGCTCCATCTCCCCTAAGGGGGACTCTGGGCTGTTTACAAAAAAATCAAACAATTAAAATAACATAGAATACAATCATAAAATAAATATAAAATCCAAGAGGTGACTAACTTGTGTTTAAAAGGGCTCTATGGCACTAGCCATCCCCAGGAGGAACTGTTCCCCCCCCCCCATCCCAAGCAAGGCGGCAGAACCAGGTCTTTAAGTTCTTTCTGAAGGCCAGGAGCAATGGGGCCTGCCTCACCGCCGGTGGTAGAATTTTCCAAAGGGCGGGTGCAAATTGAACTGCTGGTTTCATGGACACATCCATGTCCTTTTTTTTTTTTTATTGCAACATTGCAACACCATTGTCTTCTTCTAGGAGCTTTTTTCTGCTATCCAGAGTAGCCTAAGATCTTGATATTTCTTGGTGAGCACCTATCCAACTATTAACTAGGTTAGGATTAGGATAGCTACTTTGATTTTCAAAATCGCCTAGCTGGGCAGTTGTCCAGATCAGGCAGTAAATATTTTCACTGGTTGGTTGTTCCTGCTACTTACTCTTTTATGCATCTCAGCATCTCATGTGTTGCCCTTTGGGATTGATATATCCCTCTCCCCTTACATAAATATTCCCTCCTCCCTTTGGGGTATTGGCTAGATTGAGGTAATTGGGTTGAAAATGTCCAATCCAGGAAAGATTCAGATTCTCCTACCAACCATTCCTATTTGGGACATACTGTATGATGTCTTCAGCAACCAAGCCTGTTTTACCTGTGTGTGTGTGTGTGTGTGCGTGCGTGCGCGCGCGCACACACGTGTGCATGTGCATGTGTATATATCCAGTTCTTATTCTCATCATCATGCTGATTTCAAAGAAAGCATTTCCCCCAAGCCTAAGATCTTGATATTTCTTGGTGAGCAGCTATCGAAATACTAACTAGGTTAAGATTAGGGTAGCTACTTTGCTTTTCAAAATTGCCTAGTTGGGCAGCTGTCCAGATCAGGCAGTAAATATTTCCAGTGGTTGGTTGTTCCTGTGTGTGTGTGTATGTGTATATACAGAATATCCAGTTCTTATTCTCATCATCATGCTGATTTCAAAGAAAGCATTTCCCCCATCAGCAAATGGTTTTACTGGACCACTTCCAGCCATCTTAATTCCAGACAAGATCTACCAAATACATCTTTAAAGGCTTCCCCCTTGAGTTCCTCTCATCCCCTCCCTTTACAGATGATTCATAAAAATATTAATAGAGAAAGAAAAGCACACTAATGTCATTTTAATGGTTTGACTTTTAACTTAAGAAAGTAAGGAAATTCAAAAAGAAGGCTTTCAATTAATGTTTAACTTCTGATATAAAAGCACCGATCTTCAGCCTGTGCATTTGCAATTAGAGGCCAAGAGGGAATAGACAGGGGACTGAGCAAAATATTAATCCTAAATTCATTTAGTTTTATGTGGGGTTTCACATATTTGTGCTTGTAAATATATGTTTTCTTGACCTAATTTGAAGAACAACTGGCAGTGAAATCCTGACTGTATTAATCATTTGAACTCTGAAAAATTGATTTTTTATATTTATTGCATCTGTGAATTGCTACCCTGTTCAGGGTGACCCGAACCCTTGAGGGAAGGATGGGGTGGAATATTGGTTTACTGTGATATATTGCATCTGGAAGACAAAATCACTCATATTCACTCTGAGTTGAATGCTGGTTCAGTTAAGTCCAACACATGTGAAAGAGGTAACATTTTGCTAGATTTCTTGGGAAAGAGTTGAGACTGTCAATCCTGAGGAAGTGGATAGTGTTCTCTGAAACATCAGTGGCACTTAATGCATCCTTGGGGGAGGGGGTGGCACTTTCTGCCTTGAAGAAGGTGGAAGTGTACTCCTTCCTCAAAAAGCCATTGCTTGACCTAGCTATTTTGGTTAACTATCAGCCTATCTCCAACCTCCACTTCTGAAGGAAAGTTGTTGAGAAGTTGGCAGCACTGTAGGTATGGAGAGCTGTGGATGAAACAAATTATATGGGCCTTTCTCAGTCAGGTTTCAGAACTGGTCAGTGAGACTATATTGACTAAGAGCAGGTAGAAGACATGTTCATGAGGACTTTTGCACAATTCCACTTTGTGGCCATTCCTGGATCCGCAGAATCTGCATGGTTACTCATGCCTTGTCACATCACATTTTGTCTATTGCAATATGCTCTACATGGGGCTCAGCTCAATGTCAACCTGTTATGCTACTACTTTGGGAATTACATCTCATTACCAGTAGGCTAATGTATGCAACTGAAGGTGTTGGTTGGCACTGTTAAAGCCTTTCGTGGCTCAGGAGCTGAGTATCTCTGAGACTCTTTTCTCTGGATGGAATTTCCCCATCCAGTGAAAGACAGCAGGAATGGTTTGCTACAAGTCCCAACCTCTAAGAGTTGTTATGAACAACGACTTCAAAGGTGAATCATCTCTGTAGCAGACCCTCTTCTGTAGAACAGGATACCCTCAAAAATAAGGGCAACTCCATCCTTCCTACTGTCTCAAAAGGCAGTTAAGACTTAGGTCTTCTGCAGAGCCTTTGGGATACGTGGATGGTTCCTGATGATGATATGTCCTATGACTGTAAAGGAGTAGAAACTGTATCCTTGCTATGTTTTATGTTTATGTTTGATGTTCTCTGATCCATCCTGTATTTTAATCCCACGGATGTAACTGGGGGAGGATAAACCCTTCTGAATCCTGCAAATTAGTGCCCATTGGCTTGAGAATTGGGGCATGCCTAAAAAAAGTAAAGCCTAAACTGGCCAGTTGGAGTTCGACGCATCCCACCTCCTGTGTCAGCCACCAAATTCTCAGTGAAGCATTATTTTTTTAAAAAAAAATGTATTTTATTTGTTAACTTGTCTTACCAGTCAGGATAAGAGGGGAAACTACTTTAAAACTTGCAATGGTTAAGGATGACTTTACACTGTCTCAAATATGGGCTGGGAAGGAAATGAAGACAAGGTCACCTGGAAGTGAAAGAAAAACAAGCCATGCATGCATAGGCCATGGTTAGGGACAAGTGAGAAATGCTCTGTGTGTAACCACCATTCTACTTGACGCTTGACATTTTCTGCAATGTGTTGCATTACATTGGTTTGGCATTTACGTGGATTATTAAAATCAAAATTCTTATTGAGTTTGTTTGTGTGTGTGTCCTAACTCAACAATTTAAAGAAGAAAAGAGGAATCAGTTAGATTCAAAAAATCACAAACTGTGCAACACTTAGGCTACAAAGAAAATTTTATATGGGACTCCAAGTTGAAATTAACTCAACGAAGGCTATAGTCCTATATTGAGAAGAGCTTGAATCCTTATTTTAAAAAATCCAGGATTGAGCTCGGGAAATCATCTGAATGGTACAGGCTATCAGGCTAACCGCCCAGAGTCTACCATGGTAGAGATGGGCGGGGATAAATTCAAATAATAAATAAATAATAAATATCACCTTTCAGGATGATGATGTTTATGACGATGATATATTTGTATTCTGCTCCTTAACAAAGAATTTGCAAATATGAAAAAATAGAACATTTAAATGATGTAACACCATAGTCTACAGCAGACAGGAGCAAACATACTAGGAATAACCAAATGTTCAGACCAAAAGTGAAATAATATATTGGTTCCACCACCACCCCTCAAACTTAGGAGAAAAGTTAAGAAGAGAAAAAAATGGAAAATCCCCACACAGCTCTGTATTTTGCCCTTGTTATAATTTTTTTTTTCAAAGACTATGCTGATCAATGTAGGCATCTCTGTCGTGTTCTTTCTCCTGCTTATGATCCCCTAGAGTTGAGTTAGTCCACAGCTGCATGGAACAGATACCAACATTCATACATACGTGCACATCACATCATTTCCTTTCATGGTAAGCAACAATTCCAGAGAACAAAAGATGAGTAAGAAACAGAAAGCCAAATTCATTCGGTGCATGAGATAGGAAAAGAAAGGAAACACCCTTAAAGCCATTTTACACCAACACTCTTCACTACGCTTCTCCATCTTTTCTGTCCTTGCAGTCCATTCTTGCTTCCACCATCTCCACGCACTGCTTCATCATTGCTTTTTGTTCTTTAAACATCTCACCTCTCTCTTTTGGGAGATTGCATCATCTCCTACCAACTATGACTTTCTCAACCTTCCCCTTTTTCTTAGCCATTCGCTCTTCATCATACTTTTGCACACTCACTTGTATTCCATTCATATTCATTCTGGATATGAACCATTCAATCTTGACTGTTTCTTGTACACACACACACACACAATCTCTCTTCTTAAATATCAGGTTTCCACTGCATTCAAATTACTTTCATATTTTTCCTGACATACACAACTCTCGTTTCCATATAACCAGGTAGGCAGATACTCTAATTTCTACTCTAATTTCCTTCTTCCAAGTAAGAAACTTTCATTCCTTGCCACACATGACCTACCCACTACTTTTCTATCAGCACTGATACATCTTAACTTTTCCCATCTATTCCCCCATTTTCAGGAAACATTTTACCAAGGTATAGAAATTCAGCTACTTTTTGTTTGTTCCTGTTGTATTTTGACGTATAGAAGGATGTTCATAAAGAATTCCAAGTAAGCAAGGACATGAGAGCCTCCATCTATGCCTCTGTTCCAGAAGGAAGGAAGGAAGGAAGGAAGGAAGGAAGGAAGGAAGGAAGGAAGGAAGGAAGGAAGGAAGGAAGGAAGGAAGGAAGGAAGGAAGGAAGGAAGGATAATTTATCTAGGTTCATTGCAATTATAGCTGAAATTTTCAAATGAAAAGGGAAGGGAAGGGAAGGGAAGGGAAGGGAAGGGGAGGGGAGGGGAGGGGAGGGGAGGGGAGGGGAGGGGAGGGGAGGGGAGGGGAGGGGAGGGGAGGGGAGGGAGGGAGGGAGGAGAGGTAATATCAGTTGCCATCACTTTGGGTCACAGGTAAAGAGGACAATGTACTTATTCCTGAAAAGGTAATATATTAAGCTGAGTCATCAACAAGTGCAAAATGTAATGGTGGGAGACATGTGGATGCTATTTTATACAGGTGCAATCCAACACTCTACACAAACTATGCAAACATACCCCCACACATATTGCATTTATATATATATATATATATATATATATATATATATATATATACACACACACACACACACACACACACAACACGATACAGATAGATATAGACATAGATACAGATACCATTAAAGTTGAATGACTCTTCTATGACTCATGTCATAGAAACTCTCTCTCCTGAAATTTTTTATTTATTTATTATTTATTATTTGGATTTATCCCACCCATCTTTACCATGGCAGACTCTGGGTGGTTTGGAATATTGACATTTTGGAATACATTTCTTTAGATGTGGCAGTGGGAAGTTGTTTAAAATGAATGGGATATGAAACAAAGAGCTTGATTTGGTTTAAAAATTCCAAGGTGAAGTGACTCCCACTCCTCCATGTTGATCTGGAGACTGATGGAATGGACGAAGTATTATTTTGTGGAATTAGGCAATAACTCTGGGGTAACAGGTCTCTGCTACATTCAGCAACATATTTGAAAACTGCCCATAAAAGAAACCAAGAACAGAGAAGAATATAATAGAATAATCCTACTCAAAAGTAAGTTCTTTCAGTGGAGTTTTAATCCATAGTAAATGGAAAGAACAGCAGGCAATAAATACTGCACATCCCAGATGCTTCTGGGTAGTCTCCATGCAATGGGTGGGTGACTTTGGGAACAGTGGCTGTGAGATACAGGGGCACAACTAGAATTGGTCAAAAATACTTTCTGACTTCTGTGAACTGAGCAGCAACATAGGGTTCAAGTGACAGAATTGGGGAAATGAAACTGAAACTGCCTCCCTCCCTCCCTCCCTTCCTTCCTTCCTTCCTTCCTCCCTCCCTCCCTCCCCCCCCCCTTCCCTTCCCTTCCCTTCCCTTCCCTTCCCTTCCCTTCCCTTCCCTTCCCTTCCCTTTCCTTTTCATTTGAAAATTTCAGCTATAATTGCAATGAACCTAGATAAATTATTAAGAAATAAATGTAATGGTGGGAGACATGTGGATGCTATTTTATACAGGTGCAATCCAACACTCTACACAAACTATGCAAACATACCCCCACACATATTGCATTTTTATATATATATATATATATACACACACACACACAACACGATACAGATAGATATAGACATAGATACAGATACCATTAAAGTTGAATGACTCTTCTATGACTCATGTCATAGAAACTCTCTCTCCTGAAATACATTTTGGAATACATTTCTTTAGATACTGATACTTTAGAACTGAGCAGCAACATAGGGTTCAAGTGACAGAATTGGGGAAATGAAACTGAAACTGCCAGCCTGCCTGTCTGCCTTCCTTCCTTCCTTCCTTCCTTCCTTCCTTCCTTCCTTCCTTCCTTCTGGAACAGAGGCATAGATGGAGGCTCTCATGTTGGAATTGTTTATGAGCATCCTTCTATACCTCAGAATACCATAGGAACAAACAAACTGGGCATTTTTTCTTATACCATCAGTGGACTTTCAGATCCTGATCGGACCTCATGCTGGGTACATATATTTATAGGATTTGCTTTTTGCTGCTACCAATTTATTTTGCCTTAGGCTATAGTCCTCTATGGCAGAGGTCAGCAATATAGCATTTGTGAGTTGCAAGGCAGCTTCAATATCCCAAGATAGTGTCTGCAGACCCAAAAAATTATTCTTTTATTCTTAAAAATTAAAATTAAAAATGGCCAAAAACTCACAGGAAGTTGGTAATTACTTTTGGATGGTTTGGTTGGACTTAAGGTATTATGCATTGATTGCTACTATTTCATTTCAGAATGTTTGCACATCAAGCATTTTAACGGAAGGGTTTTTTATTTCCTTTAAGTTTGCTTTACAAAAAACAAACCTCCATATGTAATTTGAAATGGTGGAGTCTTATGAGAAGATTGAGCAATGTGAATGCCTACTTATTGAAGTGATGAAATGGAGAAAAACTGTTCTAATTCGGAAGACCTATTGTATTATTCTCTATGACTCTGAATAATTTTTTCCTTCAGCATTATTGGAAGCAAGTGGTTAAAAAAAACCCTCAAGCTTCAAGGGATAAATTCATGCTGATAAATCTTCTCTTTATAGAAACACAAAGATGAACATCCAGCAATTGAAAGAAGCCGTGCTTGATAGGGCAGCATGAAAAGCTCTCGTCCATAAAATCGCCAACAGTCGGACATGACTGAATGGTTAAAACTAACTAACTAACTAAATAGAAACACAGCCATGCCGTTTCACGTAGAAAGAGACCGGGAAGTGTCCTTGGCCATCAAAAGGTCTTTACAATGAAGTGAACAGACTGTATCTCAATAACTTCCCCAAAGCCTACATTCAGATGAAACTGAGAGGGCAGCTTGCCTCGGTGGGTGGGGAATGACCTTATACTGAATCAGCACTCCAGAAAAGGCCTAGCAACTGAGATGGTGCAATACTATAGATGCTATTTAGACAACGGAAATCTATCTTGATAAATCTAAAGAAGTGGTCTGGAAATTTTCAATTGTTTAAAGTCAAGTCTCCTTTGAGCAAAGTTGACTCATGGCAACAACATGTAAGAGTCTTGTCTTCTTCTATTGTTTCTGTTTTGTTAATTATCCAATGTAGGTTACAGATTTGTCTGACTATTTAAGTACTAAGCAGATCCAGTCCTGCCTAGCTTCTAAACTTAGATAAAGGTGGCCAGTGTTGTATCTACAGTATACAGTATATCTACTTTTGAAGTCATAGCTGGTTCATCCGTTACAGTACAGAGAAAACAAGGATGTGAAATTAGATTTAAGCACAAAAGAGTGGATTTTGCTAATTGTGCTCCTTCCATTAACTCAGAAAATCTTTTAGTAACTGCAAACCTCTGTTTTTTTTTAATTTTTCCATTTTTACTGGCTATAACCTTAAAAGTGGGAACTGAATATATGAAAAGTACCATCCTCAGGCTTATTATAGTCATTTGATTTGAAAGCAGAGAAATAACAAGTTATAAGCACATAATACAGCACAGGCATATGAGGACATAAGCTCTCCCTTATGTTAAAGGTTGACAATAGAATGAATTACGTGTTATTTCATATATATACACTGCTCAAAAAAATAAAGGGAACACTGAAACAACACAATGTAAGTCCAAGTCAATCACACTTCTGGGAAATCAAACTGTCCACTTAGGTAGCAACACTGATTGACAATCAATTTCACATGCTGTTGTGCACATGGAATAGACAACAGGCGGAAAGCATAGGCAGTTAGCAAGACATCCCCAATAAAGGAGTGGATCTGCAGGTGGTGACCACAGACCACTTCTCAGTTCCTATGCTTTCTGGCTGATGGTTTGGTCACTTTTGAATGCTGGCAGTGCTTCCACTCTAGTGGTAGCATGAGACGGAGTCTACAACCCACACAAGTGGCTCAGGTAGTGCAGCTCATCCAGGATGGCACATCAATGCGAGCTGTGGCAAGAAGGTTTGCTGTGTCTGTCAGCGTAGTGTCCAGAGCATGGAGGCGCTACCAGGAGACAGGTCAGTACATCAGGAGACGTGGAGGAGGCTGTAGGAGGGCAACAACCCAGCAGCAGGACCGCTACCTCCGCCTTTGTGCAAGGAGGGACAGGAGGAGCACTGCCAGAGCCCTGCAAAATGACCTCCAGTGGGCCACAAATGTGCATGAGGCTGCTCAAACGGTCAGAAACAGACTCCATGAGGGTGGTATGAGGGCCCGACATCCACAGGTGGGGGTTGTGCTTACAGCCCAACACCGTGCAGGACGTTTGGCATTTGCCAGAGAACACAAGATTGGCAACTTCGCCACTGGCACCCTGTGCTCTTCACAGATGAAAGCAGGTTCACACTGAGCACATGTGACAGACGTGACAGGGTCTGGAGACGCTGTGGAGAACGTTCTGCTGCCTGCAACATCCTCCAGCATGACCGGTTTGGCAGTGGGTCAGTAATGGTGTGGGGTGGCATTTCTTTAGGGGGCCGCACAGCCCTCCATGTGCTCGCCAGAGGTAGCCTGACTGCCATTAGGTACCGAGATGAGATCCTCAGACCCCTTGTGAGACCATATGCTGGTGCGGTTGGCCCTGGGTTCCTCCTAATGCAAGACAATGCTAGACCTCATGTGGCTGGAGTGTGCCAGCAGTTCCTGCAAGACGAAGGCATTGATGCTATGGACTGGCCCGCCCGTTCCCCAGACCTGAATCCAATTGAGCACATCTGGGACATCATGTCTCGCTCCATCCACCAACGCCACGTTGCACCACAGACTGTCCAGGAGTTGGGGGATACTTTAGTCCAGGTGTGGGAGGAGATCCCTCAGGAGACCATCCGCCACCTCATCAGGAGCATGCCCAGGCGTTGTAGGGAGGTCATACAGGCACGTGGAGGCCACACACACCACTGAGCCTCATTTTGACTTGTTTTAAGGACATTACACCAACATTGGATCAGCCTGTAGTGTTCTTTTCCACTTTAATTTTTGAGTGTAACTCCACATCCAGACCTCCAGGGGGTTGCTTACATTTGATTTCCATTGCTTTTTGTGTGATTTTGTTGTCAGCACATTCAACTATGTAATGAACAAAGTAATTAATACGAATATTTCATTCATTCAGATCTAGGATGTCTTATTTCAGTGTTCCCTTTATTTTTTTTAGCAGTATGTATGTATGTATGTATGTATGTATGTATGTATGTATGTATATATATATATATATATATATATATATATATATATATATAGAGAGAGAGAGAGAGAGAGAGAGAGACTTAAAACCTAAAACCTCTCCTATTTATCTTAATTTTATCTCTACCAATGACAGCGCATCTTCCATTCATATAAGTTAAGCAAGTTGGAGAATTGGCTATCACACAAAATTAGGTTACAAGATTTGGTAAGAAATTTCAGCTAATGAAACAGACAGTAAATAACCATGTATTCCTAATAATAGACATGCTATAATTACTGCATGTTTTATTTCTGTATCAAAGGAGCAATATAACTGTGAATGTACCCCTGATTCGGTCTTTCTCCTGCCAGGAAGTCAAAAGTTCTGTTTTGAAAAGCTTGTGCTGAAAGGACAAATAAGAAGAACAGATTTTGAGGCAAGTATGATTAATTTAATATACATTTACAAATTGTCATTGGTCCTCTGCCATTCTGTTTGTTTGTTTGTTTGTCTGTTTGTTTTCAGGGCCAAGCTGTGTAATTTTGGCTTTGCTAGGGTCCTATTTTGTATAATCTATCATGGGGGGGGGGGGGGCATTGTTTTGTTTTCTTAACTGGGTCCCATTCTTTTTTCTCCTCATAGATTAATAGCTAGGAAAGATTTAAGGAAGACCAAAGGAAGTCAAATGATAAAATCACATCTGCTTCTCCTACTGTACATCTGGTTGCAATTCAAAAAAACACATTCCCTTTTTGCTACCTTTGTTCTAATTGCTACTTCTATCATTTTTAACACGTTTACTTTGGTCCAGCTTACTATGTACATGGAAAACATTATACTGTTGATATTATTAAGAGTTCAATGCCAACTTGAAAACAGTTCTGCTTTTAATGGTAGATGTATACAATACCTAATGTATGTGATTCACTCCTGCAATGCAGGATGGCATCCTTCTCAGATATAAATTTTGCAAACTCCTGGTTTTCATTCGAAGGCAAGCTGATCAACTATCTAAATCAGCAGGAAGAGATACTAAAGGAAGGGAGTAGAAGTAAATTACAGATGAAAAATGGAAATTGTCAGGTATGAGACTTGGAAACATAATGCATGAAGAAGGTGTCTAACACACTTTATCTCTTTCAGTCTTTGCTAAATGTTTCTTCCATAAATTGCTGTTTCCCAGAGCTTTAACCTTTCCTTTATAATATCTGACACAAATCCAGCATGCCTTGGTGGTGTATTCTTTATAGTGATTTCATGGAACTTGGAGAAACACATTACCAATTAGCTTCCTAATGGCATGTATGACTGCTTCTCCCAAATGCTGTTTCCCCCCCACCCTGACTCTGTGATTGTTCTTGAGCTTGCCTAAACCTGCATGTACTTGAAGTGGAAACAGATATGTGTTAGGGGTACCATATCTTGGCTGCAACAATCCGAACATCTACTAGATGGAAACAAAGAGTTGGAGGTGTCTAGATCTCTTTGCTACCATCTAGTAGTTGTCTACACTTTTGCAACCAAGATCTGGTAGCCCTAAGATGTGTTCCTTATCAGACAAAACTGTCACAATTACAACAGCTGTTTTTCGAAGCCATGGAAGTCCTTTCCATATGCCTAATAATGTCCACTCCCAAAATAGGTTTCCATAGAGGGCTTGTGGAAGAGCTACTTTTATCTGATGGCTGCTCCCCATTTTATTATTAGTTTCCATATTTCTGGAAACTGTTGCACCATCCCTAGAATGCGTCTCATCTGCTGACTCTGTGCTAGAGCTGATTTTTCTGTAGCTCATAGCATCATTCCAGCTTGCGGTGGCTTGACATTCCAACTGAAGATGGGCCATGAAATATTTGGTGTTCTGGGTTAATACAACTTAATGTATCCTGTTTTTTATGTTTAATTCTTCATCAACAATATTCTGAGCACTAACAATACAACTTCTACCACTTCTTTGTCCACTTACTGATATTATATATTTGTATCAACTTTTTTCTTTATTTCTTCCCTTTTTTCACTTGCTTATTTTCTCTTTTTAAAAAACATGTTTATTTTTTTAAAAAAAATGCTGTTCTGGGTTCCTTGTTTGTCTTCTATTGTTCCCCACTTGCAAGCCATTTTTCATTAGATTAAATGACAGTGAGAAGCTGCAACTGCAACTCTTCATCTGAACATACAGAGATCAGAAATGCTAGAATATGGTCCTTCAGTGGGGTAAGATGATCCATTTGGGGTGAGAAGTAAATAAGGTATACACTGACTTCTTCTTAGTTTGTAGCCATTTGTATGGCTTGACTTCCTGAAAACTTGATTGTATTGGAGGTTAAGTGACCGTTTGGTCAGCGGTGTTAGAGATCTCTGATTTAATGAAAAGGAAATACTTGCTGTTGCAATTATCAATGGTTCATCTGTGAGATAGGCCACAGGGCAGGAATAAGAGAAGAGGGATCTGGACAGAAGTGGCTAACCTATTCTTCTTGCCTAGTTGTATGTCTTACTACTGGACACCTCTAGGTGGCTCCATAGGACAGCATTTCAAACAGAACAGCCCCAAACATCAGCAACAAATAGAAGAAAAAATCCTTTTTTCGGAAGGAAGGAAGGAAGGAAGGAAGGAAGGAAGGAAGGAAGGAAGGAAGGAAGGAAGGAAGGAAGGAAGGAAGGAAGGAAGGGTTTTGAGACTGTAGCAGGCAATAGGAGGGAATTTAAGGCAGCCAAAAAAGAACCTAGATAGATTTTTAAAAAGTCAACCATTGCTCAATTAATACACATTAATGATGTTTAATGCATATTTAATGATGTGCTCAGATAGGTTGCAGCTTAGATTTGCAGGGGTTGAATAACTTGATGAAGACAAGAGTCAGGAGAAGATACATGTAATGGGAGGTTTCCTCTTTTTAAAACTTTTGTCTACTGGTAATTTGTAGGCACTGATGATGATTTAAGTGAGGAATCGGGCAGAATAACATAAATATATGTGAATTGGACTGTCAGCTATAACTGATCCTTTGCTCCTTGGCTCGCTGCTTATATGATAACCTGTAGTTTAACAAGACTGATGGTCGGACTACACTTCTAGTTTGGTCTTTTTTGTTTACCAGGATCCAAAAATTCAGCCAGGTATAAAATACATACTTCAGAAACTAAAGAGCAGCATACCTATGGTATTGACTTTTATCGGGCGGGTGGGCGTGGGCATTTTCAATATCAAAGCTGACTTGAACTCAGAGATATTGATTCCTGGCTGCAGGGAAAACATCCTTTTGTAGTACTTAAAAATGAGAGTCAGAAACTCATACCAGTCTAGTTCAGATCATGCTGAGAATCTTTGTCCGTTCCTTTCTGCTAAAAGCTATGCACACAAAGTCCTCCTTCTTCTGTAAGAGCCAAATGAATCTATCTTGGTTCTCCTGGATATCTGTAACTCAGGGACTTTATGAGTGGGAAGGACTTTGTACATTAGGTGTCTTTGAACAAAGGCATATGTTACTCAGAGATCTGCCTTCTTCATTGTGGAGTGATGAACCAGATGACTAGGTGGCCCAACCTTAGCAGGAATAAACAAAGGTAATCCCCATAATCGTAAGTCCAGGGTTATGAAGAGAGTGATGAATGGTTAACAGTGTCCACATGGTAGGGAGAAGTTGGGTGGATCAAAATCTGCAAAATAGCACGTGTGGCACTGCATTAGAGCCCCACCATCTTTGTAGGAACATCTGTATGGGGTGAGGCTTTAATCATAATGTCACGAACACTTTTTTGGCAGATTTGAACCAGCCCTTGCAGATGGCCATCCATATCTTACTCTATCAAACCCAGCAAGTGGATATCTTAAAATATCAATCAATGCTAATTTGAGGGTTTGGGAAACTAAACTCAGGTCGCCCTAGAGAATTATCCAAAGCAAAACGTTAAGGGGGTTCGGGATTCCTTCTCAGGTACATTCATGAAAGGTAAGATGTTTTCATGACATTAATGAACTTGGGTGAGATTGCATATCTATCTAATTCTCACTACTTGAGTCCTGAAGTGAAATTCCAAGCAAATTATAGAGACTGCTTCCCAGTTAAAACTACCTAGAAAATATCAAGAAAGGCTGTATAAAAAAATCAGTAGGACTCGTGACACAAGGAGATGACGCCCATTCCTTTAAAAACTGCATGCACTAGTACCCATATTAAATATATATGGGTAAGTATGTTGCTTATATTTGTGCATGTATACAGTTCCATGGAAAAATGTAAACCTCCTTTTCAAATTATATGTTTCAATGAATCAATAGATAAAGAGGAACTGATGCAATCCCTTCATGATGGAAAGTTATGCCCAACATCTCTTCGGTTCCTTTCTGGCTTTATGCAGGTGTTTACAGATTCAAAATAAGGAACTAGTAAATATAACAGATGCAGAAGCTTACACATCCTTCCAGCTGATTCACTGTATGCTTTCTCCCCCCTTACTGTAGAGGTGTTAATAATGCCTCCAAAGAAATTGTCTTATTAGCCAGGTGTAGACAATTCCACAGGCGAACAAATACTCTGACTTTTCTAACTTCTCAGCCAGTGCCTGCTGTTCAGCCTACTTAGAACAACCATGACATCCTCTAAGCCAGCCTTTCTCAACCTTTTGACCCTGGAGGAACCCTTGAAATGTTTTTCAGGCACCAGGGAACCCCTGCCCATTCAGGCTCCAATATAGGCCAGAAGTTACAAACTTATTATATTTGTTTCATGCGTAGGCCTGTATATATGCATTTACAGTGTTCTTAAACTGAAAATAAAGAATGAAACTTAACTCTTTAATATGAAATGCCTGAATTTGAAATAATTTTTTAAAAATAAATCGTGATCTCCCAGGGAACCCCTAGTGTCCTCTCGCGGAACCCTAGGGTGCCATAGAACTGTTAGAAGAAAATCTTACCAAGTTTGTTCCTGAGCCGGGAGTAAAGAAACTGACCAATTGCATGAAGTTAGGAGTTTTATTCACCCAAGAGCAAAGACAAAGCAGCAGGCTGTTAGGTGGGCGATCGCGCAGGACCCCCTTCCTATAGCACATTATATACCCTAGATTACTCACAGACCCGCGTTGGGATGGCACATTCTCTCTACCCAATCAGGTCAGTTACCTTGCCCAATCAGGTCAGATACCTTGACTCGTATGCCCCCCTCCCATCTTCCTATCCAAGCAGGAAGAGGAGTATTGAGTCACGTCATCTTCATGTCAACTCCTTTACAATCCTGAATGGCTGTTCTGAATTACATTCCTTATGCAAGGACAAGACAACTTATCACCTTCCACAAGGGCCATTGAGGCAGGAAGGGCAGTGTGTAGTCTAGGGCAATTCACACATTCTTGGTGAGTCACAGCCTCCTGAAGAATGTTTGCTTTGAGATATTTAAACTATACAAAGGAGATCTGATGTGAGGACCTTGATTTCCTGGGCCTACATTTATTTTATACTAAAGAAATGGGGTGTTATTACATGACTATATATTCACATCTAGATATACAAAAAGGTAAGAATATGTCTACAATCCAACAGAACCCTGGTTGAGAAACCCTGCTCTAAGCTATCAAAGCATATGAAAATGAAGGAAATTCAATCTGGCAAAGAAGGGGGCAGCTGGGGTGGGGGGACCTTCAAAATACTTCCAGCTAGCATTTTCTGTAGGAATTCTGGGATGGTAGTACCAGAACTCCACACAGCTTCTGTGTATGTACACAGTATGTAGCAGAGTAGAAGCGTTCCCATAAACTTGCATAAGGCTTAATCAGTTCAAAACACAAAATAAACACACTTCACATGTTAATGTAAAGTTACATAAAAAAGAGTTTACAATTTTATTGTAACTCAGAGTTTCTTAGTAGAAACAGTCCATGCGTGCAAGCAAGAAGGTTCTGACCAAACCCACGGTTTTCTTTAATGTGGCCTTGCTGTATGGAAGTATGAGAAACGTGGCAGCAGCCATAGCTGAGCCATCCTCCTTGGTAGGAGATTCAAGCAGAAAGAGAAAGAGAAGGGAACAGGAAAACGGGATTCAGCCCCTCCCACACAAAGCAAGTAAGATTAGGTTACAGCAGAGGCTACCTTCTCCTTCAGGCTTGTGTGAGACGTGCTTGGTTGAAACCCGATCTCTAACATTTTCAACTCTGAGGAACACTGTTAAAAAATTGAAGTTACATGGAAGTATTAAATGAAAGCAAGATCTAGAAGACCAAGATAAATCTCTGCTAGAATTCTCCCCAAACTTCTCAGATCCACAAATCATTGCAAAAGACCTGCTGAAAATCTTAGTTGACACTGGAGTAGTTGTCCACAGAGGTTCATTACAACATTGCTGTAAACAACTATACCAAAATAGTACATATGCATTCAAGTTTGCACAAAGCTCTCATATTTAGCTTTGAACCACGTAGAGATTGTGTCCCTGGTAGGCATTGATTGAAACATACCATTTGACCAGGATTGCATAAACCTTTGCCTACAACTCTGTGCATTCAAATAGGTATGAATTGTATGCAATGGGCATTTGTGTGAATGTAGCACCTCTCTGCAAGTCCTTCAACTAACCTTTTTCCCAGGTTCACATGGCAGCCGTAGAGGGTAGCCATATCATCTCAGCTACTTTCAGGAGTAGAAGAGAGATCATGTCTTTATACTCTGTCCATCTGTCTGAACAATAAATTCTTCCTCTCCTGATCCGCATGTCATTAAAAAGAAGCAGAAGCTTGATTGGTGAGAATTAGTAGCTCTTTATTACCACCACCACCATGGCCCCATTGAAGGTATGGCTGCTATCTCAGATTAAGTCAAGTCAGCTGTGCTGTTATGTGAACAAACAAGCAACCAGGAATCTGCAGTGATAAACTAGCAGAACTCTGGCCCAAGATAAGGACCAAGAAGAAGCAGACAACATTACATTGGAGCGTCTCCCTCACCCTCCCTCCATGCATGGTGCATCAAGAGAATGTGGGTTGGGATCGAAGAGAATAAAAGCTGCTAGGAAACCAACCCGTGATTGCAAAGGGAGAAAAAAATCCTCCCTGCATCTGGAAAGAAGGGATTTTAGAAACCTGTTTATTTTGGTGTGGTGTGTGGCTGGTCTGGTTTGCTATTTGCTATTATTTTTCTCCTCTGGAGAAAAGAGAAAGCTGGTGAGGTTTTTTTTTCTCTCGTTTTAAAGGGAAAAAATCCAATGATTCTTGCTTGCCACCTGGATTTGAACTGAGTCTGGGAGAGAAGAGCTGCTTCTGTCCTCTGTTGTTTCCTTTTCGCTCTGGAGTTAGATTTATTTACCAACTGGAGGAAGAAGTGAGGTTGGAGGGAGACCTCTGGGGTGGGGGGGAAGGCTTGGTGTGACATTGCTTCCTTAGCAAGAACCTTTCTCCTTCTTTGCAAAAGAAGGTTCTGCAGGAAATGCTTTTCTTTTGTCTGCTTGCCAGTCATAATGAAATGTGTGATTATTCCTTGATTTAGGATTATGACAAAAAACACTCAAGTTGTGGTGCAGCGCTCATTTCTTTTGGCAAACTTCTCAGGTGCAGAAGCAAGCAAGATATATATATCTATCTATCATCTGGAACTGCTGCAAACCTCAGCTCTGCAGAATCAGTTCCTTTCTGTCTTGTTTCCCTGCACCCACTTTCAAAACCTCCTGCAAAGTGAAATAGTATCTTTTGGATTTCTATTACATATGATCCAAGCAGCAAAGCAAAATCCCTAAACAATATTTCAAAAGGTAAAGGTTCCCCCCGCACATTTGTGCCATCGTGTCTGACTCTAGGGGCCAGTGCTCATCTTCGTTTGTTAGCCGAAGAGCCAGCGTTGTCTGAAGACGCTTCCATGGTCATGTGGCCGCATGACGCACGTGGAATGCTGTTACCTACCCACCGAAGTGGTACCTATTTACCTACTTGCATTTGCATGCTTTCGAATTGCTAGGCTGGCAAGAGCTGGGGCTAGTGCGGGAGCTCACTCCGTCACGCGGGGCTAGGGATTCGAACCTCCGAACTTGCGATCTTCCGATCGACAAGCCTGGTGTCTTACCCACTGAGCCACCACGCCCCTAAACACTAAACATTAAAACAATGTTTTAATAACAGTTTAATTCCAAAAAAATGATGGATGGATGGATGGTTAATAGTACACACACTCACATACTGTATATGTTCTAGATTTGCAGTCAATAAAAAAGGAATAAAGGATAAAACCATATAAAGACATGGAATCCTACAACTGGGTGGAGCCATAAAAGGTCAAATCTAATCCCATACTCAGGGCAGAAATCCAAATTAAAGCATCCTCAGAAACCCAAATTAAAGCATCCTCAGGTGTAATGGGCTATGAGAATAACCTTGAGGAACAAGAGGAAGAGTCGCAGCCAAGCCAACGGTCAGATAAGAGAAATCTGAGTCCAAAGCAGGATGTAATTTGAGAAAGCATCTCAGGCTTAACCCTCCCTAGTTCCCATGAAGATAAAGGGAGGGAGGGGGGAGGCACATTCAGACTTGCAAAATTCTGTTACTGTAACCCTATAATAAAAGAAGCATTATTATTCATAACTCTGGTTTCCTTATCTGGTCTGACAGGTGGCTATCTAGCCTGCGCTTGAAGGAGAAGCCAATTCCTTTCCGGTTAATTGGTCCCACTGTCAAACTATTGTTACTGTTAGGATTTCCCCCCCCTAACATTCAAATGTAACTTGTTTTCTTCTAACTTAAAATCATTATTCCATATCCCCCCCTCTGGAACTATAGAGAATGGACTGGAACTTTTCTGTTGTGTGAAATACCTTTTTGGGGATTTGAAGAGTACAATTGCATTCCCTCTCTGCTGTCCATGGGGAAATGCATGTCCAGTTCCTCTCATCTTTCACTCTAAGACTGTGATGGAAGGTGAGGGTGACCTTGGAGAACAGAGGGAAGAGAGGCTGCCTAGGGAACAGATGAAATGGAAAGGGAGTCCGAGAGAGGGCAACGATCTAAAGAAGAAACTTAGGAAAGACCCACCCTGACCACTCAAGCAATAAATAGGGAGGGCAGGAGATTTGTCCTTTCAGACTTGCAAGAACCTATTAATGTAGCCTTACCATAAAGTAGGATTAGTTCATCTAGTCCTGCTTCCTGTCTGGTTTACCTGGAAGGGCTGACACAGACTTTCCAGCCTTCTAATTATCCTCATTGTCCTGCCTGCACTTGCTCCATTTTCTGATTTATTTACATTGACCAACTAAAATAGTTGATGGGATGCATCATTTGGCAACAAACACATGCTTTGTATGGAGAGGGTCCTATGTTCTAGATTCATTTTTCACTCTTTCCAGTTAAAGGATTTTAGGCACCAATGCTGGGATATACCTAGCATCTCAGCTGCTTGTTATAACAAAACTGTACATGTCTACAGAAATGGAAATAGTACCTGCAGGCTGCAGCATAGACATATATATATATTAGATACATACATAATCTATGTCTCAATTCCCAAAGCCTGCTTAAATAACCAAGATTTCACTAATCTTCTAGTTACTAGCAACATGGCTGCTGATCTTATTTTAGGGGGGAGGGGGGAATTCCACCCAGCCCTGGTGATTTATACAATTTCTAAACATTTTAGGGGTGGGAACTCTTTTGGTGGCACCCCATTTCCTATAGTAGATAGAATGCATTTTGACCTTGGATTCTCAACTGTACAGTATATTAGTGAGCTAAGAAAATCAGCAAACTACGAACTGTGAAAATGAACTCCTTGTACAGAAGTTGCAACATTGTCACTGAAATGGTACTAAATAATTGCATAGATTTCTCAATCTTCCATTTTTTAACTAAAATAATAATTTAAAAAATGAACCATATATTTTGCTCTTCTTTTTCTGAATATTTGACCATATTTCTTTAGACAGCTTTGTCATTCATTGCCTTCATCCTTAACGGAGATAATATACACACCACAATGGTCTTTTGATTAGTAACTTATAAGATCCATTGTAGCAAAGTTGTTTTCCCTCTTTAAAATATAGTTTTTGATGTTCTCTTGTGTTTGCTGCCATGCATGTAAGAAATGTGGACTGGGCTTTACAATCAAGAGAACAAATAAGAAATCAGAGAAAGGTCTGAACATGTGGTTGTACTCTTCCTTCTTGTATTACGTGTATTTCCAATTGATTGTTTTTTAAACCTGAGATTGACAGCATGAAAAATTATTGTAATCTCTAGGGAGAAGATCAGAGTGCTTCCTAAAATAAAGTAGCCAGCCAGTCTGCTAAAAAGCGGTTAAGTCTTGTCATCACGGTCTAGTTCTTATTGCTGTACTTTGGAGAGGACAAAGACAGGGCATATGATGAAATGTAATGCTCTGTGTGCTGTCTTTTTAATTATGGCCTGTAGTGTTAATTCTTTCCAATGAAAGGGTGAAAACTCAAAGCAATCAGTTCAGATGTTGCAGTAATGTATTTTTTTTAGAATGGCAATGAATTAATAGATACAAAGAAAAGTTTGATCTTGTCCCTGGAAGGCAACATAACTTGTAGATGAAACTTTTCCATGGACTGGCTGTTTTCTTATGATCCTTTCTGTGCAACGTTGAAACAAGTGCAGTATATTCCAGAAATCATAACTTAGCCAACTATCCTCTACACCAGAGCTTTCCAAACTGTGTGTCGCGACACAAAAGTGTGTCGCCACACACAGTCTGGTGTGTCGCCACACAACCCGGAAGCGCTGATCATCATCAGCGTTTCCGGGTTTTCCCACGGTAACACACCAACGGCGGCGTGCAAGACCCCGAATGTGGCAGCAGCGCTTCCGGGTTTTTGCGCGTTGCCGCAACGGTGGCACTTCCGGGTTTTCCCATGGCAACACACCAACGCCGGTTGGTGTGTCGCTGCGGGAAAACTTTGGAAAGCCCTGCTCTACACCCTTATCTAAGAATAAGACCCATTATTTTAATCACATACTCTACTATATGACTGCATACTTAGGTTCCCCTTAACAACCGATTGAAAGTCTAAAAATTAGCAAAACCTGGCTACCAGTCCTGAAAAACACAGCCTGCAAAAGGTCAACGAACTCAGTCCAACCACCAGGACATGGGAATACTTCTCACAATGAACATGCTAATCACGCTCATCAGCCACTCGTTAACATTTCAACACAACAAAAAACTCCACCTAATCTCCTATAACTTAGCTCTATAAATAGAAAACAAACAAAACATTGCCACTCTACCTGGGCACAGAGATTTCGCTTCTTTCTGTGCTCCTGCCCTCTGAAGATGCTGGCCACAGATGCTGGCGAAACGTTAGGAACCACAACTTCCAGAACACGGCCACACAGCCTGGAAGACCCACAACAGCCATCGAACAAGAGATTGCTCAAAGTCCTCCAAAAATCTTATATAAAGAACCCCATCCCTCCAAAGCAACCGAATAAATCTTAAACATGTTCTGTAACTATGGAACACTGGCACTTTTCCAGTTTACACCGGAAAAGTGTCACTTTTTTTTCCAATACAGCATTTTTCTTCTTCTGATTCTGACATAATGTAGGATCTGAAGATATTATGGAAATACACTATTCTGCAACTGTGGATTTTAAATGATAAAGAATTTTCTGAACTATACTGTAACCTGTTTTCTTTTTATTTCTTATCTTCAGGTCTTCACGTGTGAGCATGACATAGAAAACAGAGCTAAATATCCTTTGATGGGGAGAACAATTAAAGAATGGATCTTAGTTTGTACAGAAGTTTATGTTTCAATTTATTTCAATGTGACTGCCAATATGTGGATGGTGAAGGATGTATGTTTGGTCATGTAGTCTTCAGGCCCTTGGGACAATGTTAGAGACCCTGTGGAACAAAAATGTTACCGTTATTCTACATCTTTCTCTCCATTTTTTCCCCAAAATTGGAAGACCTGGATATTCTAGAGAATATCCAGAGAAGGAGCAAACATGTGAAACAGATTTAAACTATTGGAGGATGGGACAATTTTGTGGTCCTTCCCAGTGCTATGATTCCATGACTTTATGATTTGATGTTTAAATCAATATAAACTGTAACCCATGCTACATGCAGTGCTCCAGCGAAATATTTGTTGTGTTTGACAAACCAGGAGTTAGACAGCTGGAAGGTTATGTCTCATTTGGGTGGCAGTTGGTATGCTCAAAAACAATCACTGCATTCCATTCCGAGTGATCACAAAGACAATAGGAAAGAGCATAATACAACCTTCTCTGTTCATTTTTTCCTACTAAATTGCAACCTATTGTACTCATTACAGGCACAGTTGTTGGCTAGTCATTTTTAAACATAGTTTTTGCTTGTTAAAGCACTTGCGAATTAGACTAGAGCACACACAGCATTGTCTAGTTTTCCTTGTCATTACCTGACAGCTATGCAAAACATTTCTTCTGCATGCTTAGTTTTCCCAAACCTTCCCCTTCAACTCGAAAAGATAAAACCATTCTGATGATATTCCAAGTCATTTATTTTCGGTACAAGATGGTAAATAGGAAGAGAGAGCATTATGTATGCTGCCTTGAGTTGTACAAAAATAAAGATGGGATAAAACTCAAATAACCAATAAACCAATAAACCAACAAACACATAAATAAACAATATAGAGGTGTATGGCTTGTCTTTCACCAAGCAATCACTTCCTTAATGGTTTCTAGCTTCCTAAGTTTACGTTTCAATTAAATGCCCAAAGAATCATGAAGGAATTCATCCTCTAGGGATTTTAGGAGATCAGAAAGTTGGGGCAGTCAGGAAGACTAATAGATGGAAAGAGAATAAGCTGCAGGACCTTCCACCTGAAAAGCAAATTCAAAACCATTTTTAAAAAAAGTCTGAAGAAATCCAGTATCATGAGAATGGGACAGAAAAAAATGGAATCTTCTTTAAAGAGGAAGAACACTTTCATAAAATTGGAGGACAGCTTTTGGCACAGTGCATCTAACTATTTTCAGAAGCAGATTCAAAGCCTATAGAATTACAGAGAGCTCTGTTCTCCTCTATAAGGGCCTAGTTCCCCATAGAATAGAAACACTAGAGTACATTCTGGTTATCTGAGCCTTTGTTATCCACCATTCTCATTTATCATTTCACATTAATCTTGTCATGTCAACAGAACTGTAGGTAAATAGTTTTCCCTTTCATCCAAACTTATATCTTGATACACCCCAGGCAATGCAGAGAAATGAGTTTGCACTGCATATGAGGATTTCATTTCTCACAACAGAGAAAATAGAAGCTGCAATTGAGGGATCTGAAATGGTAAATTGAATCATTCACTTTGTTCTACCAGCTATTTGATAACAGGAGATGCTATGCTAAAATCTGGTGTCTTTTATTAGATCCATCTGAAGGGTTTTCTTCTTTATTTATTTAGCACATCTAAACGGAGAAAAATTCAGGAGGTGACCGTTTCTGGCCAGCCCTGTCTGTACTCCCAAGGTAAAAAAGGTTGGGTCTTTTGAAGTTGCAAAATATTCTCGAAGAATATGGCAAATGGCTTCCGTACTGCTGCCAAGAAAACTCTGCTGATGTGCCCATGTACAGTAGTTATAAGAAGTTGGGCTCAACTCAGGGCCACATCTAACCCTTTCATCTAAAGGTTTGACCTAATAGAATACTTTGTCATCTCCCCACTCCCATCAAGGTGGTCTCAACGAAGGACCTCACAAGCCCTCCTGAGGACTATGGAATAGTATGTGAACTCAGAGAAGCCAGTTATGTGGACCAGAAGTAGAATGTACACCAGCTTCTTTTTTCAGTGTAAGTGAAATCACAATACATAATACAGTCTATAAAGAAAATAGTAACTGCTTTTCTACAGTTCCTTTCATCACCTACTTTGTAAATTAAAGATGTGATGCCCCAATTCCTCATTTGATGGATTACTGGATTTTAAAAGCTTTGTGGAAGGAAGGCATTTAAGGGAGCTTAGTAACCAAATTTTCAGTCAAATATGGTATATATGCCTTTATAATGAACAGCACCCATCAGAGACCATTGTTAAAAACTTAAAATAAAGTTATAAGCAAACTTATATAGACTTAGCTTTAAACAGGGTAAGTCAAAATATCCTGTGAGGGAATGAAGCTGGGGTTGCTGTCTGCACTTGGGAAAAGCAGCTGCAGCCAGGCAGAAAAGCTTCCCACCCCCACTTCTCTAAGGCTCAGTTCAGCTCATGCTTTTTCTCAAAGGGCCATAAAAGTTTACAGCTCTAGAAACTTGAGTGAAGGTGGACACATTCATTCATTCATTCATTCATTCATTCATTCATTCATTCCCCCACTCACAGAGTTTACTCACAAGCATCCCTGCTGGCCTTCCAGCTATCTGGCTAATTGAGCCACACCCTGGCATTTTTAGGAATGCTCTGACATCCATAGGCAGCCTCATCCCATCCAGGCCCTGCACCTCCAAAAGTGTGGGCCTGTAGGAGAAAAGGTTGAGGATAAGAAGACAGCAAGTGGACGAGGAAGTCGAAAGTGACGTCTGGGGATGTACAACTATTACAGGCAAGCAAGAAAGCTATGAGTCAACTGCCAGGGCCACAAGTCACAGTAAACAGCCCATTGTGGTGGGATTCCTGACTGGAGCAGAGCTTGGAGCATGGCCTGGAGCTCAGCAGCAACCAGAAGAGGAGCAACCATGCTGAGGCCGCCCCTAATCCCAACAAGGGCAAGAAATGTTGGTGGGAGGCAAAGGTTGTATGTCACATTACAAACTTTACAAGATGTTTACTTGTTTTAAGGACTAACCATCAAAGACTTATTTACACTACTACATCACATTGCAAACCCTAGGAGGGTAGAGTTAACCCAGGGCAACAGCCTATTGTTAAGAAAGGTGTGTGCTACAAGAAAATATTTTGTACAATTATCTTCTATGCTGTGGTGTGTCCAATAATTGGAGAACAAAGAACCCTCAAACGGGTCTTGGTCAAGATGATGATTATGATTTATTATTTATTTTATTTTATTATTTTATATTTTATTTTATTTTATTTTATTATTTTATTTATTTTAATTTAATTTAATTTAATTTATTATTTTATTTTATTTATTATTTATTTTATTATTTTATTTTATTTTATTTTATTTTATTATTTTATTTTATTTTATATTTTATTTTATTATTTTTATTTTATTATTTTATTTTATTTTATTTTATTTTAATTTAATTTAATTTTATTTTATTTTTTATTTTATTTTATTTTATTTTATTTTTTATTTTATTTTATTTTATTTTATTTTATTATTTTATTTTATTTTATTTTTTATTTTTTATTTTATATTTTATTTTATTTTATTTTATTTTATTTTATTTTATTTATTTTATTATTTTATTATTTATTATTATATTTTATTTTATTAATTAGATTTGTCACCGCCCATCTCCTCCCACTGGAGGGACTCCATGATGATGATTTTATCAGCCAATTGAAACATTAGTGTATTACTGAATAATAATTGCAGTGAAACTAATTCTACTATTCTCTCTATGAAAATGCACAAGTATTTCTGATTTCTGTGATTGGTTTTAAACTTTTTTCCCCCAAATTTTAAATTAGGGGTAAATTGTGTGTGGGCAAATTATTGTGACAATTCTATTTGACTAGGGTTTGCATTATCTTTAACTGTATTTTCAGTCAATAACTCCTACATGTTTGTTCAGCTACACATTTCATTACTGGAGTGCTTCTGTTCTACTAATGTATTTATTTAAAGGACACTTACACCATATTAAAGCGTCCCCACTCAAGGTGGGGGCAACACTTTTTTGAAGTTGTTGATCTCTGAGTAAAAAACATTGTGTAACACTTTGACGAGAGAGAGAGATTTTAAATAATGTAATAATACATAACATTTTGAGTAACATTTTGAATAAATCTTAGGTTTGTGGAAGAGCAAATGTTCATTGATTACTGTTCTGCCCGAGTACCCTGGATTATTCTGCATATAATTCCAACCCTTCTAATCCACCCTCCAATATCTATCATTGATAACCTTATTCATGTTAATGGTTGTACTATATACTTCATAGCCTAAGGTCTCCGGGTGCTCAGCCAAGCCTAGAGAGATTCTGGAGTTACATGCAGAGATTAGATGTCTGGAGAATCCTCCATTAGAAGACATGATCACCAGGCATCAGCCAGCTACTAGAGCAGGGCTTTCCAAAGTGCCGCCGCTAGTGACACACCAGCGGCGGCGGTGGCGCGCGCGCGCACGGCGGCAGCGCGGGGGGGGTGTGCGGCGGCGTGGCGGCAGTGGTAGCGGCGGCAGCCTCCGCTAAAACACGGAAGCACTGATCCCGCGCCGCTGCCACTGTGCACGCGCGCGCCGCCGCTTCCGGGTGGTGTGGCGACACACCATGCTGTGTGTGGCGATACACTTTTGTGTCGCGACACACAGTTTGGAAAGCTCTGTACTAGAGCATCTGAACATTACACCTCTTTCCATCTTGGTATTCCTTACTTTTCTTACAATCTACTCCGAGAGACAGTGGAGGACAGGAAGGCCTGGCGTGCTATGGTCCATGAGGTCACGAAGAGTCGGACACGACTAAACGACTGAACAACTCATAATTTCATCATACCTCAACATTCTCAGCATTTGTTCTTGAACTGAAAGAAATTAAATTTCATTTTTTCAGTACATGAGTCCACCATCCCTTAGCTTGTCCTTGCTCTAAAACAATAAACTTATTTTAGGCTGTAAGAAATACTGCAGTGGTATGAGTTGAACTGCCTGATAAATGGAGTTGAGATATGTATTTCTCATGAGAGGAGTTAAATGAACCACTACTGAACTGGAATGATGGGCTCTCACCCACCACTACTAAATATTAATTATTTATTTTGGGAAATGTTATGATAAATTGCAATCATCTAATGTGCTTATTTGGAAGTTCATTGAATGTGCCAAGAAAAGCTTTTATTTAGCATTGGAATTTGAATGGAGGAGGAGGAGGATACAGAAGCAATATAGTAAATGAAGACCTTTGATAGCTCACTGAATGAAGCAGAAGCTAATGAAGGCAGAAGTGGTGTTCATTTAACATCAACCCCACATAGCTCCGGCCCCAAACAATGTCCTGTTAGCCACTTAGAATATGAGCTACGAAACCCAAAACTGAGATAAGGTCACACATAAAAGGATCATTCCCTCTTTCGATATTTCTGCAATTGTCTTAGTGAATACACTGTGACATTTAAATCTAGACTTACATTTCCCAGAGCTCATTTTGGTCCCACGCTAAAAATACAATTGCAGCCAAATAATATTCCATCATAGTGGCTGCAAAAAAAGAGAGTCCTATATATGTATCTATTTCCTAATTCCTTCCTACTCACAAAGGCAAAGTCATATTCTGGTGGCCCTATGGTTTGGTTCATTTTCCAATTTTGTTAGGAATTTCCCTTCTGGTTTCTTTTTTTTTTTTTTTTTTTTGAGTTTTTGAGCTTATCGCTTATGATTTTCAGCCACGGACATTTTTTTTCTTTTCTTGGACATTTTCACCCTATTTACCATGAATCGCAGTGAATAATTTTTATTACATTAGCACCCATTGTTCTCATATGGGAACAATTCAGCAAAATTATATTTAAACCTTGAGTGGGCATGCTAGCTCATGGAGTGCACTGTTACCACTTTCCCAAGTATAACTATGATAAGCTATGATAAGTCACAGGACTTGCTTGCTCAGTACCTTTGTCTCAGGTCAGTAACATTATCAGCTTCCTGAGGTCCATAGCTGTAATAATACTTTCATTTTCATGACTTGCAATGTCTGGTTGGTGTGCTGTTCACTACTACTAGACCAACTTTTGTTGTTGTTGTTGTTGTTGTTTATTCGTTCAGTTGATTCCAACTCTTCATGACTTCGTGGACCAGCCCACCCCAGAGCTTCCTGTCGGCGGTCACCACCCCCAGCTCCCCAATGGTCGAGTCCGTCACCTCCAGAATACCATCCATCCATCATGCCCTTGGTCGGCCCCTCTTCCTTTTGCCCTCCACTTTCCCTAGCATCAGCATCTTCTCCAGGGTATCCTGTCTTCTCATTATGTGGCCAAAGTACTTCAGTTTTGCTTTTAATATCATTCCCTCAAGTGAGCGATCTGGCTTTATTTCCTGGAGTATGGACTGGTTTGATCTTCTTGCAGTCCAAGGCACTCTTAGAATTTTCCTCCAACACCACAGTTCAAAAGCATCTATCCTCCTTCGTTCAGCCTTCCTTATGGTCCAGCTCTCGCAGCCATAGCTTACTACAGGGAATACCATTGCTTTAATTATGCGGACCTTTGTTGTCAGTGTGATGTCTCTGCTCTTAACTATTTTATCGAGATTTGTCATTGCTCTCCTCCCAAGAAGTAAACGTCTTCTGATTTCCTGGCTACAGTCAGCATCTGCAGTAATCTTTACGCCTAGAAATACAAAGTCTGTCACTGCCTCCACTTTTTCTCCCTCTATTTGCCAGTTATCAATCAACCTGGTTGTCATAATCTTGGCTTTTTTGAGGTTTAACTGCAACCCAGCTTTTGCACTTTCTTCTTTCACCTTCGTCATAAGGCTCCTCAGCTCCTCCTCGCTTTCAGCCATCAAAGTGGTATCATCTGCATATCTGAGATTGTTAATGTTTCTTCCAGCAATTTTAACTCCAGCCTTGGTTTCATCAAGCCCAGCATGTTGCATGATGTGTTCTGCGTACAAGTTGAATAGGTAGGGTGAGAGTATACAACCCTGCCGTACTCCTTTCCCAATCTTAAACCAGTCCTTTGTTCCGTGGTCTGTCCTTACCGTTGCTATTTGGTCGTTATACAGATTCCTCAGGAAACTTTGTGGGTACGCGTTTTCAAAAAATGTAGAAAGGTAAAGTTCTAAAGCAATGAGGCAACAAGGAAAGATTATGAGATTTTATAATCTTATTGTGTATTTTGGAGGTCTTTTCAATTTTGGTGCCTCCTTCTAGGTTGCCTAGGCCTAGAACCAACCCTGCTACTTATAATACAATTTCTCAAAATATCACAAGAAAGTAATGTTTGTCTGTCTTACATCATCATCACCACCACCAACACTGCCCAAAATATGGAAACAAGATAGGGAAATACAGAATAAAAGGATGAAAGAACATATATACTGTACATTCTAATACATATTAGATCAGGGAGTGAACAAGAGACACGTTGCCTGTTTTTGACAGCAGATAGTTCTTTGGAATAACCTCAAAACCCTAATGCAACCTTATGTGTGGAAGAAGAGAAGTCCAGATGTTGGATGTGTCACCCTGTCATACTTGTTTGAAGAGCAGGTTAGCCAGAGGAAAGACCATGCAAATAAAACCACGTATCCTAAGGCACTTTGCATAGTCAGATTTACAGTGATGCCTTCAAGATTTTCCCTTGGCAGATTTTGACATCAAGGTATGGGTGAGCAGGAATCAAGGTAGAAGCAGCTGATATTGGTGCAGGATGCTACCTCCATCATAAACATTAAAAATGAGTCTGTTCCTCACTCACTGAGAGAAGGTCCATTCCATTCAGAACTCAAAGCAAGGTAATAAACAACACGAGAATTTGCTTTTTAGTCAAGTACATTTTATCCTAGGGCCCAGCTTTTCAAAGTATATGTCACGAGACACTACTGTGTCGCCTGCGGTGTCTTGGTGTGTCGCGCTAAAACCTGGAAGCACTGATGGGGGGGAACCGGAAGAAGCAGCACCCCCGCCAATCAGCGCCGCCGCTGCCGCCACTGCGGCGGCGCTGATTGGCAGGGGTGCCGCTTCCCCTCATCAGCGCTTCCGGGTTTTAGCGCGACACATCAGGACACCGCAAGCCACGCCGCCGCCGGTGTGTGTCGCCAACGCAAGAAGTTTGGAAAGCTGTGTCCTGTCGTTTTTCCTCCCTGCAAGGACACCAAGAATGTCTCCCTAGATAGAAATGGGTAAGTACATATTGTGCCAGGACAATGCAGTTGCTATCAGGATGCTGCAGTGTTTTATTTATTCTTTTAAAAAGAAAAACTATCCTTTGTCAAATTTGAAAGAAACTTTTTTTCTTCCTTCTTGAATCAAGGAAGAGCTAACTGAAGTAGGTTGTGAAACACTCGTTCAGACATCTATAGAGTTCTCCAAGCAGCAGTGGCTGAAAGCTCTTCTTTCTTGTAAACCCTTTCTTTCTCATCCCATTTTATACCAACTTTTCTCCTCCTTTTCTCTTGCAAGTACATTGACAAGCACTTACCTTCCAGAAATACCTTCCAGAAATAAAGGCTTGGCAGCGCAAGGAATTGTTTCACCACAGACCAAATGAGAAGAGAACCCTCCAGTCTGAAGGTCTAAATCCTTATCCTATGAATTAAGTGAAAACACTTATCTTTTTTATGCGGCAAAATTTAATGCAGCAAAATGATGTTGTATGCATATGGTTTTATACTGAGCACCATTTACCAATGTTATTAACTACATCACTTTTGCTGAAAGCAATGGGGAAATTGTAAACAGTCTTTAGTCACTCCATTTAATATATAAAATCTGAAACCAAAACACCTCTCTGTCAACAATTGATTAATGGACAGGAATTTGGGCTAGCTTGAATGGTATGTGTCCTTTATTTGACATCTAGTGATTGTTTGGAGGTATGAAAGGGGTCATCTACCACAACACAAAGAACTACAGACACATCTTCATATTCCTTCCCAAATTACTGTTTTTCAATGGACTTAATGCTTTCAAGCTTAATGAAGTATACTTGGAAGTCTTATGGAAAGTGGCTCACAAAAGCAAATGATGATTTGCCAAGGCTTAGTTCCTTGTGAAAGGGGCGTGGTGGCTCAGTGGGTAAGACGCCAGGCTTGTGGATCGGAAGATTGCAAGTTCGGAGGTTCAAATCCCTAGCCCTGCGTGCGGAGTGAGCTCCCGCACTAGCTCCAGCTCTTGCCAACCTAGCAATTCGAAAGCATGCAAATGCAAGTAGATTAATAGGTACCACTTTGGTGGGTAGGTAACAGCGTTCCGCGCGTGTCATGCGGCCACATGACCGTGGAAGCGTCTTCGGACAACGCTGGCTCTTTGGCTAACAAACGGAGATGAGCACCGGCCCCTAGAGTCGGACACGACTGCACAAATGTGCGGGGGGAACCTTTACCTTTTTAGTTCCTTGTGCTGTCATCACTAGTAACTGAAGCATCCAATGATAATGTGTCTGGGTTAAGTGGACTATCACAGATCGAAAACTAAGGAGGATACTTTCATAACTTCTTTTCTTCCTGTCAAGCAACTAGCTAGCAAACAAAGAGCGATCAAAAGCAAGAGAAATAAAAAGGGGCTCCATTCTGCATTCTGCAAACCAGTCTGGTAGATGAGAAGATTGTTTGATTCAGTTAATACTTTTTAGCGATGGAGAATGAGGGCAGGGAAGGAGTTCTTTAGAGAAATAAAATGGATATGTAAATTTCATTTACGTGACCCTGACACTAAAATAAATAAAATGTGTAGCATGACACAGGTAATGGGAAGTGGTGGCATGAATTCTAAGTTTTTAATGGAAGAAACCCAACTTTCCTTCATTTCTCTGTTAATAAGCTCAGGAGAGGTTCCCACCACACAACTGTTTCGCAAACACATTTGGACAGATGTACTTCAAAAAGAATTACATTAGCCAATGACTTTCCTGGAAAACACTAGGACATTCATCTCTCTAACTGCAAATTTCAACAATCAGCTCCATCATATCAAGGACATAGTATTATCAGTCCTCATTAGCACTTCTTTTCTTTACAAAGACTTCTTGAACTGTCCCTTTGAAGCTGGTCCAGGTGTTCTCACAGAAAGGGCTACTATTGCTACAAAATTTCATCATGTTCTATAACAAAAAAGGTGGCGGCGGCGGCAAAAAAGGAAGTGGAGGAAGAAATAACATGTACATCATGAAAGATATAACATATGCTTTCTACATCATATATTAGATTATAATTCTATAGATAATTAAGATTAGACTGACCCCAACCCTATGAAGCATTGAAGACTTGGATGTGCTCTAGGTTGTGAGTAGGTTAAATGGCCCGTTGGAAAGATTTTGTTCATTGTTCTGTTTGGGTTTACCCTCAGTGACCATTGTAGGTTTTTACTCTTGGTTAATAACATTTTTATTGGTTTTATGTGTTGTTGTTACAAATTTGCATTTGTGAGATGGGTGGCCATATAAACTGATTAAATCAATCAATCAATCAATCAATCAATCTTTGTGAAGTTCCAAAGAAACATTCTTTTGGAGTTCTTGGAGGAAAGATGAGGGGAAATGGGTAAAGAAAACAGCTTCAACTGAAATGGGAAAACACACACACACACACACACACACACAGAGAGAGAGAGAGAGAGAGAGAGAGAGAGAGAGAGATTAAAGAAAAGTAAGACAAGCAGTCCCATGGTGTTCAGCTTTGGTTGGAAGAAATATTTGGTAAAATAACTAGATGGCAAAAGGAAGGTATGTGCTTTTAGAATAAAAAAAAAAGTCTATCATCCCTTATTTCCAAAATGTCAGTTCTGTAGTTTGTCTTTTATCTGTTCGGCATATCATCACAAGGCTGAGGGACAACATCCTGGGCCCCATCAAATACTCTTCCTTCTCTCTGTCTTTATTTTTGAAGGACCAGCTAGAGCCTTTCAAGACACCAGTCTTTATTAAAGGATGTTTGAATACCAAGCTTTTTCTGCTTTTATCTTTTTCATGTTTCAGTTTGCCAGATCACATTATGCAGGAACTGGAGTGAGAGAGAAGACTTCTGGTATTCTGCCTTGGGTTGGAGCAAGGAAAGAAAAAAGGGGATCACTCCCTAAGGGGAAATGTATGACTTTAGAGAAGAAGGAGAAGGCAACAGCATCTCTTATATCTATTCAAAGGTCAGAACCTGTGCAATACTAGAAGGGATCTGAAGAGTTCCTTGAAATAGCCTGCATGACCCAGTCACTTTCCCTTTTTAAACAATGCAGTTGGTTTACATTAAACTGTTAATATTTTTCGATTTAACAGTAATAATAATGTAGACCTCTCCTAATATTAAATTGAAGTTCTTCAAACAAACCAACATTTGCATTTTATATAGGCACTCCAACCAATGAACATCACCAACACATCAAGACAGATTTCTATGGTCCAGAATTCAGTTCTAGATTTAGGCACTCTCAAGCTGGGCCTTGTTCTCCCCCAAACTACATATCCTAAGTATAGGGGGCATACATCTGGGGAAAACAGTGTTTGGTCTGTAAGTGACATATTGGGTAGCACCGAGTTGTACTTGTCTAATCTCAAGAATGCTAAGCAGAATCAGACCTGGTTGTTGTTGTTACAGTATTTGGAATTTATTAGTCGCCCAACTCCAATAGGCAGTACTTGGATGGGAGAATGCTAGGAAACTCCAGGGCTAGACTGGGAAGTTGAAAAAAAACATACAGAAGGCAATGACAGACCATTTCAATACTCTTCCCAAGAAAACTACATGGACACATACCAGTCTGGTCTAGTGATTAAGGCAATGGGCTATAAACCCGGAGACCGTGGGTTCTAGTCCCGCCTTAGGCATGAAAGCCAGCTGGGTGACCTTGGGCCAGTCACTCTCTCTCAGTCCAACTCACCTCACAGGGTGGTTGTTGTGGGGAAAAGAGGAGGAGGAAGGAGTATTAGGTATGTTCGCTTCCTTGAGTTATTTATAAAAAATAATAATAAAAAGGGCAGGATAGAAAATTAAAAAATTAATTACATACATACATACATACATACATACATACATACATACATACATACATACCTTTAGTAGGAGTTGAGGTAATTTTTATTCTTTCCAACCCAACAGAATGTGAAGGGCTCAGGACTCTGGCCATCAACAGGATACTCTCCAAAATCAGAAGAAAACAAATTTGGTGTGTGATTCTGAAAATGGGCCAAATGCTGTCAGGGATTATGCAGGGAGAAAAAATCCAGAAAATATTTTCCCCCATGCATCCCTATGAGGACACCACATGGAGCATGTGCAGCTCACCTTGTACACCCCAATACACATGTACATACAGACACAACCGAAAGGAAAATACGGACACCATCTATGGCAGGGTTTCTAAACCAGGGTTCTGTGGAACCCTGGGGTTCCGCCAGAGGTCACTAGGGGTTCACAATTTATTTAAAAACTTATTTCAAATATGGGCAACTCACATTAAAGAGGTAAGTTTCATTCTTTATTTTAAGTTTAGGAATACTGTTAATGCATATATACAGGCCTACCCATGAAACGAATATAGTAATTTTGTAACTTCTGGCCTATATTTGAGCCTGAATGTGCAGGGGATCCCTGGGGCCTGGAAAATATTTCAAGGGTTCCTCCAGGGTCAAAAGGTTGACAAAGGCTGATCTATGGCTACTGCTGGTAAAGGAGTTGGAAAAAATTCTACCAGCTTAACTCTGGATGTTTTTACTACCTTGCTGTATGCATACCTGGTAAAAAAAGGTAAAGGTACCCCCCGCACATTTGTGCAGTCGTGTCCGACTCTAGGGGCCGGTGCTCATCTCCGTTTGTTAGCCAAAGAGCCAGCGTTGCCCGAAGACGCTTCCACGGTCATGTGGCCGCATGACACGCGCGGAACGCTGTTACCTTCCCACCGAAGTGGTACCTATTAATCTACTTGCATTTGCATGCTTTCGAATTGCTAGGTTGGCAAGAGCTGGAGCTAGTGCGGGAGCTCACTCCGCATGCAGGGCTAGGGATTTGAACCTCCGAACTTGCGATCTTTCGATCGACAAGCCTGGCGTCTTACCCACTGAGCCACCACGCCCCTTATACCTGGTAAGTTACGTGTAAAAATATTATCATGTAAATAACACGTGCCAGAGCATCTAAATCACCTCTTCCTGCTCATGTATTTTGCAAAACCCACCACTTCAATTTTCACAAGCAGCTTCTGGTGGGCCATTTAAAACTTTAAAAGCAAAACAAGAACCTGACACTTATTCCCAAACCCTATGGCATACCTAACGCAGAGTAGAACAATTTTTTTTCTCATGATGATCACAACACCATGCCAGTATAGAAAGAACAGATAATAAAAGAGGGAGAAAGTAGAGGGGTAGTAGTAGTGAGGATAAACTGGAAGCCCACTTTGCTAGTTAGATTACATGGCACCTTAGGCTTTCCATTTGTTAGAGAGATTGGTAAGATTAACGGACAAATTTACTAAATTTAAAAAGTGGAATGAGTAGCGGAGAAAAAGGAGGCTGCAGCTCAGAATTCAGGGGGCAATTTTCCCAATTATTTTTATTAACTTGTATAATGTCTAAACCACCAAGCATTGTTCAGAACTACTATATACCTCATGAAAAGGAATTCATTTGTAGTATATAAGATTAGATGGATCCAATTTTTGGAAAGAGCGAGCCATTAACCATTTTGCTTGTGAGGTATTAAGCAGGTGGCACCTAGCTGCTGAGAAGTTTAGTTATCTTACTTTTCTTACAGTGTTGATTTCAGGATCTTAACCATTTCTCTGAACCATAAAAAGCAAACCGCAAGACCAGCGTTGCACAATCTTCCTCACCCAGACTCCGATCCTGCACATTCATTCTACGAACAACACTGTTGCTTTTCAGAAATGACTGAACTGCTTAAACACTAGTCAATTTCCCACAATTTATTTATTTCTCAGATTTCTATGTTGCCTCAATTGTCAGTTTCTGGATGATACACAAAAATAGCGGAGAGTAAAATAATAAATACATAAATAAATAAACTGTCCACAGCACAACAATAAGTAGCAATCAGGAATAATCAAACGTTCCCTTTCAAAGTGGAGCAACAGGCAAGAAAAATTCATATGATGGCACCTTTTCATAATTCAGTTTCAAAAGTTATCTAGAAGAGCTGAATCTTCCCGTGTTTCCAAAAGGCCATCCATCTCAGAGCAAGTCTAACTTCCAGGAGAAAGTGGTTCCATAGCATGGAGGCCATGATAGAGTAACCTTTTTCAGGCCCTAGCCATGACTTCATAAGCAATTTCTCCCAGGATATATTGCATATTGCATTTGTCCAGTTGGGTGGTGACAAGAGCCTGAGATACCATTGTGAGATTTTCCCACTCCAGGTAGGATCACAGCAGGCCTCAGCCTTCACCTGTCCATGTAGCAGCTTTGATTCCTGGAGAACCCCAAAGTCACAGATCTCCTTCCTCAGGGGCACTGCTCCTCCTCTAAGAGACGGCATCAGAGCTGTCAGAGAGCCTTGATGAACAAAGAGCAACTCCAACTTGCTTGGATTCACCTTCATCCTGTTTCTTCCCAACCAGATATGGGGGCACGATTTTGACCGCATTACCAGCACAGCCTAGGTAGCAAATGTATAATTGGGTATCATCAGCATATTGATGATATGGTACTCCAAACTAAAGGATCATCTCTCCCAGGACCTTCATGTAGATGTTGAACAATGGTAGGGAGAGAACCAAACCATGCACCAACCACATGCATCAACCACAGGGCTGATCGTTCTTCCCATACAACCACTGTCTGCAACCACTCATTGAAGGAGGTGATCTGTAACACAATATCCCCAATTCCCTCTGGTGATCCATTAAGATACAGAGGCTGATTAGTCTCAAAGATGGGTGAGAATCTGAATATGACCAGACAGAGCGAACCTTTCTCCCTACGGCCCAACAAAACTCACCTGCCAGCAAAACCACTGAGGTTTCCCAGCCATGCCTTGGCCTAAACTGAGAGAGGTTCAGATAATCTATTTCTTCTAGGGCTCTCTTCTTCTGCCTCCCCACTACAATCGCAACAACTTTCTCTCATTTTAATTGTGGGATGAACATATTCATACATTTCTCATCTCCCCAAGTTATGATAAACATCAAAATATTGCATCAGAACACTTCACCAGGTTGCTAGAACAACATGCAGCTTAATCATCCTTTATATAACTATCTGTAATGGTGTGTGGGAACGACCTTGGGAGAATGGGCCAAGAGATGCTGCCGAGGGAGCAGTCAGATAAGAGGCGGCATAGCCCACAGCTGGATAGTGGGAGGGGCAAAAGGCTCAGAAGGGACCCTCCCTAGTGTCTCTGGCTGTAAAGGAGATGGGAGGGGGAGGATTGTACTTTCAGACCTGCAATATTCTGTCAAAGTACCTCTACAACCAAGTAGAAATAACTCATCTGGTTGTGTTTCCTATCTGGTTTACCTCGCGAGGCTGACACTATCATTAGAAGTAGATCCCACTGTTTAATGAACTTTTATTCCCAAGCAAAAGTGATAGCATATCACCCTTAAAGTGAAATGTATTTATGCTCTAAGTATTTAAGGATTCTTCCTTAATTGGAGACTTGCAAAGGGATCCTTTCACCATTTATTTATCCCTTGGAATGAGGCATGTTCGAATATCTATTTATTTAATTTTTATCCCGCCTTTATTATTTTTATAAATAACTCAAGGTGGCAAATATTGCCTTCATGTTGCAAAAATTCCAAGTATACTTAGAAGACCGGTTATCAAGCAACTGCTTTTATGTATTCTTTTTATTTATCAACCCATTAATTCATTTTTGAAAGAGCCGCAGCTTTGCTAGAGCTTAGCAACTCTAAGGGAAAACCTAGTTTGCTTTGCTCTTTTTCTCTTTTATGCACCAGGGCAGCTTTTCTTTCCTTTCTCTCCATTATGCTTTAAACCATAAAAAGGGAAGATGTTCTTGACGGATCAATAAGGGGGAAATTTTCGTCCATTTCTTTTAATGTAGGGCAGTGTTTCTCAACCTTGGCGACTTGAAGAGGTGTGGACTTCAACTCCCAGAATTCCCCGACCAGCCATTATCTAACCTTTTATCTTCCCCATGCTGGCTGGGGAACTCTGGGAGTTGAAGTCCACACCTCTTCAAGCTGCCAAGGTTGAGAAACACTGATGTAGAGCAACAGAAACACTTTTTTTTTCCAAAAAAGATTGCAACTTTTTGTTTTTGACTGGAAGACTGATTTCTAAAACAAGAGGAGCTGAGGCTTAATCCTACCTAGAAGGCACACCTTGTTTTCAAAGATCTGATGATATGAAGTAGGGACACCACATACACACACACACAGAGAGAGAGAGAGAGAGAGCTCAATTAGTGCAACTGCATGGACACAAATCCACTACATGGACACATATCCATGCAGGTTTCTTGCATTATACAAAAGAGGTTCACAACTGAGGTTGCTCTGAAGTATATTCAGTAGGAAGGAAGAAATCTAATTTTGCAGTTGCTTAAGAGACCCTTTCCTTTTATTTCACATATTCTTAACAGTTTGGGGGGAGGGGAGAATGCATGGTTTCTTTATTCAAGCTCTTCCGAGTTAATGCACCCATCAAACTAGCTGGCGCTAAGAAGACCTTGCAACGGTTACCGATCCCCCCCCCCCCCCCCCCCCCCGTCTTCACTGAGTCCATTAATTGCAACTGAATCACCCAAGGCCTTGCGAAGAAACTTCGGAGTGCTAAGGGGAGACTTCAATAACCTTCGCTGTGACTACACACTTCTGAAGCGGCCAATCCATTCTTTCTAATGATTGTTCAGCTCTGGGAGGTGGAGGGGTGGTGGTGGAAGGAAAAATCCTTTTCAAAGGGAGAGCAGCAGCCAGGAGACCAAACCACAGAGCAGCGCAAACTCAGCAGGACGTCCTTCCCTGATTGCGCGAGAGAAAAAGGGTCATCAAATCTGGAGCTATCTGGCATGTTATTTCTTCTGTTTGTCCCTTGGTGGAGTTGTCGAGTTAGGGTTTTCCATATCCGCAATAATATTAGTTGCTGCTTCTCTCCTGGGCGCCCGCCCCGCAATACACACCTACAACCGACAGTCGCCAATCGCGTTTTTGCTCTATTTAACCTTTTCTAGCTCACACTCCACGTGGTGGCTCGTTTCTGGAAGGACGTTCCTGGAAATTCAACTCAGAGGGTTGTCCAAGCTTAATCTCCTTTGCAGATGCGGCTCAGTGAGTCTCCCCCCAGCTCTCCCCACCCCAGGGGGGTTTTCTCGAATAAGAAACTCAGACCAATGGGAATTGCTCAAGCAGGCCCTTTCAACAAACTAGAATGGGGGAGGGGAGGGGAGGGGGAGGTAGGAAGTTCAACTGGTGAAGGGGTGGCCCTCGCCACCACCGCCACTCCTTTCAAAAGGTGTTTTACTACAAAACTCAAGAAGCGCCCGAATTCCAAAGAAGAAGGGGAACAGGACACCTTCAAAGAAGGATGCCCACATTCGTTTGGCTGAAGAGGGGTAGTGGTACCCTGGGCTGTTGACCTCCCCCTCCCATCCAGAGGATCTCTGCGCTGGTGACTGAGAAGAAACCTCGCGTCTTCAGGACAATTATAGCAGAAGGGCGACGGTTGGATGCTTGCACGACACTAGAAATCACCCCTGGAAATGGCCAGAGAAAAAGATCGGAGCTTGGCCAAAGGCAGATCGCTTTTATAAAATGGAAGGGGGGGGGGAGTGGCGTGCGTGGAAGGAAGGAAGGAAGGAAAGAGTGATCGCGCTCGCGAAGTGGGAGGGGGCTTCCCTTCCACCGGTGCTCCAGCCCGTTTCCAGTCACCCGCGAGCCCGCGGGGGGGGGGGAGGAGGGGGTCGGCGTTACCTCTGCTCTGCGAGAGGGGAGCCCGTTCAACGCGAAGGTCGCCGCCGCCGCATTTCTGAGCAGAGAAGACGCTGCGCAGCGCAGCGAGCACGCCAAACCTGGACGGCGGAGGGACCAGAGAGCGAGTGAATGAAGGCTGCTGAAGAATGAAGATGGGGGGGGGGGGGAGGAGCGGCGGATGTTTATCGGGGGGGCGGCCCCCGCGGAACATGTGCGGACCCCTGCCGGGAAAAGACGGCGAGAGGCTGAGGAAGGGACGCGGGAAGAGCGAGGGGGAAAGCTCGTGTGCGGGGGAGCAGCGCGTGCGGGCGGGGAAGCTGAGAGCGCTCAGAGGAGTAAGCCGCGGACACGGGGGCAGCCTGGCTCCCGCGCGCCCAGGCCCGCACGCACACCCCCTACACTTACACACACACACACACACACACACACACACAGTGCACACACTGCGTAAGGGCACGGCGGGGCTGCTTTTGTGCTTCGGGCATTCCCCGCAAATTAAAGTTGGGGTGGGGGGAACGGGGATGCCCAGCCGGCCCCGGGCAACGTCCCCCTGCAGCCCTGAATTACGCCTGAAGAGCGCGGAGGGCTGCTGGCGAAGCCGCCGCCGACCCGGGGACCTGATCCATCGGTGGTCGCGCGGGGACTCTACCCCCGGCGGGAAAAACGGGGTTCCGCTTCCACTCCACTCTCCGCAAAGCCAACCGGGGGACGATCCGATGATGCGAGAACTACCGTAATCCGAAGAGCGCTCCAGTCGGGACGCGTGCCGGGTCTCCCGGATACGTTCCGCCTCCCGAGCCGACGCGCCCGGATCTCGGGAGGGGCTTGATGGGGGAAGACATTTGGGGCGGATGGGAGTCAAGTTGCTCGACAAACAATGCGGAGATTTGGGATTAATCCCGTTTAACCCGCCGAGAAGCTGCCGGAACATCCCGCCTATTCCCACCCCCGGCCTCCCGCCCCACTCGGGGACTGCGGCGATGCGCACTGAGCCTGCGCCAAGTGGCGTTTTCTAGCTGAGGCTGCAGATACTGAAAGAAAGAATACGCGCGCGTGTGCGCGCGCGCGCGCGCACACACACACACACACACAGCTCCGGGTCTCCGGCGGGGGGGGGGGAGGTGGAGGGGGAGGTGGAGGGGGGTGAAGAGGCGGGGCCGGAGAGCGGCCGCTCTGCCAACCAGGAAGGGAGCCGGCAAGCTGGAGCGCCTGCAGCTGTCGCGGAGAAGGAAGGCGGCGCCGAGCCGGTTCGGACGCGGGTGGCAGAGGCAGGCGCGCCCCTGCGGGGACTCGGCGGCCTCCGGGAAGGGAAGAGCCGCCTCCGCGCCCTCGGGCTTCGGCCGGGCGCCCCCAGTCCCTCCCTTCCCAAAGGAACTTCGGTCCCGAGGGTCGGAAGGGAAAGGCGAACCGGCTTCTCCTCCCGCCTTCCGGCGGTTCTGCCCACTCCGTCCTCCTTGGCTTTCGCCGGGTGGGTGGAGGGGAAAGGAAGAGGGGCTGGAACCGCCCCAAAGAACGGCGAGGCGCTGCAAAGTTGCCGGCCCGAAAGTGGATTGCCGGTCGCGGGGCTGCCTGGAGCCGCTCGAGAGAAGCGGTCCGGGACTTCGCCCTTTCCGTCCCCCGTCCCTGCCCCCCCCCCCCCCGTTGGAGAGAGTGCCAGCGGCCATTCCAAGGGGACGCTTTCCACCAGGCGACCAGCGCCGCGGCTCTCCGATGGGCCCCTCTCCGCCCCCCCCTTCTCGATTCACAAGTCGTCTCCGGTTCTCCCGCCCCCTCCCCCCGCCGCCCTGTGAAAAGTGAAAGGCACGAAGGAACGAATCCAACCCTGCAAGCGAGCGTACGCACAGCGCCGACACGCGATTCCACCTCTCCCAAAAGAGGGAGGAAGGGGGGAAGGAAACCACCCTTCCTCCAGTACCCCACATTGCCCCCTTTCCAGCAGAGGAGCCTCGCAGAAGAGACCCAGACCTCTCGCGGAGGGTGGTGTTTTTTTTTCCGCGGGAGCAGAGGACGGCCATTTCCGTCCCGGCCACCGCGAGCGTCTCGCAGCCCTCGCCGCGGCGAGAGGCTCCCTGCCAGCCTTGGCCACCGCCAACCCGCCCACGGCGAGGGCGATCCGCGCTCCGGCGGCGGGAGGGCGCCGGAATGAGGCCTCTCCGGGGAAAGCCGGGGCTGGGGTCCGCCCTCCCCTCGACCCGCAGCCCGGCGGCGGGAGGGTAAACGGGGAGCTTTTGTACAGCGCGGCGCTCCGCGACTCTTAACTCCGCCCCGCCTCCTCGGCTCGCCCGGGCGGCTCTGCTGCAGGAGCCCCGGAGCAAAGCCGCTGAGCTGCGCCGGCTTTTCGCTTTTTCTCGGCAGCTTCTCCACCACTCGGGGCAAAACTTGCGACTCCGCTGCCTTTTTTCTCTCTCCTTCCCTCCCCCCGCCTTCCTTCCGCGGCCCTTGGCCGAAGCGTTAAGCGCGCTCTGCTCCCCCTGTGTTAGTGAGTGTGTGTTTTGGAGGAGCGGCGGGGGGTGGGGGGGGCACTGAGCTCCCTGCACCAACCAGCCGCACTTGAGCGAGACGAGCCGGTGGGGGAAAGCGGGGGCTTGCTTGACAAACAACCACAACTGCAGAGGGAAAGTACGGACTCGGCTCGCTTTCCATTCACAACTAGGACTCTGCCTCGATTGAACCGACAAAGCCAAGCCATCACAGCCTTTCGGACCTCAGTGATTTGGGGGCTTACCCCCCCTCCCCCCCTCCAATGTCATAATTGCGGATGCAATTAAGAACCGGTGGTGGTAATTCACGTGGGAAGAAGCTTTAGTTACATCTTTCCCGTTTTTCCATTCCTCTTCCAGCCTCGCTTCGGCTACATTAAACGGGGGGGGGGGTTGTTTCCTAGATAATCGCCTTTGTCGCACACCCCCCACCGCCAACCCCTGCGCCCTAACCTTTGAACGGGAGGGGGGGCAGGGCGAGGAGTGAACTTGAGAGCCGGTTTACCTGCATTGGGACAGCAAGGAAGAAACCGAGCGAGCCTGCAACCGCGTTTGTGAATCGCTCTCCCTACGCTGCAGCCTCCGAGTCCTCCGACACACGCAGGTAAGAGCGAAAAACACACACACGCACGTACGCACGCAAACAAACAAACACACACACACACACACACACACACACCCCAGCTGCGGATGCAAGAGCAAACTTAGGACGGCTGGCCGAGCGAGAACAGCGCGAGATCCAGGTCCGCCCGCGTCTGCCCAGCTCCTGTTATGATCTGGACGAATGTCTCTGCAGCTTTTGGGTGCCGTCTCGCTTTGTGACTAATGACCTTGCGCAGAGTTGTGGGTTGGTTGTGGTTCCCCCCCCCCTCCCCTTTCTCTTTCTTCTCCCTCGCCCCTTTTTCTTTGAAGAAGAAGCCTCTTCTCCGGAGAAGGAGTTGAGCATCGGGGACGGCCTCCGGAGATGGATTTGGGCTCGATCTTTGGGACCGAGGGAGATGCCTCGAGAGCTGCTCCGTAAACCAAGAATACTCTCCGCAAACACATAAATAGCTTCAGCTGTCAGCCCCGGAGACGGAATGTTTGGTAGGGTTCTCCGGAGGCTTAAAAAAGAAAATCACCTACCACTATCTTTTGCTAAGAGGATTTGGGGCTGCCTCGTCCTCCCGCCTCCTTTTCCGCCGGACACCAGCGCTCTTTGAATGAAGCGATTGACGTTCTCTGCCGCCCCCCACCCCCCCACCCACCCAGCCAGCCTGCCTGCCTGCCTGCCTGCCTGCCTTTCTGTGCGGAGCGGCGGATAGACGAGAGCAAATACTTCGGCGGAGGAGGTCGGCTAGAAGTGAGAGAGAGAGAGTGAAGTGAACTGGACTGGAGAAGGGAAAGAGAGAGAGAGAGAGAGAGAGAGAGAGAGAGAGAGAGAGAGAGAGAGGCGGTTTCAGCTGCCCGGGGGTGGGTGGGGGGAGAGGAAGAGAGAGGCTGGATCTGATCTTTCCCTGCTGTTGCTCCTCTGGCTTTTTCTCGCAAACCTTGCAAAGTGATTTCAGTGCCGTTGGAGGAGGAGGAGGAGGAGGAGGCGGAATTTCTCCCCAGCCTATCTGCCGAGATGCAGCTTTTTTGAAAAAAGCAAGCCACACACTTGCCCCGTGAACTGTGCGGAGAGAGCAACTGCAGAAGACAAGAGAGGACGAGGTGAGGGAGAGCCTCCGGCCGACCCTCGGTCGCCTCTCCCCCCCCCCCCCGGCTTCTTTTTACCTATTGCACCAAAGAGGATGAGAAGCGAAGTTTTTTTGCGAAAGCCGAGAAGGATTTTATAATTGAACTTCAGCCCGACGCCGAGCTTTTCCTCTCGGCCGGCCAAGCAGCGGCGGCGGGGGGTGGGGGAGAGAGGACGGGGAGCGACGGTTGCCTTGCGGGGCTGCCGGGGGTCTTGGGTCGGGGAGGGGGTCCCTCAAGATGTGGAAGATGCCGGCGCTCCTGGGTTTGGTGCAGTCGCGCTCCTGCTGCTGCCGCTGCTGCTGCTGGCTGCTGCTGCTGCTGCCGCCGCCGCTGTGGATCAGCCTGGCCGCGGCTAAGCAAGTGCTGAGGTACCGCTTGGCCGAGGAGGGGCCGGCCGACATCCGGATCGGCAACGTGGCTTCGGACCTGGGGATCGTGACCGGCTCGGGCGAGGTGACGTTCAGCCTGGAGTCCGGCTCGGACTACCTGAAGATCGACAACATGACGGGCGAGCTGAGCACCACCGAGCGGCGCATCGACCGCGAGAAGCTGCCGCAGTGTCAGATGATCTTCGACGAGAACGAGTGTTTCCTGGACTTCGAGGTGTCGGTGATCGGGCCCTCGCAGAGCTGGGTCGACCTCTTCGAGGGCCGGGTCGTCATCTTGGACATCAACGACAACACGCCCACCTTCCCTTCCCCGGTGCTGACCCTCACCGTCGAGGAGAACCGCCCGGTGGGGACCCTCTACCTGCTCCCCACCGCCACCGACCGCGACTTCGGCCGCAACGGCATCGAGCGCTACGAGCTGCTGCAGGAGCCGGGCGGGGAGGCCAGCAGGCGCGGCGCGGGGGCCGCCGCCGCCGCCGCCTCCGACGGCGCCCTATACCCCGGCGGCAAGCGGAGGCAGGAGGCAGACGGCCCGGCCCGCAGTAGCGTCTTCGAGCTGCAGGTGGCCGACACTCCCGACGGCGAGAAGCAGCCGCAGCTGATCGTCAAAGGGGCCCTGGACCGCGAGCAGCGGGACTCGTACGAGCTGAGCCTGCGGGTGCGGGACGGGGGCGAGCCGGCGCGCTCCTCGCAGGCCATCCTCCGCGTGCTGATCACCGACGTGAACGACAACAGCCCTCGCTTCGAGAAGAGCGTCTACGAGGCGGACCTGGCCGAGAACAGCAGCCCCGGCACCCCGATCCTGCAGCTGCGGGCGGCCGACGCGGACGCCGGGGTCAACGGGCAGATCGAGTACGTCTTCGGGGCGGCCACCGAATCGGTGAGGCGCCTGCTGCGCCTGGACGAGTCGTCGGGGTGGCTCAGCGTCCTGCACCGGATCGACAGGGAGGAGGTGAGCCAGCTCCGGTTCACCGTCATGGCCCGGGACCGCGGACAGCCGCCCAAGAACGACAAGGCCACGGTGGTGCTGACCATCCGCGACGAGAACGACAACGTGCCCACCATTGACATCCGCAAGATCGGGCGCATCCCGCTGCGCGACGGGGTGGCCAGCGTGGCCGAAGACGTGCTGGTGGACACCCCCATCGCCCTGGTGCAGGTCTCGGACCGCGACGAAGGCGAGAACGGCGTGGTGACCTGCACGGTGGTGGGCGACGTGCCCTTCCAGCTGAAGCCGGCCAGCGAGGGGGAGGGCGAGCCGCAGAACAAGCGCAAGTACTTCCTGCACACCTCGGCCCCGCTCGACTACGAGGCCCTGCGGGACTACAGCGTGGTCATCGTGGCCGTCGACTCCGGCAGCCCCAGCCTCTCCAGCAACAACTCGCTACTGGTGCGGGTGGCCGACACCAACGACAACCCGCCCATCTTCAGCCAGCCCGTGCTGGAGGTGCCCTTCCCGGAGAACAACGTCCCGGGCGAGCGGGTGGCCACTGTGCTGGCCACGGACGCGGACAGCGGCAAGAACGCCGAGCTGGCCTACTCGCTGGAGCCCTCGCCGCTGGCGGCCGAGGCGCCCGCGGGCCTCTTCACCATCGACCCGGACTCGGGCGACGTGCGCGTGCAGGCGGTGCTGGACCGCGAGCAGCGGGACACGTACGAGTTCCAAGTGACGGCCCACGACAAGGGGGTGCCTTCCCTGCAGGGCTCCGCCCTGGTGGTGGTGCGGGTGGCCGACCGCAACGACAACGAGCCGCGCTTCATGCAGGACGTCTTCACCTTCTACGTCAAGGAGAACCTGCAGCCCAACAGCCCGGTGGGCATGGTGACCGTGATGGACGCCGACCAGGGGCGCAACGCCCAGCTCCGCCTGGCCATCCAGCCCGGCGCGCAGGAGCCCGGCCCCGGCGCGCCCGACGGCGTCTTCTCCATCGAGAACGACACGGGCACCATCTACTCCACCGTCTCCTTCGACCGCGAGCTGCAGACCAGCTACACCTTCCGCGTGAAGGCGGTGGACGGCGGCGAGCCGGCGCTCTCGGCCACGGCCACCGTCTCGCTCTTCGTCATGGACGAGAACGACAACGCGCCCGCCGTCAGCTCGCCGGCCAACAGCTCCTTCACCGTCCTGCCGCCCTCCAGCAGCCCGCGCTCCGTGGTGGCGGCCGTGCGGGCCCACGACGCCGACGTGGGCCAGAACGCGGAGCTGAGCTTCAGCCTGGTGGGCGGCAACCCCTTCAAGCTCTTCGAGATCGACGCGGCCAGCGGCGTGGTCTCGCTGGTGGCCAAGCTGACGCCCAAGCACTACGGCCTGCACCGCCTGGTGGTGCAGGTCAACGACAGCGGCCAGCCGGCCCAGGCCACCACGGCGCTGCTGCACGTCTTCGTCAACGACAGCCTGGCCAACGCCAGCGCGGTGGAGAGCCAGGTGGCGCGCAGCCTGCACACGCCGCTGGGCCGCGATATCGCCGGCGACCCCAGCTACGAGCTGAGCAAGCAGCGGCTGAGCATCGTGGTGGGCGTGGTGGCCGGCGTGATGGCCGTCGTGCTGCTCATCCTGGTGGTGGTCCTGGCCCGCTACTGCCGCTCCAAGGCCAAGCACGGCGGCTACGAGGCGGGCAAGAAGGACCACGAGGACTTCTTCACGCCGCAGCCCCACGACAAGGCCAAGAAGCCCAAGAAGGACCGGAAGGGCAAGAAGGGCGGCAAGCAGCCGCTGTACAGCAGCATCGTCACCGTCGAGGCCTCCAAGCCCAACGGGCAGCGCTACGACAGCGTCCACGAGAAGCTCTCCGCCGACAGCCCGGCCCTCACCCGCTACCGCTCGGTCAACGGCGGCCCGGGCAGCCCGGATCTGGCCCGCCATTACAAATCCAGCTCGCCGCTGCCCACCGTGCAGCTCCACCCCCAGTCGCCCACCGCCGGGAAAAAGCACCAGGCGGTGCAGGACCTGCCGCCGGCCAACACCTTCGTGGGCGCGGGGGACAACATCTCCATCGGGTCGGACCACTGCTCCGAGTACAGCTGCCAGGCCAGCAGCAAGTACAGCAAGCAGGTAAGACCCCCCCCCCCGCGCGCATCTCCCAGACCCTCAGGCTCAGCCCAGACTCTGCAGGAGCCCCCCCCCCACCCCACCCCGTTGTTCGGCAGCCTCTCCCGGGTTGGACCTTATCTCCCCAGGGCAACTGGCGCAGGGCTGGAGTCTAGCTGCTTTGGTTAACCCAGCTCTCCCGGGGCTCAGGCAGGCACTCGGAAGATGCTGAGTTCACACTCCGTGCGTGGTTGGGGGATTTCCACAGAGGATGGCCCTTGGATGGATGAAGCTGGGCCACCGGGTGGGTCATCCCTAGGCATAATAACTCAGCTGCAACTGAGAGAGTTAGACATCCAGCTAAGGGAGCTTTTGGTTGCCCCCCACACACAGACACAGAGCCGACTCATCCCTCTCTCCCAGTTGCAGGTTTTCAGCGCCCCCCCCCCCCATTTACACTCACATTCACACCTGTGCACAGCAGGCTTGTCTCCCTCCGATGATCTGGAATAATTGCTGCTTGGAGGGCGGCATCCTGAAGGCAGGTGGGAGGAACTGGCCGGCCTGGACCAGCTGGATTTGGCACTGGCTGAACCCCTTCAGGAGCAGAGCAAGCTGACTGGCGGGAGGCAGAAGCCGGGATGATTACCCCTAGTTATGAGAACTTCAGCTGTGGGCAAAGGAGTCATCTGCTCAGCCTCTCCCTCCCATTCCTGTTACACCTGCTTCCCACCCTGGCCCCTCAGGCACCACTCTTCAGGCACCACACAGGTAGCTGCCTTTGCACAAGCCAAGTCAGAACAACTCCTCCTGCTGTCAAAGCCTCCTCCCACCTCCCTGTGGATCTCTTTCACAGGGGCAGGCTTAAGTGGCCCTTAGCTGTACCAGTGTTAAAGTAGTACCCCCTGCCTTATTCTGATACTGTCCAAGGGCAGCCTGCCTCCGGGTGTTTAAACCCTCTTAGGCTTTGTCCCTGTCACCATGATCATGGGTGGAAGTCAGGCAGTGACTGGGAACAGAGGCAATAAACAGATGTACTTTTTACTGACTGGAGGAGGGGTGAATAAATCTGTAACTTAGTAGCTGAGAAAGGTCCTTAATCACATTTATAGAGAGAGCCAGGAGTAGCTGAGCTTGTCGTATTTTGTCTCCCCGCATCCCAATTATCCAGTTTTTGCTCCGGCACACACAGTTGACATCTCTTACTTCTGACCTCCTTTGAGATCGAGATCAGAAAGAGATAAAGATGTCCAAGATGAACCAGAGTAGGTTCCTTCGTTTGTAATAAGCACCTTTTTCAAACTAGCGCTGGGTTACAGAAAGATAACTGCATTAACTAACATGAATCTGAGATTGTAAGAGGTTTTGTATGATAATCAGGTTCTTTTTCCATTCTTTATCCTTATTGTTTATAAGCCAGGGTGCTTAAATGTGAAAAGGAAACAATTTCTCATTGGTGGAATTGGAGTGATATTGACAGGCAATGAATAGATGCTGGATGAAAGAGACTGTTAGCAGAGATGTCACCAAACCTCAACCTTTCGTCCTGTCATATTTAGCTGCACTTAAAGCCAGATGTACAATTGTGCCCATCCACAAACACATGCAAACTCTTAAGGAGAATGGTGTTATTTCATTAAAAAAAATCACGTAGTCACACATTCAAGGGGCTGAAACTCAATTCAATTGCGCGGGGCAGCCGAGCTTTTGAATGGCACCCCTACAATTTCAGAGTTTCATTTTAGTATCTGCCAGAGGAAGGTCAGGCACCTTTGGTTCCCCATGATGTTGCTGAGCTACAACTCCCAGTGGCTAATAGTTGCAGATGCTGGGAGCAACATCTGGAAAGTCATACAATGTCAACCGTGACTCTAGAAATGCAAGGTACCCTGGAACTGCTAACATTGGTTCATGAAATGGCAGGATGGCTTGGACTGACTCAGCTAGAAGCCAAGCCAGTCCAAAACAAACCAGCCTGCCACTTCTTGAACCAACATTAATAGTTCCAGGGTACCTTGCATTTCTAGAGTCACAGTTGAGGAGGTGGCTGTGGCTTTCCAGATGTTCCTCAGACATCCGTAAGACAATCAACCAACATTTAGGTCACTTTGCCAACAGCAACTACACTAAAGAGGACAGTCTCTTAACTCATTCATCCAACTAACAGCTGTAAGTCACAAAGGTATCTCTTTCTCTCTGACAGGATGCTACAGAAAAGTGAAGTGTTTAGGCCCATCCAAAGTTGCCCAAGAAAAATGTTATCTCTGAAACCAAATGTTCAGCTTTGCAAAATGAAAATTCTGCCACATGCAGCTTCTCCCATTCTTGAGAACAATTCTATGGGGAAAGTAGGAGCAGTTTTTACCAAACCTTTTTACCAAACCTCCCTTGAGCTCCTTTCGAGAATGTGGTCCCAGAGAACATTGGCTGTATAGCCATTTATTGCCATTAAATCTCAAGAGCCATCTGCAGACATTTGAATTCTCCATCTCTGATGTCAGATTGCAGCAAAACACTTATCTCATGCCTGCTGTAATCCCAATTCCATTAACTTGGTTTAGCACTGAGAAAGACAAAATAATTTGGAGTTACAATAGCTCATTTTTCTACAAATCAGAGGTCAGTGAATTTTCATTTTATAGGTCATTCAGTTGTGGCGCTACTTATACTAAATACCGGTGTCACGCACACTGATTGAACTGGGAAGAAATAGTCAGGCCCGCCTTGTTTGATGTTTTTCACCCCTGCTCCAAAGTGTGTTAAGAAGCGTTCATTAAATCTGAGAAGTTCTTTTGGTTCAGAGACCATCACTCCATGGACACGTTCAGCTTGACCTGTTTTGTGATAACTTCCACCAAGTTAAATTGCATCAAAGGCACCAGCTAGGAAAACCAGTCACACACTATATATATATAGTAATTATATAAGGTAATTACAGTATATATATACTCTCTCTCTCTCTATATATATATATATATAAAGCATTTTAAAATTAAAACCTGAAGGAATACAAGGGACTGATTCTCAGTCTGTCCAGTCAAACTCAGTATATGTAAGAGGCACTGTCAAATTTGCCCTGTTCAGTCTTTCAGTAGGTAGAAGTCATAATCTCTTCTTCCTTTTGATCTGACCTACCATCCCAGAAGAAAGAATATTTTATTCTGGATTAGGCAATTCCTCTCAGCATTTATCCTGTTGGGAAGAAGTCATTTAACAGTGTTGTCAGAGCCCAGCTATGGTAAATAACTGTATTATCTCAAGTAGCATAGCATCTTGGGTGGAATTCCATTATAGAGAAATGCATGCTGATGAATGCAAATGATAGCTCAGGAATATAGCCTTCCCAAGTAGCTCGAGAGAGGGAGAAACTATGTTTGGCTGTTTCCTTCTTAAATGTGCAAACTTGGTTCAAATGTATAGGCTTTGTGCAAAAGTCACTTTTACGTCATGGGATCTGTTAGCTGACTCAGCGTGAATTTTTATCGTACACATTGTCAGTGTGCATTTTGATATGCATAAAAAGTATTTTGGTGGAAGCAATGTACACACACAATTCATAGCTTTATACCGAATGAATGATCTTAGTGTTGTTTTTTTTACAGTGGGTGTAAATAGATACCATTTTGCTGTCTATAATTTTGCCTTATAGAGCATTTAACCTGTATTTTATTTTGGCACACTTCATTAGCCTTTCCTGGAGAGAATGTTAATTGCAGTTTGAAAACCATTGCCAGGAAATTATATATTTATTTGCAGCCCAAAAAGGTTTCCATAAGGCACACTTAAATTATACATAAAAGGCACAGCCTTTTTAATAATAGCTGTGGTGGACTAGATGCTATCTGTATTAATCTGATATTGGTTAACTCTTGCTGAGTCATCTGCTTGAAATAATTCCAAAATGACTAAAATAGTATTAGATTTAAATTAGGCTAGAAGTTGTGAGTGACTTCAGTTGTGAAAAGCTCTTGCACCAAAAATGGTTTCAGATTTATCCTTGTTTATGTATCACCTTGATCTGGAAATTCAAAAGACATCCAGAATGTCTTTGGTGGGAAAGTATCATTTTCCTTTCAGCCTGAAGGAAGGCTGATAAATGAAATGCTTTTTTGAATGCCTCATTTTGTTTCTTGAGTTGGTTTGAAAGAATCAATGGTAGGCTGAATGTGAAAATTACAGCTAAATGCTGGGAGTTTTATACTGCCCGTTGGGTATTGTTTTTAAAAGTTGGCATCGTTGTATACCCATCCAATAAATTTATTAATGCTGCAATTGTGCACCTCAGATTTGTAGAGGCAGTGCTGCCTTTGAGGTTAAGCACACAAAGAGATAAAGGGGTCCGTAGCCTGAAAAACCTAAGAAATATAAAGCAGGTTTTCTGGCAGGTTAAAATCATGTACATTTTCTTCTCTACGGTATTTTCTTATTATGTCCTCTTTGCATAATTGCAAGCCTAACAGGTGGGGAATTACAGTACATAAATAGTATACGTGAACTTTTCAAACCTCAACGAGTGCCATTTGAGCACTGATGGATTTATCAGTCACAGCTTCTACAGCTTTCCAAATGGTTAACCAGATGGCACTGATGTTCGCTATCTTTCTCCGAAGCAGAAAGGATCGGTTTCTAATGCCCTGTTATCTAGGAGTATTCAATGCATCTCAAGGGTGGACATAGACAACCAAAAAACAATACACAACGTCTTCCAGGGACAGACTTGGCTTTTCAAGGGACATTTGCATGCCTTCCTGGGTCTGTTTGATTGAATATCACTCCTTCCTTCCTTCCTTCCTTCCTTCCTTCCTTCCTTCCTTCCTTCCTTCCTTCCTTCCTTCCTTCCTTCCTTCCTTGTTATAATGTGGGAGATTGCAAAAAAAGAAAGAAAAAAGTCCTCCTTTGAAATATGATGAGTGAGAGTAAGGCCCATTAATGTAATTAGAATCAGTAACTGATACATTTCAGTGTCTGCAGCATTGTTGAGAAGAAGGAGCAACAGGTTACAGGGATATGTTATCGAGTGGAGGCGGATGACTAAACACAGCATGTGAAATCTCGTTTTTTTTTCAAAATTAAGAAACCAAACAGCTTCACAGTTACTTAGATGATGTGATGCTAAATCAATTGGCTTGGATTGAAATAAAGTCACTCATACCTCAGTATTTTTGAAATCCAAGAAATTATCATGATGGATCATTCCAGATGGAATACACATATATTTCCATTGTTTATCACTGAGGATTGGGAAGTTAAACTGAAACTTAGCATAGCCACTTGAAGTTCTGACCCCCGGAAATCTATAGAACTTTGTAGAATTCAAAGCATTCTTTCATTAAAACACACACACACACACAGAGCCATACAGCATATAAAATTGCAACATGCAACAACATGACAATTCAACAGAGAGTCCTAATAGATTCAGTGGGCCTTATTCTCAGGAAAAGTGCGTATTTGTAAAGTGAAATCCGCACCACTATTTTAAGTATGAGGTTTATGATTTAAAACTTTGAGACTTCAAAACAACGTCAAGAACCTTTTAAACAGCTTCAGACCTACTAACTAAGGATAAACAGCTATTACTTCACTTTGAATGACAGTCAGGCAACATACAAGTTTAATAAATTATCATCATCATCATCATCATCGTCATCATCATCATCATCTTGCCATTGTCATTAGCTTACTCAGCATAACTGATGTACACCATTCTCTGGTAGATACTCAGAAATCCTTTCTGTATCTAATTATTTTTTTAAAAGGAAATCCTGACCAAGTGGCGTTGAAAGTGTGATTTTTAGGGAATTGGAGCTTTTCGGTCTAATACTACATTTGTGTACTTAGAAGTCCTACTATATTTCTCAGAACATGGGGAAGTTACTTGATACATTTGTTATTCTTTTTATTGTGATTGCCTTAATGTTTCTATACAGAGGCTTGGATACTTAAGTATCACTCTAACTCGGCTGGGTGACCTTGGGCCAGTCACTCTCTCTCAGCCCAACTCACCTCACAGGGTTGTTGTTGTGGGGAAAATAGGAGGAGGAAGGAGTATTGGGTATGTTCGCCGCCTTGAGTTATTTATAAAAATAATAAAGGCAGGATAAAGATTAAATAAATAAACAAATAAATTAGAAGAAGGATTGCTGTACAAGATTGCAGATTGGCACAATGTGGTTTGTCCTTGTGTTTAGAATTCAGTGAAATGAGGAAGTATATGATGGGGCCACTTTTTAAAACAGCAGATTTCTTCCACTGTCTCGGTTGAGGTGATCTACAGATGGTAATCTCTGCTCTTTGTCTAGAGCAGGGTTTCTCAACCAGGGTTCCCTGGCACCCTCGGGTTCTGCAAGAGATCCCTAGGGGTTCCCTGGGAGATCAAGCTTTCTTTAAAAAATTATTTCAAATTCAGGCAACTTGACATTAAAGAGGTAGGTTTCATACTTTATTTTTAGTTCAAGAACACTGTTAATGCATATATATACTGTATAGGCCTACACATGAAACCAATATAATAATTTTGTAACTTCTGGCTTATATTGAAGCCTAAATGTGCAGCGGTTCCCCGAGGCCTGGAAAATATTTCAAGGGTTCCTCCAGGGTCAAAAAGTTGAGAAAGGGTGGTCTAGAGAATTGACTCATTTGAGATTTTAATTTGCATTATCAGCCTTGCTCAATTTTGCTGCTGCTACCTATGCAAATAATACGAATCAGTAGGTGGGGTGCCCTAGTTTTAATGTACCCTTCCTTTTTTTTTCTCATGAAAAAGATGTCACCTGCACTATGGTTACCGGGAATATTGTAGGACTTTATGAATTGCATCATCTTTGCTTGGAGTTCCCTGCTACCAAGCCAGTTATTATCTTTTATCAATGATGCAGATGCTTTTGCTGTTTGGAAAATAGCCTTTACATGGAAAGTCAATGTTATCAGGTTTGCAGAGCTGCCAAGCCTGTCCTTTTGTCCCAGTGGAATTTGCCGCCCCCCGCTTCAATTTCCCCTTAAAAATGGTCTTGATATATTGTTAATTTTGTTTATAAAACTTATTATAATCCAGACTCTGGGATAGCAGTATTGCTATAGGTATATGGCAATCTTATATGTAGGACATACAAACAATGAGTGTCAAGTTCTTAAAAAAAGAGATCCATTCCTGCATTGGTGAGCAAGTGGAATTTACTATCAACGTTAATCGGTGCTAATATCAGTGTTAAAAAGAGAACATCTTCCAAGAAACAGAACTTATATATGATCAAAGGCTTCTGGAGCAGGAATAAAAAAAATAACAATAAGCATTGCAAATTACATTCAGATCCTTTCCCACTGAAAATAGTATCTACCTTGGCTAATTATCTTTGGAGCTTTTAATGTATACTAGATTTAATGTACAATGGGACTGAAAAGGTTTACTCCAAAGATGTATGATCTATGTAGTATGAGCAGTGCTATAGCTGGCATTGCTTGGGACAACTCCCATCGCTGGCTGGCCGTAAAATGCCAATTTTCCCTTTAATAGGAGTGGCCAAAGAATAGTCCATTTAACAGGAAGGCAGAAGAACAAAAAATGATGAAAAGGTTCAGAGCAAGATTTAAATGTCTATTCCTGTATGTATTTGAGATTAGATTAAAAAAAACACAATCCAGCAGGATCAAGAACATTTTTTGCAATTTATTGTAGAAACTCTTTAACAGCGATAACTATGGCATTGGGAATAGGGAATGGCCTTGAAGGACAGGAGGAAGAGTCACTACCAAGGCAATAGTCAGACAAGAGCGGCTTGAGCCCAGGCCAAAATAACAACATAAGAAAACATCTTAGACGAGCCCCTCCCTCGATCATACAAAGATACAGGGAGGGAGGGGAAGCACATTCAGACGTGCAAGATTCTGTTAGTACTACACTGTTACAATAAAAGTAGTCCTGAGCTACATGGCATTGGTCACGTCTAGTCTACCTTGTTGAGCTGTCAAGTATCAATATTGTTTATCGATTCTTCCTTTTTATGCAAAGAGCTTGCGTAACCTTCAAGGTACCGACCAACAGCACCATCTACCTCCAAGGCTGGTGTTGGTAGGAAGAAAGACTAGGTAAAAAAGACCAACTTTTTGGATGATAAGTTGCCGGATCAGTCCCCGGGCATAAAGATTAGCTCCAGGCAGAGAGAGATTCCTGTATTTTTTTTTTCCAACCAGTTTTCATTTAATTCAATGAAAGATACATTTGCAATTACATGAAAGAGAATTTGAAAATGTTTTTATTCTTTCAAATAAAAAGAGGATTTCAAAAGTGTTTGTAGGGAGTGGACTTGTGTCATTCCAAGCTAGTCAAGGACTATGTAAGAGAGAATGTTCTGTTTTTCATTGGGTCACCATCTTTCCTGTGGCCTTCAATATCTCTCGCGCTCCATACTTCTGTGCAGTCTCAAGAAAAATACTGGGAAAAAGGCTGCCCTTGAGAAATTACTGGAGAATTTCTCCTTCCTCAGGAGCAGTTGCTTGCGAGAAACCATCCAGCCATTTTAGAGACTTTCCAAAAGTTCCTTGAGCCTAGCCCTTTTTAAAGTACCTTCAAATACGTAGGATCACTTGAGGAGATAAATTCAACCTATGCCAATACACTTACCCTCTGACATTAAAATCAGTAAAAGTCCCCATGTTGGCCTAAATTGGGGCCTTATTTTGCAACCCCTGTAGACCCAAACAATGTATAAATAGTCAGCGATTGGAGGAAAAACTTAACACTTCAAGGTGAATGAATCTTCAGATATGCCAGTGTCTTGCTTATTTCTCAGGGTTCCTGCTGTTTGCTGATGGCTTGCCTAGTTAATTTTATGACAGATAAATCTGTGGCGGCTGTAAAGTTTAGCTTGTAACATGAAGTGGGATCTAATCATATCTCATAGCTTTCAAAAATTAGATTTGTTTTTAAATGATTCTGAATTGATAGAGCCAGACAGCAGGGGTTTTAAATTGACAGGGTGATCCCATGCATTTAAGGTTGCAGAGTAGGCCTTATCTACCTAAACTGAATAGACATGCATGCTTTGGACTCAAACAAGATTTCAGAAGTGGTTTGCCATTGCCTCCTCCCTAGGGCTGAGAGAAAGTGACTGGCCCAAGGTCACCCAGCTGGCTTCATGCCCAAGGCTGGACTAGAACTCACAGTCTTCCAGTTTCTATCCTGATGCTTGAAAGCTCTGTCAATGATATATTTTCCCAGGAATGTTAGCATAGGCTGGTTTGCAGTTTTAGAAACTAATTTCAATTGAACATTGATTTGACATGGGTTGTGGGGTGCCCACTTTCAAACTATACATCTGACAACCTCATCTGTGACTAATTTGCATCCATGAAGGTTGGAAGTAGGAACAAAAAGATTATATGGCACTGGCAGGATTTGTAATAGATGTTGTATATATCACATGCACCCTGATATTTTTAGCTTCCCTCTTTTAATGCACTCATTTAGTTTGTCCTTTTCATTTTTCAAATTGTAACAGGAACATTTTGGTTACCCACTCAGTTCTCCAGTGTGTTTGCAACTTCATTTGGGGCCTATCAGGATTTCAGATTTAAATCCTAGCTAAGGCATTTTGCATGGTGTATAGGATCTGAAGCTGTTGAAGTAAAGCAGAGGCCCAAACTTGAGAAGGCAAGTATCTCATTAGGAAGGGGAACTTTTCATTTAAAAATTCTGATTTTTCAGTAAGAGTTCAGGAATACATGTGTTTGTATTGTTGAAGATTTTTTTCTAGAATTTGGATGATAATGTTACCCTACATTCACACACACTTGGGGTTGGGAAGAGAGAGAGAGAGAGAGAGAGAGAGAGAGAGAGAGAGAGAGAGAGAGAGAGAGAGAGAGAGAGAGAGAAATGCTATTCTTTTTCATAGCTTTTCATTCCCCAATTCATGGATTTTTTATAGTTTAGGAAACCACCTGATTGGCCAACGTTCCGAATCAGCCACTGTACCATCTAGCTCAGACTTGTTGACTCTGAATGGCAGACTTTCTAAGCTCCATCAATAATCTTTCCTAGTCTTCCTAGTTAAGTTCCTTTAACTGGAAATGCCAGATATTGAGCAAATATTTTAATATATACATGGGATTTTTTCTCCTAGAACACTAAATTATGGGATAAATTTCATATCTTAATGCATGAAAGTTGAACAATACAGCAGGTTCTCCCTAGACAGGGGTGAGGCACCCTCACCCCATCATCTCTGAACCTTGCCTGTATTTGCTGGTATTGATTGGAGTTCTACATTTGCCTTTTCGCAAGAGTAGGACCTCACAAAGGCAATCTGATACGAACTAGAAACTTGACTTCTCAGATAACACCTTATCCATGAATCTATGTGATTCTTTTCACATTTTGAGAATTGTGTCTCAATATATACGAGATATCCCTGATAACATTTTTGCTAGCCGTCCAGAAGTAAACAACTTTCTGTCATTCCATAAAAGTCTGTGAAATGTCTTATACACCATGCTTCTCCTGCTATCTCAAGGTGATGAGAGTTGTAGTCCTGCCTATCAGAAGGAATGGCCATTGACAGTAATATTCAGTACGAATTGTAGAACCCCTTCTCCTTGAACAGGGTGGGTCTATTTGGAAGGCCCTTCTCCTATGCCAGATATTTAGCTGATATAATTTCCCAGCACATAGGAGAGTTCCAGCTGGAAGATTCAACAGCATTCCCATGCAAGAATGAATTTGCCCCTCTCTGAAATAAAATCAGTTTCCTATGTGCTTCTGCACTGCTCTTTTAATATGGCGTGGTGCTTACCTAATAATGCTGCTGCTAACTCATAGTTGTAGTAGCTCAGAGGAGAAGTTTTTCATTCTTGATTGTAAATCAGTCAATTCAGTTGGAAAAACTGCTGTCCACCAATTCCTAGAAGGAAGATCAACTGGACTTCAGTGAGGTTTCTCTTTGAGTAGACCTGGATCAAAGTAACCAGTAAGAGAGAGAGAGCAGTAATGAATAAAAGAAGGTATTCTTGAGTATATATTGTCGAAGGCTTTCACGGCCGGAGTTCGATGGCTGTTGTGGGTCTTCCAGGCTGTGTGGCCGTGTTCTGGAAGTTGTGGTTCCTAACGTTTCGCCAGCATCTGTGGCCAGCATCTTCAGAGGGCAGGAGCACAGACAGAAGTGAAATCTCTGTGCCCAGGTAGAGTCTCTGGGCACAGAGATTTCGCTTCTGTCTGTGCTCCTGCCCTCTGAAGATGCTGGCCACAGATGCTGGCGAAACGTTAGGAACCACAACTTCCAGAACACGGCCACACAGCCCGGAAGACCCACAACAGCCATTCTTGTGTATCTTAAACGTGTGGATTGTTTCTGCTTCACCAATTGACAGTTTGCTGTGTAAATATGGCCCGTAAATTTATGCCAAAACAAGAGTGCTTTTGCCGCCGTCTGTTTTTTTAAAAAAAATCTGTGACCCATAAATTACTTACTTCCTAGGTCTTCTCCCCATTTTCACTTTACTGTAACTGAATCAAAACCTGACAACAATTTTACTTCTTGGCTCCAAGATGATGTCCTAATCATGTCCTCAGCTCATGTATAAGACACCCTGAAGTTGTCTTTTTTCTCCTACTGATGTAAAAATAGTATTCTGTTCATAAACTTGACATTATCTAACAGCACCCTCAAAGTGTGTAAAATCGACTATACTTCACCACTGCTTACCTTGGGGTCTGGTGACCCATGGGGATAATGATCAGAAGTAAGCTTTCAGAGTATTGGGCATCTTCCCTCCCTTGTCACTAGAAAACATCAACTTCAGTCATTGGTCTCCCCATTACTACTTTGTTTCTGGAGTTCTTTTCAGACCCATCACCTTGCTGCCTATATTTGACCCCAACTTCTCTCCAGGTTTCTGGTAAGATAGAGAAAAGCAGAGCTCCATTATTTCGTTTGAGGGAAAAGCTCAGCTGCTTTAACAATATGCTGAAATGTATCCTGACCTTTAGTTGCGGCAGCCCTGATTTTCTTCATTGCAGTTTGAGAAAATAATTACAGATGTTGATCTAACTTTCATTTCTTATTTGCTAGTTTCTCTCTGTGTGTCCATTTTAGTCACTTCCTCCCTCTGGGTGAAGAGAGAAAGGTGATTGCTCCACAGCTAGTCAGTTTCAGTTGATCAACTCTAGAAAACCTATGAGTAGCACAATCATACCAGCCTCCCTCTGGGGATATTTTGGCTCTGGTATCTTCCCAATATGCATTTTTATTCCCATATGCCTCTTTATCTCATTGTATTTTAATTAGGGGGGGTCATTGTGTGAGTGGGGGCAGACAACTAAGCCTAGAGAAACCCACATTAGTTATAAAATCACATCTTCTCTGGTTCTATTGCAATGGTTTGATTGGTAGATATTTTTCCCACTGGCTGTTGACCTCCTAAGAGGGACAGAAGAGGAGAAAACCAATCTCCTTACCTCTAAAGACTGGTACGTTCACAATTCACGGCAGTGCTATTAGCAGTAGCTCAGAACAGACCCAAGAGAGGAAGGATAAGGACTGACAAAGGGGACAAAAAATTGTTGGCCAACATTGTTTTGTGGAGATTCAATAATGGGTGCATAGCAATTTCACCCATGGACTTTGAATGTGAATGTATCTTGGATATACATATCCATTGTTATTCTGATAGTCAAATTCCAAGCTTGCATTGCAACATACAGTATATTCACATCTTAAGAACTACAGTAATCAAGCAAGATAATTAAATATAAGGGTTTGTATATTGTGGGGTACTGTAAAACATGGTAAATGCATTAAAGAATCCCATCTTTAATTTGATTAATCAATTATTTCATAGTTTAATAACACTTGACTAATACCTAGCAACTGGATTACCAGGCCTTAAGATGCAAATTCAAGTACAGTTTAGGTGGCCTGATCTGTATGAATGTTTCTGAGTTGGAATGAAGCAACTAATAATGACATCCTAAAGATATTGGTGGGTTGTCTTTCATTCTGCATTTTAGGTGTTACCAATAGAATTTGCAACCTGATCACACAGCACAAATGCCTACAATTCTACATATATAAAAACTTGCTTTTGGGAGGAATCAACTGCATTTAGTTCCATTCTCATCCCATGGGTGGTATGTCTCTTCCCCAACCTCCGGTCCTCTACTAGAGGCCTGGGAGTTTGAGGGTTCTGCACAGAATCTTAGCTGTTCCTAGCACTGCACTCTTCTGGACAGAGAGCTCTGACGTTGTTCCTGGGATCTCTTGGAGCCATTCTCCCAGCTTGGGAGTCACAGCCCTGAGTGCTCCTACCACCACTGGGACCACTTTGGCCTTCACTTTCCACATCCTCTCCAGTTCCTCCTTCAGGCCCTGTTACTTCTCCAGCTTCTCATACTCTTTCTTCCTGATGTTGCTGTCACTTGGCACCGCTACATCTATCACCATTGCTGTCTTCTGGTCCTTGTCTACTACCACGATGTCTGGTTGATTGGCCAGTACCTGCCTGTCTGTCTGGTTCTGGAAGTCCCACAGGATCTTAGCCCTGTCATTCTCCATGACCTTCTGTGGAATCTCCCATCTGGACTTTGGAGGGTCTAGCCCATACGCTGTGCAGATGTTCCTGTACACAATGCCAGCTACTTGGTTGTGCCGTTCAGTGTATGCTGTTCCTGCCTGCATCTTACACCCTGCCACTATGTGTTGGACTGTCTCTGAGGCCTCTCTGCACAGTCTGCACCTCGGGTCCTGTCTAGTGTGGTAGACCCCTGCTTCTATGGATCGGGTGCTTAGTGCCTGTTCTTGTGCTGCTATGAGCAGTGCCTCAGTGCTGTCTTTTAGTCCAGCCCTTTCCAGCCACTGGTAGGATTTCCCAAGGTCAGCCACCTCAGCTATCTGTCGATGGTACATCCCATGCAGGGTCTTGTCTTGCCATGGCACTTCCTCTGTTTGATCTTCCTTCCATGTCTGCTGCTGCCTCAGGCATTCTCTCAGCAGCTCATCTTTGGGCGCCATCTTACTGATGGACTCCTGGATGCTCTGGGTTTTGCCCAGGACAGTGGCTTTGACATTCACCAGACCCTGCCCACCCTCTTTCTGACTGGTGTACAGTCTACATATATATACCCCACCCACCCTCTTTTCGGATGGTGTACAGTCTATATATACAATATACATTCTCTCTGTTTTGGAAATGTGAACCTAAAACAAGGAAAGCAGTCACCTTTTGAAAGTGAACATTATCCCCTTATTGTATTGAGTTTCAGAGAATGTGGTATAAAAACTTGCATTTTGCAAAGACCTGAAATGAACCACTATATCTTGCCTTAATTATAATCCCTGCTAGTAAAATAATACCCAGAAAGAATGGGAGAAAATAGAGACTTGCCATTGTATAAAATAGCATGAAGCTTCTATTCAGTTGAGAGAACATTGGAAGGTTCTGAGTGACAGCTTAACTTCTGTTGACCATACGATTTACTTAAAGGTGACTTGCAAACTCAAATGACACCAGTCATGGTGCCCTTTATGCTTTGTTATTGTGATCTTTCAAGCCAGCATCACAAATGTTTGCTCCTATCTTCTTTTGGAATGTGCTTGCTCCCACAGCTGGCAATTAGGGAATGGCATTTCTATTATAGAATTGCATAATTCTTTATTTGAGCACCTATTCTGGGACAAGGCATCTAGGCTGCAAGAATTCAGACAATGGCAGCAAAGTGTTGAGAGTCTTCTGCATCTCATTGTTGCCATCTAGTGGCTGCCCAGATATTTTTGCAGGCCAAATATGATAGTTCTACATTTCTTTTTGTCATAGGTGGTTGGCAACTCTGAAGTCAGATAATTCTTGGCACTCCCAGTGGTAAACAAAGCAGCAGGGTTCCCATAATGTTTAATTCTTCCATTCGGAGATATCTTACCACTATCTTTGGAAGCTTCATCTAAACACTCTATTAGTGGCCAACATACTTTTATTTCTTGATTAATTGTTTTTCACACTTTGAACTAAGCTGTAATGTGCTTTCTTCAGTTTTAATTCAAGACACTATCTAAACCCAGCCAACTGAATTTTATTCAACAGATCAAGCTGAACGAACCATGATGTAGCACTGTATTATGTAACATGTAAAAGATCAGTCCGTATTCATCTGGTGCAAACCAGAATGATGCCACATGTATCAGGACACATCACACAAATAGCATGAATTAAGTCATTATGGGTGATGGTGTGATGACATCGCAATGAATATGGTATATTTGCCTTCCCTCTGGTACTTTTTCTGCACAATCAGCCATGAACTCTTGTGTGTGTGGGGGGAGCAGGGGTTTAAAGGACAACACATGCATGGGAACATCACCGGGCATCATGATGCAAGTTTGTAATTGCAATATTTGTGGGTTATGTCATTGCCCATGTGTCATCATTTTGATTTCCTTGTGGTTTGTTAGGGGTGCTTTCTCATCAGCATAACGTTTTCCTTTTCATGAAACATAAAAAGGGACCAAATACTGTTTTCAGATTTCTTGTGTGGGCTCCAGACCTAGTCATAATTAGGCTGGGCTCACACATAATTGCTAAGCCGTAGTTTATTTCATAAACCATAGTCAAGTCAAGTCTCTTTTTTCTGTCATTGACCAACAAATCATAGCCATAATTAGCTGGGTTCACACAGCATATTAAGATAGAACTCCTGATTTACAATCTACAGAGGGTGGATTGACACACAACACTAAGCCCATAGCTCTAATCTGCATGATCGTTTAGCACAGTTTTAGAGAAGATCCAACAAATTATTGTCACAACTTAGTCTAAGCATTGAAGCTATAACCAAAACACAAATGTATAATTGCACCCAAATCTCCTCCTTTGATGACTGTATGCCTACAGCTGGTAGTTACATCTGATCTTGCACTTTTGTAATGTATAGGATATACTCAGGATGGAACAGGTTGATTTAATGCTCCAATGGCAATCCTGATAAGGGAGAGTATTTGGATTTAAGACAGCTTAGACCTACATTTTCCCTTTACCCAATTGGCATAAGGATTGGGTACCACAGATCTTCTTATTGGCAAACAACACAAGCATGACACAAGATCTGAATATTATGCTTCCAAGGAGGTCCTTAAAAAATCAAAGTCCTTTTTGGGGGCACATTTTTGTCTCTATTCTGAAAAAGGAGGCAGATCCTACTTTGCAAAAAAAAAAAAATTAAAATACTTTACATGCTAGTTGATTAAAAATAACCTGGGATTTGTGCATGTGTTTTAATAGCAATAAATGAAACATTTTTTAAAGCCTAAAGGGGCAACTGGAACACACTGAGCCCTCTAATTACATTAAAGTTATCTTACCAAAAGAATGAAAGAGAATGATTATAATGGATTTCTTTGAAAATATTTATTTCATTTGGAAATAATTTGTGAAAACACATTCAGTGGCAATAATTGCATTGGAAACTAAAAGACCTACATTTAACCACAAGTCACTTGTACAGGCAACCTCAGCTGTGGTCTCGGTTGATAACTGTCTGATAGATTTAACCAGCTCATTTATAAAGCTGCCCTGAGAACGTTCTCTTACAGAGGTTTTCCCCCCTCCTGATGGCCATTTTAAGAAAGGCTGAAAATCTTCTGCATGTTTACTAACCTACTACATATGGTTTTTTCTTTCTGTATCTTTGTAGATCTGTCCTTCTGGGCCTTCACTCTAGCCTTATTTTAAAAATCCATATAAGTGAAAGGAGATGCCACCAATTCTTAAGAATACAGCCAAAATAAAAATTGTAATTTTTTTCAAGTCTAATCCAACTGTAATCACGTTATGGTTAGACTGCTAATAGTGGCAAATGTCTTTATTGGTGGAAGGATGTCAACTGTTGCTCTAAAGCAGTGTTTCTCAACCTTGGCAACTTCAACTGTGTGGCAATTTCCAATGTGTGGACTTCAACTCCCAGAATTCCCCAGCCAATATGCTGGCTGGGGAATTCTGGGAGTTGAAGTCCTCACATCTTAAAAATGCCAAGGTTGAGAAACACAGCTCTAAAGGCTAGTTGGAAGCTAACCGTCTAACTTTCCATTTTGTCTGTGAAGACAATGACCAGGCTCTGTTAAGGAGATACAGTCGATCTGAATCATGTTAGGACAATGATAAAGCCAAATGTTCCTGTGCACTGAATAACAATTATAATTTCTCAAATTCCAGTACTTATGCTGTCTCCTTTCCCTTGCCTGTGATGGAGGAAGTCATCCCCGTGAGAACCAAGCCAAAGATTTGAGGCAGTCAAGTAATCTGGTCTAGTTGGCCATTATTTGCTTCAAAATTTGACATCCCATATTAGACAGCTTTTGCTAAGATATCATAACACAGGAATTCAGTCCTGTGCAGAATAGACCCCTTGAAATGAATGGGACAATTAAGTTAGAGCTAGCTTAAGTTCCTTGTATTTCCATAGGTTTATTATAAAGAAAGAAAAGTTGGATGCATCTCAAGGGATTTCATAGGAACACGGTGTACTAAATTTAGAACACAGTTTTTACTTGTCTGGCACCAACTATATAAAGCAGCTGATCTCCTACAACTCAGCAGTAACCTTGGTGAATAATGCTAGCAAATATAAGAGGATAGGCTGTATATTGTTTTGATCAACTAGTTTTAAAAGGCTTTAGGTTTTTATGAGACTCGATGATCTCCCATTGATGCAAGTAGCTAAGGCAGAGCTTTCCAAACTTTTCATGTTGGTGACACACTTTTCAGACATGCATCATTTTGCGACACACTCTTACAGCAGGGCACAAGGCAGGCACTAGAACCTGTGCGGAATCACAGCAGGTTTGGAGGCAGTAAGGCCCAAGGCAGGCACTAGGACCTGCGCGGAATCACAGCAGGTTTGGAGGCAGTAAGGCCCAAGGCAGGCACTAGGACCTGCACGGAATCCTGGCAGGGCAGGTTTGGAGGCAGTAAGGCCCAAGGCAGGCACTAGGACCTGCGCGGAATCACAGCAGGTTTGGAGGCAGTAAGACCCAAGGCAGGCACTAGGACCTGCGCGGAATCCTGGCAGGGCTCGGAGGCAGCATCAGCCGCGACACACCCAGACACTGCAGCCGACACACTAACGTGTCCCGACACACAGTTTGGAAAGCTCTGAGCTAAGGATAAAAGAAAACCCGTCTCTTATCAAAGGTGGGGTTTGGAATCCATGAAATAAATCCTAGGATTTGAATGACTTAGCATCAGGGACTGTAAACTTTGTGGTAGGATTATGGTCATAACTGATGATAAAAAAAACCCTTTTGTTGCCATTCAGCAAGTTAATTTTATTCTGCCTAAATGGAAAGCAGTGACCTCCTATGATAATAATCTCTCTTGTAACAATCTTTCAGATTTTAATTCTGAATTTTTCTCTAACTTTCTTTGAGTAAAATGCGACCTGCAACATAGCTGGGTTTTATTAATTTTGGTGTTATTACATTTGCTTCTAATCAAATTGCCTGGAACTAAATCTATATCATGACACCGAGACCCACCGGTAGGCAATCTACGTAGCTCTATGTTTAGTGATGCTGTAAGTCTGGTTCCTTCATCCCACAGTTAATTGGGCTTAAGAGTGCATTGCCCTAGGAAATTTGATCTGGACAGAAGTCTTCTCTGTCTTAATGATAAATGTGCTGATCTGCTGTTTTGCAAGTTACTATTATGAACCTTTCTTATTCTGGGGGGAAATGAAGTGGTCTGTTTAGATAACCAACTTATTTCATTCCCGTGATTAGTTGTGATGGATGCTATCCTGGCAGCCCACCTTATAGATACAAGCCAGTTTCTTAATTTTTTTTCCTCCATAGTAAAGAATGAATGAATAAATAAATAAATAACAGAGGACCCAGAGTTTGAGGAAATAAACGGGGGTTCACATGAAGGGAGGTACGAGCTTCCTCCTAGAGCTGTTGTTTCTTAAAATCTGTTCCAGAAGGGTCTCCAGAAGATTATGAGTGGCAAGTTAGGTGTCTTCTTCTAGAAGGAACCTCATCTGGAGTGTGGTTTCTCACAAAGAGCCCTTCTATTTCAGAGAGGGAAACTCTGAATTAAGCCCATAATCAGCCATGTCATTAAACCAGTAAAACAATTTCAGTAAACATGATAATTCTGTTTTCATTCCCAACATTAATAGTGCAGACATTGCAGTTTCATAATCATAAATGTAGTATCCTTTTTACAACAGTTAGGCCATGGCCTTGAAGATGAATTGCTCATTTCCTGACACATCAGCTTCTCTTATTACATTTGGAATATACCAACTGAGATGAAACTTGAGAAATTAAGTCAGTGCATTTTTAGTAAATGTTTGATTTGAGTTCTATGCATGCTTACATTTAGGTAACTCATGTGGGAGATGATTATTTTGAACGTGTGTACATCCTTGCTGAGGATGGCTTTAACATTCTTTGATTTGCTGGTGTTTTACTTATAGGACACAGTGCATACAATATGCCAAAATTCGGTCCCTGTTTTGCATAATCAAACCATCGCATTCTCAACAAAATAGGAGCAGGCTTAATTCTCTAAGTGTGTGGTCTAGAATTTCACCAGTTAAGCAGGTAGACTTTTTAGCTCCATTCCATAGTGCTGACAGGGTTCAGAGACCTATAGCTATGATGTCTTCTGAGCATTCTCACATTCTGGATTTCCTGTCTCCAAGTTGTCTTTCCATCTCTCTCTCTTTCTCACCTATCTTTACTGAGAATGAAGCAGTTCGCAACCATTCTTGCTCCATGTTTGATTCTCTGGAAAACTTCTGGGGAAGAAAAACAGGAGGACAGGAACTTATGGACAAAAATGCTATTTGGGGCACTGAATTTAGGACTTCTTTTGGCTCTGGGACTCTGGACCTCAGTCTCGTGGTCTGGGAACCATATTCCCAAGCATGTCATATTATTTCCTTCTGTACATTTTGACATCCTAAAGGATGTCTGTCTGGCTATAGTTTCCTTCTGATACTCTTCTCTTATCAGGAAGACAGGCTGGAGAATATAGGGCGTAAGTATGATGTGATTGCCTTCAAAATGTATCGGCAACTAAAAAAGTTTAAAAGATTGGATGAAGTATGGGTTAGAAAAAACATTTGCTTTCAAAATGGCAACCCTAATTTTGCCATTGCTTTCACAGGTCACCATTATGTATTTCCCATATATAAAACAGTATAAATGATGAAATGCCAAAGTGAAATACCTAACTTCATTTGCTTTAGGGTGAAAGCTCAGTTTTTATTACCTTTTAAATCATTTTTAAAAAGTCTTACAGTATAAAGAGTTGTTATAATTACAGTAAGACCTTGATTTAATGGACTTTCAGGGGGATGTGGTGTCTGTTAAAGCTGAATGTCCGTTAAATTCAAATTTATGTTATTGGTCTCAATGTAAGCCATTTCCCTAATTAGAAATGACATAAATGGCTGCAAATGGATTTTTTTTTGCATAATTACATAATTGTGACAATTAAATTTAAATTAATTGTCCAGACACCTTTGATACAGTGGGCTTTGCCTATCATTGTCAGGTGGCTTCTGGATGGGAAATTTAACTATTGTATCTGAAGTCTGCTAAACTGAGTTTTGATAAATCAAAGGTTTACTGTGTTAGAAGGAACAGAAAGGAAATGGTGAATGAGGAGTGTCAAGATTAAAAGCAAAACAGTTGGAGACTACAAAGGTTGAAAAAGAGCTTGGTATTTCATTCTAGGATATCGGGTCAAAGATATGTCTAATGAAATCATCTTGGTATTGGTCTCTTGCTAGTATTGAAATGTCCTTTTCCTTTAACCAGCATCTGGTTTGCACAAACATTTGACTCTGGTTGTGATTGTCACAGTACTGTCCTGGCAAAAGCCATGATGTCCCATGAAGTTGAAGTTGTGAACTGATATGGCTGACAACTAGTGAAGAGCAGATGCAGTATTTCCTCCACAATAGTCAGACACTAAACAGGTGAAAAGGCCTGTGTAAGATGTACACTGCGTGTGTGCCTTTATGTGTGTTTCCAGCCCTGGCTCAAAGCTACGGAAAACAAAATGGTAATAGGTAATAACAATTTCGAGGGATACTTGGGAGGGTATAAACTCTAAGTGATAAATAATTGGTCACCAATAATTAAAAGTAAACATAACCAACAAACTGTGTTCACCAATGCTCTTAGGAACGATATGTGTATAAATAATAGTTATTCCCTTTTATTGTTTTCTTTTGCTTTTGGCTTTTGTTACATTTTATTACTGGCTTTTGTTTTAAATTAGATAGGGAGGCCTTTGAGGCAGGGACATAAATTCTCTTCTACATTCCTGGATTGTAAAGCAAGATCTTAAAGACTTTTCAGAAAGGAAGGTTTGTATACAGTATTTCCAGTAGTAAAGTCAGCTACCATTGTTGTCTGGGGACTGACATTGACGTTCCTCTAATTAGAATCATCCCCCAAATGACTTGGTTGCCCAAGTATGTATTGCAACGTGTTTGGCATTGGGGTTTTATACAAGAAAGGATTGTTGGAGGCAGAAATTAATGGTGAAGAAAAAGTGGAATAGGACAGCAATAGTTCTTTACATTTCCATCTTGGCTGCATAATATTGGGATTGTAACCTGATCCAGAGAATTTCCTGTATATTTGAGCCACCTTTCGCAGTCTTAACATTAAAGGTCTCAGAATTGCCAGAGAATGCAAGTGTTAACCATGCTGGCTGGGGATTCTGGTAGTTTTAGTCACAACATGGCTGGAGGACTTCCTGTGTTGGTGAAAAAAGGATGAAAAGTCAACATGAGAAATCTGTAGGCCAGAGCTTTCCAAACTGTGTGGCAGGACACGTTAGTGTGTCGGCTGCAGTGTCTGGGTGTGTTGCGGCTGCTGCTGCCTCCGAGCCCTGCCAGGATTCCGCACAGGTCCTAGTGCCTGCCTTGTGCCTTGCTGTAAGAGTGTGTTGTGAAATGATGCATGTCTAAAAAGTGTGTCACCAACATGAAAAGTTTGGAAAGCTCTGCTGTAGGCAATACTTGGCAAGGTATTTGCAACCCATCTGTGAAGATTACATTAGGGCTGCCATATCTGAGCTGCAGAAATATGAGGAACCATCAGATGGCAGGAAAGAGATACAGAAAACAGTGTATTTTGCTGCCATCCAGTTGTCATCTAGATTTTTGCAGTCATATATGGTAGTCCTCATTAATTAGTTTTTATTGGTGTGTTTTCCAGACACACTCTTTTCTAGCTTACCTTTTCTTCTAGTTTTTTTTTCCCGAACCTCCTATTTCCCTACTTCTCACTTGGTTTTGCTCTTCATGCTTGTCTTTCACCTCTTAAGCCCTTCTGCTCATCCTGCTATCCTCAATACTTGGCCAGCTGAACAAATGGCCAGCCAGGACTTATCTACCCATGTCTCTCTTCAGCCCATCCATGTCAGCCAATAAATGCAACTAATACAGGTCATTCATTGGCGATCACTCGTAGCCGAGTAAGATTGTCTTCCAAAGGTAAAATTTTAACGGTGAATCCGTAAGTGGCTATAAAGGCCAATTCTGGATCCGCACAACCTCCCACAATGAGGGCATAGGTTTCCGGGTGGGAGACGGTCATGATGAGGGTTTGCCTGACGTGCCTTCCTTTTAGCTCTCTTCTCCTTTTCGCCCTGTACTCGTGCTTCTTCAAAGTCCATAGCGCCATTAATAAAGGCTGACCTCCAATTGAAACGCTCATGAGTTAGGGCTTCCCAGTTCTCAATGCTGATATTACATTTTTTTAAATTAGCTTTGAGAGTATCTTTGAATCTCTTTTGCTGTCCACCAATATTCCGTTTTCCTGGGAAGATAGGCGGACTAATGTTAGCGTATTAGAAGAAGCGAAAACCACCAGCATTGAAACAATTATCATCCAACATCAACTTCACTAATACAGGACTCCTTAGTTCAGTGTTTCCCAACCTTGGCAACTTTAAGATGTGTGGACTTCAACTCCCAGAATTCCCCAGCCAGCAAGTCCACACATCTTAAAGTTGCCAAGGTTGGGAAACACTGCCTTAGTCCATTCTTCTCTAACCTGCACATCCTCCAGATGAGTGGTCTTCACTTCTGAGAGTTCCTCAACCATCATGGCCATAGTTGAGATTCCTGGAGTTGAAATCCACACATCTGGAGGGCCACTAGGCTGGAGAAAGGTGCTTCAGCCCCATTAAAGCAGAGAATCTACATCCTCCTAGCTATATGTGAACAGTGCTCCCTTGCCCCCCACCAATCCACAAATGGAGTGGGAAGTGTTGACTGTCACAAATAATAAATAACAAGAGCATCCAATCTATGCTGCACAGAAATGATAAAAACACATGCTTATGAATGCTTCAGATTTCACAGCTATTAATTTTGAACTTTTTGATTGCTGTCCTGCTCTACAAGAGTCAGTGCTGGGAGGGCACCAGGATGCAGGGAGAAGTGAGAGATTATGACAACATGCATTTATCATTGTGAAGCTGGCTATCCTTAGCCTAAAAGGAGAATGCCATTAAAACAAAACTTCAAAAAATGCATTTTCCTTTGGTTAGATTTCTAAAATCTTTCAACCAAGTCAAGAACTATAGGTTCAGTTGGCAGAAATCTATACAACCAACTAGGTTCTTCCATTGTTAAGGTAAAAAAATCCCTTTTATGCTCTTGAGAGTTGTGTGTGTGTTCCTTCAAGTCAGTTTTTGACTCCTGGCCACTGCCTGGACAAGTCCCTGCAGTTTTCTTGACAACGTTTTTCAGAAGTGGTTTGCCATTGCCTCCTTTCTAGGGCTGAGAGCCTTTTTTTTTTTTTTGGTGAGTGCTTCAAGTTAATCTTGACTCCTGGTGATTATATGGCCAAGTCCATGCCATGTTCTTGGCAGCATTTCTGGAAGTGGTTTGCCATTGCCTTCTTCCTAGAACTGACAGAGTGATCCAGCTGGCTTTTGTGCCTAAGGCAGGATTAAAACTCCTGGTTTCCCAGCTTCTAATCCAGTGTCCAATGCCACAGATGCAGAATAGCTTGCTTAACTATAATTTGTTGAATAAATTCCTACAAGATAAACCGCAAACCACAGTAATTGGACCCATGCCACATACTAAGCCAAAAGACAAATCACTATACATTTTTGGCATGCAATGTGAACACAGACGCGGAATGGAAAACTGCCATATTTACACTACGTTTTAATATCTAAACAGTATTGTCAGATTTCTTAATATATAATATGAGATTTATTGATGGTGTTATATAGTAGGACACAACGTAGATTAGGAATTGAAGTCTTTTGCTTGAGTTATTATAAACTCTGGAGATATTTGCCATGATCTGTGTAACCATTCAACAATAATATAGAAAAGGGGATAAATCATGCTACCCTGTTCAATTTAGCCTGCATTGTGTGACACAGGACATTTCCACACTGGTGACTTACATAGAAATGTCTTCATAACATCCTCCAACCATCACTAAAGTGTTCAGAGATTCATGAGGAATGTTGAACTGGGCTTTTGTGGCTTATGTTGATATGGGAGGCACACCATTTTCCCATTTTGTCATATGAAATCTATTGTTTGCATGTGTTCTCTTGTATGTAAATGAGCTTTCTTAGAGGCATCCATCTATATATAAGCTCCGTGGTCAGAGACAGGAAAGATTGTGCAAGATATTCTTTGACATTGGAAAAAAATAATTTGGTTGTTTCTAAAAGTCCTCTCTCTTGAAGAACACTGAACCATTCCTATTGAAATAGTCCTACTTCCCTGTGAAAAAAAAGAAATTGAATTCAGTGAATTATAGCTAGCTATTGAACTGTTTCATTCTGAAGAATTTTGTGGAGACACAGACAGATTTTTAATCAACCCACCACAGTGGTTTCTGGTTATGTTTTTATTTTTAACAACTAAATAATATTTGGGGAGAATTTATCAAGGAGAGGGAAAAAAACCCAAAACGATCTCTTTTCTTTTGCACTGAAAGCACTGTCTATTAAAGAAAAGGGAGCAACAAAAATTTATTTTTATGGCATTCAAAAGATTCTTGATTTAAAGTGTCTTTTCTGGGGGAAAAGTTGCAGTATTCGTGTCTTTGTATGTATGAAAATCTATGTAAAGCCTTAAATTTCAAACTGATATGCATTTTTATTGCATAAAGAAGTCCTATTGTGTATAATGTCATTTTCATTTAGTGGGAACATGTTTTGCTTTTGATGAAAGCTTCTTCTGTGGGATCAACAGCAAGTTGAAGAGAAATTTTAGCTGGAACATGGTTAGAAGGAAAAGGTTAAATCCCTTCCCGTAAGCTACCATTCTGCCAGAGATTCCTCTATCATCCACCCTTGGGTAGTAGTAGCTTCAGATGAAATTATTTATTGTCATATCTACTTTAGGCTGAGTTTGTATTGTAGCCCCAGAGACTGGCTGTTCCTTTCCCCATGGGGGACAAGTGATATCACATGCCTCATGACCTCAATGCATAAGTGATGCAAATTACAGAATTTGTATCATTAGTGTGATGCTATTGTGATTCACATGGAGTCACTGGGGCTTGTCCTGAATTGTGGAGTCCTTGGTGCTCTCTGAGCCTTGTTGTTTTCTTGCAGAGGTTTCATTGCCAGACTAGGCAACATCTTCTGTGCGAAAAGGGAGTGGGACTTGCTCTCTGTTTATATACCATGGCTTTTCCAGCTTGTGTTGGTGGGGGTGTTGTTCTCTCCTTGGTAGTTCCTTGATTGGGCTGTTGTTTGCTGCTTGGTTGATTGAGTTAACAGTTCCTTGATTAGGGTATATTGTGCTGTTTGATTGTTCCTCTGGTGCTAATCCTGGTGTTAATCGTTGCCTATCTGGGTGTTGATTGCTGGCAAGGAGGTGTTCTGGTCTTCTGGCTTTTCTATTGTCTCTTATGAATGGTATGTAAATGTTGTTTACCTCTATGTGTCTGTTGATGGCTGCTTTGTCTGAGTGCCAAGCTTCCAGGAATTCTCTAGCGTTTTAGTATTCTTGTCCTGAATGCCTATGGGTCAAGCAACCAGCTTTACCCAAAAGCTAGTCATCTAAAGTGATGTGGGAGGACACCTCTTCCATTTCAGAAGAGAATTAAATGATACTTAGATGAGCATTTTTACTTGAGTAGGATTATGGATTGTCAGAGTTGCTTCCTTCGTTCAGTCAAAATGTGGGTATGCTGTAGAAGTAGACTCCTGCACTGGGCAAGGGGATGGAGCTGATGGTCTCCAAAGTCCTTTTCAAGCCTTGCATTCTGTTCTATGCAGGATGAAAATCAAAAGTAGACCAGCCATTTCCTGGTTCGTTCCTCAGGGCTGCAGTAAAAACAAAAACAAAAACAAAAAAACCAAAGAGGAGATGAGAGCATGTAAGAGTTGAAGGCCCATTCAAGTTTATTTCTTTTGAGCTAAACTGAAACGATTGTGTTGTATCCAAGAAGGCTAGTGAGAGTTTTATAGTCCCAAGACCGTCTGGTCACTTGGTATGCTTACAGGAATTCAAAGCAGCTTTAAATCAATATGTCGATGAAGGTTCTCAGTCATCCAGGTGGAACAGTCTGTGGCTTGAATCATGTCAACTGGATTTCTATTTTCTCAGTAGAAACGTTTCACTCCTTATTCAAGGAGCTTCTTCAGTCTGAGTAAAGTTAGTAAGGGAATCCTTAAATATGTTACTAGGGTGGCTGTGTGACCTTGCACCTTTAAATCAACTACACATGGATTTCTCTTCCCAAAGGGGGGATCTCTGAATCTCCAAACCCACAACAGTACTTGGCAAGGGAAACAAATTGTTTTGTTGTTGTTGTTGTTGTTGTTGTTGTTGTTGTTGTTCAGATACTGATTGCTCCCCATTACACGTAGCAGTGATTCAGAATTGCTTATGGAGAACGCCCACCATCATTCTAAAACACATCTAGAGCAGCGTGGAGTTGGTTGGCTGGTTTTTGGGGCTGGTAAATCTGTCTCTCTAGTCTTATCTTTTCTTCTTTATTTAAGGTGAGACTTTAGAACACCTGGGAAATGTGAAGGCTGAGAAATAAGCTGAGAAATAAGTTCCAGATTTTGAGATGCAGAGCAGACCAATTTGCTGATGTTGAGTTTCTCAGTCAGAGATCCCTAATGCTAATACTTAGGTGTGTGTTACATTTTTTAAATACAATTGTCTCACCCACTCTCTCCTCCAAATGTGCTGTAGGTGACTTGCTTAGGCGGCAACATTCCTAAATTGACAGACCTAGCTCTTTGCAGGAACCTACTGTTCACATACCATTTCAATGCGTAACTCTTGCTCTTGGTCCAAGGTAGAAGAATCACAGCAATTGATTCTGAATTCTGAAATCTGAATTCTCAGATGACCCAATTACTTTTCTGGTAGGAGAATTTTTGTCCAGATGTCCTTCAGTTCCTGGAAGATGGTTCATGTTTATGGGGTAAAAAAAAAAGGGCAAACAAAGAATATGTTAGTTGGGACTTGAGAGAAGGAACAAGGGTTTAACATTCATTTTATCTGCTTTACTGTGACTTAAAGAGCAGGCGTCAAGGAGCATCTTAGTAGAAGGTTAAGTTCATTTGTTATACAGTTGTCATTTTACAGGGAAAAGTTTCCCAGTTCTGAAAAATGAACTTTGCAAATTGTTTGCATCCTATTTTATCTCAAGATGTCACTAGTAAATTGTGGATGCAACCAGGAACCTTAGCCCTACAAGTGTTTCTGTATCATGGTCTTTGTCACTCCAGAAGACCTGGACCTGAATTATATGTTTAAAAATCCGCTTTGCAGTTCTATATCTTTGTACCTAAAAGTAACTGTCAGTGATCTCAGTGACACACATAGGAATTCACTGTTATTTTTAAAAGGACCTCTATTTAGATAGCTCCATCATAAAGCAATTATATATGCCTTCTTGGGAACCATAGTTTCATTCTTCCACCTTAATCAAGTCTACCATCTATCTCTTTTGCCACTTGAAGTCAAAACAAATGAATAAATAACCCTATTGTGGGTACTCTTACACAATGGTTGCTATAAGGGAATTTTCCAATTCATAAACTTGCAGCTATGGTGGGTGTAACCATTCTACCTCCCACGATGGTTTCTACTACTTCAACTCAACTTGGGGTTTCAGATTTCTGTCAGAACACAAGTTGTGTGGCCACACATACACCACATGCACATGCCTTTGGGTTCTCTGTGGGGTGCAGAGGCACTGTTGGAAAAAAAAAGATTGGGTTGCATTAATGGAGTTTCCATTAAAAGAATCTAACAGGAAAAGGAAATAATTCATAGGGGGCAATGAGCAAGTGTTTGTGGGTACCATGTTGCAGATATGAGAAAGATGTCCACATGGACTCATTCTTAGTTCACTCAATCATCACTTATTTAGATTAGAAGAAAAGCTTTCCATCCTTTTCTGATGACTGAGTCTTCAGAAGGTTCACTAAAACATTGAAATGAAGCGTCACTTAATTTCACTTGTTGGAAGACTCAGCTTGGCCCAGGATGATGTTGGGTCCTGCCAAATGTCTGAAGTAGTTCCTAAATAAAGTATCACTTGCTGGCAATCAGCAGGCACCACCTGCATTTGGTGATGTTTAAAAAAAAAAAGGCCCTGGCATTGTAAAATAAAACCAAGATCCCCAAAGGCTCTTGTTTGCATCTCAAGGAGAGGTTTGAAATGACTTCCTTGCAGTAATCTAATAAAAATGCATTAAGTTTAGCAGTGAGAACTTTGGAAAGGTATTTCTTAACCTCTTTCTGTTAGGAATCCTCATTAAAATGTGCTAATGCAGTTATGAAAGCTCGAAAGAGGCACATGTCAAGGGATAAAATACCACAACTGTGAATAACACAGCCTGATTCTTACTTAAATCTCAGAGAAAATGGGGGTGCATTACTCTCTTTATAAGTTACAAGCATCGCCTGAAGATTGCTTGCAATGCTTGGGAAGAGCTGAAAAAGCTTTTTAAAGCTTTACTTTAAAGCTTAGATTTCCCAGGCCAGCATACACAGTCCAGTGAAACAATTAGTGTTTATGGGATTGAAGGTTTAAACCAGAAGCTTCATTTTTGGAGACTTGGTGATATCTCCATAAGCTACATAGGGTTGTGTGTAGCCACACATCAGAGGTTTCTCGCCGTCACTCATGTGAATGCCTGCATTAATTCTGAAGCCCAGTTTTTCTTTGGATCCAAAGCAATATCTATCCATGATTCTGAACTTTAATATGATGAGGGAAAGTGTATTATGTTCTCAAGAATGAAAACCAGCATTTCCAGGATGAAGATGAAATTGGTTATTACTTTACCCATCAAAGCAAGATATCGAGAGATCATAGAGATAGAGGGGCAGAGGAGGAGACATTTCATCCATAGATGAGTAAGAGGCTTTATATCACTCTAATTTTATGTTATCTCAATGGCAATCTTTGATCAAGTGAGTTATACATTCTGTTTGTTGCAGTATGTATAGTAGATGCAAAAGAAGCCCTCAATTCCTGAAAAGAACAGGAAGACCCCTGAGTTAGCAAACAACCACATAAGATATCACTATCCATGGTCCCAGCCTAGTCTTGGTACTTGGCATGTGGTTGAATGTCTCATTCTAGTAGTCAGAGTCCTTATCTGTTTGAATGCTTCATTCAAGCAGTTAGGAATGCTCAACAGAGAGAGAGAATTTATCTCGAGTATGAATGATGACACGTTTCATTAGGAAACCCCCCCCCCCTCCACGTGTTCAGGTCCATGAAATGGTTTTGAGCATTCCAAAGCTGTCCATCAAGGATTCTGAAACAGCTGTCATGGCTTGGCAGTGGCAGTGATGTGAGGAGAAAGAAATGTTTCACTTCCATTTTATTCTCTGCATGGAAAGCATGATCTATTGACTCATTCCAAATTGTTTCAGATCTGAGCTGTTTGGGGCTTGTAAAAGTTATGAATTAAGGTTCCTAAAATATAATAGTTTAATATGAATCCAATTCTCAGAAAGAGTAGGAACTATTAGTGTGGGGCAATAAATCTTGTCAGGCCCAAGGTACTTTGGTGACGGTAAAAAAATGAAGGTCACATGATAATGCGGTCCATGGAAGGATGTAAGACATTTGCAAAGATTGATTGGAATAAGAATTTTGTGCCAATATCTTTTTGAAAATCACATGTTCTTCTTGGGTCTTTCAGTCCTAACGTAATTTTGCCTTTAATGACACTAAATTACATTTGCACCTTTTGATAATTGTATTAATCTCCTTAGCTATAATGCTGTTTCCAGTGAGGTAAATCCAGAGAAATTGGTCTCTAAAGATTTTATTTTATTAATCACATTTATACCCCGCCTATCCCCACCCTATCGGAGGACTCTAGGCGGCTTACAACAATTGAAATTCATATATTAACAATTCATATATTAAACAATGTTATTTAACCGCACACTAAGGGAGGGGATAAAGGAACTGGCTCTTCTCCCATAGGCATTGGACTACATGTCCCAGGATGCCTCGCTTCCGAGTCGGCTGCTGATGTCCTGGATGTTGTCAATTGGGATCCGTCATCCTCCGCCGCCATTCACAGTATTCACGAGGTCTTTCTTCGTTCCGAGGGCGACCCCCCGACAGGACGCCAGCAAATTGACCCACTTTAACGTGGTACCCATTTATCTACTCGCATTAGCTTTCGAACTGTTGGGTTGACAGAAGCTGGGGTGAATGGCGAGAGCTCACTTCGCCACGCGGGGATTCGAACTGCCAACCATTAGACCGGCAGTCTTTTTTACAGCTCAGCGGTTTAACCCGCTGAGCCACCGCGCCCCTAGATGAAGATGATGCCCCATAAAACACCCTAAAATAGAATGTATGGCCTGGCATGTTGACACATATTTACCATAAGTTGACCTTGTCATGACTTTTCAACGATCTTCCAGAGAAGGGCAAAGTCAATAGATCATCCATTGAATCTTATAAGAGCTCAACAAGATTTAGTTGATCACCAAGTTGGTCTAAGAGCACCCTTGTTGATTTAACCTTGTTTTAGCTGTAGCATTAATAGGGCACTTGTTAAGCAATTTGTGTGAGAAGAAGAGAGAGAGATTATTTTACCCCTGGCTTGACTGGGAAACAGTGATCGAGGTGGACATTCTTACATTTAGGAAAATGCACATGATTGTGCGTGTTAGTATCTATATTTTCCTTGCACCAATGTCCAGAATCACCTGGTAGCAAAAAGGTAAAGGCAGAGGCTATGTCCTCCCTGTTACTCTATTTTCATGGAGTACATTCCTAGCAAATTAGTATACAGGGTGTTGCTAGTGATTAGTATAATATAATGCTCATATTTCCTGTAGGGTACTGCCATCATTGATTTGCCTGTTGAGAAATTGTCACTCACCTATCACAGAATACTTGCATGGTAGAAAGATTCTGGTACATGTGGTGAGATGTATGCCAGGCCTAGTAGCACTCCCAATTGTAGTAGCTCTCCCAACTGTACCATTTGTACTGATCTTAGGTAATGGAAAGAGCTGCCATCATCCTATAACTGTACATTGCAGGACAGACTTGGTAAAAAGATAAAGATGCCCACAAGTCAAGTTCAACTTGACCTCCATGCAGTTTTCTTGACAACAGTATGGGCATGGTTTGCCATTGCCTTTCTCTAGAATTCTTTTTTTTTTTAACTTCCCAATCTAGCACTCAACTCTAGTAGTCTCCTATCCAGGTTCCAACCAGGTCCCATCTAATTTCAGTTTCTAAGCCCAGGCAAGATCAGATAAGGTAACCTTAGGTCAACACACCTTGGTAGTGTTGATTTGCCAAGTTGGTTGTGTGTGGCAGACTACCCTTAAGAGAAGCACATCTGCTGCTCCAGAGCTTATAATTGGAAACGTTCAGATTTTTCCTAGGACACAGCTTGAGAATTTCAGAGGTGAAAATGAAATCTTTAAAAATGGAGCTTTCTTATAACAGGGAATGCAAGTTTACTAAATTGCACTAAATCTTCACCAGCATTGTTTGAAAAGTATACACATGTTAAGATTGAGTATTTTTTACTAATTCACCAACATGTTCAAATGTTTGCCTGTTAAGCAGTTGCTTGCACCTGTTTGATTAGTGAGTATCCCCAACAGAAGCAGAAATGTTTAGGAAAGAGTAAATGTAAAGACACATCAGCGGACCCCCTCAACTAGTTTTAATTTTATTCGGTAATTTATATTTTAAAATTAATTTTTTCTGATCTATGATCATAATAAAAGATGTTGATTTGATTTGATTCAGTCATTGGCTTCAAATATAAGAATATCATAGTTCCATCTCATAGTTATAACATTTATTTTTCTTGCACAGAATCAGGTGAACCAAGGCTGTAATGTCTGGCAATTGTGCTTCCTATTTTGCTGTTGTTGTTGTTCAGTCATTCAGTCATGTCCGACTCTTCGTGACCTCATGGACCATAGCATGCCAGGCCTTCCTGTCCTCCACTGTGTCCCAGAGTTTACTCAAATTCATGTTCATTACATCGGTGATGCTATCTAACCATCTCATCCTCTGCCGTCCCCTTCTCCTTTTGCCTTCAGTCTTTCCCAGCATCAGTGTCTTTTCCAGTGAGTCCTCTCTTCGCATTAGGTGGCCAAAGTATTTGAGCTTCAGCTTCAGTATCTGTCCTTCCAATGAACAGTCAGGGTTGATTTCCTTTAGGATTGACTGATTTGACCTCCTTGCAGTCCAAGGGACTCTTAAGAGTCTTCTCCAGCACCACAGTTCGAAAGCATCAATTCTTCGGCGCTCAGCCTTCCTTATGGTCCAACTCTTGCTATATTAATTTTTTTTAATCTTTATTCATACTGCTATGCTAATAGGTTGGTCCATTTCCAAGTCACTCTCCTGGTGCAGTTCTACAAAGCTAGTGGTTTCTTTCTCTTGCTTTTTTTATATTTGGCGTGATTATACAATCTGCAGTAAAGGAGCTTGATTCATTCTCCTGGCAGATGAAGAAAATAATAATGAGGCATTCAAACGTTGCTGTTCTTTGAGACAAGCTAATCTAAATGATAATTAATTTTATTTTTTAAATAATGAAGCAGAGGCTGCAAACCAATTTCCTGTCCTTGAATGGGGTTCCTGCTTTGTACGATCAGACAAATGGTAACACTTTTTGGGGTGTGTATGTGTAGGATTTCCTTTCTAAATAAATACAGCTGTGATGCTTGTTAAAGCTCAGTTTGTTTTTTAGGTTGAATCTGGGCTAGCAGAAGTTAAATCTGATGGCTTTAGAAGAGCTTATTCCCAGATCCTGTATGTAAAAAGATAAAAAGTGGTCTTTTTTTAGTTGAATTTGGCTCTTGGGGACTTTATAGATATGGCCACATAGATTTCTTGCCAATGATACTGAAGCTGTTTGCCAGTTATTTCTTCCAGAATTTTAATGAACTTCTTTTGGTGGCCTCCTGTCCAAGTACTAAACAGGTTAATCCATGCTTAGGTTTCAAAAACCAGCCAGTGACAGCTAGATGCTGGGCACAAGGAGTATAAGATGCACTCAGCTACACATGGGATAGTCCATCCATTTAATCCATTAAGGGATTTTTTCTTTTGGAGGCTTGTATTCCATGATTGAATTTATAACTGGAAGATTAGCCCCTGTAGATAGGTAAAGGTAAAAGTTCCCCCCACACATTTGTGCAGTCATGTCCGACTCTAGGGGCCGGTGCTCATCTCCATTTGTTAGCCGAAGAGCCAGCGTTGTCCGAAGACGCTTCCATGGTCATGTGGCTGGCATGATGCACGTGGAACACTGTTACCTTCCCACCTAAGTGGTGCCTATTCATCTGCTTGCATTTGCATGCTTTCTAATTGCTAGGTTGCCAGGAGCTGGGGTGAGTGCGGGAGCTCAGTCCGTCATGCGGCGCTCGAGTCTCGAACCTCCGACCTTCCGATCTTCTGATCGACAACCCTGGCGTCTTACCCGCTGAGCCACCATGCCCCTTAGCCCCTGTAGATAGAATTAACCAAAGAGCAGGATGCAGTTAGGTCTGTGCATTGCTTCAGATTCAGTCTCTAAAAGGTGCTTTAGAATGCGTGGAGGTATACCTTGAGATAGAGAGGGATGATCTTCGTGACAGCTGGCCCCAGGATGAGAATAGGCCACTGACATTTCTCAAGGGCAGGAACACATGGCTGCATTCCCCACACTCTGACTCTTCACCTCCACCCGTCTTTTTCTGCTATCCATCAAAAGGAGTGTTTTATGACTTGCACCTGCTCAAGCAATGCTTTCCAAGTTGCCTGCTGCACTTCATGTCATTGTAGGAAAAAACAACTATGTGCCAGTTGGATACTGTGCAGTGGGGGAAAGAATGTCTCCTCCCCTCCAGAACTTGGTGGCTGTCCTTTATGACCACTTTTTTTAAAATAAAATTTTACCACAAGGAGAGTGAAAACCCTGGCTTATTTTCATTTTTACAAGTCCACTGAGTGAAATGATGGACCTGTTGTTGTTGTTTTTACAAGTTAGGGTACTTTTTTGCAAGTACAGTAACGAGACAATTGGAAGTTGGATGTGTCTTTTGTTTGTTTTGTTTTACAAGTTCATTGATGAAGCGGGGAAAGGGCAGACTTTTTGGTTTTGTTCTAAAGGTAAAAATTGACAAGAGCTCTGCACTTTATCTCTCTGGCTCAAGTGATGGGGAAAATGGGGAAAATATGTTTTGTTTTGTTTTTCTTTTTCTTTTCCCCAGTTCACGATGGGTAAAGACAAAGATTCAAACAAATGTGCCCATTGTAAATGTGGCCAGAGCGGAAGAAGAGGTTGAAATCCAGGAAGGAAAGAGATTTTTAAAGCTGACCTCCTTTCTAGCTGTCTTACGCACTGCAGTCCAAAATTTAAAGTTGCATGGTGGAAAAGACCTTAAATAGGGCATTGCATTTTAAATGTACAACTGTATTGCTGGCCAAATTATACCCATGTGGCGATTAACATGGACTGCTTCTGTGTTGCTGGGACAGAAATTTAGAGCAATTTCAGCCAGAAACTTTGTCTGTGTAACAGTGTTTCAGCTATTTCTCTGAGAGTTTATCAACCCACATCTCTGAATTCTGTTAGTATATCAGAGAGTTGGGAGAAAAGAAAACAATGGATGTTTGGGAAACCAGGGACCTTTTAATTTTCCAAATGATCTATCTGCTGAAGAAGAGCAGGAAGCTGAATCTTCTTTTCAGAGAAAAGTAGGTATGATGTTGAGATGTGCCTATTGTTTCTTTCCTCTTTAGTTATGGTGTCTCTGATGCAAATTACAAAAATAATCAAACTGCTGTTAGCTATCGAGGGGAAAGCAAGTGATACAATAGATACCAGTGGCTGTATTCATACAAGATCCTTACTCAGGTCAAATCAAGACTTAACATGCTGTGAGACTCTAGCCCCTAAGTTTGGTTAGTTATAACTTTGGTTGTTATTGTGGGCTAGTGCATTGCACAAATCTGTCTCCTTTAGTTTGATGTATGTTTGGATTGTTGCATATTTGAACCCATTAATGGCTTGATTCAGGATGGGTTTTTTTTAGCGTACATAGCAAATATATGGGGGGGGGGGGTGTCATAGAAAATTGGGATATATGGAAAATTGTTTGCATTCCTGATGTAGTTCAGATCTACATGAACACCATGTAGAAAATAACAGATGGAAGAGTGAAGATTCATTCATACCCTTAAGACATCTGAAGTAGTGTGGCTCTTACCGGAGAAGGAAGAACAATCATGCACTCAGCATCCAATAGATATACATCTCATTCTGTGCAGTGACTTCTTTTCATGCTTAAATAGATGGAGCATTAACTACTAAAATTACAGACACATAGACATCTCCATTCAAGAACCCTTTAAACCTTTCAGATACCAAATAATAAGAAAGGGGTAAAAGAGTTAGTTGGAATTTTATCCCCCCCCCCCATAGCTTGCCATACAATGTTGCTACTACCATACTACTGCAGATGTGTCCACCCTGTGGCACCTTGCTCATACTACTTTGCCCCTTTTAAATTCCTGTATATACCTGAATATTGAATCTGGGCAATCCTTAGATAGCAGCGAATAAATCATGGTAATAGCTGAAAGCGAACCCTTAATGAAATCATCAGGAGTTTTACTACTGTCTTAACCAGGAATGGATGGGGGACAATCAGACAAGCCCAGGGGTGTAATTTAGACTGGAAAGTTGAAAAAAAATCCAGAAGTTAATGGAAAATCACTTTGGTGCTGTTGCCAAAAAGCCTACAGAAGTGCAGTCTTCAGAAACAGCTTACCTTGAAGAAGTCTCTACCTTTGAACCAGAAATACCCAAGAGTTTGCTGTATTTTTCTCTAGTTCTTTCACAGCTGCAGCCACCTTCCTTTTTATCATTATTCAGGAAAGTAGTGGTTGTAAAACGTAAGGCCAAACAGTGCATATTTGTTGAATCCTAACAATAATAGAGATGCTAATAGATTATCTGCAGGGATAATGGTAGATATGTTTCCTGCAATACGAAACTTCCCTTCTTTGTTTCTTCAGGGAAAACTGTTTTCAATAGCTCCTTATTTTCTTGAATCATACTCATTATCAAAAGTTATTTATTCTGCCTGCCTTGCTGTGTGAGCTGGTGATAGGACTATTTATATCGACCACTTTTACTTTTATTCAAATTGATTGCATAGCCTTCCTCACTGTCTCAGTTTCTTTTATTATAATAGAATATCTGCAAATCAATGGAAGCTGTTAAATTAAAATGTTGTACCCCTAGAGGACATTTAGAGACCGTGGAAAATATGGTATTCAAAGGGATGTATTCATCTTTGCCACATTGCTAACATTTGCTGTCTTTGCTCTTCTGTTTGGAGGGACAGATTGAAAGCAGTTTTTTCTAGGAATAGAAAATCACACAGTGAAACTAGATATTGCAAAACCATAGGCTTCATGTGATAAAAAAAAATTAAAATGTAGGACACTGGAAAATATATTAATGTAGAGGAATAAGTGGGAGTTCAGTGACCTTTAGGTCTTAATTTCTGGTGGTAATCTTGGTTCGTGCTGATCAACAGACTGTGACCTACTCACCTTAATGCAACCTCCTACAAATGCATTGTTCCCGTAACCCTGCCTTGCTGACAGTACAAACTGGTTACTTACTGGTTGGGATGAAGTAACAGACCAACATGTGATGTAGTCATGCCACCATCTACTAAAAGAATAATCTTGTGCATAGTTTTATTTGAAAGTAAATCCATTGACTCCAATATGACATAGTGTGTGTGCATGGGTACACACATACTCACATTCAAAGAGAGAGACTTAAGTCCTTCTTTCCTTGAGGAACTCAAGGTGGCATACATAGCACCCTACTCCTATTTTTCCCAGGAACGATAAATCTTGTGGGGTAGGTTGGTTGAGAAGGAGTGACTGGCTCAAAGTTACCTAGTGAGTTTCATTCAAAAGGGGAAGACGACCAAAGCCTTATTAGTAATTTAGGCAAAGAAGTCTGAAGTCAACACAAAGAACATCTCTCCAGTAAGCCTCAGATGGGCAAGAAACGGTGGACCAGAATTCTGCCTGTGGAATGAAGGACCATTCCAGTTTAAACTGTGAATTTAACTAGGTTTCTTATGACAGTTATTAGATTTTTTTATTTATTGGAGTTAAACACCACCTTTTATTTAGAAGCTCAAGGCCGTATCCTTCTCTGAGGTAGGTTGGATTGAGGGAGAGGGACCAAGATGAAGTCCCTCGTGAAGGTTCCATGACTGAAGGTGGTCTAGAACCTACTGTAGGTCTACCCAGTCCTAATCCAACACTTAACCCTACACCCCATTGGCTGTGATACATATAGGAGCACAGGGATGCTGATTGTGATGGACTACAATAAAGCAGCTAGTTCTCAGGAAGGAGGGAGCACATTCCAAGGAGGGGGGCAGGAAAGGGACAGCACAGCCTGGAGATAGAACATGGGAAGAAAAAGAGATTCAGAGTAGCCCCACACTAGAGCCTCCCAGGTTATTTCCCCCTAGGTTGGAGTAGAGTAGAATTAGTCTGGCAAGATTCTGTCTATACGGTGTGATCAAATAAAGAACTAAAGTTTGGCTGGACTGAATCCTCGTCATTCTTGGGCTAGGCCTGAGATTGATTGATTGATTGATTTACTAGGCTTATATTCCACTCCAATCATGAATGGCTTGCAGATCTCCAAACAATAATAGGATTAAAAACCACAATATAAATGAGCCAAAGTCAGAGGAGCAATCCCAGCTTATGTAAAAATGTATCCTCCAGGAGGGAATACCATAGTCCGTCAGGCCCACTGAAACCGTCAGGTCTTAGTTGCTTTCAGAAAAGTGAACCAAGTTGGGGCACATCAGATATCCAGGGAATGCTGTTTCAAAGAACTGCACGTATGCAGGGATCCAGACCTGATGAGGAAAAGGGGCACCTACATCTCACTTGTCAGCAGTTCCTTAAAGATGTGCATGGTTTAAGGAGGTGATGACAGGTATGACATGGGCTTGCATAGGATTGAAAGTGTCTTGTGAACTGAATTGGTTGGTTTTATGGCAGTTTTGCCCCATTGAGGGCAGCAGTGATTTCATTTGGAAGTGTGCGGATGAGTTGAAATGGTCTAGACAGCATCAGGCCACATTGTTTTCTTCATAGATGGCCAGATGTAGAATAAAACAGTTTCTAGATATACGGGGTTCCTCTGATGGGAAACATGTTTTAGTTGAAGGTTTCACATAGGTGTCTGAAGGGGGCAGTCAGAAAGGTCAAGAGGGCTGCTGTGACCATGCCATCAATGCCCCACCTCTTTTCCACATGTGTCCCATACATGAAAAAAGGGACAGAGTTTTTATTGCATAGTCAGGGCCACTATCCGGACTTTTTTGGCCTTCACCACAGACAACTCTGCATATGAGATCCAGAGAGTTGTGGGGCAGAAACTTGAACCACGTCTCCTTCCTCCCCCACCCCTCTCTTTGACAACTTATGAGTAACGTTCTGGCAGACTTTTCATCCTTATTGATTAAGACTTGGCAATGCTGTCACATCTCAGAGAACACGTTTGGAGTCTGAGTCCATCACACAGAGGACCGGTTGGGTTATTCCTTCTTCAGCTGAATGATTCTTTATAGCTTTGGGTTGAAGTATGAGGTGGAACAGAATGTTAATTAAAGATGCTATGAGCTTCTAATTGGGGGGAAAAATGCCTCAGGCCCCCTGAGTCTTAGATCTGAGACAAACTACGTCTGCCAGAAGACCCTGGAGGTTTGGATAAATACGTCATAGGAAATACTAGAATGTCTTGGGGGAAGGAACAGTAACCCAAACCACATGTGTTGAATGATGTTCAGGAAGTAAACGACGTGGATTTCTGCATCATTGGGAGCCATTAAATATTACACATGTAACAATGACGGAATTGGAGTTAGTCTGTACAGAGAACAATTTGACTCCAAATGTAATTTGATATTACGCTATTATTTGTTAAGGTGTTCTTATTTGGTTCTTTTAGTTATTTCCTTCTTCAATGTTTGCATTCTTTTATTTCCACAACATTTAAGGGCAGCCTTAAGAAAGACCGAAATAGAGAACTGAGATTCAGAAAGTTGGGTGCAACCATGCCCTCTCTGTTCTTGCTGAGCTATGAAGCTTATCATGTGACTTTGGATCCCATGCTCTCACATATTTTACCTGGCTTAGGTTTACTATTCCCATCCCTTTAAAGAAAATATGGGTTATAAACATAACAGTTAAATCCACTTTTGGATAGGATGCATTGAGTTTCCTCAGTAAGCAAACCTATTTTTTTTCCTCCTGAACATTTTAATGGGAGTCAACTCAATTTAGGAAATGTTGTACAGAAACAAATATAATATTTCATTGCTTATACTGCTGGCATCAGAATATGGAAACACAATATATTTAATGGAATCCATTAAATCCAGGTATAAAGCAAAAAGTGTAGAATGGAAAACACAGAAAGACCTTTGCAAATGTATTTTAAGAATGATTTATGAAAATGTATATAGGCTCAGGAACATATTGTATGATATTACCTATTACAGCATACAGCTGTATGCTGTAATTACCTATTACAGTATTACAGCATAATACTCTTCTGGTCTGAGAATTTTTATTCATTACTGCTGCATAGTGATTTAAAAAAAACACACTGAGTGTAAAAATGCAAACTCAACATTTCAGAATTGAGGGTTTTTCAAATGGAATATTAGAATGCTCATGATAAAATTTGCTCACAGAAAATGCAAAATTATACCAGAGACAGTACTCTTTTTGCATTTGTTTTTAATTAATTAGAATAATGAATGCATATATAGTTACAGTGCCTTCCCTGGGAAAAAAAAGGTAGAAGATGGATATTGGGATTCCTAGAACTTCACTGTTCTTAAATATTAATGAAGAGGTCTGAAGCAAATAGTGTGGAAGCTGGCTGAGGACAGCCAGATACTATCTTTCTACTTAACTATCAAGTTAGCTTAATACTGACCCAAGACAGAGGTAGTACATTATTTACTTTCACCCTGCCAATATCTTCGATCACAACCCTTCCTAGTTATAATTAAACTAATACAATTTAGGTAAGACTCACGGATGATCCTCTGCCCCATGAGGGTCCCACGACTTGGAAGAATCACATGCAATGCACATGTGTAAAAGGGGGCAGGGCATTGATTCCCCAGCTATTTTGAATCAAGCAACCACCAAAACATCAAACTGCCCCCCCAGTCCTTCTATAGATATTCAAGGCTTTTTGAATCAGGGCCAGCCCATAATCATTCAATATCAAAACATTACAGATGGGTTTATCTACCACCCTATCCTAAAGCTAGGAGATTTTTCCCCCCCCCTCAAAAATGTCTTTCTTGGCCTAGAAGTAACCAGTCTTAAGTATACTGTCACCTGGAGGACAGAAGACCAGGTGCCACAGACCCGTGGCTATGGAGTTCACTTCTTATCCCTCATTTTACCAGGGTGTTACAATCCTGTACTTTTGGAGATGCGGGGATACATGTAGTCAACCCTAACTCTACCCGGAGTCTAACCCAGGATTAAGTTATACAAGTAATGTATAATTCGCATGTGATTGAAAAAATATTTAATGTAAAGTAGGTTTCCATTGTCATCTGGGACTCCCACACATGCTTTGGGGAGCATTGTAGGGAATCTGTATTGGTCTTTGTGTTTGTTTACCACTTGAATGATCCTTTCCTTTCCTTTCCTTTCCTTTCCTTTCCTTTCCTTTCCTTTCCTTTCCTTTCCTTTCCTTTCCTTTCCTTTCCTTTCCTTTCCTTTCCTTTCCTTTCCTTTCCTTTCCTGGACTTGAAATGGATTTTCACCTTAACATGCTCCAGTTCTGAAGTAATATAAAATTGTTGTCTAATAAATGCATGACAAGGCTTTGAGGGCTCTCCAAGTGCAAGGACATTCTAGGGTATTGATTTTTACGGAACTGGGATGGGACAGAGTTAGCAGTAACAGGACCCCAGGGAACTGGGATTTGAATTGTGGGCTAGAACTAACCCTCTTCTCGATGTGACAATATGACAAGCCTTCAAAGCAATGGTGGCAATTGAATTCACTTGTTGCTGCTCTGGTCTAAACTTGTAAGACCACAGATCTTTCCTCCCTAGTACTTTATACCATCTTTTAGTCTCTAGGATACGCCATAAAGCACTAGGGAGGAAATAGCTCATATGAGACTTTGTCTTAGTCATCTTCATAAAGAGTCTTGCCGAGCTTCTTGGAAGCCCTAAAAGTGAAGCTTAATTAGGCAAAAAACCCCTCAATGGAATGGTCTATATAGAATACAGGTAGTCCTCACTTGATAACCACAATTGGGACTGGAATTTTGGTTGCTAAGTAAAGTGGACATTAAGCGAATCCGACCTGATTTTATAACCTTTTTTGCAGTGGTTGTTAAGCGAATCACCGTGGGTGTTAAGTGAACAATGTGGTCATTCAGCAAATCATGTGGTTCCCCATTGATTTTGCTTGCCAGAAGCCAGCTGGGAAGGTCAAAAATGGCAATCACATGACCACGGGATGCTGCGATGGTCATAAATACGAACTGGATGCCAAGCACCCATATTGTGATCATGTGACTGCGGGGACGCTGCGACGGTCGTGAGTCATTTTTTTCAGCACTGTCATAAGTCCAAACCGTAACTAAACGAATGGTTGTTAAGCAAGGACTACCTGTACTGCTGGACTCCCCATCACTGGAGGTTTTCAAATAGGGGACTGAATGGCCACCTGTTAGGCATGGTTTAATGTATTCTTCCACTGAGAAGATGGTTTGGAATAGAAGGCCTCTGAGCCCATTTCTAGCTCATATATTAGAAGAATCCTATACCTTCTTCAATGCTAAAGGAAGGAAAGAGTTAGATGACTTCTCAGAAGTTTCAACCATGCTGCTTCTGTTTTCATACTCCAGGGTCATTATCTTGGATTGAGGGATGAAAAGTGGGTGCTAGTGGGAAGACTCATAATCATAATTTAAATAGGAGGAGATGTTGACTGGACAACCAGGAGGAAGGGAAAGGTCTGTGCAATCCCTGTGTCGTCTTCTTTTCTTTAGATTTCCTTATTTTAGCCTGCTTTTCAGTAGAGCGTGTCTAGAAAATAAAACATGCCACTCTATGTGACACTTACTTTGGCCCATGTCAGCCCCTACCTTTAAACCCTTCCATGGCCTTGTTCCCTGTTTGTTCTTCTGTCTTGATCCATTGCTGGTCCATATGTTTAGCATGACTACCAAGAACAGCTGTGTGATGAGAGTCTTCTTTTCTTCAAAGCCCTTGGCAAAGACTTTGAGTCTCCTATTTTCTCCTAAATTTGGGACACACAGCCTCCTTCACAAAATTCCCACGTCTTCCTGTAGCCTTCCCATTGTGGGTACCCTCTCTAGGTGAGGATTTCAGTTCTCGGAATTCTCAGCGAAGGCCATGATGTTGTTTTATAACATCTCAATATAACCATGACCTAGCCCCAGGTGCAAGGTCCCACAGCCACCCTAGAAACATATTTAAGGATTCCCTTACTAACTTTGCTCAGACTGAAGAAGCTCCTTGGATAAGGAGCGAAACGTTTCCACTGAGAAAATAGAAATCCAGTTGACATGATTCAAGCTACATGCAACTACTGCATGTTTTTTTCCTCTACTTCTTTCTGTAATGTTTCCCCTGTGTTGAATTTTAGATCATAAGTTGTTCAGGGAAGAGACCTGTGCATATATCACCGAAAATTAATCTGCACAATCATGCTTAGAGCTGGGCTGTGTACCTCAGAAGTTTATTAGTAGGTCAAATTAGGTGGGTTAACTAGAACAATTGGCCACCTCTTGTATCTTCTTCAATAACATGCAGTCTTATTGAATTTTATGATTTCTCCTGAAAATAACAATTATATGATTATCGTGTGCAGGGAAGGAGAAAAACCAGCTAGATCTAAGCCAAATTATATCTTTGCAAACAAATCATTGGTGCACTGGATTTATGGACTTGAACCAATCTGTCATTGTCACCTTATAATTTATTATACCATGTTTCTGATATTTTGCAAGCTTGGATGGTACTCTGACCTGCAAATGAAAAAAAGAAATATGTTCTGTAATATAGTTTTTCCTCTCCCTGTTTCCTAACAGCCTAAGAATTTTGCCTAAGCAGATTTGTTAGGAAATGACAGTTTTGAAAAATTAGACACAGTGCTTGCTGGAAGCATTTCAGTTCCAGGCGATCTAAATAGTGCAGAGGGGATGAAATATCACTGTGTTTTAAAGATGACAGTTTTGTCAAAAGTTCTTTTTCACTCATTGGCTTAAAACAAATTGAGTGAATCAAATGTATCTATTTAACCCATGTGTGTGCTCATCAAGGAAACCACTGCCTTGCATAAGTCTTTGTGCTGAATGCCTTAAAGATAAAGCTCACTTAAAAACTGTAAGATAGAAAATCCGGAAGGAAGGGGAGGGGAGAGAGAGTAGAACCCTGCAGCACCCCACACAGGAGGGGCCCAGGGAGTGATCTCGGACTGGAACCAGCCCTGGAAGAAAGGAAGAGAACCACTGTAAAATGTTGCTCCCAATCCCCAACCTGTGGAGCTGGCTCAGAAGGATACCATGGTTGACAGTATCAAAAGCCACTGAGAGATCAAGGAGTACAAGGATGGATGCACCACCACCATTCCAGCTCCACCACAGGTCATCAACAAGTGCAGCCAAGGCTGTCTCAATACTAAATCCCAGCCTGAAACCTGACTGAAATGGGTCTAGATAGTCCATTTCCTCCAGGGTTCTCATCAGCTGCAGACTAGCCACCTTCTTAACAACTGGTTGGCGACCTGATAGTATCTGCACTATGAACTTAAATTCCCACTATCAACAAAATGTTGCAGGGTTTCTTTATCTCTTGATAGTACTTCGACTCAAGGTTCTTGACAGCTGGATATCATAGCATATGAAACTCAAGCATGAAATCCCAACAACCCCATTCCCACACCCAATTTTCCAGATTGTCCCCACTTCTACAAAACAGTTCATATCAATGGGGCCTTTTCTCACAATTTTCTTAATACAGTCTGTGGTGAGTTGGTGTGTTGTGGGAACATGAGAAAAGGGCGAGTTGCCCCATTTTTGCCTAAGAAAGAAGAAACCTCTCAATTGCAAGAAAACATTGCCAAGACTTGGAAACACAGAGCACCCTTTTCAAACACTGATTGATGGCACAGTGGCCAAACTCTGTCTACTCTTGGTCAAAGAGGAAAAGGTTAACGATGTCATGAAGCCTTGCCAGTAGGCTTGTCCTGGAGAAAATGGGAGGAAACTCTGTATGGCAGCTTTTGACCAGTCTATGTACAGTAATTGTGTGCTGCTGGAACTGCTGTTAAATATGGACTGGTTTAAATATCTTGAATATACTCATTAGGCATCATACATTGCCCTTTGAATGTGCCCAGTCCTATCCAGCCCAAAACCAGTCAAATCCATTGGAATGAGCTGAACAATATATTTTAAGAAGCATGACATCATCATGATAACCGCCCGGAGTTCCCTGGTTGGAGGAGATGGGCGGTAATACATATTTAAATAATAAATAAATAAATGATAATTTAAACATAAATTTAAAAGTCATTCTAAGTATCCCAAGTCTAAATATTTACTACTTCTCTTTCCCTTCTTTTTTCTAGCATAAGGTTTCTTCTGAAACTTTTTTTTTTAAGGATCATAAAATCACTTCCATAAATAAAGTGTTTGTAGAGAACAAAAAGCTAATTATTTTCCCGCATATAAAATCCATGTGATAATTCAGCACTTTAATTAAAGCAGTACATCAAACAATAATTATAAGACAAAGAAACATCAAATATTGGGCCTTTTTCCCCCTGCTTTGTGAGGAACCATTGCATTATTCTTTGATCAATGAAATGAAAACTGACAGCCTAATTCTGCCAAACTCACACATATGCCCACAAAGGAAGAAAAAAACAAACATTAAGGTTGGATGTAACTCATTGGAAAAGAAAATACCCTGATGGTATTATAGAAGAACAATCCAGGCTCCTTTGCTATGGCGTCAACTGACATGATTGCTTTGCATATAATCATATACAATTGTTTTGTCACTTCTAAGACAAAAGCATTCAAGCATTTAACTTGCTTTGACCCAAAGGTTAAATTCTGGATTGTTCATGATCAACTTTGAAAATAGGTGACTTTAAAACCAAATTGTAGTGTAGGATGCAAACAAATGGTAGAATCTGGTCTTTGTAGAATGCATATGGACACCCCTAAGCTTGGAGAGTGTAAATAGAGTGAGCCTGCTATGCCATGGGAATATTTGATCTATAGGTCCCATAATCTTTGAGTATCGACCATGTTGACTGTATCCTATGGAAGATGTTCTTCAAAACAACTAAGTGGAGAGCAGGCAACTTAGACATGATGTATAGACTGGGCTTGTAGAATGATCAAAGAATTTAATTAACCAACTACTGCTGATTTTATTGAAGGATTTCATTGCATTTCATTATGCAATTAGGGTTTTTAAGTTTATTGTGAGAATGCATTTCCTTGTAAGCCATCTGGAGAAAGAAATGTGCTAGAGGAATATACGTTCTTTAAATAATTTCCATTGTCCTTCACAAAGAATGGTCTCTCTTTCTCTGTGTATTTATTTTTCTTGATGATGATGAAGACATGTGATTTTCCTTGTCCTATATAGGAAAAGAATCCTTAGTTCATTTACTTTTCACATAGACTATCTTTTAAAAAATCACTATTTGATGTAAACATGGGATAAGATTGACTTAAGACTGAAAAAGGACAAATCCAAGAAGAATTCAAATTGGCGGGTTCATCTGTCTTTGTTTTGCAGGTAGGAAGGGGTGTGCACCAAATCCAGCAGAGCCCTGCAGCTGGAGTTACATTGGCCCACTTTAACAAAACCCTTGAGGGCTAAGCAGGATTCCTTCTAAGTGGCCATACCAGAATCTTTATGTCAGGGAGATAACTGGTGAAGAAGGAGGGGGCTCCCTCCAGGGGGATAAACGCATGTGCAGTACTGAATCGCTTTGCTTTCATCGTAAGAGGCTGAAGAAGGCACCGCCCTAATTTCTTGGGCTTTTTCTCTGAGCATTACTAGTTCATTTTAGTTTAGCTGGATTCTGTCTAGCAGAGTAGAACATTAAAACACTGGAGCCTTCACACCAAGTCTCAGCGTGTTCCTTCACTCGAAGTCAGGACACTTTATGAGCAAATTGGCATTTTCATAGGTAGCGGAGAGGCAGTTGTTCTGGAAATAAGTACTGCTCTGGTTTTAATTTTCCAGACAGGCATACGCCAAAAAGAATTTTTGGCTATGGTCTTTGATGACTTTTAAAGTATTTTCTATACTCTAGGGAATGGGATAAGCATCCATCACTACCCACCACAAATACTGATGGATAATGCTTTATAATATCTGGCAGTAATAAATGCCTTACTGTTGTCTCCTTGCTGCTGCTTTTTCTTGCTCGTCTATTTTTAAATTTACAAATCATTTATTTCCATGAATAATGTGCTTCTCAGAAAAATCACTTCTCTGGTAATCTCCAGTGACCTTGAGTGCATGCACTGAAGACATTACACAGCAACAAATTACAGTATCAGATATATTTCTGGGCTGGTTATAAGTTGATGAAGACATGTGATTTTAGGGTTCCTTGATAAAATAAGGAAGGAAATTGACACAGTACTGTTGCATGGAGTTGTGTCTATGTATGCCTATGTGTGTAGTATGTGTGCATGTTTGTATAAGAGGCAGCTAATGTGGGGTACTGGTTAAGGTGCTTGACTAGGATTGGGAAGACACAAGGTCTAGTCCATCCTTAAGTACAGTCCTAGACTTGGTAGTCTACCAACCTGCTCAGGACTAGTGTGATCGATTATGGCCATAACTTCCAGTACAGATGCTATCCTACTGTAGATTGATTTGGAATCATCATCATTAGGCTGACCATATTTCCTTGAGACAAAAATGGGACGAGGAACCGAGAGCCAGAAGTAGCTGGAGTGGCGCGAAAGAGCCAGAGCAGCTGATTGGAGGGAACCCGGAAGAGGAATCGCCTCCACCTATCGTGCTGCTCGGCCCGCCTCTCCCACCTCCTTTGCCGCGCGCTGATAGGCGGAGGCGATTCCTGTTCCGGGTTCCCTCCAATCAGCTGCGACAGGGACAGGCTAGTTCCTGACAGGTTTTTTAAAAAACGGGAGAAAATTGACTTTTATATTAAAATGACGGTCCGGTCCGGAAATGTTAAAAAAAATGGGACTGTCCCATTCAAAACGGGACGTATGGTCAGCCTAATCATCATCATCATCGTTGTCATCATCCTAAATCAATCTGTGTCCAGATATACACATATATGGGGTCTCTTGGACTCAATACTGTAGCATCAACTTCCTTGTTTCACCTTCACTGGGGTCAAGGACATGGCTTCCTATAAATCATTTTGTATTGCAGAGCAGAAAGTAAGTCTGAGCAGAGTCCATTCCTAGCGTGGAAACCAACCTGCTAGACGGCCGCTAAAGGGAACAGTGTGGCGGATGCTGCTTGCAATGGCCTTTAAGGACACTGCTATTACTGTGCATTTTCTACTTCTCGGTAGTGTGCAACAAATGTAGCTTGATTTGCTTCTAGCATCCTATTTTCTAGACAACTGCAGCAAAGTTGCTATTCGATGAAATCCAGAGAATGTTTTCAAAGTAGCCCACTGTTGCATTGTACCTTGAAGGCAGTTCAGAAGCTGCAGTCTCAGTAGACCTCTCATGTCCTTTAAGAATAACTGGTAGGAGATGAGCCGTCTCCATTAGTTAACAAGTAGATTTTGTGGCAGTTCCTGGCATTTGCATTTACTCTGAAAGTTCCCAGTGACCTAACTTCTAGGTATCTTTCTTGACCACCATAGAAACGTGCAACAGGTTAACTTACAGATACAATCAGACTTGCAGTAAACCTTCTACACCTTATAGGTTTTCTCCTAGGTCTTTTTTTGCATGGCTTTATTTCATAATCGTTATACACTTTTATATAATGCTTTTACCCAGTTAGACAAACACTGGGTAAGATATAAATAGCATGTCTCCCTGGAACTGAGCTTTTGTCTCTGAACATGTGCTTTTACTTTATAATGAACTGTGGGAGCGCAGAGGGGGGCTTTCCCCTTCCTGGCATCATCTTCTTCTGAGTCCTGCACTAAACATGCTGCTCATTTAGCTTTAGTGTGGTTACGTTGCTTTGATGTACGAGAAAATATTAAAGATCTATCTATCTATCTATCTATCTATCTATCTATCTATCTATCTATCTACTTCTCTCTCTCTCTCTCTCTCTCTCTCTCTCTCTCTCTCTCTCGGAACGTATGACTCTTGGGTGGAAAACTGTCAAAACCAGCTGTCTAGCATAACCATGGCCCAGACTGAAGGGACTCAGAAAGATAGGAGAGTATAAGATATCTTGGAGCTGGCTTAATCCATCTAAGGTTTAAGTTTTACTGTGCAGGGGTCCCCAACCTTTTTTTTTTCTGTGGACCGGGGGGGGGGGGTTTGGGGATTTCCGTGGACAGGGGGCAGGGTTTCCGGGATTTCCGAAGACCGGGGGTGGGGTTTGCAGGCGGGAGCCAATCGTGCGGAAGGGGGCGGGGTTTGCAGGCGGAAGCCCCGCGGCCCAGTTCCTAACAGGCCACAGGTTGGGGACCCCTGCGCTACAGTATATATTGTTTGCCTAAATCTGCCACAAAGGAAGGTCCTGTAGAATTCAGTACAGCACGTATCCTATGACCTGAGCAGAATAATTCAATTCACATTCCTTGGTCTTGCAAGTAAAACCCAAAGCACAGCATCCTACAACACTATCATGGAAACTGGTGCAACCCTGTATTGGACTAGCTCTAATGCCCATCTGAAGCCACCCTGTGCTAGAAACTGCACATAAGCTGGCATCATTCCATCTTGCCTTGCTTGCTTGAAGGAGGTTCTGCTTCTTCTGTTGTGCGAGTTCATATATTCTTAATCGATTTCAACCTCCTACCTGGGGAGGCTTTTATTGCTGGCATATCTCTGCTAACAATTGGCAGCACCCCTGAGTGTCATTCACAACTGATTCTTTTTTAAAGGCACCATTTGCTCCTGTATCAGTTTTCTTGCTCAAGCATGTTCTTCCTTCTTCCAGAAGAGTCCCTATGATATCATAGGGAGCCGGGTTGGATGGGGATGGGGAGGGCCAATAGCTTTTGAAGAATGAGGCAAGCGACACGATAACTCTTAAACATTCCCAGGGAAAGTAGAGATAACACATGAAGATTCCACCCGACCCCCCCCGATAATTCCTGACCTCAAATCACTATTCTCTCTAGGTAGAAATCTGGCAAAGTAAAACTGGAACCCTTCCTGGGAAAATCCCAAGTAATGGAAAAGCACATCAAATAACAAATAGCAATCCAGTTTCACAGTGCTGAAAAAAATGCCCTTAGGGTTTTCAGCCCACTGTTTGCATTTAGTAATACGGAAGGGTAAGAGAACATAAAAAGGGGCGTGGTGGCTCAGCGGGTAAGACGCCAGGCTTGTCGATCGGAAGGTTGCAAGTTCGGAGGTTCGAATCCCTAGCCCCGCGTGACGGAGTGAGCTCCCACACTAGCCCCAGCTCTTGCCAATCTAGCAATTCGAAAGCATGCAAATGCAAGTAGATGAATAGGTACCACTTCGGTGGGAAGGTAACAGTGTTCCGCGTGCGTCATGCCGGCCACATGACCGTGGAAGCGTCTTCGGACAACGCTGGCTCTTTGGCTAACAAACGGAGATGAGCACCGGCCCCTAGAGTCAGACACGACTGTACAAATGTGCGGTGGGAACCTTTACCTTTTTTTAAAGAGAACATAAATAACATCAGAGCCCTGCTATCCACCCAGCTAGGTGGTCGTCAGAATAAACAGGCAAGCAAACACCAGAATTAAGATTCAGTGACGAAAATATGGATGTTAACATGAGCCCTATCCGGTGCTGGGAAAAATTTACAAAGTTGTGCGCTAAAGAGACAAGGCAAGTTTTCACGGTGCCTTTGAAATAACTATGAAAGGGATGATGTGCAGAAAGTCATAAGAAGGTTCTGAGTGTATTTAAGGTTGTTCCCAGGACACTTCTGGTAGTGGGGAAGGTAGCAGAGATTGATCTTATTCTTCCCCTTCTTGTGAGGCAGTAACAGGGTGCCGTAATACACACACACACTTTTTTTGCAAAATCACTGAGCCTGCACCAACAACACAAGCAAAACTGCTTGTATTTCTGAATCTCTGGTGTAAATATGGTACAAATGTTCAATCCTTAGATGCATTATTTTTATATTACAGATTGTGCTCTTCTCTGTTCAGAAGAAAGCCAGATTTGGCAAGCTAAGTAATGGCTGAAATTCTTTCTTTGGTGTAGTCATTTTCATTTACTTTACAAGACTTGAGTTGACAGCATACTGAACGGTTTCCCCTTAGGAGTTTCTTCTTTAAATCTGTTCCAGTGTTGAGTGCCCGGAATTTAGAGATCTATTGTTTTTTCCAATAGTGTATTGATCCTCTTCCTGGATTTTCGTTTTTGCTGACTGTGAATATTTTTGCTTGTCGTAGTGCTTTTTCAATTACTGAAAGGGAAAATAGCTTTTGTATGCATTGTGTAATTCAATAGTTATAATTTGGGCTATTACTCCAACAGTCTTTGCTCAGGTTCTAGCCTTGAGTTATACAAGGAGACATCAGTCATATTGAACAGCAAATTAATTTGCAGTTTAACATGGCTGCAACATGGATTTAACAATCCACCATTACCATTCCTACACAGATGCTTGTTAAGTCAATTAAAGCATTTGCATGGAAACCTTGATTGTTGGTTCACACATGTTCTGGCTGTAGTTCTTTACTTTACACTTGAGGGCAGGCATCCAAATTCCATTCAAATGATTGCTGTCTGTCAGCCAAGTTTAAAAATTCCACTGGATCAGAACTTGAGACTCCATGAAAGCCAACTGGGAGACCTTGGGCCAGTCCCTCTCGCTCAGCCCAACTCACCTCACTGGGTTGTTGTTGTGGGGAAAAGAGGAGGAGGAAGGAGTACTTGGTATGTTCACCACCTTGAGTTATTTATAAAAATAATAAAGGCAGGATGGAAAATAAATAAATAAAATAAATAAAAACTTTACAGGCATGTCTCATGATGGCTATGATCACAGAAACTTAACCTGGTTACTAAGATTTTCAATTTGCATTGAATTGCTATTTTAACAAATGGCCAAAAACATGGAGCCACCAGGAAATAAAATGTTAACATTAACCAAGTATAATATGATGTCCTACTAATCTTCACCTGCCTACTGGGTGAAGGCAGCAAACATTCATTTTTGTATAAGGCTAAGGCTAGCTTAAAAGGGGGCGCGGTGGCTCAGCGGGTAAGACGCCAGGCTTGTCGATCAAAAGATCGCAAGTTCGGAGGTTCGAGACCCTAGCCCCGCGTGACGGAGTGAGCTCGCGCACCAGCCCCAGCTCTTGCCAACCTAGCAATTTGAAAGCATACAAATGCAAGTAGATGAATAGGTACCACTTCAGTGGGAAGGTAACAGCGTTCCGCGTGCGTCATGCTGGCCACATGACCGTGGAAGCGTCTTCGGACAGTGCTGGCTCTTCGGCTAACAAACGGAGATGAGCACCGGCCCCTAGAGTCGGACATGACTGCACAAATGTGCGGGGGGAACCTTTACCTTTACCTTAAGGCTAGCTTTCCCTGTGTTCTTCCCCCTACCCTGGTATGTGTGTTAGAGAGGTCTCTTGCACTCTTTGCTGCCATTCCGGTAACCAAAAGGTAAAAAGAAATAAACTAATGTCTATAAAATAGCCTACATACCTTTGTATTCAGCTTAATGGTTTGTGGCTACAGGTTTTAACCATTTATTGGGAGATAGAACCATCTCACAAGACATAATCACACTTTATTTAAAATTATAAAATATATCCCTCTTTTAATTTTAAATATTAAAAAGCAAATAAGCAATATGGGTAAAGATAAATTGTAAAAATGAAAATGCAATGCTCCAGATAGACCACAAAATGTACTGGTCTGCTACAAAGGCTTTTTGAGCAGGATTCAAATTCTCACAGATATCCACAATCTACCACAAAACTCTATCTACAGTAAATGTTTTTACCTATTCCTACACAAATAGAAGTTTAAGCTTCAAGTCATCTGGACTTTTCCCAGATTCCTGGAGATTCTGGGTTTTAATCAAAAACTAAGGAGGACAATGTTAGTCCACGGCTTTTCTCAGCTTTCTATTTTAAAATAGCCCCAAACGTTTCTATATCCAGGAGAGGTGGGGCTGGAATAGATGACTGTGTATGTGACAAAGCACATCTCTTCCTCATGAAGATGTAGATTGTGCCTGAGATGAGGGAATGTATATTCAGTGTCTAAGCTCATAGCTTGTGCCAGATACAGTCATAATATTGTGGAAAGTAAATAATAACTCTTTTAAAAATTGATATGTACTTATGAATGGAGCAATAATGCAAGAAAGGAAGAGCTATAGGAACATCTGCACATTTGGCTTAAGTTCTAAATCTCCAAAGAAAGCTCTAATATTATGCAAAATATGATATAATTATTTTCATGTAATAATTAAGGGCTGGTTCCTCAGTTGCTTCTGAGCAGAAAAGGTCTATCTCAACACGGCAAACATGGTATTTTAGGACGTTCAAGATTATCAAGGATGTTGAGGCAGGGAGGAGAAAGAAAGTCAATATTTGTTTGTTCTGGAGGTTGTGGGCATCTTTAGTGGACAAGAGGGACAAGGTAGAGAAGCCTTCATGGGTGGCACGCCATAACACAAAGATGTGAATAATGTCATTTGAGTCAGTTCACATCATTTGCCCAGTGATGTCATGATGCAGGTGATGCTCTGGTGGCTTTTTCTGGACCTCTGGGTGGAGGCCCTTATCCCACTAATAGAGTCAAAGGGTATGTATGAGCCATGGGCTTTAGTGAAGGAAGGAAGATGTGATCTCCTCTTCCTGTGCTTTCATGAAAGAAAGGGGAGCTGAACATTCCAGTTCTCATCTGCTTCTAACTAACCCAGCATCAAAGGAAAGAAGCACAGGCTGATGAAGAATTCTTTAAATTGAAGGCCCAAGGTTATGGGAATCTTGTGCAGGTCTGCTGGGAAGTGGGGAGGGATCTGGACAGCCATCTTTATCAACTCACTTCTGACAAACCTGCTCCTTAAAAAGGAGCCAGCTTTCTTTGCCCTGCTCTATCAGTGGGTTAAGCAAGACTCCCCATCTTGGTCACTGCCATAATATGTATTCAGTTTCTGCACTGACAATGTGAGGAAGGGATTGGATCAAGCTGAAAGAGTGAAATGATTAGCATTTATATCTAACCTCCCCTGAAAGCTCCTGTGAGGTTGGCTGTGTTGACCTACTGATTGGCCCAAAGTTAGCCAGTCAACATTCATTACTGAGACTGAACTTGAATACTTGAATTCAGGCTTTGTCCAATGTTCCTTCCTAAGAGGAAGAGATATGCATAGAAATATACATATAATGTATCTCTGTGTTGAACAACTCAAACATGTTTACAAATCATCCCTGTTAGATCTAGAAAGAGCTTTCGGTTTCTTTCCTTTTCATTGTTTAGTTTGTTTCTCTTCATCCAACAATTAGTTCAACATTTGGGTACCCAATTTTGAACAAATGTTTTAAAACCTCTGCTTTTATTTTTATCTCATGTTGAATTATACTTTGATGACTTCCTAATTGAAGAAAATGGCTGAAATAAAATGCATCTGTTCTACGATGGCAAGAAACCCTCTTATGGAAGATTCTAATCTATTTATTTTATGGAATCCAAGCTCTCTAGAGAATATTAAAAGAAAATAGACAGGTTGCTCAAGTTTATTGCCTAGGATGGAGTAAAATGGATGTGTGGAATCACAAGTAGGCAAACAGATCTACTCCAAATTGCTGGACATATGAATTGCCTTGGAGGCTGTGAGATCTATTTATCCCAGAATTGGCTGCTCAAGTGCTGATGGCAGTGCCTAGCTACTCATTATGTTCATTATTCTGGAATGGTAGCTGAAGATCAAGACCTGTTTCTTCAAGGATAATAGGGAACACCCCATGGAGTGGTTGTTCCATTGCTGATAGGCTTTGTTGAGACTTTTGGGCTTTGTTGATTCTTATTATGCCTGATGGGCTTTGTTGATGGTTTTATTGATTCTTATGCTGCTGACATTTGGCAGCAAAGGGGCCAAATTAAGGCTGTCTGATTTCAGCATTCTCCCCCCCCCCCCCGGGCTTTGGTGCGGTTAAGAGTGGAAATGTGACACTATCACATCTCTGACTCTTACTCTTCAGATTTTCTGTTGCTAGGCCACAACTTCAGTCCATGCATATCATTGACATAATTGCTTCTGATGTCCAGAAATGAGGAACGGCCTCACAAAGGAATTATAGTCCTCCTAAAGAACACCAGGGTCTTCACTTTTGGAGCATTCTCAGGTTATTTTTACTTGGAGAAGTAGCCTCCAAGTATGCCTCATAGGGTATTGGTCTCCCACAATCCTCATCTATGGTAGGAACCACCATAACATCTTACTTCTTACTTTTTAGAGAAAATCTCATTGAGTTTGAAAACATAATTAGAAATGTCAGATCTGCAGGCATATCAATGCTCAGCAACTTGTTCTGGAAGAATCCTACAGCTTTACGTTCTAGCAGAGAGTAACCCAAAAGGTTTTTCAAATGTTATAATGGATCAGTTCATGAGGATTGATACCACACAAAGTTTCCCCCATCTCTTCCCCATGCAGTCTGTTGACTGTACAAGACTTAAAAGTGCTTGGCTCATTCTCTCCTCAGGCCTGGAGAGATTATAATTATTATTCTGGGAATAATTATTCTTGTTGGACTAGTGGAAGCTTGCTTTGAATCCAACAGAGCCTTTTCATTTTTGTCAGTTATCTAAAATGCTGAATAGATAAATGTCACAATGGACAGAACTGTTCCTTCTAGAATAACAGCCGTGGACTTTGGCAGCACTACTGTGAAATAAGAATACTGAATCCAACAATCCATGTGATTAATTTCATATGCCTAGGGGAGTTTTGGATGAGTACATAAATCCCCTCTCTATCTCATGTGAAAACTATTTGCTATATGACAACCTTCTCAAACCTACTATTGACCATATGTGATGAGACTTCAAATCCCAGAATCTCCAGCAAGTTTATGGCAGATATTTGCTACCTGGCCTGCCGAGATGAATACATTTGGGATTTTGGAATGATGTTATCTTACAGCCAAGGCATCTATTTCCAGTCATGCTTTATATGGCTTTCCTCTGAGAATATGATGTTGAGTTTGTAGGACAGACTTTTCTTATTGGACATTTTATTAAAAACATTTTGCAAATGTTATGGATGCTATCCATAAGAGAATATCTTCCTTAAGGCATATTTATCTGCTACTAACAGTGATTTCATAGTACTTATTTGAGAATATGGAGTCCTTGGTGCTCTCTGAGCCTTGTTGTCTTCTTGCGGACGTTTCATTGCCAGGCTAGGCAACATCTTCAGTGCGAAAAGGGAGTGGGACTTGCTCTCTGTTTATATACCCTGGCTTGTCCTGCTTGTGTTGGTGGAGGTGTTGTTCTCTCCTTAGGACTTCCTTGATTGGGTTGTTGTTTGCTGCTTGGTTGATTGACTGAGTTAATAGTTCCTTGATTAGGGTACATTGTGCTGTTTGATTGTTCCTCTGGTGCTAATCCTGGTGTTAATCTTTGCATATCTGGGTGATGATTGCTGGCAAGGAGGTGTTCTGGTCTTCTGGCTTTGAGAATAATTTGAGAATAGCATCAAGGTGAGAGAGATATCTTAACAGAGAATTATTCACCCTCATCTAGCTTCAGTTGTAGCCAAAGGTATGAGGCTAAGCAGGTAAGCTGGTATAACACCCTACCTTAGTTTTAGGTCCTGCATGCCAATTTGTTTTGTTTTCCTCTTTGGATACTTAGAAACTATGTGGATATTTTACAGACTAAGGATATGATTGTAGATAACTTGGGAATTGGAACAATTTGTTCCAAACAAGGATTCCAAACAGTAGAATAAACATTTGGAAATTCTGTAATGAAACTCAACTGTTGTCTAAGGCTTGGGGGGAGCTGCCTGAAATACTGTATTAATACTTCTCAATTGGATGAACTTAAAATATCAAAGTCTGGTTACTCAAGGATGGGGAAATAAACGTGGGAGTGCAAAGAGGGCAGAAGTTATAGAACTAGAATGGGGAAGAGGCTCACCTCAATGGCTGGGTGGAGGGGTTGAGTTCCTACTTTTAACCCCAAAATGATGATGGCAAGCAATCACACCCCACCATGCTGCTTTAATTAGGTTAATTCATGAAAATGGGACCCATCACCTTGTGGGTTGTACCTTGGGGACAGAGCTTAGTTGGAGAAGATGGGACAAGCTGAGAGCTGACATGTAGGAAGGATGAGGGTGGAGGGGAAGCTGAAACTGAGGCTGAACGTTACCTAGATAGTAGCATCTACTCTTTTAACTAAGTAAAGTTACATCTATCTGACCCACTAGATTGGGGTGGTGGGGTATGTTACGGGTCCCCCCCCCCCATTAAGGAGGTCCTAGTGGGACTGAGAAAAAGGGCCTTCTCCATGGTGGCTCCCTCCCTGTGGAACATCATCCCTGCAGAGTTAAGATTGGCCCCCACCTTAATACTCTTCCAAAAGGCCCTGAAGACATGGTTTTTCCAGTGGACCTGAGGATCCCAGGTTGATGCAGAGCCCATTAAATGGTTTGTTTGAATGTATTGTTGCTGCCAGTAGGGTGGGGATGTAGTGGGTTTTGTATCTGGGGTTTTATTTTTGTAAGCCACCTGGAGTCACTGTGAGTGAGTTGGGGGCCATATAAATCTAATAAATCTAATAAATCAAGTCTCACTGAAGACAAACTTGCATCATATTCATGTAACTGGATATTCTTGGGAACTTTATGGAAGCAGTTTTCCACTAATGTATTCTGGGATGTCTTTTGGACTTCCCAGTCTAGCCTACAGCCCTAGGATTCCCTGATTATCTCCCATCCAGAACCAGACAGACCCAACCATGCTTAGTTTCCGAGCTAATCTCAGCCAGGTGCAATAACCCCCTGTTGCAATAACCCTTTACTAATCAACAATATTTATGGTGTCTTTTCTGTATCTCCGGAATGAATCCTTCATGAAGTTAATTGCTCACTTCACATCAGTTTGCTTAGAGCTGTTCTCACCTTAAGAACTTATTTGTTGGGGTCACCGGAGGCTCTACATTAGTCCCCTTTACCTTGAGAAGCAGAGGGCTGTACAAACAAAGATTCCTCTCCTCTGCTGAAACTCCAGTTCTTTGTGCAAAATGAGAGTAGTGGCACAGCTAGAACTTTGGGTCCTATGTTAGTTTGAGGGCTTTAGCAAATGTCTGATCTTTTTATCATCTGTTCAAAATTCTTGTAGCATCTACACTCATTAAAATGCTCCATATTTCGTAGCAATGCATACCCCTCTATATTGTTTTTATTCCAATGTATCATAAAATGTTTTATTACTGAAGTTTAAGTGGAAAGTTTCTTCTTGTCATAGAGCCCAAGTGTCACAAAATAATTTCACACATTAGGCAGTTCTGTACATTAGAGCTACAAGCAATACTGGGTCCCTTGAACAGTATAGTTGTGTGATATTTTTACCCCACTTTTACCTCTCCATCACTGTTATCTTCTGACTTAGGGACTTGATGGACCTGGATGGTTTTCTGAATGTACTTGGGGATTTTTCAATTTTCTGCCTCTTTTGTTGGCCCTACTTTTGAATCTCTGGCCAATCTGTGGAACCATCTGGGTAGTTGGTAGACTAAGCACCTCTTTCCTCCAACACTGCTGAAATGGCACCTTGATTCATCAGGGGGCAGAAACTGGTGCAGATTGGTAGACAGATGTAGTGGAAATTGAAAAATCATCAGGATGAATTGGTGTGAAAGAGAATTGGGCCTTTTATAAGGCCACTGTGCCATTCTGCACCAAGCAGCGGATGTAGTGAAGACAGCTTACCTTACTGTTTCCACTGTGCCTATTTGGAATATGTGGAGTCCTTGGTGCTCTCTGAGCCTTGTTGTTTTCTTGCAGAGTTTCATTCAAGGGAGTGGGACTTGCTCTCTGTTTATATACCATGGCTTGTCCTGCTTGTGTTTGTGGCGGTGTTGTTCTCTCCTTAGTAGTTCCTTGATTGGGCTGTTGTTTGCTAAGTGGTTGATTGACTGAGTTAATAGTTCCTTGATTAGGGTATATTGTGCTGTTTGATTGTTCCTCTGGTGCTAATCTTGGTGTTAATCTTTGCATATCTGGGTGATGGTTGCTGGCAAGGAGGTGTTCTGGTCTTCTGGCTTTTCTATTGTCTCTTATGAATGGTATGTAAATGTTGTTTACCTCTATGTGTCTGTTGATGGCTGCTTTGTCTGAGTGCCAAGCTTCCAGGAATTCTCTAGCGTTTTTGGACTTGGCTTGGTTTAAGATGCTCACAGTTTCCCAGTCTCATTGATTGGTATTTGGAATATGCATTTCTTACTGTATAGCAAGTATATTACAAACAGCCGTCATTGATGTAATTTTTGCCGGTCTCTGATCTTCAATTTCTGAGTAAGGCAACAGAGAAGGTGGTAGTCTCTCAGCTCCAGATGAATATGGATGGAGCTTATTATCTAGACTAATTTCAATCAGGGATCCATCTGGAATATGGTACAGAGAATGGTATGGTTCCCTTGGTGGATGATCTATGCCAGAAACTACGGTAGATGGAGGTAGTGTTACTCTGCTAGTCTTCTTGGACCTCTCAAAGACTTTTGGGATGCCATTGACCATGGTATCTTTCTAAGCCATCTGGTGCTGTTTGGTCTTGGGTACATTGCTTTCCAGTGATTCTGGTCCTTCATGTTGGGATGTACGTAGAAGGTGGGACTGGAAGTTTGCAGTTCAACATGTAGGTCATTGACTTGTAGTGTCCCACAAAGTTTTGTGTTGTCTCCTACAAAGTTTAACACTATGTAAATGAGGAGAACGGCATTTGGAACTCTAGAAGAGATGCTACCAGCATGCTGATGGCACCCAACTCTATTGCTCCCTCCCATAATCATGATAAGGGAGAACATGCTAAAATTGAATCCAGGTAAGATAGAGTTGGTTTTGGTAAGGAGAAAGCTGGAATTGAAACCTGGTTGGATTGGGGTTACATTCCCTCAGAAAGAACAGTTTTGCAGTTTGGAGTTCTTAGATTTGTAAGTGACAGTTGTGGCATGGAGTATGTTTGCATATTTACCACTATTGCTCCAGCTGTGATCCCTACTGAGCTGGTCAGACTTAGCCGTCAGTTATTCACCATTTGAACACATTCTATCTTGTCTACTGCAACATGTTTTACACTAGACTACCACTGACAATTTTCCAGGAATTACAGCTGGTGGAAAACATGGTGGTTAGACTGCTGACCCATGTATGGTATGGAGAGCGTATGATTTCTGGTAGTAAAAGATAAATGGGATAGCAATTGCCTACTGGTACAACTTAAGGCTTTTGTGTTGACTTTAAAGCCCTAACTACTTATATTCCTAACTATTTGCCTCTCTCACTATGAACCTTAGATCAGCAGGAGAAGCTTTTTTTGAAGTCCACCTCTCTTGGTCTTGAGAAAGTCTATATGTTTGCTAAGAGTTGACACTGAATAGGTGGCACATCATTCCTCCCTCCCTCCCTCTTCCAGAAGCTCATTTATATGGTATAAAGGAAAATGCCTTTTGCTGTGTTATCTTGGGGTACAGAATGCACTCCCCAAGGAGGTATGCTCCCATTTTTTTTTTAGAAATGTGGGGAAAATCCATCTCTTACTTAAAAAAAAACCCTCTTGATTTTAATTGTACTTTTTTCCTTTTAGTTTTGCAGTTGGTACTTGTAATTACTTTAAGTAATGTTAAGTATCAGAAAGACAGAAAGGTAGCATGTCTGATAAATGAATGCATAAACAGAAAAAGGTAATATAGCCCATGGGCTGGCTTCATACAAACATGCTAAATATCAAGCAAAAACTTAAGTTATGTTTGGCACAGTTCAAACTCCGATTTAGTGCAGTGTTTGAGTTGTGCCAAAGCATAAGTTAGTTTTGCTTGATATGTCACTTGAATCAGTAATAAATTATGGCTTAATTTGGAACAGGAAGCCAAGTGACTCAAGCCATAAATTAGGACCAGGGAAATGAGATTCAAGACCAGTCTTACCCATGGAAACCACTTACCCTCAGCTCAACCTACCTTGCCACTCTGTGGTACCACTCCGGTGGGAAGGTAACAGTGTTCTGTGTGCCTCGGCATTCAGTCATGCTGGCCACATGACCACGGAAGCATCTATGGACAACGCTGGCTCCCTCGGCTGAGAATCGGAGATGAGCGCCGCCCCCTAGAGCCGGATATGACTGGAATGGGAAACCTTACCTTACCTTACCAACCTACCCTTTAACCTTTTTTTTCTCTAACCTTTGTAGAGAAAAGCAAAAAAAAAAAAATCAAAATGGAGGAGCGGGTAGTTGAGTTCCTGGAGGAAAGGCAAGTTATAAATCTTAGCAATTAAGGAAGGAAGAAAATTGTTGGTTATTAGCTGGTGATGTGACTTCTCAAGAGGTGTTAGTGGATGGGAAAGATTTATTCATTTGTTGCTTTGTTTATTTATTTTTTATGGTGCCTTTGGGCCAGTCTTGACCCCTGATGGTTGCCTGGACAACTCCATGCAGTTTTCTTTAGTTTGCCATTGCCTTCTTCCTAGAGCTGAGAGAGGGAGTGACTGACCCAAATGAACTTGCAACAGCTTATGCCTTTTAACAACATTTCTTAGTCAGAGAAGCTGCTTCCAGACTCCTTCTGACTGGCCCAAAGTCACCCAGCTGGAATTCATGCCTAAGGCAGGACTAGAACTCACAATCTCCTAGTTCGCCTGGTGCCTTTAACCATTACACCAAATTGGCTATTTTTTTTTTTTAGTTTCTGTTTTTTTCTTTTTCTGGCTTGCTTTTCTGCCCTCTAAAACTGTAGCTAACTCATGAAAATGCAGAGCAAGAGCAGCTTTTCAAAACGGAGATAGAATACAGGAATTTTGAAGGACATCTTAGATAAATGTGCAAATTCTGGTCATTTGCAAGACACTCTGCCTTAGGAAATGTACCCCCGTTGAAACAAAACTTCACAGAAAGTTTCAGTGCAGTAGTAGACTTGATGGAAAATAGATATTTAGCCCTGCAGGCAAAATTTCCATTCTGTCTGTTCTCCATCTCTCCCACTAACATCTAGGAAATGTCACTTGATGGTGGTTTTTTCTATCTGCACATGGACTACTGCTGTCAAGGTTCATGTGAAGAAAAGTTGTATAACAAGTTTACTGCTACATCATTTCTTTTGATTTTCTGGATGTTACAGGGAAGAGGCAGAGCAGTTACATTTTTAGCACCAGATAAAAATTATTTATGCTTAACAGTGAATTCACTCTGCAATGCATTTCATATGGCCTCTTTATTCTCATATTAAATTTCACTTGCTTAGACACCTAATAAATTAGTAATTAAATGCAACTTCTTTTTTTCCCTTTCAGGACAATAAATCTACATTTTTCAGGACTAAATAAAATACAAAAACACACATACGGCCCATACAAAGCATCCCAGGAAAAGGAGGTGAAATTCAGTACATTACTAACTAAATAAACCTGTTCTGTTTTAAGTTGTCATTCTTGAACTGAGTTCCCTGCAATATTATGTCTGTGTACAATCAAATCTAATGGAGGGTTATTGGATTTAAGGGTGCAGAGAAGTGAATCTCTCCTTAAAAAAAAGAATAAAATTTTGTGGTAGGTATAGGTTAGTCAAACCCTGCTCACATCCCGGTAAGCAGACATATATTTTTGTATTTTTTTATAGGTGGAAACAGTGCAGAACACGCAGTCCCCTGGCCACATTGAGGAATCGTGTAAAATGAATGTATGTGCTCGTAAGTGAAATACTCATGAATGAATTTCCAACTCTTAGCCCATGTTGGATCATAAAAAGACGTGACCTCTGATCAACAGTGTCATTTATGAAATCGATTCCCAAGAGGCGGGGGTCACTGCAAAACTGAAAACACATTTAAAGCAAGAGCTTCTTATTTTTCCAAAAGACTTCTGAATCATTCTTATTTTTTTTAAGGAAAAAAAATGATATGTGCAAATGAGGTATTAACCATTGACTATTGTGACGGTGGTATTTTTCAGAAGAGTAAGGATCTGATTTAAGAGAAATGAAGGGATGTGAGAAAGGTTTTGTCCAAGAAAAGGGTCAGCTGTGGATGGACAGGATCACCATACAGAATCACCTTCCATCCTACATAGGACCATAAATTGGAGAACAAGCTTGATCTCCCCCTTCGATCTGCCTGAGAAGACTGCAACACTGACAGAGAATTTCATTAGAGATTTAATTAGTAAAATAAATGTCTCTTAATTTATTGGAAGAATTGGAGGATGGTGGTAATATCAAAATGCTTGAGTAAGAAATTAAGTACGCTATGTAGGCAAATTATTATTATTATTATTATTATTATTATTATTATTATTATTATTATTATTATTTTAAAAGAAAGCTCCAAGCATTTGCTAGGTCAACAAAGAACATGGTATCTATACCTCAGAACTGATTCTTTGAAATCAGAAGAAAACTCAGCATTTATAATTGTGGATGGAAAAGTATGGATTGGGCCTCTCTGTTTGCTGAATCATTGCATGAAAAGAGAGAATAAGAGGAATTGTGGCAGTTAAAACATAAATTGTCTGGCCAGGAAGCTGAAATATCACAAAGTGGTCTGCTATAATATATGTATTTTAAAACATGTTATTATTAAGTCTTGGCTTATTTATAATGTTAGGAAGATCATTGGGGTGGAATTAAAAAAAAAGTATTTCCCCATTGAAAGTACCTTTCAAAAGGAAAGGATTTCTGTTTAATTAAAAGGGAGTCTGTATGGTATGGGCAAGCCCTTTACGTATCTAGTCCCTCTTAAACTGAATAGGTTATCATTGTGTATGTGTGCATGCACATACACATGCATTTGTAGACAAGGTGTTAAACAATCAAACATTAAAGAAGAAGGCTTGGAACCAGATAAAAGATGCAGAATGGAAGTTGACTCCACCTTCCCACGAGAGAGAGAGAGAAAAGACATATGGGTTGGGCTAAGCCATGCAGATAAGAGGGAAAGGAGAGTTCCCAAAATTGGGAAAAAGCACCTTCCTTTTTCTTCTCCCACATCAGAGGGTTGCCACAGCTTGATTTTCATGATCCTTTTTTCCTTCCGCAAGGTTTCCTAATGCTCAAGAAAGATGGTCCAGAGGCCCTGGGAGAACTTCCCCCAGCTCCATTCTATTGTCTCCCTCATGAGATCCAGGCTAGTGTTCTGCGGTAGGATGGAGAGAAGCTGTTTTCTCTTCCCCTTTCCTCATTTGCCTTTACACCAGCACCTAAATGCCTCCGTATTGTCCTGTGATCACCCAACAGTAGTCTTATCACAGTCCTGGGTCAAGACTGAAACATTCTCATGCCAAGCCTTCAGCATTTTGGAAAACAGCCAGTATTTCTTCCGTAAGCCAATATCGAACCACAGAGTATAAAGTTGATTTCTTTCCCCTTTTTTTTTGCTGAAGTGTTCATGTGACCAAGTCAGATTTGGTCAGTCACTGGTAGGATCGTGGGGAGATGCCTTTATCCTAAGAGGGAGGGAGAGAAGATAATACACTGGCTTGTATGATCAGCCAGTCAGTCCCTAGAAAATTTTCCATCCTTGACTAATGACAATGCGTTTTGATAGCCATCTTGGACAGCATGTCACCATTTTAACAAGCCATTATTTTGATAGAGGAGGGACTATGTTTTGCTAAAACTCCCTTTCTCTAGTGAGGAAAAACATCAACATCAACATAAGAGAAGCAGGGGAATTCTATTTGTTCTAAAATATTTAAGTTTTTTAAAGTTTGCTTTGTTTGTTTTAAACTTTCTGCTTGACCCGTAAGCTGTAAACTGTAAATTTCCCTATTCAAATAGGTGCTTTATATCTGTTATATTTATATGAAAAGATTATGTTGCATTCATTTATACACTCTCCACTTAAACAATCACTTGACTTTACAATATGCCTTTCCTAATACACAAAATTCAGTGTTAAAGACTATGCTTCAATTTTATTGAAGATAAGCATTTTCTTCCTACTGATTCCAATGAGGAGTCAAAGCATATAGTTGTGAAAACGCTTAATATTTGGTTTATCATATCATTCTGGTTTAATGGTTATGCATTTCTCCCTTTTGTATTAAATCACACATACCTTATTTAAAATAAAATGGAACTAGTGATCTGTCCACTTTCAGTAAACATTCTCAGGTGTGAAAGCTATGATACAGTAGAGGTTTTAATCTCCCTATTGTATTAAGATTGTATTAGCAAATGACAAAGTCTGTATACTTCTACTGTATTGGTTTTTTTTGTTGACAAAATCAATAAGTAACATTAAACATTTTAAACATCTACTTCTTCACTTTTATTTTTTTTATTATTTTGAGTTGTTTCAGAGTTCTCTGCTCATATTTCCTTCACATTACCTTGAAAAAGTTTTCGGAATGTGTTGATATGGTAAGACACGAAGACTTTCAATATTGCTTACTAAACCACCCCATTTTACATTTCTCTAATTCAAGGGAAAATAATTGAGGTGAAGAGACAGGAAAAGAAAGAACATGCAAACAGGTCTTGGTTTCCATATATCACTATTTTTTCTGCTAGCAGAAGCTTTTTTGAGGTCATCTCATAATAGAGTTCACATAAGGGATGCGAATTAATTTTGCAAAAAAGGAAAAATGAATCCCAGTGAAGTCCATTCAATATCATATTCATTTATAGTAAAAATAATGTCAGCTCTTTGGGGAGTTTCATTTATTTATTTATTGTTCAAATTAATATGACAGCCCATCTCCCCCAATGGGGTATATTTTTAGATATTTTTTTAATTGTATGATGATGATGATTTGTGATGATATTACAGGAACTATGTTTGGAGATTGCTTTTAGGAGCTACAGTTCCTTCAAGCCAAATGCTTATGGTGTGGTCAGGAGAGAATAGATTGTTTTCATAGAATGCCCTCAGAATTATGTCTAAGGCAGCCTAGGAAAGAGAATTCTAGTGTCAAGATGGATGCAAAACTTAATGTTTCAGGGAACACCAAAACAGTCCTTTTTCCCCCTCCCCCAGACTACACCAATCTGGTCAATCCTGGGAGATCCAGTAATTTACTGGAATAGGCAGTGATTCATGGTGTGCCAGATGCAGTTCAGTCTCAAAATAGTGAATTTTGCACATCTCCAACAGCTTCCAAAGAGAATGATTTTTAGTGCATGACAAGAAACAAAAACAGTTTTACCAAACAGATGAACTCAAATGAATGCATAGTGAAACAAGTGCAAGCATAATGAATAAATAATGGAACAAACGAATGGAAACAGAACAATGGAAACGAACAGAGTAACAAGACAAATGCATGCCATTTATTTATTTATTTATTTTAATTTCTATAGCCGCCCATCTCAACCAAGTGACTCATATACCCCATTCTTTCTGACAGTGAAGACTACTATGTTTTAATTTAGGCATGTTTTAATTTAGGGACATATGGAAGCATTCCAGATGTTTTTCTCTTACCAGTATTTCCAGCTTCTTATATCTGCCATTGAGAGGCAGTTTGGTGTAGTGGGTAAGAAACCAGGCTAGAAACTGGAAGACTGAGTTCTAGTCCTGTCTTAGGTACCAAGCCAGCTGGGTGACCTTGGACCAGTCACTCACTCTCAGCCCCAGAAAGAAAAAGGCAAGCAAACCACTTCCAAAAATCTTGCCAAGAAAACTGCAGGGACTTGTCCAGGCAGTTGCCAGGAGTCAACACTGACCCAAAGGCACCAAAAAACAAAACAAAAAGCACCCTTGCCTTTGAATTGTATATATTGTTTTCACATTGCAAATCCATATAATGCCCATTGCACAACACTTAATAAAATGCATCCGTTTAGCAGAAAAAGCACCTGTAAACAATGTAAATGATAAAGGTATCCTCAGTTGACATAGACTCCTGGTGATTGCATTCACTTGACTTTTTTTCCAGCATTGATTTGCAGCTGCCTTCTTTCAAGATGGTTTTTCCACTTGCCAGTCTTGCCAGCCTGGGAATACCATCCAAGTACTAATCATAATGGACTCAGTTAGCTTCAGAGAGTCAGCCAAGGTCTCCAAGAGGTTGCCGCCTCTTGAGTCTAAGCATTCTAAACTATTGTGAGGTTTTAGTTCCTCAAATCAAAATATTCAAAATATTTGAAATGACTGGCTATCAGTTTTCCGCAGGACTCATTTGCAGCCTTCCTCATCTATATGTTTTCAAGAAAATTTAGTCAACCAGAGTTCTTGCCACTGACTTTGTACCTTGGCCACCAGGACTTAGAAGAATCAGCCCTACTCCTTTGGCAATAAAGACCCCACTTTTAGCCATCCCTACTGTCCAGGACCCACTTACCATGAGAACTTAGCTCCACTCCTAAATTTCAGGTTATGAAACCAAAGCTAACTGATAACTCAATGATTCCATCCATTAAGCAGTGTCACCTAATGGCTCTAAAATGTGTGCCTTCTCTGTTGAAGCACCTGCCCTCTTGATCACCATTCCTCCCCCTATATCTGCCTGCACCCTTGCCATGTTCAAAAGAGGTCTTGGTTAGAGTGACTGTTGGGTCCTGTGTGTTCGATTGTCATTAAAGATTGCTTGCTTATGTCATCATTTGTTTAATTGTATTGTATGATTGACTTTTTTGTACACCACCCAGAGTCTTTGTAGATTTGGGCAGCCTTCTACATTTCTAAAATAAACAACCAAATAATTCTGTCCTCTTTTTGATTGTTTATTAAAGATGATCACACTTGATCATGGGTAGGCAGAAAGGAACTCCTCCAACAAGCATAGAAAATTTTCTGAAGTTTGTTGTGGCCAAAATGGCAATTGTAGCACATTTCTCCAGCTCAGAGTGTTTTGTGATTTCAGTATATGGGCACACACACACACACACACACACACACAAACATTTTCTGGAAGTTTATGACTACATGAGAAGATATTCAGAATAACGTAATATAACAATGATTCTACTAGAAATGAATATAGAACCTGACCTTAAAGGTAGGCCTGATTTATACATGCTTGTTCATCATGATCATCTTTTGCAATAATTTCTTATTATTCTTAGGTGTATATTTAAATGATGCATTAGAAGTGCATGGATCATGCCAGTATATTTATCTGGGAATCTGAATTGGTTCTCAAAGTCTCTTGAGTGTACATTTTAGGTTTACTCTTTATTTATTTACTGAAAACATCCGCAGTGGAAATAAAGTCCAAGGAACATGGCTTTTCAGCAGAATTCATAGTGTTTGCTCACACTGCATCCTGATGAAATAATGATTTCTAACAACTCAGTAATCAAATTCCAGTGAAATATATTACACTTGGCAGAAATTCAGATAATGTTTGAATGCAGTGTCTTGTAGCACCAGCTATGGAAGGATTAATTCCTTGACATTTAGTGATAATGATCATACCACAAACAGAAGAGTCATGATTCAGTGGATTTAAAACATTCTCCTGCCTAAACCTATACAGATTTACCTGGGAAGAAATCTCATTGCAATTGCTGAAATGTATTTCTGACTAGATAAGTGTAGAATTGAACTGGAAGACTCTGAAGGGCCTCTTGCAACTAGAGTAGACAATCTAATCTGGCTTGATAAATTCTCCTGAATATTATTGATGCTGTGATCCTCAAGCCCTGAAGATTCATGGGTGAATGTTTGCCTTTTTTTACCTGTATGTTGTCTTCTTTGCCATCTCTAAACATTCCAATCCTAAGTACTTGGAGATTTGAGGCTAACATGTTGGGACAACACACCGTCAAGTGCTTTAGCTCCATCCTAATCCAGAATTAGGGGTGTGGTGGCTCAGTGGGTAAGACGCCAGGCTTATCAATTGGAAGATCGCAAGTTCGGAGGTTCGAATCCCTAGCCTTGCGTGATGGAGTGAGCTCCCGCACTCGCTCCAGCTCTTGCCAACCTAGCAATTCGAAAGCATGCAAATGCAAGTAGATAGATAGGTACCACTTTGGTGGGAAGGTAACAGCATTCCGTGCATGTCATGCCGGCCACATGACCATGGAAGCCTCTTCGGACAATGCTGGCTCTTCGGCTAACAAACGGAGATGAGCACCGGCCCCTAGAGTCGGACACGACTGTGCGGGGGAATCTTTACCTTTTAATCCAGAATTGCCATTCACTGTATTAACACTAGAAATCCTTTGATTAATGTAGGGTTCTTACTACCATCCCTTTTCCTTCTCAGGATCTGTCCTTAGCAGTGGCATCTTAAAGGTCTGTTGACTCAGTGCTACTTTCTGCACATCCACAGTGTTTAGCAGATAACTATCTCATGAAGAATAAAACTCCTTTTTGTCTCCTGTTACCACCCCAATAGGGAAAGGTCAACAAAACAGTAGGAGACCAAATGAACAACAGTGTATTCTTCCCAGCACTTTCAGGACACTGTGAATTTCACAATTTACAACAGAGAAATTGAAGGTTTTTTTTTTTTTTTTAAAAAAAAGACCCTTTCCTTTTTGCCTCCTACTGCCAGTTGATTGTTGGATAATGTCTACTTTTCTCTGTCTGATGGGAACAAGCAAAAGCTTGCCTGTACAGCTAGTGAAATTCTAATTTTCTTGGGTATTCTTGGATATATATATATATATATACACACACACACACACACACACACATACTGAGTGTGTATATATATTTGTGTGTGTGTATGTGTGTGTGTATATATATGTGTGTGTGTTTGTGTATGTATGTGTGTGTATATATATATAGTGTGTGTGTGTGTGTGTGTGTGTGTGTGTGTGTGTATGTATATATATATATATATATATATATATATATATATATATATATATTCGGGGTGAGCGGATGGAGCGGCCTGCTTCTTCTCCTAGACACCAGTGATCCTTAGGCTGTATAGTAAATAGACACTCACACAGAGATTATATAAAATAGCCTATTTACTTATATACATACGTATTTACAGATCACTTCCACATGGGTAACAAAATGATACACCAACGATACAGCATACAGAGGTTGAATGAGAAGAATGAGAAGAACGAATACAGGACATCTCTGTATTTATATATAAACTGACCAATCACCTTATAGGTCACTCTCATTATCCACCACACCCAACTTAACTCTAAGCACCTGTTGTATGAGTCACACACTGACACATCATCCCTACAACAATGGCTGCTAATTGGGTGACTCTGCAGAATATTTCCCCTTTCACCTAAATATCAAGCCTCTCAATATAATTTATATCTAGCTGTAAATTCCTGGGTATATCAAACCCCAACACCCCTTCAATTTACAATAGATATTACATTCACATTTCACTTGTACAGAATAGAAGACATACACATTTGAGATACACACATCCTATGTCTATCTATGCTTAGAGGCTTTATCATCACATCTGCTACGTTACATTCAGATGGACAATATTGCAAATCAATACAATACAATAAACTTCCAATTATTGACTGATCACATGTTCCTGATCACATGAAGTTTGGTCATCATCTCCAGTCTCTGTTTTAACAAAATCTGTTGTCATCGGGGTTGGAACTTCCTTGCAATGTTCCATATTGTTCTCTCTTAGCAGTGCTTCAATCTTCTTCCACTGCTCTAGAACATAACCCCCATCAACATTCTGAATACCTATGCCTAGGTAATTCCTAATTTCTCCCAGATCTTTGACATCAAATTGTTGTTTCAGATTTTCAGTAAATTCAATTACCCTGCTTTGATCTTTCGCTATAAAACATAAATCGTCTACAAAAATCAAAAGCAAAATCTGTTCATCATTTTCACATTGCTTTACATACAGACATGGGTCAGCTATACTACACTTGAATCCTATTCTTTGTAATTCCTTATCTAACTTTAGATTCCAGCAACGTGCCGACTGCTTGAGTCCATAAAATGCTTTCTGTAACTTGTATACTCTTCCTGCAATATTTGATTCATACCCTGGGGCTTCAGCCATATAGATTTCTTCTTTCAAATCAGCATGCAGATATGCTGTGGTGATATCATAATGGTGTACTACACAATTCCCAGCTGCTGCCATTGCTAAGGCAAACCTAAATGTCTCCCCTCTTAGCGTTGGTGCAAAAACTTCATCATAGGTCTGATTCTTTACCTGGGAAAATCCCTGTGCTACCAACCTAGCCTTATACTGAATATCACCATTCACTAAGGTTTTCTTCTTATAAACCCACCTACAACCTACTGCCCTATGCCCCTCAGGCAGCCTATTAGATTTAGAACCTTATGAGAAATAATGGCTTTCATTTCCACATCCATAGCAGCTATATATATATAGGTAAAGGTAAAGGTTCCCCCACACAGTTGTGTCCGACTCTAGGGGCCGGTGCTCATCTCCGTTTCTTAGCCGAACAGCCAGCATTGTCCGAAGACGCTTCCACGGTCATGTGGCCAGCATGACGCACGTGGAACAATGTTACCATCCCACCGAAGTGGTACCTATTTATCTACTTGCATTTGCATGCTTTCGAATTCCTAGGTTGGCAAGAGCTGGGGCGAGTGCAGGAGCTCACTCTGTCATGCAGGGCTAGGGTCTCAAACAGCCGAACTTGCGACCTTCTGATCGACAAGCCTGGCATCTTACCCACTGAGCCATCACACCCATGTATATGTATATGTATGTGTATATGTGTATGTGTGTGTGTGTGTGTGTGTGTATGTGTATGTGTATGTGTATGTGTATGTGTATGTGTATGTGTATGTGTATATGTAGTATTAGCATGTGTTGCTTCACAATATTTTGATTTTTTTCGTATGGGTCAGATGGTGTAAGACTTTTTGCTCTATAAATGAGCAGTCTTGGCTGCCTACAAGTATACAGTTATCTGGATAATAATAATAATATAGCTTGAATGAAATTATTAGAGAAACCCATGAAGTTAATTCGGGAGTGGAGGCGACCGGATCAGGAAACTCTGGGGACTATAATGTGAGCATTCCGATCGAGGTGGTGACGGGCAGGAGATATGGCGACGGGAACCGGAGGACAGGCCATCTTCGGGGAAGGCGCCCCTGGTGTTTAGTACCAGTGGTGCGTTCCGGTCCTCCGAGTTCAACCCCAGGTTCTGGTCAGCGGATCCTTGAGGGCCCTGGCTTCCAGCTGCTGCTACTCAACGCCAGGTCAGTAAATAACAAAGCCCCTCTCATAAGTGAATTAATCGCAGAGAGAGGGGCGGACCTGGCGTGTATTACCGAAACCTGGCTGGGCCCAGAGGGAGGAGTATCCCTCTCGGAGATGTGCCCGGCCGGATTTCGGGTGTGGCACCAGCCGAGAGACTGGGGTAGGGTAGGGGGGGTGGCAGTTATCATCAGAGAATCCTTGGTGGCTTTCAGGGGTCTTGCTCCACAAGGATCCGGATGTGAGACCCTGTTTTTTAAGTTGGGTGCCCGTGAACAGTTGGGAGTGTTGCTATTGTACCAGCCTCCCTGCTGCGTAGCAACCTCCTTGCCTGAGCTGCTGGAGGCCGTCGTGGGGTTGGCGGTGGAGTTCCCCAGGCTTATGGTCCTGGGGGATTTTAACTTGCCGTCCTTGGGGCATGCCTCAGAAGCGGCTTGGGAGTTCATGGCTACCATGGCAGCCATGGGCCTGTCCCAGAGTTTTCGGGATCCGACTCGAGACAGTGGACTCACTCCAGATTGGTTTTCTTGTCAGAGCAATGGCAAAGTGACCTGAGGGGAAAGTTAGAACTATCCCCGTTGTCATGGTCAGATCACGTCCTGGTATCCCTAGGATTCTCTTATGCCGCCCCACTCCACAGGGAGGCAGGATCTATTCGATTGGTCCGCCCCCGGCGACTTATGGACCCACTGAGGTTTCAGAGGGAGCTGGGGGTAATACCTGAGGATCTGCTGCATGGTCCAGCAGAGGCATTGGCTGCAATCAGGAATAAGGAAGCGGCCGGTGCCTTGGACAGGATCGCGCCGATGCGACCTCTCCATCCCCATTCGACCCGTCACTCCCCGTGGTTTACGGAGGAGTTGAGGGTCTTGAAGAGGGTGAAGAGACGTCTAGAGCGCCGCTGGAGAAAGACAAAGACTGAATCTGACCGAACACAATCTAGAGCCGCAGTTAAGGCCTACCTTGTGGCGGTAAGAGCGGCGAAATGTAAATATTTCTCTGCTCTTATTGCATCCGCAGAATGCCGCCCGACGGCCCTGTTTAAGATTACTCGATCTCTCTTGGGTAGGGTGGTTTCGACCACCCACCTGCAGGGTCGTGCGGAGGAATTTGCTGAGCATCTGCAGGATAAAATCGCTCGGATTCAGTCTAAGTTGGACTCCATGGCATGGGACCAGAATACCTGAGGGACCATCTTATCCCCATGTTATCGACCTGCCCCACCCGATCATCCAGAGAGGCCCTGCTACATACCCCATCAATTAGAGAATGTCATCTGATGGGGTCTAGGAGGCGGGCCTTCTCCGTGACAGCGCCCACGCTATGGAACAGCTTGCCCCCAGAGTTAAGACAGATCTCCTCCCTCCCGACCTTTAGGAAAGAGCTGAAGACCTGGTTCTGCCGCCTGGCATGGGATGGAGGAAGGGATAGTTCATCATGGAGATGGCTAATCCCTTGATTTCACTGTCCTTCTTTTACGAAGATCTTATACATCTGGATTCATAATTTATAATTATTTTATATGGTTTGTAATTTTTATGTATAGTTTTTTAACCATTATTATCCTGTAAACCGCCCAGAGTCCCCTATTCCGGGAGATGGGCGGGGATTAAATAAATAAATAAATAAATAAATAAATAAATAAATAAATAAATAAATAAAGTAAGTAAGTAAGTAAGTAAGTAAGTAAGTAAGTAAGTTAACCAAGCAAGGATGGATTTCTAGGCTAGCCTTCATCACTTCCGATTGTAGAGCAATGCACAAAATAAATAACATGTTAAAATTATATACTGTATAAAAGGTTAACATGCAATAGCTGCAATAAAAGACAGTTATACCCAAATTACGAAATCCACTCAGAATTTATGCTGTTAAAATGTCCAGATAAAAATATAACTTCAGGTTGGGGCATTGTCCAGATATAAATGCAAGGGAGTTTTCAACTTGGGTATCTCCACAGACAAAACCATCTTATTTGGATTAAATATTCCATTTCCAACAAGGAACCAGAAGTAAGCAAAGCATTTGTGGAGGAAGATTTAATGGTTGGTTCACAGACTGATGAGAATTTAGCAGATGCACTTGTAAACTGTTCCATTATCAGTGAAAATAAATTCACAGGAAAGCCTAGAAACTAAGGAAATTAAGGAAAGAAACTAAAAAAGTCTTTACCTTAATGTATTGGTGGATAAATTGGCCCTGAACTGGAAGTAGATTAGTTGCTAAAGTTCTTGTAGCTCTCTCAGGTTCATCTCAGTAAATCTTGTTACTATGAGAAATTTTCTTAAAAGAGGAATTTTGTGTTGAATCAGCTGCCAGGAGTCTGATTTTTTGGGGGTGGAGTGGGTTGTTTCAGGATTTTTAATGGGCGAGCTAGGTTCTTAAGCACCTTCAAGGTTCAAGGCACCCATTTTGCTCCTCAACCTCTTCCCAAAAGTATAAGGTGCCCAAATCTGGGGCTCTCTCATTCCGGGGGAGGTTGGAGGCCTACAAATGGATATCGGAGAGCCAGATTTAGGATCCGTAATTTTTCCACCTGATGTACAGGAAAGGATGATCCATCTATTTATAAAGCAAGAGCTTTTTTATAGCGTATGGATAAAAAAATAATGCCAGCACAATATTCCAAGCGAGGAATACATCACACTCACAACACACTCTTTTCCTTCTCCTTCACATTTTATTATTAAATGTAAAGTATGTGCACAAGTAGGCTTTTTCAATTTTTTGAGAACATTTCTCTTCAAATAAACTGTCCCCCTCTCCCCATTACTGATGTCCAAAATTGAATGGCATTAAGGAATGTGTATTTAAATACAAACATATCAGACATTGATGTGATATGATGTGATGTGTGCAATCATTACTACGGCATTTGAGAGATTAATTTAACCCATTCTGCTGCTGCTAGAGTTCTTACTGCTGGGATCTTCCACTGGTATTTGCTTTATTTTGCATGCGTGATTTCACAAAGCAAATAGGGGCTTCAAAGGAGTGATTATCATCAGTACTGTATCTGTCTGTGTACAAGTGTTTGACTCACTCTCTTCCTGCTGTGGTTCCAATCATTACCACTCCTCTCACAAGCTGTTACTTGCATTTTTTTTAAATGTGCTTATGAAATGCAGCACAATTAACACTTAACTCTGATACCTAGTGATTCTATTACACCAACTTCAAGTTTTGAAGCACAGCTTTTCTTATATTTTTCATAAACATTAAATGTAGAAATCAGCACTGTAGCCGCCTAGACTGTATATTTGGAAGAGTACCATGTAGGCCCTGATTCTCAGTTGAATAAAAAGAGCCTTGGAAAGTCTGTTTTGGATTATAGCAACACTCTTTTGGCCGTGGTGCTCTAGTTTGGAAGCTGCTGATGTAGAGATTTGAAAAGAAGATGTAATGAACAGTGTTTCGCATCTGGGTTTGAATGAGAGGGTATCGGGAAATATTAAGGAAGGGGTACTGGAAGGATCATGGGATGATGAGTTGGGATTGAGGTGGGAATTGGTAGTTGAAAAAAGAAAAATGGAAGGAAGGGAGATGGGATTAGCTGGATGAAAATGTGCTTTGAAAATTATTAGGTGTAATTAGTCTCTTGCTAAACCCTATTCTTGCCAACCTAGCAATTCGAAAGCATGAAAATGCAAGTAGATGAATAGGTACCACTTCGGTGGGAAGGTAACAGCGTTCCGCGCGCGTCATGCCGGCCACATGACCGTGGAAGCATCTTCGGACAGCGCTGGCTGTTCGGCTAACAAACGGAGATGAGCACCGGCCCATAGAGTCGGACACGACTGCACAAATGTGCGGGGGGAACCTTTACCTTTACCTTAAACCCTATTCTGCCATCTGGGGAAATTTTTTATACATCCATCCTTACAATAAAGGTTTTGTTTTAAAGATGAAGACCTCTTCATAGAAGATTATGGCCCATAACCTACTATGCTTGTCAAGCGTGGGCAGATAGATAGACGTTTTCAATTTCCCAGTCTACAGCTCAGAGAGAGAAAGAGTTAGAGATGGGACCAAAGTCAGCCAGCCAGCTTCTGTGCCTACACCACAGTGGCTTGTGTGTGTCTATAAATTTCTTTGAAGGAAGAGGGAAAACCTGAAAAATACATTAGGAATGGTTTGTCACTTATCTTATAACAAGGAACACATCTGTAATACTCCCCAATGCCTCTGTAGACCTACAGAATAATTTTTACATAGATTCAAGATAATCCAAACTCATGAAAGCTCAGCATTTTTGCAAATGATCTCAAAAAATCGGGTGATGTTTGGGTTGAGAGGGATGAAACTGTATGTAAGATCACATAAAGTTTGACATTCTTGTGCAAGCTCATGTGATACCCCAGAATTACCTCTGATGAGATTTCATGATTTCATGAAATATAAAGCAGTTTGAGATAGGGTCACCTACCCTATTGTGTAGGATATTTAAATTTGACAGGTAAAGTTATTTTCTCAACCATCATTTATCCATCTTCCTTCTTGGACTGATGTCAAAATACTTGGAATTTGTGTGTGTGTGTGTGTGTGTGTGTGTGTGTGTGTCTGTATAGTGCACCATAGTCTGTCCACTCCTAAAAGCCCCATGGATCCTGGGATGCTGGGAACACTTTGATTAATTTATATAGTTTTGAAGCTTTATAGAAAGTTTTAAAACAGTAAAATCCTGAAATTTTCACAGTTCCTCCCTTTCTCGCTATTATCCATTTAACCTAATTTTTGAAAAAGCTTCCATTTTAATTCCTACCCAGTGAAAGCTGGAGGCGGGAGGGAACTCAGTTGAAATTCTAGGTGTAGTGCTACTTCTACATAACTGTGAATTTATATTAGTTCCCCTAAATACTGCTGAGCTTAACCCTGGATAATTATTAATGAAACCCATTCTTAAAGGTTTTAAACAGCTTCCTAAATCTGTACACCTACATGCTGCTACTGCTGAATAAAATGGCAACAAATTTGTAGGAATTGGTTGCTAGTTATAATTCATAACATCGTATAAGAATTTGACATTGAGATGGTCTTCAGATTTTCCTGAGTTAATTGAAGGATTTTTAAATGCCTGCAGATCTAATAGAGGTGTCAGTTCAGCATTTTTGCAAACAAAATGTTTTTTTTTATCCTGCCTTTATTATTTTTTATAAATAACTCAAGGCAGTGAACATACCTAATACCCCTTCCTCCTCCTATTTTCCCCACAACAACAACCCTGTGAGGTGGGTTGGGCTGAGAGAGAGTGACTGGCCCAAGGTCACCCAGCTGGGTTTCGTGCCTAAGGCGGGAGTAGAACTCTCAGTCTCCTGGTTTGCCATTGGCTCCTTCCTAGGGCTGAGAGAGAGTGACTGGCCCCAGGTCACCCAGCCAGCTTTCATGCCTAAGGCAGGAATAGAACTCTCAGTCTCCTGGTTTGCCATTGGCTCCTTCCTAGGGCTGAGAGACAGGGACTGGCCCAAGGTCACCCAGCCAGTTTTTATGCCTAAGGTGGGACTAGAACTCTCAGTCTCCTGGTTTCTAGCCCAGCACCTTAAATACTAGGCAAAACTAGTGTTTTGCAGCCATCTATATATTTATCATTGCTACAGATGCATGAAATACATGAAAACTGCAGACTCAGAAATATGTTCTGATGTAGCCTCCGGGCAGAATCTCTTTCTTTTCCCTTAGAGAATAATTATTTTCAAGATCTATGCAGAGCTAAATGCTAAAGATAGCTTAAAAAGCATTAAAAAGCCCATAAACATGACTACCATCACAATATAGGATATGCTGAATGAATCAAATAACTGCATGACTTGCTCCAGTGCTTAAAATTAAGCAATTTTTGAGAAGATACCAAAGAACATCTGAAAACCACCATCATATTACTCTTTCACTTGCCTTAGAAGTAGGAGCCATCACTCACCAGTAGAGCACCTGCTTTGAATGCAAATTTCTATGTTCAATAACTTTGGTTAAAATATCTAAATCACAAGGGGCAGGAAAAATGCCACATAATTAAGAACTCAAGTAGACAACACTAAGAATGAAGGTCCAGGAAAAAGTAGTTTCCTTCAAATCAAGCTCAACTCCTTGATAACTTAATCAATATGTCCACATCATTTTATTGGCAACAAATTTACAGTCATGGACTTTTCTGGGAGTTTCCCATCCAAGTATTAATGAGGCCTCTCCTGCATGAATTAACTTTCAGTTCCAGAGAAGGTTACCTGGAATTTACCTGCTCAGCATAACAGAAGAAAAAACACCTTTCTATTTGCAGGTGAACTATTATTAGAAGTGACCTACTTGGAATGCAAAGCTAGAAATAACCACTAGATGGCAGAAAAGTGATACAGAATATTGACTCTTTGCTGCCATCTGATGATCATTTAAGTTTTGCAGCCCAAGTGAAGTAGCCCTACTGCTATTTGTGTCCCAAGAATAAATATCAAGTTAGAGTAGGACAGATATTTGAAACGTGGGAGCTGCCTTCTATACGGTAAGAACTTTGCGCTATCCAGGTCAGAATTGTCTGGGTACTGAATGGCAGAGGCTTTGTTCCATTTCAGACAAGAACATTTTCCAATATTAAATGGAGCAGGGCTTGAAACTGGAGTCAAGTTTTCAGTTAAGAAAATCAAATGACCTCAGCCTAGCTTCTATGTCTTGCCCTGCTGTGTGGAGAGAGAGTGGCTGGCTAACATCTCTGCTACCATGAATGGTTTAGAGGAAGGTGGGGATAAACAAAGAGAGTGCCTTAATTGATGTGAGCAACCTGCCACACGTATCAGCTACACCAGCAGGTGGTCATCAAAAGTTGCATGCGGAAAATTCAGCAAGGTGTAAATGAGCATTGCCATGGCTGATACAAGTTACAACACAAGAAATTCTTGTCAAATTAGGATGTCCATACTCCAAGAAGAACTGACACTGGAAATAATTCTGTTTTTTCTATTTTTGGTTTTATTGTTTTTGTTTTAGCTGTATATGTAGTTTTTATTGTTGGGCTGTAAGCCACTCAGAGTTTGGTTTTAAGATGGGCAGCTGTACAGATGATATCAACAAACAAATAGACAAACAAGTAAAATCACTGCTGTTGATTTTTCACTACAGTACTAGGTAAAATATGACCAATAGAGATGGGCAAATCAAAAGTCCTACTACTTAAGTTGTATGCATAGGTTCTTTCACCCTTTGGTTCTCATTTGGCATCTCACTACTACTCTGTTCCACTGTTGTTGTGACCTCCCAAAATCATACATTGTGTTTTGACAGAATATTTTTCTATATACTGTGCACCTAGTGTCTTTGGGGGGGAAAGCCTAACATTTTAAATGTAATGCATAAGCCAGAAACGCCATCTTCTGCATTTCCAGATTGTATGTGATGAATCTTATTTGACCATGCATTAAAGAGATCAGCAGATCCTATTAAGCTACATCTTGGGCCATTCTCCATCAACCCAGTATTTGGATTAAAGATAAAGTTGTCTTCCAACTAAGTTTGACTTCTAGTGACTACATCTCCATGTAGCTTTCTTGGCAGCAGTGTTGAAGTGTCTTTTTCTAGGATTTCCTTTGAACTCCAGTCTAGCTTCTCACATTAGGATTTCTCAATCATTTCTCATGAAGGATTAACCAGGCTTCATATTAAATACTTTAATATTTGCCAAGTTGACCTTTTGAGGGTCAGCCAAGTTTGGTTAGGTGTGACTACCTGATATGACATGATGGGACTGTGAAATTTGAATATTCCCAGCAGGTTTGGACATAATCCAGTGTTGGCTAGGAATTTTCAGAGTCCATAGTAAATGGTTGCCCTCAATATTATAACTCAAGAAATTATAATTTGTAAGATAGCCATTCCAGATTTGCATATAGTCTCATTCTGCATATGTATAAATATTAAACATTTGAACTCAATCGTCTACATGTTAAGATTTTTCTTCTCTTTAAATGGTGTCAGGGAGTTGTATTTAGCATGAAACTACACAAAGGCTATTCATAGTTTGACAGAGAACAAACCTCTGTAGACAACTTACACTAGGTTTTTGCATTAGCCACTTAGCTGAGCGAGAAATGTGTGCCGTTTATTTGAACACGACTAACATTTTTTTCCCTCTGCCTGAAGCTAACTTTCAAGTACATGTTTTGTTTGTTTCAGGAAAAATTTCTAGTCTTCCGATCATCAGTGACTGGATATACGTAAATGAGATATAAGATTATGTTGATGAGCAATAACCCTGCAGGTTACTCATGTAAACATCCTTGATATGTGAAGAGTAGGATGAAGAATGGGAATCAAGTCTGTACAATTTGTGAATAACCAAATTAAATGCTGGTCACAAAGCATATTTTGTAGAACCTACAAGGATGTAATTGATTATGTTTTGATTGCTAATCAAGAAGTATATTGTGTGTGTGTGTGTGTGTAGAGGGAGAGAGAGAGCCAGCCAGCCAGGTGTCCTGGTTAAGGAATCAGTCTAGAAACCAGGAGTCCATGAGTTCTAGTCCCACCACAGCAACACCAGGAAGAAGACAAGATGCTGAAGAAGTACCAGGGCCTGAAGGAGGAACTAGAGACGATGTGGAAAGTGAAGGCCAAAGTGGTCCCAGTGGTGGTAGGGGCACTTGGGGCTGTGACTCCTAAGATGGGACAGTGGCTCCAGCAGATCCCAGGAACAACATCAGAGTTCTCTGTCCAGAAGAGTGCAGTGCTAGGAACAGCTAAGATACTGCGCAGAACCCTCAAACTCCCTGGCCTCTGGTAGAGGCCCGAGGTTGAGGAAGACACATCGTACCCATAGGGGTGAGAAGGTAATTATATATATATATATACAGACACAGACACAGACTGTTTTGAAACTGTTAGGTAATGAGATGGGTTGTATTTGCCTCAATAGACTCCAAGCAGTGTGAAGTTCTCTTAAACTCTTGCTGGTGATCTACTGACATGTCTTGATTAGATTCACATATATCATGCTAAACCATTATTTGATTTATTGATTATGTGCCATCAAGTTGTTTTTGACTCTTACCGACCAAAAACCATGATTTACTTAACTCTTTAATAAACCAGAACTGAGTGACAGTAGCTTAAGCAAAAAAAAAATGTAATCATGTTGGTTGGAGTCATATAGAGTTCTGATTTTTCCCAAAACACTTATTTTTTTTGTTCTACCTTTTAACATTAAACACTCAGCCACCTACCCTCAAACATCCTAAACAAAGAAGTTCCAGCCACTCTAGTGATTTCATGTTGTTATCAGTCATGTGTTTCATCCATCTACAGTCCTCAGGCTGGCCAGCGAGCCGTAGTATGGCCTCCAATCCCAAAAATTGTGTGCACATTTGTGCTAAGCCAAAACTTAATATTTTACTCTGATGTGCAAACTGAGTTATGGACAGTCATATTATGCAGAAGAACACTGATTAAAATTGCTCTTCCTTCCTGGTAGAGCAGTTGAGATTCTCCTACACTGCACAACATTTAAGAAGAATGCAGAACAGCTGAAGGCCCTTAGGAAGAGAAGTCCTGAGATAGTCTGAGGAAGGAGAGGATGACCCTTGGTTTCCAGACTAAAAGGCTGTAGCCAGAGGAAGGAAGCACAGGGAGGTTGAGAGGTAGAGGTGATCATAGATTCTTCTTTCCCTCCTGTTTCTTTTGGTTTGGGTTTAGTATACTGTGTGAATCTGGACATTTTGACTTACAGTACATATTCAATAGACTATGTGTTGGACAAACTATAGCTTAGTATGATGTGATGATGATGATGATTTTGTGTCCAGAGCTGTGGTTTGATCTGGTGTTAGAAGGATTAGCCGTTCACCATTTCCAGGGTATGCCCGATTGTATTGTTTTGACAATCTTCGGGGAGGCTCCTTCTGTGTACGCCAGTATGTGTTGTTGTTGTTCAGTCATTTAGTCATGTCCGACTCTTCGTGACCTCATGGAGCATAGCACGCCAGGCCTTCCTGTCCTCCACTGTCTCTCGGAGTTTACTCAAATTCATGTTCATTACATCGGTGATGCTATCTAATCATCTCATCCTCTGCCGTCCCCTTCTCCTTTTGCCTTCAGTCTTTCCCAGCATCAGGGTCTTTTCCAGGGAGTCCTCTCTTCGCATTAGGTGGCCAAAGTATTTGAGCTTCAGCTTCAGCATCTGTCCTTCCAATGAGCAGTCAGGGTTGATTTCCTTTAGGATTGACTGGTTTGACCTCCTTGCAGTCCAAGGGACTCTCAAGAGTCTTCTCCAGCACCACAGTTCGAAAGCATCAATTCTTCGGCGCTCAGCCTTCCTTATGGTCCAACTCTCACAGCCATACATTACTACTGGAAAAACCATAGCTTTAACTATACGGACCTTTGTCGGCAAGGTGATGTCTCTGCTTTTTAATATGCTGTCTAGGTTTGCTATAGCTTTTCTCCCAAGGAGCAAGCGTCTTTTAATTTCATGGCTGCAGTCACCGTCTGCGGTGATCTTGGAGCCCAAGAAAATAAAATCTGTCACTGCTTCCATTTCTTCCCCTTCTATTTGCCAGGAAGTGATGGGACCAGATGCCATGATCTGGGTTTTTTTAATGTTGAGTTTCAAGCCAGCTTTTGCACTCTCCTCTTTCACCGTCATCAAGAGGCTCTTTAGTTCCTCTTCACTTTCTGCCATTAGGGTGGTATCGTCTGCATATCTGAGGTTGTTGATATTTCTCCCGGCAATCTTAACTCCAGCTTGTGATTCATCCAGCCCGGCATTTCTCATGATATACTCTGCATATAAGTTAAATATATGTGTAATATATTTGTAATATATGTGTAAGCCTATCTATATACTGAATCCAGTAGTTCAAGGGGCTAAAGGAAAAAAGATAGGGAAACTTTTACCCAACCCATGTTTTTCTGTGAAGTATTCTTAAAGTCTTTGAGACGTACTCAGTCACAACAGTCCTACCTCAGAATATTATTTGTTGGACTGCCATATCAGGGTTTCAGAGATCCAGACAGTTACTACATGGCAGTGGAGAAATACAAAAAAACTCTAATCTGTTGCTGTTGTGTAGTAGTGTGTAGGATTTGTGCAGTCTAGGTGAGATTGCTCTAAGGTGTGTCTGAATTAGAGAATGAAATACTTTCTGACCAAATTATCAAAGCATTAGCTAATAGGGTTTTACCCATGTAGCATGATTTTGTGTGCTGCAAAGGTATCCTGTTATCCCTTCTAATTGAATGATCAGAAAGCATAACCTAGAATGTGCCCCAGAATTCACTGCAGTGAGCAAGGGCAACATGAAAAGTTTTTCTGGATATATATTAATTGTAGCGGCCCTCCTGGATTGACCAATTAGGAAAGATCTAAGTCACTGCTCATGTGCTATCCTTTCATTTTTAGTCCTTGATTGTCTACACTGCTTACCTTCATCACTACCCATAACTTTCTTGATATTACAGTTGTTGTTAATTGTGACCAATTGGTGTTGTGATCTCTTCACTTTGGGCCCAAATTAGAAGATTGTCTTTGACCTGTGTAGCGTCATATAGGCTGGGATCTTAGTCACTAACAAAATGTCTCTTTCTGTGAGTTTCCACCCATACCTTAAAGGTATCTTCTGAAATTCTTGTCCGGGTCAACCCTCAATCACATGTGGTGGCATAAAAGGGCTTTGAAAATATCTTTGGAAAACTAGCGGGGACTCATGTGGAAACATTTCTATTCATTTAGGTTTTACCTTTCTTTTAATCTCTGATATTTGGTTTACGTTTTATCAATGTTGTAAATCCTAGTTGTGTTTTGTTATTTCAGATACATGCCATTTAATTTTGATCTAAACTAGTGTTGTATTGATTGCTGTGATTTAACTGTCTTTGTTATGTGGGATTTGTACAATGCTTAGAGACAGATTATGAGTTAACTAAGAATTTAGTAAAACAAATAACTGATGTTTAATATTAATGCTTAGCATATAAGCAAGCCTGCAACGTACAAAGTTTGCATTTTGGTTAATTTTGGAATTTGATTGAATCTCTTGTTTAAACTAGAAGCTGATTCTGAATGTCAGTTCTGAGTCCATTCTTTGACAAAGTTCTTATACACTGTTGCATTTTGTATGGGGTAGAGCTGCAATTTTAACTCTTTGTGTTAAGTAAATGTGCAACTGACTTGGTCCAAATATCACATTTCTGATTCTACAAATTATGACTTGGAAGATTTTTTTTACTATCTTTTGCATAAATTGTCACCTGCTTTGATATTAACAAACCCTTAAAGAAGCCAGCTTGGAATTAAGCTTTTCTGCATGGAAAACATGTGCATTATCATTAAACCATGATTCTCTCTTCTAACAGATTGGGGCATCATTACACATAATGCAAACACCAAAGAAACAGTCTGGATCCCTCTCTGAAGTTTAATTTTCTTGAAGGTTATGAAAGTATCCATCTGTGGCTACCAGTAAATTTTAAAACACTATTAATTAGTCATCAGATTTAAATATCTTTTTGCATGTATGCTTATATATGATTGAATTGCATTACTGTGGACTGAATGAGTTCAGGATGCAGCTGAATATTTCATTATTGTAGTTAGGCATCATGCATGGGAATGCTGCAGTGTGTCTTTTTGTGAGGATCATCATTGTTAAGAGTAGAACTATCGATATATAGAACCATCTGTCTGTACCATAAAGATGCAACTGGGTTGGGATTACTGATAAGTTTCCATTGTTTCTCTAAAGCCAGCTGTTCCAATTATCACATGAAATGGTTCCTGAGCGTGCATGGCATTGAATGTTTCTATGCAATTATAACACTGACATGCTTTGCAGGCAATATTTTTCAGAAATAGGACTTCTAACTGCAGGAGGTCAAGCATTAATGTCCAGTGTTATGGAAAGCATTATTTTAATTGGCAGTACATTAGTATGGCTTAAATTAAACTTGAGAATTTTTAAACATTGGCATGGGGTCTAGTAATTGTCAGCCATTATTTCATTCAATTGCAATATTATGACTGGGAACCATGTTTTTATGTTACAGGAGGCTTGCATCAATAGTAACAGCTAAGCTGCATGAGATTCTGTTGAATCTTGATAGGCCTTCTTTTGCCTGTTCAAGATATCAGGTGGCATACTGGTTGAACCTGGATTACAAGGAATGTTTCAGGAATCCAGGTGAAAGGAATGAAGTGTTACTTAGAAGAACAACAAGAACAACAAAATTATAGCTCATTGGTCTGGATTGCATGCTAAAGGTCCTAGGGTAGATCTTGAACTTATTCGGGTAGACTAGGAAATGCTCCTGTGTGAATACCAGGGGGCTGTTCCATGTCGGTGTAGAAAATATTGAGGTAGATAAACCCATGATACCAATTCATGACCTGACTCACCCTTCTCACTTGGCCATAAGTCATGGCTTACAAGTGACAGTGGCTCACCTGATGAATTCTGTTAAGCCATAATGTAGTTGCTTGATTTTGGCTTAGTGTATGTGAAACCAATCAATTGTGATTTATTCAATAATCCTTGGTTAAGGAAGCAAAGATTTACTGTAGAACCTAATATTTTATTGAGGGGGATACCATTTGATATCAGTGTCTGACTCTCTTGCATCAAAGACTCTTAAAGCCCACTTTAAACTATTGTGGATATAGCTTATTTTCCTTTGAAGTAACTTAGTAAGCCAGCTCTTCTGTGCTTTGCTTCTTTTACTGGATGGAATTGGATTTCTGTCCCACAGTCTGCCTTGCTGGTGCCACTGATTGCAAGTGAAGTATGTAAAAAATAAAAATGTATTTGTTTTTTAAAAAATTGTCTGCCTCTTTAAGAGCAAGTTTCCCCAGGGCAGCATACAAACCATTACAATCACCAATTAAAATTTTAAATATGCAATAAAATCCTTATGCCTTTCATTCTCCCCACCTTCTCCCTCTTAATGTACATCCTTTTAATTTCAACACACTACTCAATTTTCTCTTATGAAGTATTACCACTTTGTATCACCTTCAGCATGGAAGGTGTATCCAGAGAAAACCCACCAAAGTAGGGAATGGAAGTATTAAGAATAAAGGAAAAGATGTTATTTTGGATATATGGTCCCAAAGAACTAGACTGCTCTCAGAAGTGAATTAAGCCCCCAATAGCTCAATTCAGTCCACTGACATTTTGATCATATTGATCTGTATGTATATGTTGAGAAGATTCACCACTGTGTTAAATCATGCATGGTTGGTTCCATTTTGGTTTAGCATTATGGAATTCACCCAGCTGCTGTCAGTAACTTATAGTTGAAACAAACCCTGATTTAGTGTTACACATGAACCCAGCCACAATTTTTTTCTTGTCTACAATGCTTTTTACATTGGCATTATCCAGTGTGTGTGTGTGTGTGTGTATTATATATATACATATCTATATCTGCAGTATATTAATTAGACAATGAGATATATGTACTGGATAACAATAGACTCTCATAAATTGTTTTAAAAACCAGGTTGATTTTTCTATAGACAGTGTTTTAATACTTAATTTAGTGCTTGGAATTCTTTCAAGGAGACTTGGAATTAAGACAACTGGGCTTTATGCCAGTCCCTTCACACAACTGTTTTTTATTAAGATGAGTTGTGTTGAGTTTGCAATATCAGGAGTAACTTTATCCCATTTTAACCTATTCTTAATAGGAGACAGAACTGCAATTCCTTTGGTAACCTACTAGATCATCCTTGGAATGATATCAGGAAATATATCCCTTTACAGCAGCCAAGATCCTTTCTGATCTTGAATTAATAACAATTGACTATTTGTAGCCAGTTACTAGCTTTTCAAATCATACAATGTGAAAATTTTTAATTTGTACTGAGTGGGTGACTAACCTAAAATAAAAGCTGCATTATTCCATACTGAGTTTCTGGAGAAAGAAAGACAGGTTGAAAATACGTTCAACCTCTAGAAAATTGTCATTGGGTATGGTTCAATGTAGACTTCAGCATTGCTGGGCAGGAGCAAACATTTAGCATTGTATTTCCGTGTAAATGATGTTTTTCAAATTGCATATTTCTGGAAATGGTAATCTGTGTCTCTACTCCCAGTAATGTATAATTTAAAAACTCTATTATTTTTCTATTTTTAGAAGTATACAGATGACAGCTGCTGGTGCAAGTTTAGAGAAATAATTCCATTAATAAGTTCCATTGCCATTTTCTTCTACAAATTACCAGACAGATGGAAAATGTACTGTGGTGAAAAGTACCCATGTGTGCCTTCCCTTAAAATGTAACCTACATCACAGAGATATCAGAATTCAAACTCAGAATATCAGGATCTGACGGAACCCAATTTCGCATAATGCCTCCAAAATAGGGTGCAGCCATGATTATGATATTGAAGTATAGGAGTTAATTGAATCAAACCATGCTCTTGCAGATGCACTGAAACTATAGATATCGGGAACTTTTCAGTCAGGATCTTCTTGAAGTAGAAATTCTTGAATTGAGACATTCAGCAGATTTATATTACCTTCATCCAGACCCTGATGAGCTAATTTCTGTAATGTATGTAATAGTAATTCATTCCATTTTTTAATATATGTAACATAGTGGTACTTTTAGATATTCATGTTTTACACTTATATTTAATACGTATATTCTTAATGTCAATATTCTCATCTAGTATAGGCCACTTCAGTGGGTAGGTAAAAGCATTCCACGCGCGTCATGCAGCCACATGACCGTGGAAGCGTATTCGGACAACTGGCTCTTCGGCTAACAAACGGAGATGAGCACCGGCCCCTAGAGTCAGACACGACTGCACAAATGTGTGGGGGGAACCTTTACCTTTACTTAGCGAACATAGGCACTACAAATCTAGTCTGAAACTCATCTGCTATTGCTGCCGACGGTTTAAGGTGACTTCCAGGTCGGAATTCAGATCTGGTCACAGAGCAAATTGACTTGAGCATCACTGCTCAAGTCAATTTGCTCTGTGACCAGATCTGAATTACCAATTCAGATCAATTACCAACCAATTACCATTCTGCTAGATCCCAGCTTCCTCCTGTTGTAGTCTCATATTTTCCATCCAATGGAGAACTCCCATGTGGAAGCAGCAGCCATTTCTACAGAAAAAGCAGAATTTTGATCTGTTGGATTGCCCAAGGACAGCTGTGTAGCTACGGAAGGGCAGCAGAGCCCATCCTGCCTCTCTGGTCCTGTTCTTTCAACCGCCCAGGGTCTCTCCTTGTGGGGGAGATGGGCGGGACATAAATGTAATAATAAATACAAATAATGGCTGGACATCAGGACCGGAAGTGGCTCTTAAATGGAGCACTGTATTGCTTAGCTGCTTGCCACCATTACAAGGACAGTGAACAAATGTATGTTGCTTCTTTTTCTTCAGAGTGGGAAGGAATATATTTTCAAAACCAGATGATCGTTCTTTACTAGGAACAAGTTGTAATTGATTTTAGGTTCACCCTGAGTGCTGTAAACATGCAAACAAGTTAATACTCCTATTCCTGTAGCCTCCTGGTTCAATAAAATGGTATGAATAGCCTATTTCAATCCTGGCTTGAATTGTAGAATGAACGTAGTTGAACAATAGAGTGGTCATCTGAATGTCCTAAGCCAAACTGAGGTGGCTGTCATGCCCCTGGATTCCCATTAATATTGGGACTTAAATTTTTATGAGATAACCAGGCTATACTTCATGCTGCTTGCAAAAGCCATCTATGATATGGTGCTCCACACCTTCAGTCCAATTTGTAAGATTCACTTGATCATGTAAAACATTTCTTCCACATTTTGGGAGTGGTGTCCTAGATTACGTTTTCTCTTCACTTTCTGAGTGTTACTGTGTTAGACATTGTCTTTGTGAGCTTCATTACAAAGTCCAATTGTGGAGTAAAATAGATGGTTCAGAGTGTACCATGTCAGAAAACTAGGCTGTAGTTTTGAATCAAAACATCCTGTTCTGCGAATCAGTTACAATTGTGAGGAAACAGCAGTAGTTTGAGCACTTCTCCAAACTTTGATTTTGCACTCCTACAAGAAGATGTTAAAGCAGCAGAACAGAAACAGACTCACCTTGCATATTCTTTTATATCCCTACAATCTCCCTAACCACTATTGCTTCCAAACTTGGTAGGGGAATTGTCAGGGACGGAGGTGGTGGATCAGGGATGCAATCAGCATCATTTGAGTGATGGTATCATGACATAGGTGATGTTGTCATGGCTTTACCAGATGCCTGTGTACTATTCCTGGCCCCATTAGCCCTTCTGTGGGAGGGTGAGGGAGAGGGTGTGTGCACATATGTGTGCATATGTGTAGGTGTTTGTCTCTATCTGTATATACCTTTGCTCAGATACTTTTGGAGTAAAGAAAACAAGTTTCATATTATAAGAGATGAAGGTGATAATTCATCATAATTTATTGCGGTCTTAGACCAGTGCAAGGCTAATGTTCTGTGAAATATACATAGTCTATCTTAAAATGATAACGTAGGATAAAATAGAAAGTTAAAAATTAAAATACAATTAAAATACATTTATAGACTATCTAACTAGACAATATAAGTGTAATCTAAGATACAACCCATAAAGGTAAAGGTTCCCCCTGCACATTTGTGCAGTCGTGTCCGACTCTAGGGGCCGGTGCTCATCTCTGTTTGTTAGCCGAAGAGCCAGCGTTGTCCGAAGACGCTTCCACGGTCATGTGGCTGCATGACGCGCGTGGAATGCTGTTACCTACCCACTGAAGTGGTCTATACTAGATGAGAATATTGACATTAAGAATATACGCATTAAATATAAGTGTAAAACATGAATATCTAAAAGTACCACTATGTTACATATATTAAAAAATGGAATGAATTACTATTACATACAATACATTACAGAAATTAGCTCATCAGGGTCTGGATGAAGGTAATATAAATCTGCTGAATGTCTTACTTAAAAATGATGGTCTTGGGCACCACAGCATAGTAGATAATATTGCTTTATTAAAAGGATAAGAGATCATTTTCTGTGGCAAAATACAATTATTATCTTAAGAACCCTACTGGGTCCTAAACACAAAACCTCCTTGTTTATGTTTTAAACTACATGAGTTGGTCAGAACTGATAAGAATATCTAAAATAGCTTCATATTTTTTGTTTGAAACTGACCAAAATATATTGGTCTAAAGCTTAATTCTACCACAACAATGACCTTCTCCATGGCAGTGGAAAAAAGGAAGTATGGAATGCCTGAACGATGATCATGCTGGTCAGACGTTTTTGCTTCTGTTTCTTTTTCCTCTATTGGTAGGAAAGAGACTGGCATTTTGTGTCAGTCTTTGGAAGAGAGGAACATTTTTATGATTTTTTAACAAGTTCTTGCCTTTCAGTTATAAGGGAGGTGGTTGGGCTTTTGTTTTTTTTGTTTTGCTTGATAAAGGAAAAGTACATGTGGGGACGAAAGAATATGAATTTTCCTCTGTTGCCTGTAGTACTTTGACAGGGTTCCTGAGGAGATACTCTGTGTGAAAGCTGAGGTACCATGCCCTGTAATGATTTCATAGTAGACTGTTTTGTAGATTGCCACCGGAAACAGCAATGAGGCTAACTTTCTATGTTTATATTTGGTTTTTCCTAGGAGAGAGGAGAAAATCTTTGTGCTATGTTCTCTCCCAAGACACCTCTCTCTGCCTCATCCCTGCACACAACATGGAAAATTTATCAGGGCCAAACAATTCAGGTTATCATAGACTCCTTCTCATCTGTGGCTGTTGTGGCTGTTGTGGGTCTTCCGGGCTGTGTGGCCGTGTTCTGGAAGTTGTGGTTCCTAACGTTTCGCCAGCATCTGTGGCCAGCATCTTCAGAGGGCAGGAGCACAGATAGAAGCAAAATCTCTGTGCCCAGGTACTCTGTGTCCTTCTCATCTCCTTCCAATGCTGCTACTGGAATGATCCGTTGTTACATGTTACTTTTTTGATTGGCTCAACCAGTCTTAGGCTGAAGCTATTAGTTTCACCCATACTAAACCATTGGGGCCAAAATATATATTTAGCAGTCTTGATTGTATTTGAATTTATTAAATTTCTCCAAGGTACTTGGATGAAGAAAAAAAAAGTAAAGTGAAGCATAAAGGATGATTTTAAGGCCTGAGAGTTTCAGTTGTTGATATGAAGGGATATACACACATAAGGGTTACTATATCTAGGCTACAGAAATCCAGTCAACCACTAGATGATAACGAAGTTAGTTTTCTTTGCTGCCATCTAGCAGTTGTCTGGATTTTTGCAGACCAGAACTGGTAGCCTAAATATAAATATTTGTTGCTCTTGCAGAGCTATTCCTAAAGATAATCATAATTCTGAATTCACTTTAAAGGTATTGATCTGCCACTATATCACTTTGTTGGGGGAATACGGTAGCTGCTTTGAACGGACTATATTTTAGCCTGGAACAAAAGGAAAGAGATTTACTTGGTAGGACTAATGACAGCAATGCAAATTTTCTAATGATTCCCTGCCAAGGCAACTGATGAGGTCCTTCATAGCACAGAATCCCAATGAAGCTGTGCTGAGAGATCCCTATTACCAAGAATAGATGACACTGCTTGATGGAAATGCTGCTGCCTGCAAGTTGACTGCAGTTTTCCACTTGTGTCAAGAAGCAGTGACAAAGACTGAAAATCTCAAGTTGGGAGAAACCTCTTTTTTTTAAAAAAAATACAGAACTCCCTTCTGCTGGTGTCTTTTTCTTTCAACTAAAAATGTAAAGGAAAAGCTGAAGTAGTTTTTGCAATGGTGGTGAACTCTCCAACTTTTTCTATAGTAGATCAAGGTATGAAAGAAGGAGAAATATAAACTCAGCAGTAAAAATGACAAAAGTACTCCATTCCTGAGTCAAAATATGAATACTTGCAAAGTTTTCTTTTGTTTTTCTTTAAATAGAAGATCTCATCTGGACATTACTAGACATTGCCCAACAAGACTAGGCAGGGCTATAATTATCCCAGTTTTTAAATAAGGGAAAGAGGTGATTCTGCTGACTATTATCCAATTGGTTTTCTGAGCATACAGTAGTTAGCAAGTTTTATGTTTGGCACCTAGAATGGAAATTTGAAGAATGGATGGGTAAGGAAACTATCTGTAATACATAGGCTTTAGAGTTGATTACTCCAGCACATATCAAATTTCAGTGCGTCATCATTTGGTTAGGAAATAGAGTGACAAATCTAAATCTTTTTATATAATTTTGCTGATTTTAATTTTAAAACCCCTCCAGTGGGAAATACCCAGGGACACTGAGATTGATTGATACCTTCTTTACATCCTCGAACAACTGTATTTAAAACTTTAGAAGTAGAGTAAGATGCAATTCACAAGACTTACTTTCAGATCAAACCTCTGTACACGAGGGTGTCAGGCAGGATTTTGTACTGCCACCTTTCCCATTCAGTATTTATATGAATTTACTTAGATAGAAACCCAAAATTTCCAACCCTAAAAAATACTATATATGGATGTCCCACTTTTGCTTTACAATGATGAAGCAGCTACCAGTTTTAGAACTTATTCTGATCACAGAAACACACTTGATGCAGTGTGTACATCTGTGCTTTCCAAAGTCCCGCCGTTGGTGACACACCAACGGTGGTGGCATGCGTGGCGGCGGCCTCGTGTTTCGTGCTAAAACCCGGAAGCGCTGATGACTAATGTGTCGCGACACACAGTTTGGAAAGCTTTTATGCCTGGTAGGCTGTACATAAGGTCCTTTGCAATATGTGTGAAAGTTTATGAAGCACATCTATTTGATTAATTAAAGCAATGGTGGCTGTTTCCACACTTGTACAACTGCTTCGTTATGTGTGTGCCCATTCAGTCTTTAGTGATCCAAAGAGAAGTGCTTCATGCACACTTCTGCAAATCACAAAGCACGTCTTTCGGAGGATTTGCACAGCACCACTGCCTGATAATCATCTTGTGCCAAGGAAATATGAGTAGGTGATAGCTCCTTCTCTGCTGCTCATTTGATAGGTCCTTCAACATGCAAGGGGATTTCATATCGCCACTTGATGACTTTATGCAACTCATGCTTTATGTACTAGATGAACAATCAGGGTTAATTTGGCTCCAACTTACCAGGCTCACACAACACACTTTGTCATAATGCATTGCTTACAAACTACAGTGTCTGGTTTATTCCACATGCTCAGCCATGCCTTTATGTGATAGATGAACAGAGGTAATATACAACTTCTGCACCTTTATTGGCACGTGGTAAGAACTGCCAGGTACCTCCATGACCATCTTGTACAAGTTGGTGGGAGACTTTTGTTTTCTCACCTTTCATTTTCCCTTCAAAATATTGATACTCTTAGTGGTGAAATGGCATCATACCTATTGGGTCATTCTGGGGCAAACTGAGAAGACTCTTGGGCTAATGTAATGGTATATGGGAATGACCTTGGGAGACAGGGGAAGAACCACATCCAGGGCAATGGTCGGATAAGAGGCAGCTTAGTCCGTAGAAGGAAGGTGGACGTGGCAAACATCTCAGAAGGGACCCTCCCTAGTTTCTTGGGCTCTAAAGGAGATGGGGAGAAATGTAATTTCAGACTTGCAAGATTCTGTTAATGTAACCTTACAGTAAAGTAGAATTAGTTCATCTGGGTGTGCTTTGTGTCTGGAGTACCTTGCAAGGCTGACAGCTAATGATTCTTGGATAGGCTGACCATACGTCCCGTTTTTTAAGCATTTTTCAACCGTCCCATTGTTTTCATAAAAATCTCAATTTTTCAAACCCGGCAGGAATGGCATGGAAGGAGGATCTGAGCCGGAGCGTGGACCGGGGGGGCGGGGTTTGCAGGCGGGAGCCAATCGTGTGGACCAGGGGGCGGGATTTGCAGGTGGGAGCCAATCGTGTAGACCGGGGGCGGGGTTTGCAGGCGGGAGCCAATAGCGCAGACCGGAGGCGAGGTTTGCAGGCGGGAGCCAATAGCGCAGACCGGGGGCGGGGTTTGCAGGCGGGAGCCAATTGCATGGACCAGGGGGTGGGGACCCCTGTATTTTTCATGAATACGGAATATTACATAAGGCCCCGTCCCATTTTGCCATCCTGAAATATGGTCAGCCTATTCTTGGAAATATCAGTAATGATTTTGATGTTACAGAAAAGATAAAAATTACTATGGTTCTTCTGTTCTTCACTGTATAGAAAATACATTTGCCTCAGTACCAGTTCACTTTTCCTTGTTTTGTTTTTTGGTTGCACTAGTTTATAGCTATTGAGCCAAAACTCCAGTGACTGGATTTTGATTTTGAGCTTACTCTACAAGCATGAGACATGCTGCTTTGGTTTCATGTTATGCTTTGCCTTTAAATATATATTCAAATTGGGTAATCAAATTTGCATATGAATGTTGACAAATTCTGTGCATGCCTTAAAATTCAGGGACATGTTGGTTGACAGTCAGCTTGTTTGTTTGTACTTGATCATTGAATATACTCCCAATGGTTAGAAATCTGTGTGTCTGTCTCTCTATCTCTTATATAATTAAATTTGATACGTCCTGGTACTAAGCAAGGGCAGTGTAACTTAATATTCAGCTTTTTACTATTCAAGTAGCAGGAAAGTCTCTGGAATTTTGTATTTTTATAATTAATCTGAAAACTGAAGGATGTTTCATCTGCCTATCTACACCATCTGTAATGAGGTTTGAATTACAAAACTCACGATGGAAGGTGCCGATATATCTGAACAGAAAATGAGATAAGAACATAAAATTCTATAACTCTGCAATGCACAATGTGACCTACCAAGTTGAATGGGATATTGAATTAAGGGGATTATTTTTTCTCTGAAGAGGTTCTTTCTGAAAGTAAAGTAGGAGATCATATGGAAGATCTAGCTGGTTTGTCACCATGGATGAAATAATCCATTTCATGCATTCTATTGGATTTTATGTTTTAATTTTAATCTATTTTATTATTATTATTATTATTATTATTATTATTATTATTGACATTTTGGTACGTTTGATTATTATATTGCAGACCACTAAGTGGGGGAAATATCAGAAAAATGCATAAATTTTGAGATAAATATAATGTACCTTCCCAAAAGATGAATGTTGGTAAGCTTTTGAAATCTTTGATCAGCTTCTAATTTTGTGGGGATGGAAACCCTTCCTCTTGGAAGTAGGTGTGTGTTGGGTCAGTAAGTGTTGATTTGGAGCCTTGGTTTTACCTGCTGAACCTGATCTTTGTGTTTCTATCTTCTGCCTGCCAAAGTTTGCAAGATCCAAAAGAAAGAAAGAAAGGTGATGGTTTTCCTATTTTAATACTGAGTCACAGAGGCTGATTCAGACTGCCATGATGTATGGACTTTCCATTTAGGTATAGGACAAATGGGCTCCACGCATCTACTGTACATTATTCACTGTCATTCATCTTTCCCCAACCATCTTCCATATCAGTTAGACTATAACTCTGAGAATGCCCAACCTGAATGACCATCTATCATGCTGTCTGGGTGTTCTGAATATTGTCCTGTAATAAATATGGAGAAATAAGGTTTAACCTTAAATAAGGTTAAAATAATAATTTAACCTTAAATAAGGTTAATCTAGTCATTTAACACAAAAATGGAAAACTGGTGGCTTGCTGGATTTTGTTAGACTTCACTTTTCATCATCCCTGCCTATCACATTTCTGGCTGGGGCTCCTTGATGGTATAAAAGGTAAAGGTTCCCCCCGCACATTTGTGCAGTCGTGTCTGACTCTAGGGACTGGTGCTCATCTCCGTTTGTTAGCTGAAGAGCCAGCGTTGTCCAAAGACACTTCCACAGTCATGTGGACGGCATGACACGCGCAGAATGCTGTTACCATCCCACCAAAGTGGTACCTATTCATCTACTTGCATTTGCATGCTTTCGAATTGCTAGGTTGGCAAGAGCTGGGGCGAGTGCGGGAGCTCACTCTGCACGCAGGGCTAGGGATTCGAACCTCCGAACTTGTGATCTTCCGATCGACAAGCCTGGCGTCTTATCCGCTGAGCCACCACGCCCGTATCCTTGATGGTGGAGTCCAACAAAAAAAGCTACAGGATCCTCATTCCTGTTTTAAAGAGCTCTAATTTATTGCAATATTCAATATTAATTATTATGCTGTATGGGATTAACAAGTACTGTTGCGTGATTCTGAACCCAGGCATTTTGGGAGAAACTTCCTCACTGTGCTCCATTCAAAATGTTATGAAGCTTCATCAACTTGTCCATTTGACCTATTGGGATAGATTACTTGCATTATGAGTAGTTCTCATTTTCAAAACCAAACTTTTTTTGGGGAGGGGGGTAGTTTAGACCTGAGCTGTGTTTTTTTTTAATGGTGTCCTTTAAAAGAAGAGTAAACAGGACATCCTTACGATAAAGAAACATTTCTTTCTAGTGACCTACATGACAGCTTTGGCAACATAATAAATCTTACTAACCTTCTCTTCATTTAGCTATACGTGTGAGGATATTTCTTCAGGGAATCTTAAGTATAAAGTATAAGCAAAAATACCAAGCCATAAAGCAAGCCTGACACTTAGTATTTTAAAATGCATGGATATGCGAAGGATTTATGTCCTGTATCAGAGGATTCCCCCCTCCATGCCATTCGGCTTTTCCAAACAGTCGTCTTTATTTTCTGAAGAAGACCAGAAATATTCAGAAGATTCTATTCAGCCAGTTATTCTGAAAAGCAGGCATGGGACTGCTATTAAATGAGGAATGAAGTAAATAAAATCTGACATGACCAATTAGTTGGCAGCATCTAGCTCTCAAAAACTGAAGCAGGGTCATACCTGGGTATGAAGGAGGCTTTAAAAAGTCCACTATAAATGTATAAGATGGTGGCATCTGACTGGCCTGGTTTGGGCTTGGAAACTAAGCAGGGTCAGATCTGCTGAGTATGTGGATGGGAGACTAGTCGGGAATCCCAAATCTGTAGGCTAGACTCTAAAAATATTTTTTTTAAAAAAAAATCTAGAGCAGACTATACTTGTGCTGTTGTCAAAACAACTACAGTACCTAAGGTAAAGGTAAAGGTTCCCCCCGCACATTTGTGCAGTCGTGTCCGACTCTAGGGGCCGGTGCTCATCTCCGTTTCTTAGCCGAAGAGCCAGCGTTGTCCGAAGACGCTTCCACGGTCATGTGGCCGCATGACGCGCGCGGAACGCTGTTACCTACCCACCGAAGTGGTACCTATTCATCTACTTGCATTTGCATGCTTTCGAATTGCTAGGTTGGCAAGAGCTGGGGCTAGTGCGGGAGCTCACTCCGTCACGTAGGGCTAGGGATTTGAACCTCCGAACTTGCGATCTTCCGATCGACAAGCCTGGCGTCTTACCCGCTGAGCCACCACGCCCCCTTACAGTACCTAGTAACGTCCATATAGGCACCAGGATATGAGCCCAACACAAGTGCTTCTTTTTTTAACTTCAAACATATTTGGGGAGTCAGACCATGTCACTGAAACCCATCTCTGCCTTAAAACTGAACTAGCTGCTTGACGTACCGTATTAATTTCTCCAGGATGCATTTTACCCATACAGTTGAACACACACAGGCTCCCAGATGGAGTTCCAAGTCACCATAATGTTTTCACATATAGAGCTGTACAATCAATGGTTGCGTCTCTATATGGATGCCAAGGAGGAACAATTCAAACTAGGTGACATCCAGATGAGCCCATTCAGCATGACTTCACTCTCCATTCCTGCACTGATGCAAATGTGCAAGTGGATTTCAAGCACAGGTACGTAGAGATCTGTGTAGCTCCCATCCTGATGACGTTCTGGAAGTCTTTAAAAACTGATTTGGTCTCCCCGGTTTTGGGGTAGGGGACTGTGGAGCCCAGTGGGTTATTTTTTCTGTCTTAAGGGTGTGTGTTTGTCCAGACCCATGAGATTTCTTTTCCATTTCTTTTCCTTTTATTCTTTTCAGGTGGCCTCTAAATTTACTAATTTAAGACATTTGTATAGCTGCCCCTCTTAAAAACAAATTCTGGGTGGCTTCCAACCCAACGGTAAAAGCAGCACGTACAGCTAAAACCAAAAAGCAGTAAAACAGAAAAACTGGTTGCGTAGCCACACATTCTTGACACAACCCCTCATGTTCTCATCCTGCTCTGAACTTGCCAATCCCAGCGCCTGGGGAAGAGCCAGGTCTTGAGTGTTCTCCAGAAGGTCAAAAGGGTGGGGTCCTGTCAGACCTCCAGGGGGAGGCTGTTCTATGAAACTGGTAAATAAATAAATGATTTCTCCTGAAGCCCAAATGGTAAAATCTCTGGTGCTTTGTCTGCACCCGTAAGAGGAAAGGTGGAAGAGGTTTGAGCTCAGTTGGCTGCCATCAGGGCTTGGAGCTAACAAGAGCAGAGCAGAAATTTGGGCTGCTGGGAGGGAGAAGACGACTTTGGATAAGGTGGAGTGTTTCATGCTTCCGTCTGCCAGCTCTTCCCAGCCAGTTCCTTCATATTTGACTCAGTCTTTCTGTTCTGAGAGGGGAGAAAAAGGAGGTTCACTCACTAGAGTAGCAGTATTGCCAAAGGGAAATGAAAAGGAGGAGGCTGAGGGAAGATTTCTTTCTGCCACTGGAGGGAAAAAAAACCACACAAAGTAGTATTTATTAATGGGATTATGGAACTGAAAAGATGAGACTCCCTGGAAAGAAAGAAGAAGTCTCATTAACATCTAAATTGATGGTGAATGGCATCAACCAGCCCACTCTTTTTATTTCCAGTTCTTTTCTTCTGGAGGTGGGGGAGAAATTGGGTTCTTCTGCTATCCGGGCCTTGGCTTTATTCTGAAAGGTAGAAATTGCAGGCTGTAAAGATATTTGAAAAATCATTAAATGGGCATTCACGGACAGCCTGAAAGCAGGCCAGCCCAAGGCAGATCGTCCTCCTTTGACAGGGTGTGGGATGCAGAAAACTGGCTGGGAAGGTTGGTTCCTCTTGGATCAGGCAAAGGAGCAGTTTTGTGACATGCCACTCTGCGGCTTACAGTGGTCCCTCTGTTTGAACACCTTACAATCAAACTCCATGTTCCTGAGAGGAGAGAGTTCACTCTGCACAGTGTGCTACCCTGGCAACCTGGTAGAGTTCCAGCAGACATCTGTGTGGGAGCTAACGTTTTTCCTTTGGAGCATTAACCCCTTTCTAGAGAAACTGGATTTCATTTCTCTCTTGCTCGCCCGCTCTTCTTGACAATGGACAGCTGGCTGCAGAAGCAGAATGAGGATGGGAATGGAATCTCTTCTTTCAAAATTCCTTTCTTCCGCAAAGGCCGTGAGGATAGAAAGGGTTCCTTAGGTGGAGTCCAAACATGGCACTCTGGAGGAAGGAAATTCAAGCGCTTTCCATTTCACATTGGGGGATGGGGATATAAAGATAAAGTAATAATTCGGGCTGGGCACTGCCTTGGAGCAAATCCTGACTGCACGGGACAGGGCAATGCGGACCTTGTAGGAAAGCTGTGTTAGTCCACGGCAGTCAAAAATTGGTAGTACCTTTTTCAACTGACAGTTTTAATTAAAAGGCATATATATGCTTTTGTGAGCTATAGCTCACCTATAGAGTGGTTAAACCCTGCCTTTTACCCATCTTGCCTTCCCATTTATTGTGTCAGCAGCCCATCCTAAAGCACTTCCTCTTTCTTTCTCTGCATATCTCCAACCATTGCCCTTTTCCTTAATGAAAGGACATGCTTTTTTTTTAAACACTCCATTCCATTTGTGGCTATTCTTTTTCCTAAGGAAGTTAGAATGTTTTTGAAGCTTCTGTGACATCTAACCAATTGATTTATTATTATTTTTTTCTCCAAATACAGTGCTAATCAGCTAAATGTACTGAGTTTCCACCAGGAAACTCCTACATCGGTTTAGCCACTCCATGCATCCGATGAAGTGAAATGTAGCTCATGTAGCTCATGAAAGCTTATGCCTTTTAATAAAATTTGCTAGACAGAAGAGGTGCTACCAGAGTCCGTCCTGAGCAATGTAGTGTGTATTTTTAACTTGGCATTCTAACTTGCCCTGGTTGAGGCCATTCATGAATGGATGTAATTCCTGGGACTCTGCAAACCACTGCTTATTGCTGCACTGAGGTAGCTATGCTCTTCAGAAGGCTTAGTAGATCCTGCTTCCTGGATTTCCCAGGTCTTGGTAGGTGTGTGCGTGCATGCACAATCATTTCACCAATAATCCTAGTGGAAGTGGGACCCCTGGATGCACATGAAGGCTTAGTCAACCTGGGAAAAGCCTTGAAGCAAGCACACCCAGCCTCCTGAAGGACAAAGCTGCTTCATGCTTTGAGATGTGCTTTGTTTGCGCCAAGATGCTTCATAAAGTACCCATTCATATCCATTATGCTTCCCTAATAGTTGTTCCCTGCCACAAAGCCGGGTATCTGTTTAGCATTGGTCATAGATATTCTGCATTCATTTTTGCTGCAACTTCAGATACATTCTGGTGCAAAACCAACCATTCCAATCACTTGAAGAATAAAAGAGACATCCAGTGTAATGGTGCATAGCTGAACAGCATTGTCTGCACTGATCAATGAAATTTGGCCTGTCTCCTTTAGTATAAATAAATGTCCTTGTGAATGTTAGCCCAGTTTGATAAAAGCAAACAACAAATAGGTTAGTGTTTCTCAACCTTGGCAACTTTGAGCTGTGTGGATTTCAACCACCAGAATTCTGGGAGTTGAAGTCCACACATCTTAAAGTTGCCAAGGTTGAGAAACCCTGGGTTATATCATGGGAGGTTGAGACTCCCAATCCTGTTTCAGAATTGGAAAGAGTTGGACTTGTCCCAAGAGAGAGTAGCTAACACAGGTTAAATCATATCACTTTCTAACCTGCAAGTCCATTCTTAAGTGTGTCTGGTAATCTTTGCACAGCCCTACTAATTGTCCTATCCCTACAAATGATCACCCTGCCCTACTGGTAGGACTACCCTTCTATCACCATTTTGGTTTCTACTTTGCAGTTATCCTGCTTTTGCACGGTTTTTTTTTTTTTGGGGGGGGGGGAAGGAGCTCAACAGCAAACTGTCCTCCTACCTCTAAATCTGATGCCTTTTTCCCCTGTTCCTTTCTTTTTATTCCATTATGCCTCATCTTTTTATTTTCTTTTTACCGTCTGCTTCCAAGTCTGTCTTCTTTCGCTCAAATGCCCTGTGTGTAGGCTCTCTGTCTGTTAGCTAGCCTGCCTTCTTCACATTTATCTTATCCGCAGCCCATCTTAACGCACTTTTGGTCCCTGCACATTGCCAACCACTGCCCTTTTTCTTAACCAAAGTACAGATTATTTTCCTGAGCTTTTTTTCCCCTACTTGCAAACATGCTGTTGCTAACCCCTGTTCAAAGGGCAAGTCCGAATATATTTAAAACCTCTGTGACATCCCGACAATCACCACTGTGATTTATTTTGTTTTATTTGATACGGTGCTAATCAGTTAAACGTACGGAGCTTTGATCAGGAAAAAGAAAGGCAATGATATTAATTTCTGAGACTAACGCTGCAGGAAGGACTTGTATAGGTATTGGACAGACTCCCAGTTCTACCTCTCTTCTTGGAATTCATCACAGAGTCAAATTGTGAATGGCTGTGGATTTCTGCTGTGAAAGACTCCATTTGCCAGAAACAAGCAAATCCTGCAGAATAATTTAGCTGGCTTTTGCTGTCAAACATCATACTACACCTGGCCTGCTGCCCCAGCTTTTGTTCCAGTGCTGGTTAAGAACAGTATTCTAATCTTGCTGTTTTGCTCCATGGTAGTCATTATCTGGGGAACTGGAGTGGATGGATGGGAAGCAAATGGGCAGACTTGGTTTTTCTCTCCATTCCAGGGCTATTAAAAAGGAAGCCTGGCAGCAGTCTATGGGCAGAAGTGCTGGATGCTAAGCGTGAAGCTTGCACAGATGGAGTAAACATGGCCAAAGGAGCAAAAATGACCACTGCCCATTTAACTTGTGTTTGGTCTGCAGCAGTTAGCAGATGGTAATGTTAAATACATGCCATGAAGAGTGCCTGAAGATCAGAACTCTTAACAAATGCTTTGGATACTTTAGTGTCTGTGGTGGTGGTGCTGGTGTATGTTTGGCCAGTTGAGAAACATATCCCTTGTTGTATGCCTGGTTTGCAAGGGGCGTGGTGGCTCAGCGGGTAAGATGCCAGGCTTGTCGACCAGAAGATCGCAAGTTCGGAGGTTCGAATCCCTAGCCCCGCGTGACGGAGTGAGCTCCCGCACTCGCCCCAGCTCTTGCCAACCTAGCAATTCGAAAGCATGCAAATGCAAGTAGATTAATAGGTACCACTTCGGTGGGAAGGTAACAGCGTTCCACGCGCGTCATGCAGCCACATGACCGTGGAAGCGTCTTCAGACAACGCTGGCTCTTCGGCTAACAAACGGAGATGAGCACCGCCCCCTAGAGTCGGACACGACTGCACAAATGTGCGGGGGGAACCTTTACCTTTTTTTATGCCTGGTTTAGCTGTTAATAATATTAAATAATAAGGAGCAAGCAAATCTCAGTTCTCTGTACATACTCAGCTTTTTGTTCTGGATTTTGGTCCTGGGCAATCTTATATCAGTGATTTATATGAGTGCTTGAGCCAGTTTTGTGTAGGGGTTAAGGCATCAGGCTAGAAATCAGGAGACCATGTGTTCTAGTCCCGCCTTAGGCACAAAGCCAGCTGGATTACCTTGGGCCAGTCACTTTCTCTCAGCCCTAGGAGGAAGGCAATGGCAAACGACTTCTGAAAAACCTGCCAAGAAAACTGCAAGGACTTGTCCAGGCAGTCTCCGAGAATTGGACACGATTGAACGGAATATATAGAATATATACAGACACATACACATACACACACACACACACACACTAAGGAGTTTTTAATGGAAGCTGAGGTGACCACGTCTACTACCCAACTATTGTAGTGGTGCAGAAGGGATAAAATTAAGGGTCATCTATGGGAATAATGATAGCTTGAAAGATATGGATTGGAAAAACTGAATTTCCTGGGAGGATGATAGCTATGAGACCTCAAGGAAAACAAGGAGCTACTGGTATTCATCAGAGGATGTGAGGAAAAAAGAGGGTTGTGCTCGAATTATATGGAGAAACTTTTTAAGTGTGCCACATAATTTCTCAGACACATTTTTCTATAGCTCTCGAAAATCAGTAGCTAAAGATGGTGATCTTTCCTTCTTTGAGTTTTTTTGGAAAGTTTATTTTTAAGAGAGAAGATATCACAGCATCAGTACCCAATATTTCATGTGCAGTTTAGCCCTTATTGACCAAAGTTTCTGCATTGGCATCTTTATCGAGAAATGTCTGGTATTTGCTTTGCTTAATATGGGATTTGTAACAATTCAGAGCCTCTGTCTTTGATTTTGATAAGTAAATAAACCACCCCAGTTTGTGTGAATGATATTCCACAGTTTGGATGTACAACAATCCAGTCTTATAGAGAAATATTCAGTAGTGCCCATTTCAAGAATCTCCTTTAATTTTCTTAAAAACTAGTGAGCATATAAACTCACGAGAAAGAGCAACCTTTCTATAAAGTAAAAAGGACTAAACCAACTCTTGTTTCTAAATGAGTTGAGTGGAGCAACTGGATTGAGCAATTCCTTTTAAAATGAAGTGAAACCTAGACTTAGCTAACTAAACCTATTGAAAGCTTTAATGTTTTGGTGCATTTTTCCAGTTGTGCTTCCTAGGCAACTTCACATACACTTCAACTAGCTGCCTGAACATAAAGGAAAGTTTCAGTGAAGTAAATGCTTTTTATGGAATGGGGGTAATATCCAAGAAGGGAAATTGATCAAATAGTCAGGTTCCTTCCAAGAGATCCTACAAGGTCTGCTTAGAAGAAGATTAAACCATAGAAGAAGAGAAAATAAGTTCATTCAGATTTCATTCTGGCATCTTTGTTTAAAGAGATGGTCTAGCAAGGGAAAGGCAATGATTGGATTCTTTACAGAAGTTGAGTGTTTGATTGAGAAGTTGATTGCAGTGGGAATTGGATACTTAAGAAATGTGTGTGGTAAAATAAGAAGAGATAGGGTCAAGAATGAATGGGTGTTGAATGAATGTGGACTGAATACAAAAGTGAGTGACCAGTATGGGAGAAATACTTGAAGATAGTTTGATCATACAGAGAGAAGCAACGAGGATCAAATGACAAAACAAATGCATAATGGAAGAGAGAAGGGATAAAGGAAGAAGATGTCAGGGAAACTGACACTTAAGCATCCCTTGTTATTTTCTGGACACTGCAGGGGGAAAGGTAGGGCTACAGCAGCTAATAGGGAAGATACATTTAAGAACACTATTAAAGCAGAAGAACAATCATATAACCTCTCTTCTTCCTCAAATAGAAAGTGGAGCTCTGCTCCCTTCTACCTTAATGGAAATCTGGAGAGAGCTTGGAGTCTAAATTGCTGCGGTGATGACTGTGGAAACTCAGGAAATTTCAAAAGGTAGATTTCACACACCTTGACATTGTAGTGGGATTGCATTGGCTTAATGGGGGAAACGGCTTTGAAAATGATGAACCCAACTTATGGGCTGGGGATAAAATAGGGACAATGTTGTGGGACCAAAGATAGGGTTACCAGGACAGAATTGTACTTGGTTGAAGTGCAGTTGGGAACAGTACCTTTCTATCTCTCATGTGGTACTTTATAGGAAATCAGAAGAGGATATGAATCAGTGAATTGCTGAAATGGCGGTATCTGAAGTGCTGGGTTTGATATAGTCCAGTTATTGGAAAGGCTTCCCACATTTCCAGAGCAGACGTCTGCCTTTCTAATCCTTTTCATTTCTGTCAAAACCTGGGAATCATTGGATTCTCAGCAAGAAAAGCATAAGCTAAGGAGCATTATTGAAGACAGTGTTTAATCATGTCCCCAACAGGATTAAAACATGGCCAGGAGCCACGATACAGTTGCACTGCTAATAAGGCAGTCAGTCACATAACAAGTGTTTTGTTCTAACGCTTTCAACATCACTGTGATAGAGCCAGGCGAGTGATTTCATTCTTCTCCATTTTCACACTTGCACAGCCTAAATAGAGAAACTTGCATTAAATAACGTCCCTCCCCCCTCCACACTTCCTTGAAGATAATGCCATGGTTTTGCATTCGAAAATAACGTTGGAAACGGGAAAGGTGCAGGCATCTGTCCAAAGCGTTATCTCCTTCTTTGCAGATTGGTACATCTTTGACCATCTGCCCAGTCAGAACTCCTTTCAGCAAGCTCCTAATTTGGCCAAGGGACAGATCTTTAAAGCAATCTGGCTCTGTTCCATTTGGCTTACCCCCTCTGTTGTTTTCCCTGAATGGAAAGTGCAGTACCCATTCTACAGCAAAACTTGTTGCATACATTAAGCTTGTTCGTAGTTTGTCCCCTTCTTCCAGTTACAGAGAATGGCTCAGTATGAGAATCGATTATTACGCTTAAAGGGAAATGTTTCAGCAGAGAGGTAGGGGGCAAAAAAAAACAGTTGCAGTGCCTCAAAAATCGGGGGGCCCTATTGAGATGGGCACTTTGCTCATGGAGTAGAGAAAACACCTGAAGTCGTATGCAAAAGACACCTCCTCATCATGGGACACCAGTAGAAGCAGGGGAGAACATCCCTAATTTAACCTTGGTTGCCCAAAATGAACTCATGATCACCCCTGGGGGTGCAATCTTTTACTAACCAGAACAACTCTAATTTGAGCAAGTGCTGCTCACAGTCTGGGGGAAAGAGGAACAGGTGAAATCCGAGAGGCTTTGGACTAGTTGCTGCAGGGAAAAGGAACCCACAGCTTGCCAGCAGGAAAGAGACACAAACGATGCAAGCAAAGAGCTTATGCTAAAGTATTCAGAAGAGGGGATTTGAGACCAACCAAGTGGTCAGTGATGAATTCATACTAAGCAAAGCCTCCCTAAGTCCTGAGGCCTTTCCTTCACAATCTTGCCTTCTCTATGCTTATTTTTTTTTCTTTTTAGTACTATAAAAACCTAGGGTTTCCCCAAACCAGCTTATTGTTTCTATAGAGTAAGAATTGGGATTGCAACTATCCCTTCCTTCCTTCCTTCCTTCCTTCCTTCCTTCCTTCCTTCCTTCCTTCCTTCCTTCCTTCCTCCCTCCCTCCCTCCCTCCCTCCCTCCCTCCCTTTCTGCTCCTTCCTTCCTTCCTTCCTCCCTCCCCCCTCCCTCCGTTTCTGCTCCTTCCTTCCTTCCTTCCTTCCTTCCTTCCTTCCTTCCTTCCTTCCTTCCTCCTCCTCCTCCCTCCCTCCCTCCCTCCCTCCCTCCCTCCCTCCCTCCGTTTCTGCTCCTTCCTTCCTTCCTCCCTCCCCCCTCCCCCCTCCCTCCCTCCCTCCTTCTTTCCTTCCTCCCTCCCTCCCTCCTACCTACTCATCAATGAAGGATTGTGTGATATGTATGGATGTACATGTCAGTGTGTGTATGTTGCGTGCAGTGGCCCCTAGCTCTTAAAACTCTGCTAGTAAGATGTGATCATTGGTTAGTTCTGCTTCTTTGTGTCTTGGCAAATAGTCTAATTCAATCAAATCATAATAAATTCTAATGATTCCTGCCCAATACGCTATCCATTCCCCAAAGCTCTCTTGGTCTGGTCTAGCAAAGGCAGGTTTTAAAGTCCATTGTACCCTTCAGCTGCCCAAATTCTCTTGAGATTGCTATGAATTTGACCTCCAGACTAGTTTGATACATATGACATAGAACACCATTCTTACCTTTTTACTTCTGTACCTTTCTCTTCTCCCAACCTTTTCAAGAGTCACTTAATTATTGTCTGAAGATCTGCCATTCCTTACAGACTAGGACTGCATTGTCCTCCAGAGAGTATTTCAAGTCATAAAAGTAATACATTTAGTAACATCAAGAGGAAAAGGAATGGTGTACAAAACTAAAATTTCTCTCCATAGTACCAAGACATTGCTCAAACTAAGTGCAAACTTATCCATTACTTTCAGCTATCTCTTCCAGAGAATGAATTCTATCTGGAATTAAACTCTTGCTGAAGTCACTGGGGTTTACTACCAAGCAGAATGCATAGGGTTACATTGATAAAAACATCTAGTGAATATTCTTCAGAGAACTTGCATCTCCACAACTTTGTAAGACATACCAGTATTATAAAAACAACAGTTTTTATACATATATATAAGTAGGTACCTACATTGGTTTCATTGCAGCTCTATCTTGATCTTCTTCCCCGGGACTACTACTACTAATAATAATTAGTGTCGTCATGTTCCAAGTGTTCCGCCACCAGATGAAGCAACAGTAGCTCATCCATTGTACCCTTAGCCTGTCTTAAGTGTGTCCCTGACTGCATCTTTAAAATAACATTAGTCTCCTTGGCTCTTCTAAACATGACTATGATAATGGATGTTAAGTATTCTTCACCACTTAAAATGCACTGTACAAATAATTGTTGTGTGACCTCTTCAGTCTCTCTGGCTTTGTCATGCAGCTGCATAAGAGATTTGGCTTTCACTGAGTTCTTTCCCACAGACGTGCCACTTTATTAAGTGCGATAGTGCTGCTTTTTCAGTGACTCATCTGCTTTGTCCCCCCCCTTTTTTTTTCAAGTGCATAAAGAGCCCTTTTAGAAAACAGAAAATAAACATCTCTTTTCTTATCCGTTTCAGTTTGACATTCTCACTTTGGTACGCTGCACTTCAATCTCTGAAGGCTTAATTTATTTCCTTTGTATTCTGCATTTCATAGTGTACCTTTTGCAGAAACTATGAACATTGTTGAAAAGAGTATGAAATATACAATGTCACTAGTTTAATTTTACTACTGCAGACTGAGACCTTGTATGCTGCATCTGATGATACAAACATAAGTGGAAAGAATTTCATGTGTTGTTGTAGCTGGTGTATTGCTAAGGATGGCAAAGGAACTACCCAGTCAGGTTTCAGTCCTGGGTATACTGTAGCATTGAGATGGCACTGATCACACTTGTGGATGATCACTGGTGGGATCAGGATGGTGGTGGTGCATCCATCCTGGCCTTCCTTGATTTATCAGTGGCCTTTGATTCCATTGTGGTATCTTTTTGGATCAGCTTGGGGTTGGGATTGTGGCCCCCAAGCATTGAGGTGGTTCTCTTCCTTCCTTCAGGGTGAGTTCCAGTTGGTATCGATGGGAGGAAAGTCTAATTCTAAGCCATTGTTTTATGGAGCTCCATAGGGCTCAACTTTCTCCCCACTCCTATTCATTGGATGATGTCATCTTTGGCACACAGATATCATCAATATGATCATCCATCCATCCATCCATCCATCCATCCATCCATCCATCCATCCATCCCTGAGCCATACCATCAAGGTCTGGTGGCTATGGGAGATCTGGATGGGGAAAAACAGGCTTAGGCTTAAATCTAGCAAGGTAAGTGGCTGTGGGATTTACGACTATCATAGGTTCTGGATGGGGTAGCACTATTCAGATGAAACTGGTGCACAACTTGTGAGTCCTTCTAGGCTCTTGTCTCTTGCTGAAGGAGCAGATGGCAGCCATGGCCGGGAGAGCCTTTGCACAAATCCCTCTTGTGCACCAATTGTATCCATTCCTGTCTCACAGTCACTCGGGCCTTGGTCTCCTTGTCAGAATTTTTGCAATGCACTCTACACAAGGCTGCCCTTGAAGATCATTCAGAAGCTACTCAGAATGCCATGCAGGGATAGTTACGGTGTCCTTCTGTATGCCCATGTAACACCATTCGTTTTGAGCTGCATTGGTTCCCAGTGTGCTTCAGTGTTCAATTTAAGGTCCTGGTGGTCACCAACAAAGCCCTCCATAGCACAGAAGGTGCCTCAATTAACCCATCCCTGTGCCATGAAGGGTCTGTAGGTTCTTCTGTCCCCAATTATTTCTGCCCACCCCATAATTATTTTTGATTATCTATGATTAGTACCTCAGATTTTTAAATTTTATAGGGTGACTTACATCTATATTGTCAAATTATTTTATTTACTTCCCCCTTTATGCAAATAATAGTGTGCACTGCTGTTCTATTCTGTTTTATCATGCTTACTCACACCATATTCTTACTCTTGGTTTTATTATACTCCATCGCTCTATCTTTTAATGCTGGTCATTCCTGAAATTAATAAATCTATCTACCCACCCCACAATATCTGACAGAGTGGGCATGGTCTGGATCTTTTCTATGAAACAAGGTCCTATAATGGGACTCGGGAAATGTACCTCTTTTATTGCTGGGTCTGTCCTGGAAAATGCTTAGAATAGCATTTTCCCAAGATTTGGATGGCTCCAGCCCTGCCTATCTTTTGTAAGGTGCTGAAGACCTGTTTTGATTCTTTTTTTCCCTTTGAGCATTGGGCCAAGAGATTAGGTGAGCCTGAATAAACAAATTAAGAAATGTTTGTCCCCATAATTATGGAAAGGAGCTATATTAAGGCATATGGTTCCAAGGGAACATTTTAGGGAAAATTAGTAGCAGTGGCGACCAGTTGAAATTATGATGAGTTTTACATTTCTACTCTCTCTTTCTATAATATGGAAGAAGCAAAGTGGCTTTTTATCCCCTGCATTTGAATTTTGGTTGGTATTTTAAATGTTCAGCCTACTTCATATAGATGTTATCCTGATCAACTTGGTAAAAAAAAAAGTTACATTTGTATGTCTATGCCTGTAACAATCTGTATTTTATGGCTCAGTAATAAAGTATATCTTATCCTAACAACTGGGAAAGTACAGGTTAAACGATCTCTGGAAGGTACATGCTATACCAGGAGAACCAGAATTTCCAACTAACAAATCAACATCTGAGCTTTTTTTTTTATGGGTTTCTCTTAGAAATAGCTCGGATAATACATGCTGACTTGAATGAACTAAGGGAATGTCATCTTATACATTAGGTAAAATTGAAGAAGTTTTTCAGGGATGTGCGTATAATCCATCCATTTCCAACAGCACTTTAAGCTCTGCATATTAATGTCAGTGAAGAGGTATGTAATGGACCTTAGTTAAATAGGTCTAGGATCTATGAACATTAAACAGATGTAGGGAAGAAAAGCTACAGAACTGCACCTGCATAGAAAAAGAGAAATTGGATGGGGGTGGGAGAGAAGTTCAGAAGGATTCATTCACAGCTTTGTCAATAGATACTGATACAAGGAACATAAAACCGGGGGGGGGGGGTCAGTCTTTATACCTGAGAGTCAGTTTGGTGTAGTAGTGGTTAAGGCATCAGGCTAGAAACCAGGAGACCGTGAGTTCTAGTCCAGTCCTTCCTTAGGCATGAAGTCAGCTGGGTGAATCTGGGCCAGTCACTTTCTCTCAGCTCTAGGAAGGAGGCAATGGCAAACCACTTCTGAAGATATAGACAGGGAATGAGCAACCTGGCTGATTAAACACCATTATCAAAAGCTACATCCAGCTACGTGACCACACCTAGGTGAACTTTGCTGATCTTGAAAAGCTAAGGAAGTTTGTTTAAATGGGAGGCCTCCAGGAAATATGAGGGTTGTAGGCTAGATTGGGAAGCTGAAAAGAAGAAGATGATGGCAAACCACCTCCCTATTATTGCTAAGTAAACTCCATGGATGTATTCCTCTAGTAACTGTGTTCCGAGTTCAGCTTGAAAGAGATTTTATGTTAGGAAAGGCTGAATTTTTCAGGGCAATTGATTGTGGCTAATATGCCAATGAGTAAGAAGACTTAAGCTCACGGAGATCCTGCAGACATTGTCTTTTTCTGTCACTCCCTTTTCCATCTCCACCCTAAAGATGGAAGATGCTGAGCTCAGAGATCTGTTATCTCAGTTTAAACTGCAGTAAGTTTAAACTAAGTCAAAATACATTTATTCATCCAGGCCTTTTAACATTTCAGCATTTTAATGTTGCATTTTGTGTTTTAATTTGTGGTGTTTTATTATTTTAATTGTTTGTTTATAACGGTTTTATTTTTCATTATACTTTTATAAGACACAGCTATTAAGAGTGTATGAATTTTCTAAGTAAGTTAATACAAATATAGCACACAGAGGACTTTTTAAAGTAGGTTGTGGTCCCTCAGACCATACTTTTCCAAGCAAGATGGTGGTTGTGACCATCTTGCACCAAGTCAAATTTCTAGGCACGTTCAAAAAGCAATCCCAAATGGGCACAATCCAGTGTAGCTTGGAGTAGCTAAATATGAAAGATAGTGATTAGAAATGCCTTTTGCCACAAAAGATGGTGCACCCAACAGTAGTGGGAAAAGGGGTTCCTAGTCAGTGATGCCATTGTATTACTCAAAGACGGCTCTAAATCAAGCCAGTTCCTCATTTCTCCGATCGGAGTTTAAATGTGGAATACAATCACATTTCATGTGAATGAAATGTGGCAATGACCCAAGAAAACAACAAGGCTCAGAGAGCACCAAGGACTCCACAGTTCAACCCTGAGCTACAAATATTCTCTTTGATTGGAATACAACTCATTCCACGTTGAGTAACTTTCTCAACATCATATGAATTGATCTCTCAAATTAAAAATATTCAATTTTTTTTAAAAAAATCTGGCCTAGATTTCAGTGTTTTTTTTCCCTTCAGATCTACAGTATGTATCCACAATTTTTGGACTGAAGTTTTGGGCTTCTATTGGGTGAATTTAAGGGGGATGAAGAGAAATTCTTCCCAAATCTCCACTTCTCCTGTCTTCCCTGCTAAACTTCTCTGACTTTGACTCTAACATTTAGTCCTGAAGTACATCATACAAGGAAGCACAAATGTCAGAAGTTCTAAGAATAGAATAGCAAGAATATTTTTTAAATGTAACTTAATAAGTTTTTACAGTGAATGAGAAATAAAAATGCCAATTAAAAGTGTGAACATTAACAAAAAGGAAATGCACTGAACTTTGTAATATAGAATTTCCATGCATTAAAAAAGCTTGTAATAATCATATAAGCCTATGCAAAGTTGTGGGTTGCTTGCCTAACAGTAAGGCATGGGTATGAATTTAGTTTGTTTTTGTTAAAATTTACTCATATTTTCACATTTCTTCTTAATTTTTAAAACGTGTTATTTCATTAACCACTCTGAGTTGTCAGGTGATATATTTAATTGGGTAATAAAGATTCCTTTGTATCAAATTTGACTCTCATACATCCTGAACATATGCATGTAGTTTTCTTGGGGATAATTTGGAACTGGTTTGCTTTGGTGGTCTTTTAACTTTTTAACTTTTAACCGACTGGGGGAGATGGGCGGTCATATAAATTGAAATAATAAATAAAATAAATAAACTTCCCAGTCTAGCCTTCAGGGATAAGGGGCGTGGTGGCTCAGCGGGTAAGACGCCAGGCTTGTCGATCGGAAGATCGCAAGTTAGGAGGTTCGAATCCCTAGCCCTGCATGCGGAGTGAGCTCCCGCACTCGACCCAGCTCTTGCCAACCTAGCAATTCGAAAGCATGCAAATGCAAGTAGATAAATAGGTACCACTTCGGTGGGTAGGTAACAGCATTCCGCGCATGTCATGCTGGCCACATGACCGCGGAAGCGTCTTCGGACAACGCTGGCTCTTCGGCTAACAAACGGAAATGAGCACCGGCCCCTAGAGTCAGACATGACTGCACAAATGTGCAAGGGGAACCTTTACCTTTACCTAGCCTACAATCCTGCAATTTCCTGATACTTTCTCATCCAACTATTAAGCAGGCCTGAATCTGCTTGATTTTCTTGAGATCAGTCAAGCCATGTCAGCTAAATGTTGACCTAAATAAATAAATGGACAGAGAGAATTTCTTTGTTTTTTACGTAGACATGGAAGCAACAATCCTTCTGTCTCTTAACTCATAGCACACTTCTAGGAATATCGAGTTCAGTAGCTTTTGCTCTTAAGGTATGTGTGGGTGTTGGTATGTACAGGAATGTAGCCTTAGTCTTCAAAGTGGGTTTCAGGGTCTTGTTTCTTGGTTAATTATGGCTGAAACCATAATTAATGTTCTTAGGTTGTGTAGTTTAGCCAGCCCAACTTCCTCCATATGCAGGCCACCCATGAAAATGGGGCTAAGCTTCTCCTGACCGAAGGGTTAAGATAATTACTTCCAATGTGCAATCACACAGCCACCCAACCTTCATGAAGACCAAGATTACCTAAAGCTAAACTCCCTTAGCCTAAATAGCTTTGTGTTGCTTAGTTATGACAGCCTAATTCAAGCCAATTGAAGGCAGTTCCTTCTTAACCTCAGGCCCTCAAACAGACCTGAAAAACAGTATGGAATGAATGGAAAACAACCTTGAGAGAAAGCTAATCAGCTAGAGGAAGAACAAAATCAGCAGTTGGCATCACAACCAGTCTATGTTTATGTTGATGAATTGAGGGTGGCTGGAGTATGAGCAGAAAGATTTAGCATCAAGATTTTTCACAGTTCAATTTGCCCCAGTAGAGTTTGATCACAAATTTGGTTCTTAAATAGGGTGGAGGGGCGCCAACTGGTCCTTCCCCTTCAGTAGGAAACAGGCATGAAGTAAGCATATATAATCATATTCTAATTATCCAAAATTTGATTAAGCCTCCACAAGACCACCGCTGGCAATGAATGGATAAAACATAATGATTACAATAGTGCAAATGGCAGCAACTTAGCTGCAAGTATTACACAATCTGCTTTGCATTAAGAGCACTCTCCTTTTGAAGGAAGTGTAAGTACATAGTGAAAATGGCCAGGATGAGATTTCATTTTCAGTTTACCTGCAGGGTGCAGCATGTTGAAATGGGAACAGAACAGATGTTCCTAAGCAAAGTCCTTGATTTATTAAAAGAAGCCAGGATTTGATAACAAATTAAAGAACTAATGTTTGACTCAGATCAAGGATATTCTGTTTCATGTTTAATCAAGGATAGAAGCATTGAATATGATTTTGAGGATTTGCAGTCTGCAATAGAAGTGGAGATTTATAGAAAAAAAGCCACAGTGCTAATGGGGTAGTCAAGCAGACTGAGGTTTTCTGGAAATCCTAAAGCAGTCAGATTACTGACAAGATTCAGCAAGAAGGCTGAACACCCGATCGTCACATGTTATAGAGAAAGGAGGAAAAAGTTTAGTGCTTTGTCAAATCTTCATCAATTCTTCTGGAGCTTGGCAAGAAAACTTCCAACTGCCCAGATTTTTCTGTCCACGTCACTGCAGTCCTTCCTAGTTCCTTTTACCCTTCCCAACAACAAGCATATGAGGTCATGTGAATAGATTAGGCTGAGAAAGAGTGAAATGTTTTTTGTTTGGTTGATTTAGAAATTTTTCTTTCTTCCAATATTGTTGATAGATCAAGAAACACATACTACATTTTATCCTGAATTTGAAGAGTTTCACGATTCCCTCCCCCCCAGTACACTGCAGCAGAGT